>JAZGTN010000077.1:2400000-3600000 GCA_037783415.1 Leptasterias polaris
GCAAGCTTTTGCTTAGTTACGTAAGAGACGGTGAACACCCATACACAATTCTGAATGGATGTGTATGACACAATGGTACCAGGGTTTGCTCATCTGGAGGTTGCTATACAAAAGCTTGCCCCGAACCATGTGACATAGCAACTGTCTCGATAGTCTGAGGAATTCAAATTTAAGCGGTAACTTGTGACTAAACTAGTCATTGTACCAGACATTATTCAAATTTAACTCGCAAATGGCTTATTCTGATACAGTGTTTTGGGTTTCTTTTTTTGCAATTGTTTCTTCAATAAAATGTTTTTTGCAGTATTTCATGTAACTTTTATTGCGTAGTTGCATCAACAAATGACAAAAATGAAAATAATAAACAATAAATAAATAAATAAAATAACCAAAAAAAGCGTCACAGTAAAATCTCATACCTTATATTATATTTAAAAAAAGATTAAAAAGTTACGTTGCTGGTAGTGTCAGGCGTTCACGCGCTGGAGAGGTTTAGATAGCGCACACTACGCCCCTCTTCTGCAGCAACGATTAGTTCCCTTATTTTGTGGCAAATTGACCCAGCAGCATATCCTCCCCTGTCTCCCCTGCCTAGCCACTAGGGCCCTGACCACTTTAGGGGAGGAAGCAAGGCAGATCCCAATCACACTGTTGCCACAGACAGCAAAAGGCCTTGAACCTATATTAGTGCAGACGGCATTCGAACCCGGATCGCGTGGTCCAAGTGTTGAGACAGTCCCAGCACCTTATCCCACTGCGCTAGTAAGGTGTTGGTACTTTTACCCGTGAGTTTACAATGTATAGCCATACGAGTGCACCCAACCAGACTGGGAGAAAACAACAGACGGCAACATGTATCTATACTGAATGGAGACTCAAAAATTAACAAAATGAAAAAGGACGAAGAAATATATAAGCAAATCAATGAAATAAACAATTCAATAAATGAAGCAAACCAAAAACAAAAAAGATTAATCTTAAAAGTTGAGACCCCCCCCCCCAAAAAAAAATAAATAAATAAAATAAAAAATAATAAATAAATAAAACACCCAATAAACGGTATAATTATTTTGAATTAGAACGTTTTGGGGGTCATGCTATTAATAGATTGCGTAAATATAAGAATCTATCACAACCTGGGGGTTCTGTGCTTCAACTTTTGAGGAGACTTGATCAATTTAGGCGTTAAAGTTGGCCCCATTTGACCGGGGAAGTGGAGAAGTGCTTCACGAAAACTGGCAGCAAGTCGGTTTAGGGAAAATTTCATTTTCTGGTGTGTTTTTTTCTGGGGTCGCTAGAAAAAATTCCAAACGGCTGACCTGCCAAAAATTGAAAAGAATTCTGAAGTTAATAGTTGTCCGGAGACTTACACGATTTTTAGCATTGGTTCCTATGGGAGTTTATTTAGTGGGGAGTCCAAGGCCCGTCTAGTTTGTTTCCTTCCAAGTGAAAACACCTCAACGCCGGTGAAGGTTTCCCTACGTCCGGGCATCAATCTTGAAAAATTTCCCTACCCAAAAAATAAATAAATAAAAATTATATATTAATTGCAACGGAAAAGAAAATTAAATGCTACGCGGCAATTAAACCAACAAATTATGTTGCATTATTCTGATTTGTGTTTTTCGTACAGATGAAAAAAATAAAAAATACGGCTTGGGTAAACAATGTAAAAATTACGGGGTGACATGTCATGCTTATACAGCGCCGCGAGTCCGGTTTCACGGACTGACCGGCTGATATCTAGTTCCCATCATGGTGTGGCGACCGAGTCACAGCATTTCCTTTCCTGTCTTGAGCACCCAACTAAATGCACTCCCACTTGCCCACTTCTCCAGCAGAGTCCACTTGCCAAGTAAAATAGGGCCAACTTTAAAAGCCTAAATTTATCAAGTCTCCCCTGCACTGCGTGGCTCTATATGCATGTGTACAAGTCCAGCCCCAACAATGAAACCGCAGTCACATGCATACAGTCACCAATTATTTTAAAATACTAGAGAGGGTTACGATCATCGCAACTAATAAGCCATTTGCGAGTTACATTTGAATAATGTCTGGTACAATGACTTGTTTAGTCACAAGTTACCGCTTAAATTTGAATTCCTCAGACTATCGAGACAGTTGCTATGTCACATGATTAGGGGCAAGCTTTTGCTTAGTTACGTAAGAGACGGTGAACACCCATACACAATTCTGAATGGATGTGTATGACACAATGGTACCAGGGTTTGCTCATCTGGAGGTTGCTATACAAAAGCTTGCCCCGAACCATGTGACATAGCAACTGTCTCGATAGTCTGAGGAATTCAAATTTAAGCGGTAACTTGTGACTAAACTAGTCATTGTACCAGACATTATTCAAAATTAACTCGCAAATGGCTTATTCTGATACAGTGTTTTGGGTTTCTTTTTTTGCAATTGTTTCTTCAATAAAATGTTTTTTGCAGTATTTCATGTAACCTTTATTGCGTAGTTGCATCAACAAATGACAAAAATGAAAATAATAAACAATAAATAAATAAATAAAATAACCAAAAAAAGCGTCACAGTAAAATCTCATACCTTATATTATATTTAAAAAAAGATTAAAAAGTTACGTTGCTGGTAGTGTCAGGCGTTCACGCGCTGGAGAGGTTTAGATAGCGCACACTACGCCCCTCTTCTGCAGCAACAATTAGTTCCCTTATTTTGAGGCAAATTGACCCAGCAGCATATCCTCCCCTGTCTCCCCTGCCTAGCCACTAGGGCCCTGACCACTTTAGGGGAGGAAGCAAGGCAGATCCCAATCACACTGTTGCCACAGACAGCAAAAGGCCTTGAACCTATATTAGTGCAGACGGCATTCGAACCCGGATCGCGTGGTCCAAGTGTTGAGACAGTCCCAGCACCTTATCCCACTGCGCTAGTAAGGTGTTGGTACTTTTACCCGTGAGTTTACAATGTATAGCCATACGAGTGCACCCAACCAGACTGGGAGAAAACAACAGACGGCAACATGTATCTATACTGAATGGAGACTCAAAAATTAACAAAATGAAAAAGGAAGAAGAAATATATAAGCAAATCAATGAAATAAACAATTCAATAAATGAAGCAAACCAAAAACAAAAAAGATTAATCTTAAAAGTTGAGACCCCCCCCCAAAAAAAAATAAATAAATAAATAAAATAAAAAATAATAAATAAAAAAAACACCCAATAAACGGTATAATTATTTTGAATTAGAACGTTTTGGGGGTCATGCTATTAATAGATTGCGTAAATATAAGAATCTATCACAACCTGGGGGTTCTGTGCTTCAACTTTTGAGGAGACTTGATCAATTTAGGCGTTAAAGTTGGCCCTATTTGACCGGGGAAGTGGAGAAGTGCTTCACGAAAACTGGCAGCAAGTCGGTTTAGGGAAAATTTCATTTTCTGGTGTGTTTTTTTCTGGGGTCGCTAGAAAAAATTCCAAACGGCTGACCTGCCAAAAATTGAAAAGAATTCTGAAGTTAATAGTTGTCCGGAGACTTACACGATTTTTAGCATTGGTTCCTATGGGAGTTTATTTAGTGGGGAGTCCAAGGCCCGTCTAGTTTGTTTCCTTCCAAGTGAAAACACCTCAACGCCGGTGAAGGTTTCCCAACGTCCGGGCATCAATCTTGAAAAATTTCCCTACCCAAAAAATTAATAAATAAAAATTATATATTAATTGCAACGGAAAAGAAAATTAAATGCTACGCGGCAATTAAACCAACAAATTATGTTGCATTATTCTGATTTGTGTTTTTCGTACAGATGAAAAAAATAAAAAATACGGCTTGGGTAAACAATGTAAAAATTACGGGGTGACATGTCATGCTTATAAAGCGCCGCGAGTCCGGTTTCACGGACTGACCGGCTGATATCTAGTTCCCATCATGGTGTGGCGACCGAGTCACAGCATTTCCTTTCCTGTCTTGAGCACCCAACTAAATGCACTCCCACTTGCCCACTTCTCCAGCAGAGTCCACTTGCCAAGTAAAATAGGGCCAACTTTAAAAGCCTAAATTTATCAAGTCTCCCCTGCACTGCGTGGCTCTATATGCATGTGTACAAGTCCAGCCCCAACAATGAAACCGCAGTCACATGCATACAGTCACCAATTATTTTAAAATACTAGAGAGGGTTACGATCATCGCAACTAATAAGCCATTTGCGAGTTACATTTGAATAATGTCTGGTACAATGACTTGTTTAGTCACAAGTTACCGCTTAAATTTGAATTCCTCAGACTATCGAGACAGTTGCTATGTCACATGATTAGGGGCAAGCTTTTGCTTAGTTACGTAAGAGACGGTGAACACCCATACACAATTCTGAATGGATGTGTATGACACAATGGTACCAGGGTTTGCTCATCTGGAGGTTGCTATACAAAAGCTTGCCCCGAACCATGTGACATAGCAACTGTCTCGATAGTCTGAGGAATTCAAATTTAAGCGGTAACTTGTGACTAAACTAGTCATTGTACCAGACATTATTCAAATTTAACTCGCAAATGGCTTATTCTGATACAGTGTTTTGGGTTTCTTTTTTTGCAATTGTTTCTTCAATAAAATGTTTTTTGCAGTATTTCATGTAACTTTTATTGCGTAGTTGCATCAACAAATGACAAAAATGAAAATAATAAACAATAAATAAATAAATAAAATAACCAAAAAAAGCGTCACAGTAAAATCTCATACCTTATATTATATTTAAAAAAAGATTAAAAAGTTACGTTGCTGGTAGTGTCAGGCGTTCACGCGCTGGAGAGGTTTAGATAGCGCACACTACGCCCCTCTTCTGCAGCAACGATTAGTTCCCTTATTTTGTGGCAAATTGACCCAGCAGCATATCCTCCCCTGTCTCCCCTGCCTAGCCACTAGGGCCCTGACCACTTTAGGGGAGGAAGCAAGGCAGATCCCAATCACACTGTTGCCACAGACAGCAAAAGGCCTTGAACCTATATTAGTGCAGACGGCATTCGAACCCGGATCGCGTGGTCCAAGTGTTGAGACAGTCCCAGCACCTTATCCCACTGCGCTAGTAAGGTGTTGGTACTTTTACCCGTGAGTTTACAATGTATAGCCATACGAGTGCACCCAACCAGACTGGGAGAAAACAACAGACGGCAACATGTATCTATACTGAATGGAGACTCAAAAATTAACAAAATGAAAAAGGAAGAAGAAATATATAAGCAAATCAATGAAATAAACAATTCAATAAATGAAGCAAACCAAAAACAAAAAAGATTAATCTTAAAAGTTGAGACCCCCCCCCAAAAAAAAATAAATAAATAAATAAAATAAAAAATAATAAATAAAAAAAACACCCAATAAACGGTATAATTATTTTGAATTAGAACGTTTTGGGGGTCATGCTATTAATAGATTGCGTAAATATAAGAATCTATCACAACCTGGGGGTTCTGTGCTTCAACTTTTGAGGAGACTTGATCAATTTAGGCGTTAAAGTTGGCCCTATTTGACCGGGGAAGTGGAGAAGTGCTTCACGAAAACTGGCAGCAAGTCGGTTTAGGGAAAATTTCATTTTCTGGTGTGTTTTTTTCTGGGGTCGCTAGAAAAAATTCCAAACGGCTGACCTGCCAAAAATTGAAAAGAATTCTGAAGTTAATAGTTGTCCGGAGACTTACACGATTTTTAGCATTGGTTCCTATGGGAGTTTATTTAGTGGGGAGTCCAAGGCCCGTCTAGTTTGTTTCCTTCCAAGTGAAAACACCTCAACGCCGGTGAAGGTTTCCCAACGTCCGGGCATCAATCTTGAAAAATTTCCCTACCCAAAAAATTAATAAATAAAAATTATATATTAATTGCAACGGAAAAGAAAATTAAATGCTACGCGGCAATTAAACCAACAAATTATGTTGCATTATTCTGATTTGTGTTTTTCGTACAGATGAAAAAAATAAAAAATACGGCTTGGGTAAACAATGTAAAAATTACGGGGTGACATGTCATGCTTATAAAGCGCCGCGAGTCCGGTTTCACGGACTGACCGGCTGATATCTAGTTCCCATCATGGTGTGGCGACCGAGTCACAGCATTTCCTTTCCTGTCTTGAGCACCCAACTAAATGCACTCCCACTTGCCCACTTCTCCAGCAGAGTCCACTTGCCAAGTAAAATAGGGCCAACTTTAAAAGCCTAAATTTATCAAGTCTCCCCTGCACTGCGTGGCTCTATATGCATGTGTACAAGTCCAGCCCCAACAATGAAACCGCAGTCACATGCATACAGTCACCAATTATTTTAAAATACTAGAGAGGGTTACGATCATCGCAACTAATAAGCCATTTGCGAGTTACATTTGAATAATGTCTGGTACAATGACTTGTTTAGTCACAAGTTACCGCTTAAATTTGAATTCCTCAGACTATCGAGACAGTTGCTATGTCACATGATTAGGGGCAAGCTTTTGCTTAGTTACGTAAGAGACGGTGAACACCCATACACAATTCTGAATGGATGTGTATGACACAATGGTACCAGGGTTTGCTCATCTGGAGGTTGCTATACAAAAGCTTGCCCCGAACCATGTGACATAGCAACTGTCTCGATAGTCTGAGGAATTCAAATTTAAGCGGTAAATTGTGACTAAACTAGTCATTGTACCAGACATTATTCAAATTTAACTCGCAAATGGCTTATTCTGATACAGTGTTTTGGGTTTCTTTTTTTGCAATTGTTTCTTCAATAAAATGTTTTTTGCAGTATTTCATGTAACTTTTATTGCGTAGTTGCATCAACAAATGACAAAAATGAAAATAATAAACAATAAATAAATAAATAAAATAACCAAAAAAAGCGTCACAGTAAAATCTCATACCTTATATTATATTTAAAAAAAGATTAAAAAGTTACGTTGCTGGTAGTGTCAGGCGTTCACGCGCTGGAGAGGTTTAGATAGCGCACACTACGCCCCTCTTCTGCAGCAACGATTAGTTCCCTTATTTTGTGGCAAATTGACCCAGCAGCATATCCTCCCCTGTCTCCCCTGCCTAGCCACTAGGGCCCTGACCACTTTAGGGGAGGAAGCAAGGCAGATCCCAATCACACTGTTGCCACAGACAGCAAAAGGCCTTGAACCTATATTAGTGCAGACGGCATTCGAACCCGGATCGCGTGGTCCAAGTGTTGAGACAGTCCCAGCACCTTATCCCACTGCGCTAGTAAGGTGTTGGTACTTTTACCCGTGAGTTTACAATGTATAGCCATACGAGTGCACCCAACCAGACTGGGAGAAAACAACAGACGGCAACATGTATCTATACTGAATGGAGACTCAAAAATTAACAAAATGAAAAAGGAAGAAGAAATATATAAGCAAATCAATGAAATAAACAATTCAATAAATGAAGCAAACCAAAAACAAAAAAGATTAATCTTAAAAGTTGAGACCCCCCCCCCCCAAAAAAAATAAATAAATAAATAAAATAAAAAATAATAAATAAAAAAAACACCCAATAAACGGTATAATTATTTTGAATTAGAACGTTTTGGGGGTCATGCTATTAATAGATTGCGTAAATATAAGAATCTATCACAACCTGGGGGTTCTGTGCTTCAACTTTTGAGGAGACTTGATCAATTTAGGCGTTAAAGTTGGCCCTATTTGACCGGGGAAGTGGAGAAGTGCTTCACGAAAACTGGCAGCAAGTCGGTTTAGGGAAAATTTCATTTTCTGGTGTGTTTTTTTCTGGGGTCGCTAGAAAAAATTCCAAACGGCTGACCTGCCAAAAATTGAAAAGAATTCTGAAGTTAATAGTTGTCCGGAGACTTACACGATTTTTAGCATTGGTTCCTATGGGAGTTTATTTAGTGGGGAGTCCAAGGCCCGTCTAGTTTGTTTCCTTCCAAGTGAAAACACCTCAACGCCGGTGAAGGTTTCCCTACGTCCGGGCATCAATCTTGAAAAATTTCCCTACCCAAAAAATTAATAAATAAAAATTATATATTAATTGCAACGGAAAAGAAAATTAAATGCTACGCGGCAATTAAACCAACAAATTATGTTGCATTATTCTGATTTGTGTTTTTCGTACAGATGAAAAAAATAAAAAATACGGCTTGGGTAAACAATGTAAAAATTACGGGGTGACATGTCATGCTTATAAAGCGCCGCGAGTCCGGTTTCACGGACTGACCGGCTGATATCTAGTTCCCATCATGGTGTGGCGACCGAGTCACAGCATTTCCTTTCCTGTCTTGAGCACCCAACTAAATGCACTCCCACTTGCCCACTTCTCCAGCAGAGTCCACTTGCCAAGTAAAATAGGGCCAACTTTAAAAGCCTAAATTTATCAAGTCTCCCCTGCACTGCGTGGCTCTATATGCATGTGTACAAGTCCAGCCCCAACAATGAAACCGCAGTCACATGCATACAGTCACCAATTATTTTAAAATACTAGAGAGGGTTACGATCATCGCAACTAATAAGCCATTTGCGAGTTACATTTGAATAATGTCTGGTACAATGACTTGTTTAGTCACAAGTTACCGCTTAAATTTGAATTCCTCAGACTATCGAGACAGTTGCTATGTCACATGATTAGGGGCAAGCTTTTGCTTAGTTACGTAAGAGACGGTGAACACCCATACACAATTCTGAATGGATGTGTATGACACAATGGTACCAGGGTTTGCTCATCTGGAGGTTGCTATACAAAAGCTTGCCCCGAACCATGTGACATAGCAACTGTCTCGATAGTCTGAGGAATTCAAATTTAAGCGGTAAATTGTGACTAAACTAGTCATTGTACCAGACATTATTCAAATTTAACTCGCAAATGGCTTATTCTGATACAGTGTTTTGGGTTTCTTTTTTTGCAATTGTTTCTTCAATAAAATGTTTTTTGCAGTATTTCATGTAACTTTTATTGCGTAGTTGCATCAACAAATGACAAAAATGAAAATAATAAACAATAAATAAATAAATAAAATAACCAAAAAAAGCGTCACAGTAAAATCTCATACCTTATATTATATTTAAAAAAAGATTAAAAAGTTACGTTGCTGGTAGTGTCAGGCGTTCACGCGCTGGAGAGGTTTAGATAGCGCACACTACGCCCCTCTTCTGCAGCAACGATTAGTTCCCTTATTTTGTGGCAAATTGACCCAGCAGCATATCCTCCCCTGTCTCCCCTGCCTAGCCACTAGGGCCCTGACCACTTTAGGGGAGGAAGCAAGGCAGATCCCAATCACACTGTTGCCACAGACAGCAGACGGCATTCGAACCCGGATCGCGTGGTCCAAGTGTTGAGACAGTCCCAGCACCTTATCCCACTGCGCTAGTAAGGTGTTGGTACTTTTACCCGTGAGTTTACAATGTATAGCCATACGAGTGCACCCAACAAGACTGGGAGAAAACAACAGACGGCAACATGTATCTATACTGAATGGAGACTCAAAAATTAACAAAATGAAAAAGGAAGAAGAAATATATAAGCAAATCAATGAAATAAACAATTCAATAAATGAAGCAAACCAAAAACAAAAAAGATTAATCTTAAAAGTTGAGACCCCCCCCCCCAAAAAAAAAATAAATAAATAAAATAAATAATAATAAATAAAAAAAACACCCAATAAACGGTATAATTATTTTGAATTAGAACGTTTTGGGGGTCATGCTATTAATAGATTGCGTAAATATAAGAATCTATCACAACCTGGGGGTTCTGTGCTTCAACTTTTGAGGAGACTTGATCAATTTAGGCGTTAAAGTTGGCCCTATTTGACCGGGGAAGTGGAGAAGTGCTTCACGAAAACTGGCAGCAAGTCGGTTTAGGGAAAATTTCATTTTCTGGTGTGTTTTTTTCTGGGGTCGCTAGAAAAAATTCCAAACGGCTGACCTGCCAAAAATTGAAAAGAATTCTGAAGTTAATAGTTGTCCGGAGACTTACACGATTTTTAGCATTGGTTCATATGGGAGTTTATTTAGTGGGGAGTCCAAGGCCCGTCTAGTTTGTTTCCTTCCAAGTGAAAACACCTCAACGCCGGTGAAGGTTTCCCTACGTCCGGGCATCAATCTTGAAAAATTTCCCTACCCAAAAAATTAATAAATAAAAATTATATATTAATTGCAACGGAAAAGAAAATTAAATGCTACGCGGCAATTAAACCAACAAATTATGTTGCATTATTCTGATTTGTGTTTTTCGTACAGATGAAAAAAATAAAAAATACGGCTTGGGTAAACAATGTAAAAATTACGGGGTGACATGTCATGCTTATAAAGCGCCGCGAGTCCGGTTTCACGGACTGACCGGCTGATATCTAGTTCCCATCATGGTGTGGCGACCGAGTCACAGCATTTCCTTTCCTGTCTTGAGCACCCAACTAAATGCACTCCCACTTGCCCACTTCTCCAGCAGAGTCCACTTGCCAAGTAAAATAGGGCCAACTTTAAAAGCCTAAATTTATCAAGTCTCCCCTGCACTGCGTGGCTCTATATGCATGTGTACAAGTCCAGCCCCAACAATGAAACCGCAGTCACATGCATACAGTCACCAATTATTTTAAAATACTAGAGAGGGTTACGATCATCGCAACTAATAAGCCATTTGCGAGTTACATTTGAATAATGTCTGGTACAATGACTTGTTTAGTCACAAGTTACCGCTTAAATTTGAATTCCTCAGACTATCGAGACAGTTGCTATGTCACATGATTAGGGGCAAGCTTTTGCTTAGTTACGTAAGAGACGGTGAACACCCATACACAATTCTGAATGGATGTGTATGACACAATGGTACCAGGGTTTGCTCATCTGGAGGTTGCTATACAAAAGCTTGCCCCGAACCATGTGACATAGCAACTGTCTCGATAGTCTGAGGAATTCAAATTTAAGCGGTAACTTGTGACTAAACTAGTCATTGTACCAGACATTATTCAAATTTAACTCGCAAATGGCTTATTCTGATACAGTGTTTTGGGTTTCTTTTTTTGCAATTGTTTCTTCAATAAAATGTTTTTTGCAGTATTTCATGTAACTTTTATTGCGTAGTTGCATCAACAAATGACAAAAATGAAAATAATAAACAATAAATAAATAAATAAAATAACCAAAAAAAGCGTCACAGTAAAATCTCATACCTTATATTATATTTAAAAAAAGATTAAAAAGTTACGTTGCTGGTAGTGTCAGGCGTTCACGCGCTGGAGAGGTTTAGATAGCGCACACTACGCCCCTCTTCTGCAGCAACGATTAGTTCCCTTATTTTGTGGCAAATTGACCCAGCAGCATATCCTCCCCTGTCTCCCCTGCCTAGCCACTAGGGCCCTGACCACTTTAGGGGAGGAAGCAAGGCAGATCCCAATCACACTGTTGCCACAGACAGCAAAAGGCCTTGAACCTATATTAGTGCAGACGGCATTCGAACCCGGATCGCGTGGTCCAAGTGTTGAGACAGTCCCAGCACCTTATCCCACTGCGCTAGTAAGGTGTTGGTACTTTTACCCGTGAGTTTACAATGTATAGCCATACGAGTGCACCCAACCAGACTGGGAGAAAACAACAGACGGCAACATGTATCTATACTGAATGGAGACTCAAAAATTAACAAAATGAAAAAGGAAGAAGAAATATATAAGCAAATCAATGAAATAAACAATTCAATAAATGAAGCAAACCAAAAACAAAAAAGATTAATCTTAAAAGTTGAGACCCCCCCCCAAAAAAAAATAAAAAATAAATAAATAAAATAAAAAATAATAAATAAAAAAAACACCCAATAAACGGTATAATTATTTTGAATTAGAACGTTTTGGGGGTCATGCTATTAATAGATTGCGTAAATATAAGAATCTATCACAACCTGGGGGTTCTGTGCTTCAACTTTTGAGGAGACTTGATCAATTTAGGCGTTAAAGTTGGCCCTATTTGACCGGGGAAGTGGAGAAGTGCTTCACGAAAACTGGCAGCAAGTCGGTTTAGGGAAAATTTCATTTTCTGGTGTGTTTTATTCTGGGGTCGCTAGAAAAAATTCCAAACGGCTGACCTGCCAAAAATTGAAAAGAATTCTGAAGTTAATAGTTGTCCGGAGACTTACACGATTTTTAGCATTGGTTCCTATGGGAGTTTATTTAGTGGGGAGTCCAAGGCCCGTCTAGTTTGTTTCCTTCCAAGTGAAAACACCTCAACGCCGGTGAAGGTTTCCCTACGTCCGGGCATCAATCTTGAAAAATTTCCCTACCCAAAAAATTAATAAATAAAAATTATATATTAATTGCAACGGAAAAGAAAATTAAATGCTACGCGGCAATTAAACCAACAAATTATGTTGCATTATTCTGATTTGTGTTTTTCGTACAGATGAAAAAAATAAAAAATACGGCTTGGGTAAACAATGTAAAAATTACGGGGTGACATGTCATGCTTATAAAGCGCCGCGAGTCCGGTTTCACGGACTGACCGGCTGATATCTAGTTCCCATCATGGTGTGGCGACCGAGTCACAGCATTTCCTTTCCTGTCTTGAGCACCCAACTAAATGCACTCCCACTTGCCCACTTCTCCAGCAGAGTCCACTTGCCAAGTAAAATAGGGCCAACTTTAAAAGCCTAAATTTATCAAGTCTCCCCTGCACTGCGTGGCTCTATATGCATGTGTACAAGTCCAGCCCCAACAATGAAACCGCAGTCACATGCATACAGTCACCAATTATTTTAAAATACTAGAGAGGGTTACGATCATCGCAACTAATAAGCCATTTGCGAGTTACATTTGAATAATGTCTGGTACAATGACTTGTTTAGTCACAAGTTACCGCTTAAATTTGAATTCCTCAGACTATCGAGACAGTTGCTATGTCACATGATTAGGGGCAAGCTTTTGCTTAGTTACGTAAGAGACGGTGAACACCCATACACAATTCTGAATGGATGTGTATGACACAATGGTACCAGGGTTTGCTCATCTGGAGGTTGCTATACAAAAGCTTGCCCCGAACCATGTGACATAGCAACTGTCTCGATAGTCTGAGGAATTCAAATTTAAGCGGTAACTTGTGACTAAACTAGTCATTGTACCAGACATTATTCAAATTTAACTCGCAAATGGCTTATTCTGATACAGTGTTTTGGGTTTCTTTTTTTGCAATTGTTTCTTCAATAAAATGTTTTTTGCAGTATTTCATGTAACTTTTATTGCGTAGTTGCATCAACAAATGACAAAAATGAAAATAATAAACAATAAATAAATAAATAAAATAACCAAAAAAAGCGTCACAGTAAAATCTCATACCTTATATTATATTTAAAAAAAGATTAAAAAGTTACGTTGCTGGTAGTGTCAGGCGTTCACGCGCTGGAGAGGTTTAGATAGCGCACACTACGCCCCTCTTCTGCAGCAACGATTAGTTCCCTTATTTTGTGGCAAATTGACCCAGCAGCATATCCTCCCCTGTCTCCCCTGCCTAGCCACTAGGGCCCTGACCACTTTAGGGGAGGAAGCAAGGCAGATCCCAATCACACTGTTGCCACAGACAGCAAAAGGCCTTGAACCTATATTAGTGCAGACGGCATTCGAACCCGGATCGCGTGGTCCAAGTGTTGAGACAGTCCCAGCACCTTATCCCACTGCGCTAGTAAGGTGTTGGTACTTTTACCCGTGAGTTTACAATGTATAGCCATACGAGTGCACCCAACCAGACTGGGAGAAAACAACAGACGGCAACATGTATCTATACTGAATGGAGACTCAAAAATTAACAAAATGAAAAAGGAAGAAGAAATATATAAGCAAATCAATGAAATAAACAATTCAATAAATGAAGCAAACCAAAAACAAAAAAGATTAATCTTAAAAGTTGAGACCCCCCCCCCCCCCAAAAAAAAATAAATAAAATAAAAAATAATAAATAAAAAAAACACCCAATAAACGGTATAATTATTTTGAATTAGAACGTTTTGGGGGTCATGCTATTAATAGATTGCGTAAATATAAGAATCTATCACAACCTGGGGGTTCTGTGCTTCAACTTTTGAGGAGACTTGATCAATTTAGGCGTTAAAGTTGGCCCTATTTGACCGGGGAAGTGGAGAAGTGCTTCACGAAAACTGGCAGCAAGTCGGTTTAGGGAAAATTTCATTTTCTGGTGTTTTTTTTTCTGGGGTCGCTAGAAAAAATTCCAAACGGCTGACCTGCCAAAAATTGAAAAGAATTCTGAAGTTAATAGTTGTCCGGAGACTTACACGATTTTTAGCATTGGTTCCTATGGGAGTTTATTTAGTGGGGAGTCCAAGGCCCGTCTAGTTTGTTTCCTTCCAAGTGAAAACACCTCAACGCCGGTGAAGGTTTCCCTACGTCCGGGCATCAATCTTGAAAAATTTCCCTACCCAAAAAATTAATAAATAAAAATTATATATTAATTGCAACGGAAAAGAAAATTAAATGCTACGCGGCAATTAAACCAACAAATTATGTTGCATTATTCTGATTTGTGTTTTTCGTACAGATGAAAAAAAAAAAAAATACGGCTTGGGTAAACAATGTAAAAATTACGGGGTGACATGTCATGCTTATAAAGCGCCGCGAGTCCGGTTTCACGGACTGACCGGCTGATATCTAGTTCCCATCATGGTGTGGCGACCGAGTCACAGCATTTCCTTTCCTGTCTTGAGCACCCAACTAAATGCACTCCCACTTGCCCACTTCTCCAGCAGAGTCCACTTTTAAGGCCTACTCGAATTGATTCCAACTCTAATTCTTTTTCACTGATCGATAATATTTTTACTAATAGAGTTGATAGTAAAGCGGCCTCATTTGTTATAAAAAGTGATCTTTCTGATCATTTTATTTCATTGTATTCTTTTGAAAAGGGTCATGACTCAAAGTCAGAAATGGACCATCCATGCACTTTTAGAAAATTTAATTCTCCCAATCGGCAAGCTTTTCGTAAATTACTTTCTACTGCTGCCTGGTCTCAAGTTTACGAAGCAGAGGATCCTGATCAGAAAGTATCCGTTTTTAACGAAATTTGGCATTCAGTATTTGATTTATCATTTCCACTTGTACATACAAAACCCTCTCGACGTCGCTCGTTTAGGGCTCCATGGATGAATTTGGGTTTATTGACATCCTGTTACAATAAACAAAAGCATTTTGTTAATAGAAATAAAAGTTTGACCAAGCTAGCTTTTTATAAAAAATACAATAATATTTTCAACAAGCTTAAGCGTATTGCCAAAACTTCATATTTTCGTAATAAGCTTAATGATTTAAAAGGTAATGCCAGAGAAACTTGGCGAATTCTTAACTTTATGATTAAACATAGTCCTAAACAATCTTCTGGGAATTTGAGCAGTATTATTTTGAATAATAGCTTGATTACTGACCCTAAGGACATTGCAAATGCTTTCAATAATCATTTTTGTTCCATCGGTAAATCTATATGTCGGGCTGTTCCTGAGGCTACTAAGGACTGCAATTATTATGTCAATTTTGCTCAGTCTCCTATTAATACTCTTTTTGTGAGTCCTACTGACTCTGTTGAAATTATTGAGATTGTTTTGAAATTTAAGAATAAGAGCAGTTCTGGCCCTGATGAAATAAGCAATTCTATTTTAAGAGAAGTAGTTGATATAATTTCTTCTCCTTTGGCGTGTATATTTAATGCTTCTTTTGGTCATGGAATTTTTCCCGACATGTACAAAATAGCCAAAGTTGTTCCTATTTTAAAAAAAGGGGATGCTCAAGACCCAAGCAATTATCGGCCTATTTCTTTACTTAATACTTGCTCTAAAGTTCTTGAAAAACTTATGTATAAAAGAGTTTCATTGTTTCTTGAATCCAATAATTTGCTTTCTCCAGCTCAATATGGATTTCGTCCAGGCAAAAGTACAGTACATGCTATGCTCGATTTTTATAATAACTTAACTGATGCTACTAATAAAACTCCCCCTGATATTTCTTTGGGCATTTTTCTTGATGTAAAGAAGGCTTTTGATACAGTCAGTCATGATTTACTTCTAAACAAGTTACATCACTATGGAATTCGGGGTGTTCCACTTGACTGGTTTACTAGTTATCTCAACAATCGCAGGCAGTATGTTTTTGTGAATGGTGTGGTTTCAACCACTCTTGACATTAATTGTGGAGTCCCCCAGGGATCCACTCTCGGACCATTGTTATTCCTTATTTATGTTAATGATTTACCTTTGTGTTGTTCTTCTTTAAAACCAGTATTATTTGCTGATGATACAACTCTTTTTGCATCTGGTAGAGTTGTAACTGAGCTGGCTCATACTGTAAGTACAGATTTACTGATTCTTCAAGATTGGTTTAGAGCCAATAGGTTGAGGGTTCATCCTGAAAAAACTTTCTATATTTGTTATTCATCCAAGCAGAAGGGACTATATTTGCCCGATGTTGTTTTATGTTTGGAAAACACTATTCTTAAAAAGGTTTCCTGCACTAGGTTCTTGGGTCTTGAAACAGACGAAAACATGCTTTGGAAGGAGCAAATTTCTTCAGTGTGTAACAAAGTCTCCAAAGCTAATTATATTATTAATAGAACTAAGAACCTTCTCAGGACTAAAGATAGCCTGGCTCTTTACAACACTCTGGTTAATTCTTATTTAAATTATGGTATTTTGGCATGGGGTGGTATGATCAAGATATACCCTTCTCTATTCGCTAGACTTGTTACATTGCAGAACAAATGTATTAGGAATGCCTGCCATGCTAAATACAACACTCACACTGCCCCCCTCTGTAGTAAATTTAAAATTCTTAAATTTGAGGATCTTTATAATGTTAAAATTGCCACTCATTACTATGATTATTCTCATAAGTTACTTCCCTTCAATCTAAGTAGCCAAAGTTTTTTCCCTTTAAATCAAGATCTTCATTCTTACTCTACTAGACAACAAAACCTTATCCATTTACCTGGTTCTTGTAGAGTGGATGTTGTATCTGCTAATTATCGTTATATTTTGCCTAAAATTGTTAATTCTCTACCTCAGAACATTAGAGACTATGTTAATTCTTCTAGAAATGTTTTTGTGAAACATCTCAAGGAACTTTATTTGTCAAACTATGCAACGTTTGTATGTACGAAACTTAAATGTTATTCATGTCTTCAATCAGCGAGGCAGTAATTAACTTAAATTTCTTTTTCTTTATTATATTTGATTGTGCTCTCTTCTTTTCCCCCCTTTATTTACTTTCTCCTAAGTTGAAATGCCATGTGACCTTAATAGTGATTGTTGACAGCAGTTTCATGGGTGCTCCGATTACAGAAGGCTAGTCCTTCTCTGGATGGCTCCCCCATTCATACTTCAATTTTGTATTTGGTATTATTCAAGTTTATATTTATTATCATATTTGTATTATACTATGTTTGGATTTACCAAACTGTTGCTTATGTATGAATGGAAATAAATAAACAAACAAACAAACAAACAAACTTGCCAAGTAAAATAGGGCCAACTTTAAAAGCCTAAATTTATCAAGTCTCCCCTGCACTGCGTGGCTCTATATGCATGTGTACAAGTCCAGCCCCAACAATGAAACCGCAGTCACATGCATACAGTCACCAATTATTTTAAAATACTAGAGAGGGTTACGATCATCGCAACTAATAAGCCATTTGCGAGTTACATTTGAATAATGTCTGGTACAATGACTTGTTTAGTCACAAGTTACCGCTTAAATTTGAATTCCTCAGACTATCGAGACAGTTGCTATGTCACATGATTAGGGGCAAGCTTTTGCTTAGTTACGTAAGAGACGGTGAACACCCATACACAATTCTGAATGGATGTGTATGACACAATGGTACCAGGGTTTGCTCATCTGGAGGTTGCTATACAAAAGCTTGCCCCGAACCATGTGACATAGCAACTGTCTCGATAGTCTGAGGAATTCAAATTTAAGCGGTAACTTGTGACTAAACTAGTCATTGTACCAGACATTATTCAAATTTAACTCGCAAATGGCTTATTCTGATACAGTGTTTTGGGTTTCTTTTTTTGCAATTGTTTCTTCAATAAAATGTTTTTTGCAGTATTTCATGTAACTTTTATTGCGTAGTTGCATCAACAAATGACAAAAATGAAAATAATAAACAATAAATAAATAAATAAAATAACCAAAAAAAGCGTCACAGTAAAATCTCATACCTTATATTATATTTTAAAAAAGATTAAAAAGTTACGTTGCTGGTAGTGTCAGGCGTTCACGCGCTGGAGAGGTTTAGATAGCGCACACTACGCCCCTCATCTGCAGCAACGATTAGTTCCCTTATTTTGTGGCAAATTGACCCAGCAGCATATTACCCCCTGTCTCCCCTGCCTAGTCACTAGGGCCCTGACCACTTTAGGGGAGGAAGCAAGGCAGATCCCAATCACACTGTTGCCACAGACAGCAAAAGGCCTTGAACCTATATTAGTGCAGACGGCATTCGAACCCGGATCGCGTGGTCCAAGTGTTGAGACAGTCCCAGCACCTTATCCCACTGCGCTAGTAAGGTGTTGGTACTTTTACCCGTGAGTTTACAATGTATAGCCATACGAGTGCACCCAACCAGACTGGGAGAAAACAACAGACGGCAACATGTATCTATACTGAATGGAGACTCAAAAATTAACAAAATGAAAAAGGAAGAAGAAATATATAAGCAAATCAATGAAATAAACAATTCAATAAATGAAGCAAACCAAAAACAAAAAAGATTAATCTTAAAAGTTGAGACCCCCCCCCCCCAAAAAAAAATAAATAAATAAAAAAAATAAAAAAAAATAAATAAAAAAAACACCCAATAAACGGTATAATTATTTTGAATTAGAACGTTTTGGGGGTCATGCTATTAATAGATTGCGTAAATATAAGAATCTATCACAACCTGGGGGTTCTGTGCTTCAACTTTTGAGGAGACTTGATCAATTTAGGCGTTAAAGTTGGCCCTATTTGACCGGGGAAGTGGAGAAGTGCTTCACGAAAACTGGCAGCAAGTCGGTTTAGGGAAAATTTCATTTTCTGGTGTGTTTTTTTCTGGGGTCGCTAGAAAAAATTCCAAACGGCTGACCTGCCAAAAATTGAAAAGAATTCTGAAGTTAATAGTTGTCCGGAGACTTACACGATTTTTAGCATTGGTTCCTATGGGAGTTTATTTAGTGGGGAGTCCAAGGCCCGTCTAGTTTGTTTCCTTCCAAGTGAAAACACCTCAACGCCGGTGAAGGTTTCCCTACGTCCGGGCATCAATCTTGAAAAATTTCCCTACCCAAAAAATTAATAAATAAAAATTATATATTAATTGCAACGGAAAAGAAAATTAAATGCTACGCGGCAATTAAACCAACAAATTATGTTGCATTATTCTGATTTGTGTTTTTCGTACAGATGAAAAAAATAAAAAATACGGCTTGGGTAAACAATGTAAAAATTACGGGGTGACATGTCATGCTTATAAAGCGCCGCGAGTCCGGTTTCACGGACTGACCGGCTGATATCTAGTTCCCATCATGGTGTGGCGACCGAGTCACAGCATTTCCTTTCCTGTCTTGAGCACCCAACTAAATGCACTCCCACTTGCCCACTTCTCCAGCAGAGTCCACTTGCCAAGTAAAATAGGGCCAACTTTAAAAGCCTAAATTTATCAAGTCTCCCCTGCACTGCGTGGCTCTATATGCATGTGTACAAGTCCAGCCCCAACAATGAAACCGCAGTCACATGCATACAGTCACCAATTATTTTAAAATACTAGAGAGGGTTACGATCATCGCAACTAATAAGCCATTTGCGAGTTACATTTGCGAGTTACATCTGGTACAATGACTTGTTTAGTCACAAGTTACCGCTTAAATTTGAATTCCTCAGACTATCGAGACAGTTGCTATGTCACATGATTAGGGGCAAGCTTTTGCTTAGTTACGTAAGAGACGGTGAACACCCATACACAATTCTGAATGGATGTGTATGACACAATGGTACCAGGGTTTGCTCATCTGGAGGTTGCTATACAAAAGCTTGCCCCGAACCATGTGACATAGCAACTGTCTCGATAGTCTGAGGAATTCAAATTTAAGCGGTAAATTGTGACTAAACTAGTCATTGTACCAGACATTATTCAAATTTAACTCGCAAATGGCTTATTCTGATACAGTGTTTTGGGTTTCTTTTTTTGCAATTGTTTCTTCAATAAAATGTTTTTTGCAGTATTTCATGTAACTTTTATTGCGTAGTTGCATCAACAAATGACAAAAATGAAAATAATAAACAATAAATAAATAAATAAAATAACCAAAAATAGCGTCACAGTAAAATCTCATACCTTATATTATATTTAAAAAAAGATTAAAAAGTTACGTTGCTGGTAGTGTCAGGCGTTCACGCGCTGGAGAGGTTTAGATAGCGCACACTACGCCCCTCTTCTGCAGCAACGATTAGTTCCCTTATTTTGTGGCAAATTGACCCAGCAGCATATCCTCCCCTGTCTCCCCTGCCTAGCCACTAGGGCCCTGACCACTTTAGGGGAGGAAGCAAGGCAGATCCCAATCACACTGTTGCCACAGACAGCAAAAGGCCTTGATCCTATATTAGTGCAGACGGCATTCGAACCCGGATCGCGTGGTCCAAGTGTTGAGACAGTCCCAGCACCTTATCCCACTGCGCTAGTAAGGTGTTGGTACTTTTACCCGTGAGTTTACAATGTATAGCCATACGAGTGCACCCAACCAGACTGGGAGAAAACAACAGACGGCAACATGTATCTATACTGAATGGAGACTCAAAAATTAACAAAATGAAAAAGGAAGAAGAAATATATAAGCAAATCAATGAAATAAACAATTCAATAAATGAAGCAAACCAAAAACAAAAAAGATTAATCTTAAAAGTTGAGACCCCCCCCCCCAAAAAAAATAAAAAATAAATAAAATAAAAAATAATAAATAAAAAAAACACCCAATAAACGGTATAATTATTTTGAATTAGAACGTTTTGGGGGTCATGCTATTAATAGATTGCGTAAATATAAGAATCTATCACAACCTGGGGGTTCTGTGCTTCAACTTTTGAGGAGACTTGATCAATTTAGGCGTTAAAGTTGGCCCTATTTGACCGGGGAAGTGGAGAAGTACTTCACGAAAACTGGCAGCAAGTCGGTTTAGGGAAAATTTCATTTTCTGGTGTGTTTTATTCTGGGGTCGCTAGAAAAAATTCCAAACGGCTGACCTGCCAAAAATTGAAAAGAATTCTGAAGTTAATAGTTGTCCGGAGACTTACACGATTTTTAGCATTGGTTCCTATGGGAGTTTATTTAGTGGGGAGTCCAAGGCCCGTCTAGTTTGTTTCCTTCCAAGTGAAAACACCTCAACGCCGGTGAAGGTTTCCCTACGTCCGGGCATCAATCTTGAAAAATTTCCCTACCCAAAAAATTAATAAATAAAAATTATATATTAATTGCAACGGAAAAGAAAATTAAATGCTACGCGGCAATTAAACCAACAAATTATGTTGCATTATTCTGATTTGTGTTTTTCGTACAGATGAAAAAAATAAAAAATACGGCTTGGGTAAACAATGTAAAAATTACGGGGTGACATGTCATGCTTATAAAGCGCCGCGAGTCCGGTTTCACGGACTGACCGGCTGATATCTAGTTCCCATCATGGTGTGGCGACCGAGTCACAGCATTTCCTTTCCTGTCTTGAGCACCCAACTAAATGCACTCCCACTTGCCCACTTCTCCAGCAGAGTCCACTTGCCAAGTAAAATAGGGCCAACTTTAAAAGCCTAAATTTATCAAGTCTCCCCTGCACTGCGTGGCTCTATATGCATGTGTACAAGTCCAGCCCCAACAATGAAACCGCAGTCACATGCATACAGTCACCAATTATTTTAAAATACTAGAGAGGGTTACGATCATCGCAACTAATAAGCCATTTGCGAGTTACATTTGAATAATGTCTGGTACAATGACTTGTTTAGTCACAAGTTACCGCTTAAATTTGAATTCCTCAGACTATCGAGACAGTTGCTATGTCACATGATTAGGGGCAAGCTTTTGCTTAGTTACGTAAGAGACGGTGAACACCCATACACAATTCTGAATGGATGTGTATGACACAATGGTACCAGGGTTTGCTCATCTGGAGGTTGCTATACAAAAGCTTGCCCCGAACCATGTGACATAGCAACTGTCTCGATAGTCTGAGGAATTCAAATTTAAGCGGTAACTTGTGACTAAACTAGTCATTGTACCAGACATTATTCAAATTTAACTCGCAAATGGCTTATTCTGATACAGTGTTTTGGGTTTCTTTTTTTGCAATTGTTTCTTCAATAAAATGTTTTTTGCAGTATTTCATGTAACTTTTATTGCGTAGTTGCATCAACAAATGACAAAAATGAAAATAATAAACAATAAATAAATAAATAAAATAACCCAAAAAAGCGTCACAGTAAAATCTCATACCTTATATTATATTTTAAAAAAGATTAAAAAGTTACGTTGCTGGTAGTGTCAGGCGTTCACGCGCTGGAGAGGTTTAGATAGCGCACACTACGCCCCTCTTCTGCAGCAACGATTAGTTCCCTTATTTTGTGGCAAATTGACCCAGCAGCATATCCTCCCCTGTCTCCCCTGCCTAGCCACTAGGGCCCTGACCACTTTAGGGGAGGAAGCAAGGCAGATCCCAATCACACTGTTGCCACAGACAGCAAAAGGCCTTGAACCTATATTAGTGCAGACGGCATTCGAACCCGGATCGCGTGGTCCAAGTGTTGAGACAGTCCCAGCACCTTATCCCACTGCGCTAGTAAGGTGTTGGTACTTTTACCCGTGAGTTTACAATGTATAGCCATACGAGTGCACCCAACCAGACTGGGAGAAAACAACAGACGGCAACATGTATCTATACTGAATGGAGACTCAAAAATTAACAAAATGAAAAAGGAAGAAGAAATATATAAGCAAATCAATGAAATAAACAATTCAATAAATGAAGCAAACCAAAAACAAAAAAGATTAATCTTAAAAGTTGAGACCCCCCCCCCCCAAAAAAAAAAAATAAATAAAATAAAAAATAATAAATAAAAAAAACACCCAATAAACGGTATAATTATTTTGAATTAGAACGTTTTGGGGGTCATGCTATTAATAGATTGCGTAAATATAAGAATCTATCACAACCTGGGGGTTCTGTGCTTCAACTTTTGAGGAGACTTGATCAATTTAGGCGTTAAAGTTGGCCCTATTTGACCGGGGAAGTGGAGAAGTGCTTCACGAAAACTGCCAGCAAGTCGGTTTAGGGAAAATTTCATTTTCTGGTGTTTTTTTTTCTGGGGTCGCTAGAAAAAATTCCAAACGGCTGACCTGCCAAAAATTGAAAAGAATTCTGAAGTTAATAGTTGTCCGGAGACTTACACGATTTTTAGCATTGGTTCCTATGGGAGTTTATTTAGTGGGGAGTCCAAGGCCCGTCTAGTTTGTTTCCTTCCAAGTGAAAACACCTCAACGCCGGTGAAGGTTTCCCTACGTCCGGGCATCAATCTTGAAAAATTTCCCTACCCAAAAAATTAATAAATAAAAATTATATATTAATTGCAACGGAAAAGAAAATTAAATGCTACGCGGCAATTAAACCAACAAATTATGTTGCATTATTCTGATTTGTGTTTTTCGTACAGATGAAAAAAATAAAAAATACGGCTTGGGTAAACAATGTAAAAATTACGGGGTGACATGTCATGCTTATAAAGCGCCGCGAGTCCGGTTTCACGGACTGACCGGCTGATATCTAGTTCCCATCATGGTGTGGCGACCGAGTCACAGCATTTCCTTTCCTGTCTTGAGCACCCAACTAAATGCACTCCCACTTGCCCACTTCTCCAGCAGAGTCCACTTGCCAAGTAAAATAGGGCCAACTTTAAAAGCCTAAATTTATCAAGTCTCCCCTGCACTGCGTGGCTCTATATGCATGTGTACAAGTCCAGCCCCAACAATGAAACCGCAGTCACATGCATACAGTCACCAATTATTTTAAAATACTAGAGAGGGTTACGATCATCGCAACTAATAAGCCATTTGCGAGTTACATTTGAATAATGTCTGGTACAATGACTTGTTTAGTCACAAGTTACCGCTTAAATTTGAATTCCTCAGACTATCGAGACAGTTGCTATGTCACATGATTAGGGGCAAACTTTTGCTTAGTTACGTAAGAGACGGTGAACACCCATACACAATTCTGAATGGATGTGTATGACACAATGGTACCAGGGTTTGCTCATCTGGAGGTTGCTATACAAAAGCTTGCCCCGAACCATGTGACATAGCAACTGTCTCGATAGTCTGAGGAATTCAAATTTAAGCGGTAACTTGTGACTAAACTAGTCATTGTACCAGACATTATTCAAATTTAACTCGCAAATGGCTTATTCTGATACAGTGTTTTGGGTTTCTTTTTTTGCAATTGTTTCTTCAATAAAATGTTTTTTGCAGTATTTCATGTAACTTTTATTGCGTAGTTGCATCAACAAATGACAAAAATGAAAATAATAAACAATAAATAAATAAATAAAATAACCAAAAAAAGCGTCACAGTAAAATCTCATACCTTATATTATATTTAAAAAAAGATTAAAAAGTTACGTTGCTGGTAGTGTCAGGCGTTCACGCGCTGGAGAGGTTTAGATAGCGCACACTACGCCCCTCTTCTGCAGCAACGATTAGTTCCCTTATTTTGTGGCAAATTGACCCAGCAGCATATCCTCCCCTGTCTCCCCTGCCTAGCCACTAGGGCCCTGACCACTTTAGGGGAGGAAGCAAGGCAGATCCCAATCACACTGTTGCCACAGACAGCAAAAGGCCTTGAACCTATATTAGTGCAGACGGCATTCGAACCCGGATCGCGTGGTCCAAGTGTTGAGACAGTCCCAGCACCTTATCCCACTGCGCTAGTAAGGTGTTGGTACTTTTACCCGTGAGTTTACAATGTATAGCCATACGAGTGCACCCAACCAGACTGGGAGAAAACAACAGACGGCAACATGTATCTATACTGAATGGAGACTCAAAAATTAACAAAATGAAAAAGGAAGAAGAAATATATAAGCAAATCAATGAAATAAACAATTCAATAAATGAAGCAAACCAAAAACAAAAAAGATTAATCTTAAAAGTTGAGACCCCCCCCCCCAAAAATAAAAAATAAATAAATAAAATAAAAAATAATAAATAAAAAAAACACCCAATAAACGGTATAATTATTTTGAATTAGAACGTTTTGGGGGTCATGCTATTAATAGATTGCGTAAATATAAGAATCTATCACAACCTGGGGGTTCTGTGCTTCAACTTTTGAGGAGACTTGATCAATTTAGGCGTTAAAGTTGGCCCTATTTGACCGGGGAAGTGGAGAAGTGCTTCACGAAAACTGGCAGCAAGTCGGTTTAGGGAAAATTTCATTTTCTGGTGTGTTTTTTTCTGGGGTCGCTAGAAAAAATTCCAAACGGCTGACCTGCCAAAAATTGAAAAGAATTCTGAAGTTAATAGTTGTCCGGAGACTTACACGATTTTTAGCATTGGTTCCTATGGGAGTTTATTTAGTGGGGAGTCCAAGGCCCGTCTAGTTTGTTTCCTTCCAAGTGAAAACACCTCAACGCCGGTGAAGGTTTCCCTACGTCCGGGCATCAATCTTGAAAAATTTCCCTACCCAAAAAATTAATAAATAAAAATTATATATTAATTGCAACGGAAAAGAAAATTAAATGCTACGCGGCAATTAAACCAACAAATTATGTTGCATTATTCTGATTTGTGTTTTTCGTACAGATGAAAAAAAAAAAAATACGGCTTGGGTAAACAATGTAAAAATTACGGGGTGACATGTCATGCTTATAAAGCGCCGCGAGTCCGGTTTCACGGACTGACCGGCTGATATCTAGTTCCCATCATGGTGTGGCGACCGAGTCACAGCATTTCCTTTCCTGTCTTGAGCACCCAACTAAATGCACTCCCACTTGCCCACTTCTCCAGCAGAGTCCACTTGCCAAGTAAAATAGGGCCAACTTTAAAAGCCTAAATTTATCAAGTCTCCCCTGCACTGCGTGGCTCTATATGCATGTGTACAAGTCCAGCCCCAACAATGAAACCGCAGTCACATGCATACAGTCACCAATTATTTTAAAATACTAGAGAGGGTTACGATCATCGCAACTAATAAGCCATTTGCGAGTTACATTTGAATAATGTCTGGTACAATGACTTGTTTAGTCACAAGTTACCGCTTAAATTTGAATTCCTCAGACTATCGAGACAGTTGCTATGTCACATGATTAGGGGCAAGCTTTTGCTTAGTTACGTAAGAGACGGTGAACACCCATACACAATTCTGAATGGATGTGTATGACACAATGGTACCAGGGTTTGCTCATCTGGAGGTTGCTATACAAAAGCTTGCCCCGAACCATGTGACATAGCAACTGTCTCGATAGTCTGAGGAATTCAAATTTAAGCGGTAACTTGTGACTAAACTAGTCATTGTACCAGACATTATTCAAATTTAACTCGCAAATGGCTTATTCTGATACAGTGTTTTGGGTTTCTTTTTTTGCAATTGTTTCTTCAATAAAATGTTTTTTGCAGTATTTCATGTAACTTTTATTGCGTAGTTGCATCAACAAATGACAAAAATGAAAATAATAAACAATAAATAAATAAATAAAATAACCAAAAAAAGCGTCCCAGTAAAATCTCATACCTTATATTATATTTAAAAAAAGATTAAAAAGTTACGTTGCTGGTAGTGTCAGGCGTTCACGCGCTGGAGAGGTTTAGATAGCGCACACTACGCCCCTCTTCTGCAGCAACGATTAGTTCCCTTATTTTGTGGCAAATTGACCCAGCAGCATATCCTCCCCTGTCTCCCCTGCCTAGCCACTAGGGCCCTGACCACTTTAGGGGAGGAAGCAAGGCAGATCCCAATCACACTGTTGCCACAGAAAGCAAAAGGCCTTGAACCTATATTAGTGCAGACGGCATTCGAACCCGGATCGCGTGGTCCAAGTGTTGAGACAGTCCCAGCACCTTATCCCACTGCGCTAGTAAGGTGTTGGTACTTTTACCCGTGAGTTTACAATGTATAGCCATACGAGTGCACCCAACCAGACTGGGAGAAAACAACAGACGGCAACATGTATCTATACTGAATGGAGACTCAAAAATTAACAAAATGAAAAAGGAAGAAGAAATATATAAGCAAATCAATGAAATAAACAATTCAATAAATGAAGCAAACCAAAAACAAAAAAGATTAATCTTAAAAGTTGAGACCCCCCCCCCCAAAAAAAAAAAAAAATAAAAAAAATAAAAAATAATAAATTAAAAAAACACCCAATAAACGGTATAATTATTTTGAATTAGAACGTTTTGGGGGTCATGCTATTAATAGATTGCGTAAATATAAGAATCTATCACAACCTGGGGGTTCTGTGCTTCAACTTTTGAGGAGACTTGATCAATTTAGGCGTTAAAGTTGGCCCTATTTGACCGGGGAAGTGGAGAAGTGCTTCACGAAAACTGGCAGCAAGTCGGTTTAGGGAAAATTTCATTTTCTGGTGTGTTTTTTTCTGGGGTCGCTAGAAAAAATTCCAAACGGCTGACCTGCCAAAAATTGAAAAGAATTCTGAAGTTAATAGTTGTCCGGAGACTTACACGATTTTTAGCATTGGTTCCTATGGGAGTTTATTTAGTGGGGAGTCCAAGGCCCGTCTAGTTTGTTTCCTTCCAAGTGAAAACACCTCAACGCCGGTGAAGGTTTCCCTACGTCCGGGCATCAATCTTGAAAAATTTCCCTACCCAAAAAATTAATAAATAAAAATTATATATTAATTGCAACGGAAAAGAAAATTAAATGCTACGCGGCAATTAAACCAACAAATTATGTTGCATTATTCTGATTTGTGTTTTTCGTACAGATGAAAAAAATAAAAAATACGGCTTGGGTAAACAATGTAAAAATTACGGGGTGACATGTCATGCTTATAAAGCGCCGCGAGTCCGGTTTCACGGACTGACCGGCTGATATCTAGTTCCCATCATGGTGTGGCGACCGAGTCACAGCATTTCCTTTCCTGTCTTGAGCACCCAACTAAATGCACTCCCACTTGCCCACTTCTCCAGCAGAGTCCACTTGCCAAGTAAAATAGGGCCAACTTTAAAAGCCTAAATTTATCAAGTCTCCCCTGCACTGCGTGGCTCTATATGCATGTGTACAAGTCCAGCCCCAACAATGAAACCGCAGTCACATGCATACAGTCACCAATTATTTTAAAATACTAGAGAGGGTTACGATCATCGCAACTAATAAGCCATTTGCGAGTTACATTTGAATAATGTCTGGTACAATGACTTGTTTAGTCACAAGTTACCGCTTAAATTTGAATTCCTCAGACTATCGAGACAGTTGCTATGTCACATGATTAGGGGCAAGCTTTTGCTTAGTTACGTAAGAGACGGTGAACACCCATACACAATTCTGAATGGATGTGTATGACACAATGGTACCAGGGTTTGCTCATCTGGAGGTTGCTATACAAAAGCTTGCCCCGAACCATGTGACATAGCAACTGTCTCGATAGTCTGAGGAATTCAAATTTAAGCGGTAACTTGTGACTAAACTAGTCATTGTACCAGACATTATTCAAATTTAACTCGCAAATGGCTTATTCTGATACAGTGTTTTGGGTTTCTTTTTTTGCAATTGTTTCTTCAATAAAATGTTTTTTGCAGTATTTCATGTAACTTTTATTGCGTAGTTGCATCAACAAATGACAAAAATGAAAATAATAAACAATAAATAAATAAATAAAATAACCAAAAAAAGCGTCACAGTAAAATCTCATACCTTATATTATATTTAAAAAAAGATTAAAAAGTTACGTTGCTGGTAGTGTCAGGCGTTCACGCGCTGGAGAGGTTTAGATAGCGCACACTACGCCCCTCTTCTGCAGCAACGATTAGTTCCCTTATTTTGTGGCAAATTGACCCAGCAGCATATCCTCCCCTGTCTCCCCTGCCTAGCCACTAGGGCCCTGACCACTTTAGGGGAGGAAGCAAGGCAGATCCCAATCACACTGTTGCCACAGACAGCAAAAGGCCTTGAACCTATATTAGTGCAGACGGCATTCGAACCCGGATCGCGTGGTCCAAGTGTTGAGACAGTCCCAGCACCTTATCCCACTGCGCTAGTAAGGTGTTGGTACTTTTACCCGTGAGTTTACAATGTATAGCCATACGAGTGCACCCAACCAGACTGGGAGAAAACAACAGACGGCAACATGTATCTATACTGAATGGAGACTCAAAAATTAACAAAATGAAAAAGGAAGAAGAAATATATAAGCAAATCAATGAAATAAACAATTCAATAAATGAAGCAAACCAAAAACAAAAAAGATTAATCTTAAAAGTTGAGACCCCCCCCCAAAAAAAAATAAAAAATAAATAAATAAAATAAAAAATAATAAATAAAAAAAACACCCAATAAACGGTATAATTATTTTGAATTAGAACGTTTTGGGGGTCATGCTATTAATAGATTGCGTAAATATAAGAATCTATCACAACCTGGGGGTTCTGTGCTTCAACTTTTGAGGAGACTTGATCAATTTAGGCGTTAAAGTTGGCCCTATTATTTGACCGGGGAAGTGGAGAAGTGCTTCACGAAAACTGGCAGCAAGTCGGTTTAGGGAAAATTTCATTTTCTGGTGTGTTTTTTTCTGGGGTCGCTAGAAAAAATTCCAAACGGCTGACCTGCCAAAAATTGAAAAGAATTCTGAAGTTAATAGTTGTCCGGAGACTTACACGATTTTTAGCATTGGTTCCTATGGGAGTTTATTTAGTGGGGAGTCCAAGGCCCGTCTAGTTTGTTTCCTTCCAAGTGAAAACACCTCAACGCCGGTGAAGGTTTCCCTACGTCCGGGCATCAATCTTGAAAAATGTCCCTACCCAAAAAATTAATAAATAAAAATTATATATTAATTGCAACGGAAAAGAAAATTAAATGCTACGCGGCAATTAAACCAACAAATTATGTTGCATTATTCTGATTTGTGTTTTTCGTACAGATGAAAAAAATAAAAAATACGGCTTGGGTAAACAATGTAAAAATTACGGGGTGACATGTCATGCTTATAAAGCGCCGCGAGTCCGGTTTCACGGACTGACCGGCTGATATCTAGTTCCCATCATGGTGTGGCGACCGAGTCACAGCATTTCCTTTCCTGTCTTGAGCACCCAACTAAATGCACTCCCACTTGCCCACTTCTCCAGCAGAGTCCACTTGCCAAGTAAAATAGGGCCAACTTTAAAAGCCTAAATTTATCAAGTCTCCCCTGCACTGCGTGGCTCTATATGCATGTGTACAAGTCCAGCCCCAACAATGAAACCGCAGTCACATGCATACAGTCACCAATTATTTTAAAATACTAGAGAGGGTTACGATCATCGCAACTAATAAGCCATTTGCGAGTTACATTTGAATAATGTCTGGTACAATGACTTGTTTAGTCACAAGTTACCGCTTAAATTTGAATTCCTCAGACTATCGAGACAGTTGCTATGTCACATGATTAGGGGCAAACTTTTGCTTAGTTACGTAAGAGACGGTGAACACCCATACACAATTCTGAATGGATGTGTATGACACAATGGTACCAGGGTTTGCTCATCTGGAGGTTGCTATACAAAAGCTTGCCCCGAACCATGTGACATAGCAACTGTCTCGATAGTCTGAGGAATTCAAATTTAAGCGGTAACTTGTGACTAAACTAGTCATTGTACCAGACATTATTCAAATTTAACTCGCAAATGGCTTATTCTGATACAGTGTTTTGGGTTTCTTTTTTTGCAATTGTTTCTTCAATAAAATGTTTTTTGCAGTATTTCATGTAACTTTTATTGCGTAGTTGCATCAACAAATGACAAAAATGAAAATAATAAACAATAAATAAATAAATAAAATAACCAAAAAAAGCGTCACAGTAAAATCTCATACCTTATATTATATTTAAAAAAAGATTAAAAAGTTACGTTGCTGGTAGTGTCAGGCGTTCACGCGCTGGAGAGGTTTAGATAGCGCACACTACGCCCCTCTTCTGCAGCAACGATTAGTTCCCTTATTTTGTGGCAAATTGACCCAGCAGCATATCCTCCCCTGTCTCCCCTGCCTAGCCACTAGGGCCCTGACCACTTTAGGGGAGGAAGCAAGGCAGATCCCAATCACACTGTTGCCACAGACAGCAAAAGGCCTTGAACCTATATTAGTGCAGACGGCATTCGAACCCGGATCGCGTGGTCCAAGTGTTGAGACAGTCCCAGCACCTTATCCCACTGCGCTAGTAAGGTGTTGGTACTTTTACCCGTGAGTTTACAATGTATAGCCATACGAGTGCACCCAACCAGACTGGGAGAAAACAACAGACGGCAACATGTATCTATACTGAATGGAGACTCAAAAATTAACAAAATGAAAAAGGAAGAAGAAATATATAAGCAAATCAATGAAATAAACAATTCAATAAATGAAGCAAACCAAAAACAAAAAAGATTAATCTTAAAAGTTGAGACCCCCCCCCAAAAAAAATAAAAAATAAATAAATAAAATAAAAAATAATAAATAAAAAAAACACCCAATAAACGGTATAATTATTTTGAATTAGAACGTTTTGGGGGTCATGCTATTAATAGATTGCGTAAATATAAGAATCTATCACAACCTGGGGGTTCTGTGCTTCAACTTTTGAGGAGACTTGATCAATTTAGGCGTTAAAGTTGGCCCTATTTGACCGGGGAAGTGGAGAAGTGCTTCACGAAAACTGGCAGCAAGTCGGTTTAGGGAAAATTTCATTTTCTGGTGTTTTTTTTCTGGGGTCGCTAGAAAAAATTCCAAACGGCTGACCTGCCAAAAATTGAAAAGAATTCTGAAGTTAATAGTTGTCCGGAGACTTACACGATTTTTAGCATTGGTTCCTATGGGAGTTTATTTAGTGGGGAGTCCAAGGCCCGTCTAGTTTGTTTCCTTCCAAGTGAAAACACCTCAACGCCGGTGAAGGTTTCCCTACGTCCGGGCATCAATCTTGAAAAATTTCCCTACCCCAAAAAATAATAAATAAAAATTATATATTAATTGCAACGGAAAAGAAAATTAAATGCTACGCGGCAATTAAACCAACAAATTATGTTGCATTATTCTGATTTGTGTTTTTCGTACAGATGAAAAAAATTAAAAATACGGCTTGTGTAAACAATGTAAAAATTACGGGGTGACATGTCATGCTTATAAAGCGCCGCGAGTCCGGTTTCACGGACTGACCGGCTGATATCTAGTTCCCATCATGGTGTGGCGACCGAGTCACAGCATTTCCTTTCCTGTCTTGAGCACCCAACTAAATGCACTCCCACTTGCCCACTTCTCCAGCAGAGTCCACTTGCCAAGTAAAATAGGGCCAACTTTAAAAGCCTAAATTTATCAAGTCTCCCCTGCACTGCGTGGCTCTATATGCATGTGTACAAGTCCAGCCCCAACAATGAAACCGCAGTCACATGCATACAGTCACCAATTATTTTAAAATACTAGAGAGGGTTACGATCATCGCAACTAATAAGCCATTTGCGAGTTACATTTGAATAATGTCTGGTACAATGACTTGTTTAGTCACAAGTTACCGCTTAAATTTGAATTCCTCAGACTATCGAGACAGTTGCTATGTCACATGATTAGGGGCAAGCTTTTGCTTAGTTACGTAAGAGACGGTGAACACCCATACACAATTCTGAATGGATGTGTATGACACAATGGTACCAGGGTTTGCTCATCTGGAGGTTGCTATACAAAAGCTTGCCCGAACCATGTGACATAGCAACTGTCTCGATAGTCTGAGGAATTCAAATTTAAGCGGTAACTTGTGACTAAACTAGTCATTGTACCAGACATTATTCAAATTTAACTCGCAAATGGCTTATTCTGATACAGTGTTTTGGGTTTCTTTTTTTGCAATTGTTTCTTCAATAAAATGTTTTTTGCAGTATTTCATGTAACTTTTATTGCGTAGTTGCATCAACAAATGACAAAAATGAAAATAATAAACAATAAATAAATAAATAAAATAACCAAAAAAAGCGTCACAGTAAAATCTCATACCTTATATTATATTTAAAAAAAGATTAAAAAGTTACGTTGCTGGTAGTGTCAGGCGTTCACGCGCTGGAGAGGTTTAGATAGCGCACACTACGCCCCTCTTCTGCAGCAACGATTAGTTCCCTTATTTTGTGGCAAATTGACCCAGCAGCATATCCTCCCCTGTCTCCCCTGCCTAGCCACTAGGGCCCTGACCACTTTAGGGGAGGAAGCAAGGCAGATCCCAATCACACTGTTGCCACAGACAGCAAAAGGCCTTGAACCTATATTAGTGCAGACGGCATTCGAACCCGGATCGCGTGGTCCAAGTGTTGAGACAGTCCCAGCACCTTATCCCACTGCGCTAGTAAGGTGTTGGTACTTTTACCCGTGAGTTTACAATGTATAGCCATACGAGTGCACCCAACCAGACTGGGAGAAAACAACAGACGGCAACATGTATCTATACTGAATGGAGACTCAAAAATTAGCAAAATGAAAAAGGAAGAAGAAATATATAAGCAAATCAATGAAATAAACAATTCAATAAATGAAGCAAACCAAAAACAAAAAAGATTAATCTTAAAAGTTGAGACCCCCCCAAAAAAATAAAAAATAAATAAATAAATAAAATAAAAAATAATAAATAAAAAAAACACCCAATAAACGGTATAATTATTTTGAATTAGAACGTTTTGGGGGTCATGCTATTAATAGATTGCGTAAATATAAGAATCTATCACAACCTGGGGATTCTGTGCTTCAACTTTTGAGGAGACTTGATCAATTTAGGCGTTAAAGTTGGCCCTATTTGACCGGGGAAGTGGAGAAGTGCTTCACGAAAACTGGCAGCAAGTCGGTTTAGGGAAAATTTCATTTTCTGGTGTGTTTTTTTCTGGGGTCGCTAGAAAAAATTCCAAACGGCTGACCTGCCAAAAATTGAAAAGAATTCTGAAGTTAATAGTTGTCCGGAGACTTACACGATTTTTAGCATTGGTTCCTATGGGAGTTTATTTAGTGGGGAGTCCAAGGCCCGTCTAGTTTGTTTCCTTCCAAGTGAAAACACCTCAACGCCGGTGAAGGTTTCCCTACGTCCGGGCATCAATCTTGAAAAATTTCCCTACCCAAAAAATTAATAAATAAAAATTATATATTAATTGCAACGGAAAAGAAAATTAAATGCTACGCGGCAATTAAACCAACAAATTATGTTGCATTATTCTGATTTGTGTTTTTCGTACAGATGAAAAAAATTAAAAATACGGCTTGTGTAAACAATGTAAAAATTACGGGGTGACATGTCATGCTTATAAAGCGCCGCGAGTCCGGTTTCACGGACTGACCGGCTGATATCTAGTTCCCATCATGGTGTGGCGACCGAGTCACAGCATTTCCTTTCCTGTCTTGAGCACCCAACTAAATGCACTCCCACTTGCCCACTTCTCCAGCAGAGTCCACTTGCCAAGTAAAATAGGGCCAACTTTAAAAGCCTAAATTTATCAAGTCTCCCCTGCACTGCGTGGCTCTATATGCATGTGTACAAGTCCAGCCCCAACAATGAAACCGCAGTCACATGCATACAGTCACCAATTATTTTAAAATACTAGAGAGGGTTACGATCATCGCAACTAATAAGCCATTTGCGAGTTACATTTGAATAATGTCTGGTACAATGACTTGTTTAGTCACAAGTTACCGCTTAAATTTGAATTCCTCAGACTATCGAGACAGTTGCTATGTCACATGATTAGGGGCAAGCTTTTGCTTAGTTACGTAAGAGACGGTGAACACCCATACACAATTCTGAATGGATGTGTATGACACAATGGTACCAGGGTTTGCTCATCTGGAGGTTGCTATACAAAAGCTTGCCCGAACCATGTGACATAGCAACTGTCTCGATAGTCTGAGGAATTCAAATTTAAGCGGTAACTTGTGACTAAACTAGTCATTGTACCAGACATTATTCAAATTTAACTCGCAAATGGCTTATTCTGATACAGTGTTTTGGGTTTCTTTTTTTGCAATTGTTTCTTCAATAAAATGTTTTTTGCAGTATTTCATGTAACTTTTATTGCGTAGTTGCATCAACAAATGACAAAAATGAAAATAATAAACAATAAATAAATAAATAAAATAACCAAAAAAAGCGTCACAGTAAAATCTCATACCTTATATTATATTTAAAAAAAGATTAAAAAGTTACGTTGCTGGTAGTGTCAGGCGTTCACGCGCTGGAGAGGTTTAGATAGCGCACACTACGCCCCTCTTCTGCAGCAACGATTAGTTCCCTTATTTTGTGGCAAATTGACCCAGCAGCATATCCTCCCCTGTCTCCCCTGCCTAGCCACTAGGGCCCTGACCACTTTAGGGGAGGAAGCAAGGCAGATCCCAATCACACTGTTGCCACAGACAGCAAAAGGCCTTGAACCTATATTAGTGCAGACGGCATTCGAACCCGGATCGCGTGGTCCAAGTGTTGAGACAGTCCCAGCACCTTATCCCACTGCGCTAGTAAGGTGTTGGTACTTTTACCCGTGAGTTTACAATGTATAGCCATACGAGTGCACCCAACCAGACTGGGAGAAAACAACAGACGGCAACATGTATCTATACTGAATGGAGACTCAAAAATTAGCAAAATGAAAAAGGAAGAAGAAATATATAAGCAAATCAATGAAATAAACAATTCAATAAATGAAGCAAACCAAAAACAAAAAAGATTAATCTTAAAAGTTGAGACCCCCCCAAAAAAATAAAAAATAAATAAATAAATAAAATAAAAAATAATAAATAAAAAAAACACCCAATAAACGGTATAATTATTTTGAATTAGAACGTTTTGGGGGTCATGCTATTAATAGATTGCGTAAATATAAGAATCTATCACAACCTGGGGATTCTGTGCTTCAACTTTTGAGGAGACTTGATCAATTTAGGCGTTAAAGTTGGCCCTATTTGACCGGGGAAGTGGAGAAGTGCTTCACGAAAACTGGCAGCAAGTCGGTTTAGGGAAAATTTCATTTTCTGGTGTGTTTTTTTCTGGGGTCGCTAGAAAAAATTCCAAACGGCTGACCTGCCAAAAATTGAAAAGAATTCTGAAGTTAATAGTTGTCCGGAGACTTACACGATTTTTAGCATTGGTTCCTATGGGAGTTTATTTAGTGGGGAGTCCAAGGCCCGTCTAGTTTGTTTCCTTCCAAGTGAAAACACCTCAACGCCGGTGAAGGTTTCCCTACGTCCGGGCATCAATCTTGAAAAATTTCCCTACCCAAAAAATTAATAAATAAAAATTATATATTAATTGCAACGGAAAAGAAAATTAAATGCTACGCGGCAATTAAACCAACAAATTATGTTGCATTATTCTGATTTGTGTTTTTCGTACAGATGAAAAAAATAAAAAATACGGCTTGGGTAAACAATGTAAAAATTACGGGGTGACATGTCATGCTTATAAAGCGCCGCGAGTCCGGTTTCACGGACTGACCGGCTGATATCTAGTTCCCATCATGGTGTGGCGACCGAGTCACAGCATTTCCTTTCCTGTCTTGAGCACCCAACTAAATGCACTCCCACTTGCCCACTTCTCCAGCAGAGTCCACTTGCCAAGTAAAATAGGGCCAACTTTAAAAGCCTAAATTTATCAAGTCTCCCCTGCACTGCGTGGCTCTATATGCATGTGTACAAGTCCAGCCCCAACAATGAAACCGCAGTCACATGCATACAGTCACCAATTATTTTAAAATACTAGAGAGGGTTACGATCATCGCAACTAATAAGCCATTTGCGAGTTACATTTGAATAATGTCTGGTACAATGACTTGTTTAGTCACAAGTTACCGCTTAAATTTGAATTCCTCAGACTATCGAGACAGTTGCTATGTCACATGATTAGGGGCAAGCTTTTGCTTAGTTACGTAAGAGACGGTGAACACCCATACACAATTCTGAATGGATGTGTATGACACAATGGTACCAGGGTTTGCTCATCTGGAGGTTGCTATACAAAAGCTTGCCCCGAACCATGTGACATAGCAACTGTCTCGATAGTCTGAGGAATTCAAATTTAAGCGGTAACTTGTGACTAAACTAGTCATTGTACCAGACATTATTCAAATTTAACTCGCAAATGGCTTATTCTGATACAGTGTTTTGGGTTTCTTTTTTTGCAATTGTTTCTTCAATAAAATGTTTTTTGCAGTATTTCATGTAACTTTTATTGCGTAGTTGCATCAACAAATGACAAAAATGAAAATAATAAACAATAAATAAATAAATAAAATAACCAAAAAAAGCGTCACAGTAAAATCTCATACCTTATATTATATTTAAAAAAAGATTAAAAAGTTACGTTGCTGGTAGTGTCAGGCGTTCACGCGCTGGAGAGGTTTAGATAGCGCACACTACGCCCCTCTTCTGCAGCAACGATTAGTTCCCTTATTTTGTGGCAAATTGACCCAGCAGCATATCCTCCCCTGTCTCCCCTGCCTAGCCACTAGGGCCCTGACCACTTTAGGGGAGGAAGCAAGGCAGATCCCAATCACACTGTTGCCACAGACAGCAGACGGCATTCGAACCCGGATCGCGTGGTCCAAGTGTTGAGACAGTCCCAGCACCTTATCCCACTGCGCTAGTAAGGTGTTGGTACTTTTACCCGTGAGTTTACAATGTATAGCCATACGAGTGCACCCAACCAGACTGGGAGAAAACAACAGACGGCAACATGTATCTATACTGAATGGAGACTCAAAAATTAACAAAATGAAAAAGGAAGAAGAAATATATAAGCAAATCAATGAAATAAACAATTCAATAAATGAAGCAAACCAAAAACAAAAAAGATTAATCTTAAAAGTTGAGACCCCCCCCCCAAAAAAAATAAAAAATAAATAAATAAAATAAAAAATAATAAATAAAAAAAACACCCAATAAACGGTATAATTATTTTGAATTAGAACGTTTTGGGGGTCATGCTATTAATAGATTGCGTAAATATAAGAATCTATCACAACCTGGGGGTTCTGTGCTTCAACTTTTGAGGAGACTTGATCAATTTAGGCGTTAAAGTTGGCCCTATTTGACCGGGGAAGTGGAGAAGTGCTTCACGAAAACTGGCAGCAAGTCGGTTTAGGGAAAATTTCATTTTCTGGTGTGTTTTATTCTGGGGTCGCTAGAAAAAATTCCAAACGGCTGACCTGCCAAAAATTGAAAAGAATTCTGAAGTTAATAGTTGTCCGGAGACTTACACGATTTTTAGCATTGGTTCCTATGGGAGTTTATTTAGTGGGGAGTCCAAGGCCCGTCTAGTTTGTTTCCTTCCAAGTGAAAACACCTCAACGCCGGTGAAGGTTTCCCTACGTCCGGGCATCAATCTTGAAAAATTTCCCTACCCAAAAAATTAATAAATAAAAATTATATATTAATTGCAACGGAAAAGAAAATTAAATGCTACGCGGCAATTAAACCAACAAATTATGTTGCATTATTCTGATTTGTGTTTTTCGTACAGATGAAAAAAAAAAAAAATACGGCTTGGGTAAACAATGTAAAAATTACGGGGTGACATGTCATGCTTATAAAGCGCCGCGAGTCCGGTTTCACGGACTGACCGGCTGATATCTAGTTCCCATCATGGTGTGGCGACCGAGTCACAGCATTTCCTTTCCTGTCTTGAGCACCCAACTAAATGCACTCCCACTTGCCCACTTCTCCAGCAGAGTCCACTTGCCAAGTAAAATAGGGCCAACTTTAAAAGCCTAAATTTATCAAGTCTCCCCTGCACTGCGTGGCTCTATATGCATGTGTACAAGTCCAGCCCCAACAATGAAACCGCAGTCACATGCATACAGTCACCAATTATTTTAAAATACTAGAGAGGGTTACGATCATCGCAACTAATAAGCCATTTGCGAGTTACATTTGAATAATGTCTGGTACAATGACTTGTTTAGTCACAAGTTACCGCTTAAATTTGAATTCCTCAGACTATCGAGACAGTTGCTATGTCACATGATTAGGGGCAAGCTTTTGCTTAGTTACGTAAGAGACGGTGAACACCCATACACAATTCTGAATGGATGTGTATGACACAATGGTACCAGGGTTTGCTCATCTGGAGGTTGCTATACAAAAGCTTGCCCCGAACCATGTGACATAGCAACTGTCTCGATAGTTACGTAAGAGACGGTGAACACCCATACACAATTCTGAATGGATGTGTATGACACAATGGTACCAGGGTTTGCTCATCTGGAGGTTGCTATACAAAAGCTTGCCCCGAACCATGTGACATAGCAACTGTCTCGATAGTCTGAGGAATTCAAATTTAAGCGGTAACTTGTGACTAAACTAGTCATTGTACCAGACATTATTCAAATTTAACTCGCAAATGGCTTATTCTGATACAGTGTTTTGGGTTCCTTTTTTTGCAATTGTTTCTTCAATAAAATGTTTTTTGCAGTATTTCATGTAACTTTTATTGCGTAGTTGCATCAACAAATGACAAAAATGAAAATAATAAACAATAAATAAATAAATAAAATAACCAAAAAAAGCGTCACAGTAAAATCTCATACCTTATATTATATTTAAAAAAAGATTAAAAAGTTACGTTGCTGGTAGTGTCAGGCGTTCACGCGCTGGAGAGGTTTAGATAGCGCACACTACGCCCCTCTTCTGCAGCAACGATTAGTTCCCTTATTTTGTGGCAAATTGACCCAGCAGCATATCCTCCCCTGTCTCCCCTGCCTAGCCACTAGGGCCCTGACCACTTTAGGGGAGGAAGCAAGGCAGATCCCAATCACACTGTTGCCACAGACAGCAAAAGGCCTTGAACCTATATTAGTGCAGACGGCATTCGAACCCGGATCGCGTGGTCCAAGTGTTGAGACAGTCCCAGCACCTTATCCCACTGCGCTAGTAAGGTGTTGGTACTTTTACCCGTGAGTTTACAATGTATAGCCATACGAGTGCACCCAACCAGACTGGGAGAAAACAACAGACGGCAACATGTATCTATACTGAATGGAGACTCAAAAATTAACAAAATGAAAAAGGAAGAAGAAATATATAAGCAAATCAATGAAATAAACAATTCAATAAATGAAGCAAACCAAAAACAAAAAAGATTAATCTTAAAAGTTGAGACCCCCCCCCCAAAAAAAATAAAAAATAAATAAATAAAATAAAAAATAATAAATAAAAAAAACACCCAATAAACGGTATAATTATTTTGAATTAGAACGTTTTGGGGGTCATGCTATTAATAGATTGCGTAAATATAAGAATCTATCACAACCTGGGGGTTCTGTGCTTCAACTTTTGAGGAGACTTGATCAATTTAGGCGTTAAAGTTGGCCCTATTTGACCGGGGAAGTGGAGAAGTGCTTCACGAAAACTGGCAGCAAGTCGGTTTAGGGAAAATTTCATTTTCTGGTGTGTTTTATTCTGGGGTCGCTAGAAAAAATTCCAAACGGCTGACCTGCCAAAAATTGAAAAGAATTCTGAAGTTAATAGTTGTCCGGAGACTTACACGATTTTTAGCATTGGTTCCTATGGGAGTTTATTTAGTGGGGAGTCCAAGGCCCGTCTAGTTTGTTTCCTTCCAAGTGAAAACACCTCAACGCCGGTGAAGGTTTCCCTACGTCCGGGCATCAATCTTGAAAAATTTCCCTACCCAAAAAATTAATAAATAAAAATTATATATTAATTGCAACGGAAAAGAAAATTAAATGCTACGCGGCAATTAAACCAACAAATTATGTTGCATTATTCTGATTTGTGTTTTTCGTACAGATGAAAAAAAAAAAAATACGGCTTGGGTAAACAATGTAAAAATTACGGGGTGACATGTCATGCTTATAAAGCGCCGCGAGTCCGGTTTCACGGACTGACCGGCTGATATCTAGTTCCCATCATGGTGTGGCGACCGAGTCACAGCATTTCCTTTCCTGTCTTGAGCACCCAACTAAATGCACTCCCACTTGCCCACTTCTCCAGCAGAGTCCACTTGCCAAGTAAAATAGGGCCAACTTTAAAAGCCTAAATTTATCAAGTCTCCCCTGCACTGCGTGGCTCTATATGCATGTGTACAAGTCCAGCCCCAACAATGAAACCGCAGTCACATGCATACAGTCACCAATTATTTTAAAATACTAGAGAGGGTTACGATCATCGCAACTAATAAGCCATTTGCGAGTTACATTTGAATAATGTCTGGTACAATGACTTGTTTAGTCACAAGTTACCGCTTAAATTTGAATTCCTCAGACTATCGAGACAGTTGCTATGTCACATGATTAGGGGCAAGCTTTTGCTTAGTTACGTAAGAGACGGTGAACACCCATACACAATTCTGAATGGATGTGTATGACACAATGGTACCAGGGTTTGCTCATCTGGAGGTTGCTATACAAAAGCTTGCCCCGAACCATGTGACATAGCAACTGTCTCGATAGTTACGTAAGAGACGGTGAACACCCATACACAATTCTGAATGGATGTGTATGACACAATGGTACCAGGGTTTGCTCATCTGGAGGTTGCTATACAAAAGCTTGCCCCGAACCATGTGACATAGCAACTGTCTCGATAGTCTGAGGAATTCAAATTTAAGCGGTAACTTGTGACTAAACTAGTCATTGTACCAGACATTATTCAAATTTAACTCGCAAATGGCTTATTCTGATACAGTGTTTTGGGTTTCTTTTTTTGCAATTGTTTCTTCAATAAAATGTTTTTTGCAGTATTTCATGTAACTTTTATTGCGTAGTTGCATCAACAAATGACAAAAATGAAAATAATAAACAATAAATAAATAAATAAAATAACCAAAAAAAGCGTCACAGTAAAATCTCATACCTTATATTATATTTAAAAAAAGATTAAAAAGTTACGTTGCTGGTAGTGTCAGGCGTTCACGCGCTGGAGAGGTTTAGATAGCGCACACTACGCCCCTCTTCTGCAGCAACGATTAGTTCCCTTATTTTGTGGCAAATTGACCCAGCAGCATATCCTCCCCTGTCTCCCCTGCCTAGCCACTAGGGCCCTGACCACTTTAGGGGAGGAAGCAAGGCAGATCCCAATCACACTGTTGCCACAGACAGCAAAAGGCCTTGAACCTATATTAGTGCAGACGGCATTCGAACCCGGATCGCGTGGTCCAAGTGTTGAGACAGTCCCAGCACCTTATCCCACTGCGCTAGTAAGGTGTTGGTACTTTTACCCGTGAGTTTACAATGTATAGCCATACGAGTGCACCCAACCAGACTGGGAGAAAACAACAGACGGCAACATGTATCTATACTGAATGGAGACTCAAAAATTAACAAAATGAAAAAGGAAGAAGAAATATATAAGCAAATCAATGAAATAAACAATTCAATAAATGAAGCAAACCAAAAACAAAAAAGATTAATCTTAAAAGTTGAGACCCCCCCCCCCAAAAAAATAAAAAATAAATAAATAAAATAAAAAATAATAAATAAAAAAAACACCCAATAAACGGTATAATTATTTTGAATTAGAACGTTTTGGGGGTCATGCTATTAATAGATTGCGTAAATATAAGAATCTATCACAACCTGGGGGTTCTGTGCTTCAACTTTTGAGGAGACTTGATCAATTTAGGCGTTAAAGTTGGCCCTATTTGACCGGGGAAGTGGAGAAGTGCTTCACGAAAACTGGCAGCAAGTCGGTTTAGGGAAAATTTCATTTTCTGGTGTGTTTTATTCTGGGGTCGCTAGAAAAAATTCCAAACGGCTGACCTGCCAAAAATTGAAAAGAATTCTGAAGTTAATAGTTGTCCGGAGACTTACACGATTTTTAGCATTGGTTCCTATGGGAGTTTATTTAGTGGGGAGTCCAAGGCCCGTCTAGTTTGTTTCCTTCCAAGTGAAAACACCTCAACGCCGGTGAAGGTTTCCCTACGTCCGGGCATCAATCTTGAAAAATTTCCCTACCCAAAAAATTAATAAATAAAAATTATATATTAATTGCAACGGAAAAGAAAATTAAATGCTACGCGGCAATTAAACCAACAAATTATGTTGCATTATTCTGATTTGTGTTTTTCGTACAGATGAAAAAAAAAAAAATACGGCTTGGGTAAACAATGTAAAAATTACGGGGTGACATGTCATGCTTATAAAGCGCCGCGAGTCCGGTTTCACGGACTGACCGGCTGATATCTAGTTCCCATCATGGTGTGGCGACCGAGTCACAGCATTTCCTTTCCTGTCTTGAGCACCCAACTAAATGCACTCCCACTTGCCCACTTCTCCAGCAGAGTCCACTTGCCAAGTAAAATAGGGCCAACTTTAAAAGCCTAAATTTATCAAGTCTCCCCTGCACTGCGTGGCTCTATATGCATGTGTACAAGTCCAGCCCCAACAATGAAACCGCAGTCACATGCATACAGTCACCAATTATTTTAAAATACTAGAGAGGGTTACGATCATCGCAACTAATAAGCCATTTGCGAGTTACATTTGAATAATGTCTGGTACAATGACTTGTTTAGTCACAAGTTACCGCTTAAATTTGAATTCCTCAGACTATCGAGACAGTTGCTATGTCACATGATTAGGGGCAAGCTTTTGCTTAGTTACGTAAGAGACGGTGAACACCCATACACAATTCTGAATGGATGTGTATGACACAATGGTACCAGGGTTTGCTCATCTGGAGGTTGCTATACAAAAGCTTGCCCCGAACCATGTGACATAGCAACTGTCTCGATAGTTACGTAAGAGACGGTGAACACCCATACACAATTCTGAATGGATGTGTATGACACAATGGTACCAGGGTTTGCTCATCTGGAGGTTGCTATACAAAAGCTTGCCCCGAACCATGTGACATAGCAACTGTCTCGATAGTCTGAGGAATTCAAATTTAAGCGGTAACTTGTGACTAAACTAGTCATTGTACCAGACATTATTCAAATTTAACTCGCAAATGGCTTATTCTGATACAGTGTTTTGGGTTTCTTTTTTTGCAATTGTTTCTTCAATAAAATGTTTTTTGCAGTATTTCATGTAACTTTTATTGCGTAGTTGCATCAACAAATGACAAAAATGAAAATAATAAACAATAAATAAATAAATAAAATAACCAAAAAAAGCGTCACAGTAAAATCTCATACCTTATATTATATTTAAAAAAAGATTAAAAAGTTACGTTGCTGGTAGTGTCAGGCGTTCACGCGCTGGAGAGGTTTAGATAGCGCACACTACGCCCCTCTTCTGCAGCAACGATTAGTTCCCTTATTTTGTGGCAAATTGACCCAGCAGCATATCCTCCCCTGTCTCCCCTGCCTAGCCACTAGGGCCCTGACCACTTTAGGGGAGGAAGCAAGGCAGATCCCAATCACACTGTTGCCACAGACAGCAAAAGGCCTTGAACCTATATTAGTGCAGACGGCATTCGAACCCGGATCGCGTGGTCCAAGTGTTGAGACAGTCCCAGCACCTTATCCCACTGCGCTAGTAAGGTGTTGGTACTTTTACCCGTGAGTTTACAATGTATAGCCATACGAGTGCACCCAACCAGACTGGGAGAAAACAACAGACGGCAACATGTATCTATACTGAATGGAGACTCAAAAATTAACAAAATGAAAAAGGAAGAAGAAATATATAAGCAAATCAATGAAATAAACAATTCAATAAATGAAGCAAACCAAAAACTAAAAAGATTAATCTTAAAAGTTGAGACCCCCCCCCAAAAAAAAATAAAAAATAAATAAATAAAATAAAAAATAATAAATAAAAAAAACACCCAATAAACGGGATAATTATTTTGAATTAGAACGTTTTGGGGGTCATGCTATTAATAGATTGCGTAAATATAAGAATCTATCACAACCTGGGGGTTCTGTGCTTCAACTTTTGAGGAGACTTGATCAATTTAGGCGTTAAAGTTGGCCCTATTTGACCGGGGAAGTGGAGAAGTGCTTCACGAAAACTGGCAGCAAGTCGGTTTAGGGAAAATTTCATTTTCTGGTGTGTTTTATTCTGGGGTCGCTAGAAAAAATTCCAAACGGCTGACCTGCCAAAAATTGAAAAGAATTCTGAAGTTAATAGTTGTCCGGAGACTTACACGATTTTTAGCATTGGTTCCTATGGGAGTTTATTTAGTGGGGAGTCCAAGGCCCGTCTAGTTTGTTTCCTTCCAAGTGAAAACACCTCAACGCCGGTGAAGGTTTCCCTACGTCCGGGCATCAATCTTGAAAAATTTCCCTACCCAAAAAATTAATAAATAAAAATTATATATTAATTGCAACGGAAAAGAAAATTAAATGCTACGCGGCAATTAAACCAACAAATTATGTTGCATTATTCTGATTTGTGTTTTTCGTACAGATGAAAAAAATAAAAAATACGGCTTGGGTAAACAATGTAAAAATTACGGGGTGACATGTCATGCTTATAAAGCGCCGCGAGTCCGGTTTCACGGACTGACCGGCTGATATCTAGTTCCCATCATGGTGTGGCGACCGAGTCACAGCATTTCCTTTCCTGTCTTGAGCACCCAACTAAATGCACTCCCACTTGCCCACTTCTCCAGCAGAGTCCACTTGCCAAGTAAAATAGGGCCAACTTTAAAAGCCTAAATTTATCAAGTCTCCCCTGCACTGCGTGGCTCTATATGCATGTGTACAAGTCCAGCCCCAACAATGAAACCGCAGTCACATGCATACAGTCACCAATTATTTTAAAATACTAGAGAGGGTTACGATCATCGCAACTAATAAGCCATTTGCGAGTTACATTTGAATAATGTCTGGTACAATGACTTGTTTAGTCACAAGTTACCGCTTAAATTTGAATTCCTCAGACTATCGAGACAGTTGCTATGTCACATGATTAGGGGCAAGCTTTTGCTTAGTTACGTAAGAGACGGTGAACACCCATACACAATTCTGAATGGATGTGTATGACACAATGGTACCAGGGTTTGCTCATCTGGAGGTTGCTATACAAAAGCTTGCCCCGAACCATGTGACATAGCAACTGTCTCGATAGTCTGAGGAATTCAAATTTAAGCGGTAACTTGTGACTAAACTAGTCATTGTACCAGACATTATTCAAATTTAACTCGCAAATGGCTTATTCTGATACAGTGTTTTGGGTTTCTTTTTTTGCAATTGTTTCTTCAATAAAATGTTTTTTGCAGTATTTCATGTAACTTTTATTGCGTAGTTGCATCAACAAATGACAAAAATGAAAATAATAAACAATAAATAAATAAATAAAATAACCAAAAAAAGCGTCACAGTAAAATCTCATACCTTATATTATATTTAAAAAAAGATTAAAAAGTTACGTTGCTGGTAGTGTCAGGCGTTCACGCGCTGGAGAGGTTTAGATAGCGCACACTACGCCCCTCTTCTGCAGCAACGATTAGTTCCCTTATTTTGTGGCAAATTGACCCAGCAGCATATCCTCCCCTGTCTCCCCTGCCTAGCCACTAGGGCCCTGACCACTTTAGGGGAGGAAGCAAGGCAGATCCCAATCACACTGTTGCCACAGACAGCAAAAGGCCTTGAACCTATATTAGTGCAGACGGCATTCGAACCCGGATCGCGTGGTCCAAGTGTTGAGACAGTCCCAGCACCTTATCCCACTGCGCTAGTAAGGTGTTGGTACTTTTACCCGTGAGTTTACAATGTATAGCCATACGAGTGCACCCAACCAGACTGGGAGAAAACAACAGACGGCAACATGTATCTATACTGAATGGAGACTCAAAAATTAACAAAATGAAAAAGGAAGAAGAAATATATAAGCAAATCAATGAAATAAACAATTCAATAAATGAAGCAAACCAAAAACAAAAAAGATTAATCTTAAAAGTTGAGACCCCCCCCAAAAAAAAATAAAAATAAATAAATAAAATAAAAAATAATAAATAAAAAAAACACCCAATAAACGGTATAATTATTTTGAATTAGAACGTTTTGGGGGTCATGCTATTCTTAGATTGCGTAAATATAAGAATCTATCACAACCTGGGGGTTCTGTGCTTCAACTTTTGAGGAGACTTGATCAATTTAGGCGTTAAAGTTGGCCCTATTTGACCGGGGAAGTGGAGAAGTGCTTCACGAAAACTGGCAGCAAGTCGGTTTAGGGAAAATTTCATTTTCTGGTGTGTTTTTTTCTGGGGTCGCTAGAAAAAATTCCAAACGGCTGACCTGCCAAAAATTGAAAAGAATTCTGAAGTTAATAGTTGTCCGGAGACTTACACGATTTTTAGCATTGGTTCCTATGGGAGTTTATTTAGAGGGGAGTCCAAGGCCCGTCTAGTTTGTTTCCTTCCAAGTGAAAACACCTCAACGCCGGTGAAGGTTTCCCTACGTCCGGGCATCAATCTTGAAAAATTTCCCTACCCAAAAAATTAATAAATAAAAATTATATATTAATTGCAACGGAAAAGAAAATTAAATGCTACGCGGCAATTAAACCAACAAATTATGTTGCATTATTCTGATTTGTGTTTTTCGTACAGATGAAAAAAAATAAAAAAACGGCTTGGGTAAACAATGTAAAAATTACGGGGTGACATGTCATGCTTATAAAGCGCCGCGAGTCCGGTTTCACGGACTGACCGGCTGATATCTAGTTCCCATCATGGTGTGGCGACCGAGTCACAGCATTTCCTTTCCTGTCTTGAGCACCCAACTAAATGCACTCCCACTTGCCCACTTCTCCAGCAGAGTCCACTTTTAAGGCCTACTCGAATTGATTCCAACTCTAATTCTTTTTCACTGATCGATAATATTTTTACTAATAGAGTTGATAGTAAAGCGGCCTCATTTGTTATAAAAAGTGATCTTTCTGATCATTTTATTTCATTGTATTCTTTTGAAAAGGGTCATGACTCAAAGTCAGAAATGGACCATCCATGCACTTTTAGAAAATTTAATTCTCCCAATCGGCAAGCTTTTCGTAAATTACTTTCTACTGCTGCCTGGTCTCAAGTTTACGAAGCAGAGGATCCTGATCAGAAAGTATCCGTTTTTAACGAAATTTGGCATTCAGTATTTGATTTATCATTTCCACTTGTACATACAAAACCCTCTCGACGTCGCTCGTTTAGGGCTCCATGGATGAATTTGGGTTTATTGACATCCTGTTACAATAAACAAAAGCATTTTGTTAATAGAAATAAAAGTTTGACCAAGCTAGCTTTTTATAAAAAATACAATAATATTTTCAACAAGCTTAAGCGTATTGCCAAAACTTCATATTTTCGTAATAAGCTTAATGATTTAAAAGGTAATGCCAGAGAAACTTGGCGAATTCTTAACTTTATGATTAAACATAGTCCTAAACAATCTTCTGGGAATTTGAGCAGTATTATTTTGAATAATAGCTTGATTACTGACCCTAAGGACATTGCAAATGCTTTCAATAATCATTTTTGTTCCATCGGTAAATCTATATGTCGGGCTGTTCCTGAGGCTACTAAGGACTGCAATTATTATGTCAATTTTGCTCAGTCTCCTATTAATACTCTTTTTGTGAGTCCTACTGACTCTGTTGAAATTATTGAGATTGTTTTGAAATTTAAGAATAAGAGCAGTTCTGGCCCTGATGAAATAAGCAATTCTATTTTAAGAGAAGTAGTTGATATAATTTCTTCTCCTTTGGCGTGTATATTTAATGCTTCTTTTGGTCATGGAATTTTTCCCGACATGTACAAAATAGCCAAAGTTGTTCCTATTTTAAAAAAAGGGGATGCTCAAGACCCAAGCAATTATCGGCCTATTTCTTTACTTAATACTTGCTCTAAAGTTCTTGAAAAACTTATGTATAAAAGAGTTTCATTGTTTCTTGAATCCAATAATTTGCTTTCTCCAGCTCAATATGGATTTCGTCCAGGCAAAAGTACAGTACATGCTATGCTCGATTTTTATAATAACTTAACTGATGCTACTAATAAAACTCCCCCTGATATTTCTTTGGGCATTTTTCTTGATGTAAAGAAGGCTTTTGATACAGTCAGTCATGATTTACTTCTAAACAAGTTACATCACTATGGAATTCGGGGTGTTCCACTTGACTGGTTTACTAGTTATCTCAACAATCGCAGGCAGTATGTTTTTGTGAATGGTGTGGTTTCAACCACTCTTGACATTAATTGTGGAGTCCCCCAGGGATCCACTCTCGGACCATTGTTATTCCTTATTTATGTTAATGATTTACCTTTGTGTTGTTCTTCTTTAAAACCAGTATTATTTGCTGATGATACAACTCTTTTTGCATCTGGTAGAGTTGTAACTGAGCTGGCTCATACTGTAAGTACAGATTTACTGATTCTTCAAGATTGGTTTAGAGCCAATAGGTTGAGGGTTCATCCTGAAAAAACTTTCTATATTTGTTATTCATCCAAGCAGAAGGGACTATATTTGCCCGATGTTGTTTTATGTTTGGAAAACACTATTCTTAAAAAGGTTTCCTGCACTAGGTTCTTGGGTCTTGAAACAGACGAAAACATGCTTTGGAAGGAGCAAATTTCTTCAGTGTGTAACAAAGTCTCCAAAGCTAATTATATTATTAATAGAACTAAGAACCTTCTCAGGACTAAAGATAGCCTGGCTCTTTACAACACTCTGGTTAATTCTTATTTAAATTATGGTATTTTGGCATGGGGTGGTATGATCAAGATATACCCTTCTCTATTCGCTAGACTTGTTACATTGCAGAACAAATGTATTAGGAATGCCTGCCATGCTAAATACAACACTCACACTGCCCCCCTCTGTAGTAAATTTAAAATTCTTAAATTTGAGGATCTTTATAATGTTAAAATTGCCACTCATTACTATGATTATTCTCATAAGTTACTTCCCTTCAATCTAAGTAGCCAAAGTTTTTTCCCTTTAAATCAAGATCTTCATTCTTACTCTACTAGACAACAAAACCTTATCCATTTACCTGGTTCTTGTAGAGTGGATGTTGTATCTGCTAATTATCGTTATATTTTGCCTAAAATTGTTAATTCTCTACCTCAGAACATTAGAGACTATGTTAATTCTTCTAGAAATGTTTTTGTGAAACATCTCAAGGAACTTTATTTGTCAAACTATGCAACGTTTGTATGTACGAAACTTAAATGTTATTCATGTCTTCAATCAGCGAGGCAGTAATTAACTTAAATTTCTTTTTCTTTATTATATTTGATTGTGCTCTCTTCTTTTCCCCCCTTTATTTACTTTCTCCTAAGTTGAAATGCCATGTGACCTTAATAGTGATTGTTGACAGCAGTTTCATGGGTGCTCCGATTACAGAAGGCTAGTCCTTCTCTGGATGGCTCCCCCATTCATACTTCAATTTTGTATTTGGTATTATTCAAGTTTATATTTATTATCATATTTGTATTATACTATGTTTGGATTTACCAAACTGTTGCTTATGTATGAATGGAAATAAATAAACAAACAAACAAACAAACAAACTTGCCAAGTAAAATAGGGCCAACTTTAAAAGCCTAAATTTATCAAGTCTCCCCTGCACTGCGTGGCTCTATATGCATGTGTACAAGTCCAGCCCCAACAATGAAACCGCAGTCACATGCATACAGTCACCAATTATTTTAAAATACTAGAGAGGGTTACGATCATCGCAACTAATAAGCCATTTGCGAGTTACATTTGAATAATGTCTGGTACAATGACTTGTTTAGTCACAAGTTACCGCTTAAATTTGAATTCCTCAGACTATCGAGACAGTTGCTATGTCACATGATTAGGGGCAAGCTTTTGCTTAGTTACGTAAGAGACGGTGAACACCCATACACAATTCTGAATGGATGTGTATGACACAATGGTACCAGGGTTTGCTCATCTGGAGGTTGCTATACAAAAGCTTGCCCCGAACCATGTGACATAGCAACTGTCTCGATAGTCTGAGGAATTCAAATTTAAGCGGTAACTTGTGACTAAACTAGTCATTGTACCAGACATTATTCAAATTTAACTCGCAAATGGCTTATTCTGATACAGTGTTTTGGGTTTCTTTTTTTGCAATTGTTTCTTCAATAAAATGTTTTTTGCAGTATTTCATGTAACTTTTATTGCGTAGTTGCATCAACAAATGACAAAAATGAAAATAATAAACAATAAATAAATAAATAAAATAACCAAAAAAAGCGTCACAGTAAAATCTCATACCTTATATTATATTTTAAAAAAGATTAAAAAGTTACGTTGCTGGTAGTGTCAGGCGTTCACGCGCTGGAGAGGTTTAGATAGCGCACACTACGCCCCTCATCTGCAGCAACGATTAGTTCCCTTATTTTGTGGCAAATTGACCCAGCAGCATATTACCCCCTGTCTCCCCTGCCTAGTCACTAGGGCCCTGACCACTTTAGGGGAGGAAGCAAGGCAGATCCCAATCACACTGTTGCCACAGACAGCAAAAGGCCTTGAACCTATATTAGTGCAGACGGCATTCGAACCCGGATCGCGTGGTCCAAGTGTTGAGACAGTCCCAGCACCTTATCCCACTGCGCTAGTAAGGTGTTGGTACTTTTACCCGTGAGTTTACAATGTATAGCCATACGAGTGCACCCAACCAGACTGGGAGAAAACAACAGACGGCAACATGTATCTATACTGAATGGAGACTCAAAAATTAACAAAATGAAAAAGGAAGAAGAAATATATAAGCAAATCAATGAAATAAACAATTCAATAAATGAAGCAAACCAAAAACAAAAAAGATTAATCTTAAAAGTTGAGACCCCCCCCAAAAAAATTAAAATAATAATAAATAAAATAAAAAATAATAAATAAAAAAAACACCCAATAAACGGTATAATTATTTTGAATTAGAACGTTTTGGGGGTCATGCTATTAATAGATTGCGTAAATATAAGAATCTATCACAACCTGGGGGTTCTGTGCTTCAACTTTTGAGGAGACTTGATCAATTTAGGCGTTAAAGTTGGCCCTATTTGACCGGGGAAGTGGAGAAGTGCTTCACGAAAACTGGCAGCAAGTCGGTTTAGGGAAAATTTCATTTTCTGGTGTTTTTTTTTCTGGGGTCGCTAGAAAAAATTCCAAACGGCTGACCTGCCAAAAATTGAAAAGAATTCTGAAGTTAATAGTTGTCCGGAGACTTACACGATTTTTAGCATTGGTTCCTATGGGAGTTTATTTAGTGGGGAGTCCAAGGCCCGTCTAGTTTGTTTCCTTCCAAGTGAAAACACCTCAACGCCGGTGAAGGTTTCCCTACGTCCGGGCATCAATCTTGAAAAATTTCCCTACCCAAAAAATTAATAAATAAAAATTCTATATTAATTGCAACGGAAAAGAAAATTAAATGCTACGCGGCAATTAAACCAACAAATTATGTTGCATTATTCTGATTTGTGTTTTTCGTACAGATGAAAAAAATAAAAAAATACGGCTTCGGTAAACAATGTAAAAATTACGGGGTGACATGTCATGCTTATAAAGCGCCGCGAGTCCGGTTTCACGGACTGACCGGCTGATATCTAGTTCCCATCATGGTGTGGCGACCGAGTCACAGCATTTCCTTTCCTGTCTTGAGCACCCAACTAAATGCACTCCCACTTGCCCACTTCTCCAGCAGAGTCCACTTGCCAAGTAAAATAGGGCCAACTTTAAAAGCCTAAATTTATCAAGTCTCCCCTGCACTGCGTGGCTCTATATGCATGTGTACAAGTCCAGCCCCAACAATGAAACCGCAGTCACATGCATACAGTCACCAATTATTTTAAAATACTAGAGAGGGTTACGATCATCGCAACTAATAAGCCATTTGCGAGTTACATTTGAATAATGTCTGGTACAATGACTTGTTTAGTCACAAGTTACCGCTTAAATTTGAATTCCTCAGACTATCGAGACAGTTGCTATGTCACATGATTAGGGGCAAGCTTTTGCTTAGTTACGTAAGAGACGGTGAACACCCATACACAATTCTGAATGGATGTGTATGACACAATGGTACCAGGGTTTGCTCATCTGGATGTTGCTATACAAAAGCTTGCCCCGAACCATGTGACATAGCAACTGTCTCGATAGTCTGAGGAATTCAAATTTAAGCGGTAACTTGTGACTAAACTAGTCATTGTACCAGACATTATTCAAATTTAACTCGCAAATGGCTTATTCTGATACAGTGTTTTGGGTTTCTTTTTTTGCAATTGTTTCTTCAATAAAATGTTTTTTGCAGTATTTCATGTAACTTTTATTGCGTAGTTGCATCAACAAATGACAAAAATGAAAATAATAAACAATAAATAAATAAATAAAATAACCAAAAAAAGCGTCACAGTAAAATCTCATACCTTATATTATATTTAAAAAAAGATTAAAAAGTTACGTTGCTGGTAGTGTCAGGCGTTCACGCGCTGGAGAGGTTTAGATAGCGCACACTACGCCCCTCTTCTGCAGCAACGATTAGTTCCCTTATTTTGTGGCAAATTGACCCAGCAGCATATCCTCCCCTGTCTCCCCTGCCTAGCCACTAGGGCCCCTGACCACTTTAGGGGAGGAAGCAAGGCAGATCCCAATCACACTGTTGCCACAGACAGCAAAAGGCCTTGAACCTATATTAGTGCAGACGGCATTCGAACCCGGATCGCGTGGTCCAAGTGTTGAGACAGTCCCAGCACCTTATCCCACTGCGCTAGTAAGGTGTTGGTACTTTTACCCGTGAGTTTACAATGTATAGCCATACGAGTGCACCCAACCAGACTGGGAGAAAACAACAGACGGCAACATGTATCTATACTGAATGGAGACTCAAAAATTAACAAAATGAAAAAGGAAGAAGAAATATATAAGCAAATCAATGAAATAAACAATTCAATAAATGAAGCAAACCAAAAACAAAAAAGATTAATCTTAAAAGTTGAGACCCCCCCCCCCAAAAATAAAATAATAATAAATAAAATAAAAAATAATAAATAAAAAAAACACCCAATAAACGGTATAATTATTTTGAATTAGAACGTTTTGGGGGTCATGCTATTAATAGATTGCGTAAATATAAGAATCTATCACAACCTGGGGGTTCTGTGCTTCAACTTTTGAGGAGACTTGATCAATTTAGGCGTTAAAGTTGGCCCTATTTGACCGGGGAAGTGGAGAAGTGCTTCACGAAAACTGGCAGCAAGTCGGTTTAGGGAAAATTTCATTTTCTGGTGTTTTTTTTTCTGGGGTCGCTAGAAAAAATTCCAAACGGCTGACCTGCCAAAAATTGAAAAGAATTCTGAAGTTAATAGTTGTCCGGAGACTTACACGATTTTTAGCATTGGTTCCTATGGGAGTTTATTTAGTGGGGAGTCCAAGGCCCGTCTAGTTTGTTTCCTTCCAAGTGAAAACACCTCAACGCCGGTGAAGGTTTCCCTACGTCCGGGCATCAATCTTGAAAAATGTCCCTACCCAAAAAATTAATAAATAAAAATTCTATATTAATTGCAACGGAAAAGAAAATTAAATGCTACGCGGCAATTAAACCAACAAATTATGTTGCATTATTCTGATTTGTGTTTTTCGTACAGATGAAAAAAATAAAAAAATACGGCTTCGGTAAACAATGTAAAAATTACGGGGTGACATGTCATGCTTATAAAGCGCCGCGAGTCCGGTTTCACGGACTGACCGGCTGATATCTAGTTCCCATCATGGTGTGGCGACCGAGTCACAGCATTTCCTTTCCTGTCTTGAGCACCCAACTAAATGCACTCCCACTTGCCCACTTCTCCAGCAGAGTCCACTTGCCAAGTAAAATAGGGCCAACTTTAAAAGCCTAAATTTATCAAGTCTCCCCTGCACTGCGTGGCTCTATATGCATGTGTACAAGTCCAGCCCCAACAATGAAACCGCAGTCACATGCATACAGTCACCAATTATTTTAAAATACTAGAGAGGGTTACGATCATCGCAACTAATAAGCCATTTGCGAGTTACATTTGAATAATGTCTGGTACAATGACTTGTTTAGTCACAAGTTACCGCTTAAATTTGAATTCCTCAGACTATCGAGACAGTTGCTATGTCACATGATTAGGGGCAAGCTTTTGCTTAGTTACGTAAGAGACGGTGAACACCCATACACAATTCTGAATGGATGTGTATGACACAATGGTACCAGGGTTTGCTCATCTGGATGTTGCTATACAAAAGCTTGCCCCGAACCATGTGACATAGCAACTGTCTCGATAGTCTGAGGAATTCAAATTTAAGCGGTAACTTGTGACTAAACTAGTCATTGTACCAGACATTATTCAAATTTAACTCGCAAATGGCTTATTCTGATACAGTGTTTTGGGTTTCTTTTTTTGCAATTGTTTCTTCAATAAAATGTTTTTTGCAGTATTTCATGTAACTTTTATTGCGTAGTTGCATCAACAAATGACAAAAATGAAAATAATAAACAATAAATAAATAAATAAAATAACCAAAAAAAGCGTCACAGTAAAATCTCATACCTTATATTATATTTAAAAAAAGATTAAAAAGTTACGTTGCTGGTAGTGTCAGGCGTTCACGCGCTGGAGAGGTTTAGATAGCGCACACTACGCCCCTCTTCTGCAGCAACGATTAGTTCCCTTATTTTGTGGCAAATTGACCCAGCAGCATATCCTCCCCTGTCTCCCCTGCCTAGCCACTAGGGCCCCTGACCACTTTAGGGGAGGAAGCAAGGCAGATCCCAATCACACTGTTGCCACAGACAGCAAAAGGCCTTGAACCTATATTAGTGCAGACGGCATTCGAACCCGGATCGCGTGGTCCAAGTGTTGAGACAGTCCCAGCACCTTATCCCACTGCGCTAGTAAGGTGTTGGTACTTTTACCCGTGAGTTTACAATGTATAGCCATACGAGTGCACCCAACCAGACTGGGAGAAAACAACAGACGGCAACATGTATCTATACTGAATGGAGACTCAAAAATTAACAAAATGAAAAAGGAAGAAGAAATATATAAGCAAATCAATGAAATAAACAATTCAATAAATGAAGCAAACCAAAAACAAAAAAGATTAATCTTAAAAGTTGAGACCCCCCCCCCAAAAAAAAATAAAATAAATAAAATAAAAAATAATAAATAAAAAAAACACCCAATAAACGGTATAATTATTTTGAATTAGAACGTTTTGGGGGTCATGCTATTAATAGATTGCGTAAATATAAGAATCTATCACAACCTGGGGGTTCTGTGCTTCAACTTTTGAGGAGACTTGATCAATTTAGGCGTTAAAGTTGGCCCTATTTGACCGGGGAAGTGGAGAAGTGCTTTACGAAAACTGGCAGCAAGTCGGTTTAGGGAAAATTTCATTTTCTGGTGTGTTTTTTTCTGGGGTCGCTAGAAAAAATTCCAAACGGCTGACCTGCCAAAAATTGAAAAGAATTCTGAAGTTAATAGTTGTCCGGAGACTTACACGATTTTTAGCATTGGTTCCTATGGGAGTTTATTAATTTTAGTGGGGAGTCCAAGGCCCGTCTAGTTTGTTTCCTTCCAAGTGAAAACACCTCAACGCCAGTGAAGGTTTCCCTACGTCCGGGCATCAATCTTGAAAAATTTCCCTACCCAAAAAATTAATAAATAAAAATTATATATTAATTGCAACGGAAAAGAAAATTAAATGCTACGCGGCAATTAAACCAACAAATTATGTTGCATTATTCTGATTTGTGTTTTTCGTACAGATGAAAAAAATAAAAAATACGGCTTGGGTAAACAATGTAAAAATTACGGGGTGACATGTCATGCTTATAAAGCGCCGCGAGTCCGGTTTCACGGACTGACCGGCTGATATCTAGTTCCCATCATGGTGTGGCGACCGAGTCACAGCATTTCCTTTCCTGTCTTGAGCACCCAACTAAATGCACTCCCACTTGCCCACTTCTCCAGCAGAGTCCACTTGCCAAGTAAAATAGGGCCAACTTTAAAAGCCTAAATTTATCAAGTCTCCCCTGCACTGCGTGGCTCTATATGCATGTGTACAAGTCCAGCCCCAACAATGAAACCGCAGTCACATGCATACAGTCACCAATTATTTTAAAATACTAGAGAGGGTTACGATCATCGCAACTAATAAGCCATTTGCGAGTTACATTTGAATAATGTCTGGTACAATGACTTGTTTAGTCACAAGTTACCGCTTAAATTTGAATTCCTCAGACTATCGAGACAGTTGCTATGTCACATGATTAGGGGCAAGCTTTTGCTTAGTTACGTAAGAGACGGTGAACACCCATACACAATTCTGAATGGATGTGTATGACACAATGGTACCAGGGTTTGCTCATCTGGATGTTGCTATACAAAAGCTTGCCCCGAACCATGTGACATAGCAACTGTCTCGATAGTCTGAGGAATTCAAATTTAAGCGGTAACTTGTGACTAAACTAGTCATTGTACCAGACATTATTCAAATTTAACTCGCAAATGGCTTATTCTGATACAGTGTTTTGGGTTTCTTTTTTTGCAATTGTTTCTTCAATAAAATGTTTTTTGCAGTATTTCATGTAACTTTTATTGCGTAGTTGCATCAACAAATGACAAAAATGAAAATAATAAACAATAAATAAATAAATAAAATAACCAAAAAAAGCGTCACAGTAAAATCTCATACCTTATATTATATTAAAAAAAAGATTAAAAAGTTACGTTGCTGGTAGTGTCAGGCGTTCACGCGCTGGAGAGGTTTAGATAGCGCACACTACGCCCCTCTTCTGCAGCAACGATTAGTTCCCTTATTTTGTGGCAAATTGACCCAGCAGCATATCCTCCCCTGTCTCCCCTGCCTAGCCACTAGGGCCCCTGACCACTTTAGGGGAGGAAGCAAGGCAGATCCCAATCACACTGTTGCCACAGACAGCAAAAGGCCTTGAACCTATATTAGTGCAGACGGCATTCGAACCCGGATCGCGTGGTCCAAGTGTTGAGACAGTCCCAGCACCTTATCCCACTGCGCTAGTAAGGTGTTGGTACTTTTACCCGTGAGTTTACAATGTATAGCCATACGAGTGCACCCAACCAGACTGGGAGAAAACAACAGACGGCAACATGTATCTATACTGAATGGAGACTCAAAAATTAACAAAATGAAAAAGGAAGAAGAAATATATAAGCAAATCAATGAAATAAACAATTCAATAAATGAAGCAAACCAAAAACAAAAAAGATTAATCTTAAAAGTTGAGACCCCCCCCCCAAAAAAAAATAAAATAAATAAAATAAAAAATAATAAATAAAAAAAACACCCAATAAACGGTATAATTATTTTGAATTAGAACGTTTTGGGGGTCATGCTATTAATAGATTGCGTAAATATAAGAATCTATCACAACCTGGGGGTTCTGTGCTTCAACTTTTGAGGAGACTTGATCAATTTAGGCGTTAAAGTTGGCCCTATTTGACCGGGGAAGTGGAGAAGTGCTTTACGAAAACTGGCAGCAAGTCGGTTTAGGGAAAATTTCATTTTCTGGTGTGTTTTTTTCTGGGGTCGCTAGAAAAAATTCCAAACGGCTGACCTGCCAAAAATTGAAAAGAATTCTGAAGTTAATAGTTGTCCGGAGACTTACACGATTTTTAGCATTGGTTCCTATGGGAGTTTATTAATTTTAGTGGGGAGTCCAAGGCCCGTCTAGTTTGTTTCCTTCCAAGTGAAAACACCTCAACGCCGGTGAAGGTTTCCCTACGTCCGGGCATCAATCTTGAAAAATTTCCCTACCCAAAAAATTTATAAATAAAAATTATATATTAATTGCAACGGAAAAGAAAATTAAATGCTACGCGGCAATTAAACCAACAAATTATGTTGCATTATTCTGATTTGTGTTTTTCGTACAGATGAAAAAAATAAAAAATACGGCTTGGGTAAACAATGTAAAAATTACGGGGTGACATGTCATGCTTATAAAGCGCCGCGAGTCCGGTTTCACGGACTGACCGGCTGATATCTAGTTCCCATCATGGTGTGGCGACCGAGTCACAGCATTTCCTTTCCTGTCTTGAGCACCCAACTAAATGCACTCCCACTTGCCCACTTCTCCAGCAGAGTCCACTTGCCAAGTAAAATAGGGCCAACTTTAAAAGCCTAAATTTATCAAGTCTCCCCTGCACTGCGTGGCTCTATATGCATGTGTACAAGTCCAGCCCCAACAATGAAACCGCAGTCACATGCATACAGTCACCAATTATTTTAAAATACTAGAGAGGGTTACGATCATCGCAACTAATAAGCCATTTGCGAGTTACATTTGAATAATGTCTGGTACAATGACTTGTTTAGTCACAAGTTACCGCTTAAATTTGAATTCCTCAGACTATCGAGACAGTTGCTATGTCACATGATTAGGGGCAAGCTTTTGCTTAGTTACGTAAGAGACGGTGAACACCCATACACAATTCTGAATGGATGTGTATGACACAATGGTACCAGGGTTTGCTCATCTGGATGTTGCTATACAAAAGCTTGCCCCGAACCATGTGACATAGCAACTGTCTCGATAGTCTGAGGAATTCAAATTTAAGCGGTAACTTGTGACTAAACTAGTCATTGTACCAGACATTATTCAAATTTAACTCGCAAATGGCTTATTCTGATACAGTGTTTTGGGTTTCTTTTTTTGCAATTGTTTCTTCAATAAAATGTTTTTTGCAGTATTTCATGTAACTTTTATTGCGTATTTGCATCAACAAATGACAAAAATGAAAATAATAAACAATAAATAAATAAATAAAATAACCAAAAAAAGCGTCACAGTAAAATCTCATACCTTATATTATATTTAAAAAAAGATTAAAAAGTTACGTTGCTGGTAGTGTCAGGCGTTCACGCGCTGGAGAGGTTTAGATAGCGCACACTACGCCCCTCTTCTGCAGCAACGATTAGTTCCCTTATTTTGTGGCAAATTGACCCAGCAGCATATCCTCCCCTGTCTCCCCTGCCTAGCCACTAGGGCCCTGACCACTTTAGGGGAGGAAGCAAGGCAGATCCCAATCACACTGTTGCCACAGACAGCAAAAGGCCTTGAACCTATATTAGTGCAGACGGCATTCGAACCCGGATCGCGTGGTCCAAGTGTTGAGACAGTCCCAGCACCTTATCCCACTGCGCTAGTAAGGTGTTGGTACTTTTACCCGTGAGTTTACAATGTATAGCCATACGAGTGCACCCAACCAGACTGGGAGAAAACAACAGACGGCAACATGTATCTATACTGAATGGAGACTCAAAAATTAACAAAATGAAAAAGGAAGAAGAAATATATAAGCAAATCAATGAAATAAACAATTCAATAAATGAAGCAAACCAAAAACAAAAAAGATTAATCTTAAAAGTTGAGACCCCCCCCCCAAAACAAAATAAAATAAATAAATAAAATAAAAAATAATAAATAAAAAAAACACCCAATAAACGGTATAATTATTTTGAATTAGAACGTTTTGGGGGTCATGCTATTAATAGATTGCGTAAATATAAGAATCTATCACAACCTGGGGGTTCTGTGCTTCAACTTTTGAGGAGACTTGATCAATTTAGGCGTTAAAGTTGGCCCTATTTGACCGGGGAAGTGGAGAAGTGCTTCACGAAAACTGGCAGCAAGTCGGTTTAGGGAAAATTTCATTTTCTGGTGTGTTTTTTTCTGGGGTCGCTAGAAAAAATTCCAAACGGCTGACCTGCCAAAAATTGAAAAGAATTCTGAAGTTAATAGTTGTCCGGAGACTTACACGATTTTTAGCATTGGTTCCTATGGGAGTTTATTAATTTTAGTGGGGAGTCCAAGGCCCGTCTAGTTTGTTTCCTTCCAAGTGAAAACACCTCAACGCCGGTGAAGGTTTCCCTACGTCCGGGCATCAATCTTGAAAAATTTCCCTACCCAAAAAATTAATAAATAAAAATTATATATTAATTGCAACGGAAAAGAAAATTAAATGCTACGCGGCAATTAAACCAACAAATTATGTTGCATTATTCTGATTTGTGTTTTTCGTACAGATGAAAAAAATAAAAAATACGGCTTGGGTAAACAATGTAAAAATTACGGGGTGACATGTCATGCTTATAAAGCGCCGCGAGTCCGGTTTCACGGACTGACCGGCTGATATCTAGTTCCCATCATGGTGTGGCGACCGAGTCACAGCATTTCCTTTCCTGTCTTGAGCACCCAACTAAATGCACTCCCACTTGCCCACTTCTCCAGCAGAGTCCACTTGCCAAGTAAAATAGGGCCAACTTTAAAAGCCTAAATTTATCAAGTCTCCCCTGCACTGCGTGGCTCTATATGCATGTGTACAAGTCCAGCCCCAACAATGAAACCGCAGTCACATGCATACAGTCACCAATTATTTTAAAATACAAGAGAGGGTTACGATCATCGCAACTAATAAGCCATTTGCGAGTTACATTTGAATAATGTCTGGTACAATGACTTGTTTAGTCACAAGTTACCGCTTAAATTTGAATTCCTCAGACTATCGAGACAGTTGCTATGTCACATGATTAGGGGCAAGCTTTTGCTTAGTTACGTAAGAGACGGTGAACACCCATACACAATTCTGAATGGATGTGTATGACACAATGGTACCAGGGTTTGCTCATCTGGAGGTTGCTATACAAAAGCTTGCCCCGAACCATGTGACATAGCAACTGTCTCGATAGTCTGAGGAATTCAAATTTAAGCGGTAACTTGTGACTAAACTAGTCATTGTACCAGACATTATTCAAATTTAACTCGCAAATGGCTTATTCTGATACAGTGTTTTGGGTTTCTTTTTTTGCAATTGTTTCTTCAATAAAATGTTTTTTGCAGTATTTCATGTAACTTTTATTGCGTAGTTGCATCAACAAATGACAAAAATGAAAATAATAAACAATAAATAAATAAATAAAATAACCAAAAAAAGCGTCACAGTAAAATCTCATACCTTATATTATATTTAAAAAAAGATTAAAAAGTTACGTTGCTGGTAGTGTCAGGCGTTCACGCGCTGGAGAGGTTTAGATAGCGCACACTACGCCCCTCTTCTGCAGCAACGATTAGTTCCCTTATTTTGTGGCAAATTGACCCAGCAGCATATCCTCCCCTGTCTCCCCTGCCTAGCCACTAGGGCCCTGACCACTTTAGGGGAGGAAGCAAGGCAGATCCCAATCACACTGTTGCCACAGACAGCAAAAGGCCTTGAACCTATATTAGTGCAGACGGCATTCGAACCCGGATCGCGTGGTCCAAGTGTTGAGACAGTCCCAGCACCTTATCCCACTGCGCTAGTAAGGTGTTGGTACTTTTACCCGTGAGTTTACAATGTATAGCCATACGAGTGCACCCAACCAGACTGGGAGAAAACAACAGACGGCAACATGTATCTATACTGAATGGAGACTCAAAAATTAACAAAATGAAAAAGGAAGAAGAAATATATAAGCAAATCAATGAAATAAACAATTCAATAAATGAAGCAAACCAAAAACAAAAAAGATTAAACTTAAAAGTTGAGACCCCCCCCCCCAAAAACAAAATAAAATAAATAAATAAAATAAAAAATAATAAATAAAAAAAACACCCAATAAACGGTATAATTATTTTGAATTAGAACGTTTTGGGGGTCATGCTATTAATAGATTGCGTAAATATAAGAATCTATCACAACCTGGGGGTTCTGTGCTTCAACTTTTGAGGAGACTTGATCAATTTAGGCGTTAAAGTTGGCCCTATTTGACCGGGGAAGTGGAGAAGTGCTTCACGAAAACTGGCAGCAAGTCGGTTTAGGGAAAATTTCATTTTCTGGTGTGTTTTTTTCTGGGGTCGCTAGAAAAAATTCCAAACGGCTGACCTGCCAAAAATTGAAAAGAATTCTGAAGTTAATAGTTGTCCGGAGACTTACACGATTTTTAGCATTGGTTCCTATGGGAGTTTATTTAGTGGGGAGTCCAAGGCCCGTCTAGTTTGTTTCCTTCCAAGTGAAAACACCTCAACGCCGGTGAAGGTTTCCCTACGTCCGGGCATCAATCTTGAAAAATTTCCCTACCCAAAAAATTAATAAATAAAAATTCTATATTAATTGCAACGGAAAAGAAAATTAAATGCTACGCGGCAATTAAACCAACAAATTATGTTGCATTATTCTGATTTGTGTTTTTCGTACAGATGAAAAAAATAAAAAATACGGCTTGGGTAAACAATGTAAAAAATACGGGGTGACATGTCATGCTTATAAAGCGCCGCGAGTCCGGTTTCACGGACTGACCGGCTGATATCTAGTTCCCATCATGGTGTGGCGACCGAGTCACAGCATTTCCTTTCCTGTCTTGAGCACCCAACTAAATGCACTCCCACTTGCCCACTTCTCCAGCAGAGTCCACTTGCCAAGTAAAATAGGGCCAACTTTAAAAGCCTAAATTTATCAAGTCTCCCCTGCACTGCGTGGCTCTATATGCATGTGTACAAGTCCAGCCCCAACAATGAAACCGCAGTCACATGCATACAGTCACCAATTATTTTAAAATACTAGAGAGGGTTACGATCATCGCAACTAATAAGCCATTTGCGAGTTACATTTGAATAATGTCTGGTACAATGACTTGTTTAGTCACAAGTTACCGCTTAAATTTGAATTCCTCAGACTATCGAGACAGTTGCTATGTCACATGATTAGGGGCAAGCTTTTGCTTAGTTACGTAAGAGACGGTGAACACCCATACACAATTCTGAATGGATGTGTATGACACAATGGTACCAGGGTTTGCTCATCTGGAGGTTGCTATACAAAAGCTTGCCCCGAACCATGTGACATAGCAACTGTCTCGATAGTCTGAGGAATTCAAATTTAAGCGGTAACTTGTGACTAAACTAGTCATTGTACCAGACATTATTCAAATTTAACTCGCAAATGGCTTATTCTGATACAGTGTTTTGGGTTTCTTTTTTTGCAATTGTTTCTTCAATAAAATGTTTTTTGCAGTATTTCATGTAACTTTTATTGCGTAGTTGCATCAACAAATGACAAAAATGAAAATAATAAACAATAAATAAATAAATAAAATAACCAAGAAAAGCGTCACAGTAAAATCTCATACCTTATATTATATTTAAAAAAAGATTAAAAAGTTACGTTGCTGGTAGTGTCAGGCGTTCACGCGCTGGAGAGGTTTAGATAGCGCACACTACGCCCCTCTTCTGCAGCAACGATTAGTTCCCTTATTTTGTGGCAAATTGACCCAGCAGCATATCCTCCCCTGTCTCCCCTGCCTAGCCACTAGGGCCCTGACCACTTTAGGGGAGGAAGCAAGGCAGATCCCAATCACACTGTTGCCACAGACAGCAAAAGGCCTTGAACCTATATTAGTGCAGACGGCATTCGAACCCGGATCGCGTGGTCCAAGTGTTGAGACAGTCCCAGCACCTTATCCCACTGCGCTAGTAAGGTGTTGGTACTTTTACCCGTGAGTTTACAATGTATAGCCATACGAGTGCACCCAACCAGACTGGGAGAAAACAACAGACGGCAACATGTATCTATACTGAATGGAGACTCAAAAATTAACAAAATGAAAAAGGAAGAAGAAATATATAAGCAAATCAATGAAATAAACAATTCAATAAATGAAGCAAACCAAAAACAAAAAAGATTAATCTTAAAAGTTGAGACCCCCCCCAAAAAAAAAAAAAAATAATAAATAAAATAAAAAATAATAAATAAAAAAAACACCCAATAAACGGTATAATTATTTTGAATTAGAACGTTTTGGGGGTCATGCTATTAATAGATTGCGTAAATATAAGAATCTATCACAACCTGGGGGTTCTGTGCTTCAACTTTTGAGGAGACTTGATCAATTTAGGCGTTAAAGTTGGCCCTATTTGACCGGGGAAGTGGAGAAGTGCTTCACGAAAACTGGCAGCAAGTCGGTTTAGGGAAAATTTCATTTTCTGGTGTGTTTTTTTCTGGGGTCGCTAGAAAAAATTCCAAACGGCTGACCTGCCAAAAATTGAAAAGAATTCTGAAGTTAATAGTTGTCCGGAGACTTACACGATTTTTAGCATTGGTTCCTATGGGAGTTTATTTAGTGGGGAGTCCAAGGCCCGTCTAGTTTGTTTCCTTCCAAGTGAAAACACCTCAACGCCGGTGAAGGTTTCCCTACGTCCGGGCATCAATCTTGAAAAATTTCCCTACCCAAAAAATTAATAAATAAAAATTATATATTAATTGCAACGGAAAAGAAAATTAAATGCTACGCGGCAATTAAACCAACAAATTATGTTGCATTATTCTGATTTGTGTTTTTCGTACAGATGAAAAAAATAAAAAATACGGCTTGGGTAAACAATGTAAAAATTACGGGGTGACATGTCATGCTTATAAAGCGCCGCGAGTCCGGTTTCACGGACTGACCGGCTGATATCTAGTTCCCATCATGGTGTGGCGACCGAGTCACAGCATTTCCTTTCCTGTCTTGAGCACCCAACTAAATGCACTCCCACTTGCCCACTTCTCCAGCAGAGTCCACTTGCCAAGTAAAATAGGGCCAACTTTAAAAGCCTAAATTTATCAAGTCTCCCCTGCACTGCGTGGCTCTATATGCATGTGTACAAGTCCAGCCCCAACAATGAAACCGCAGTCACATGCATACAGTCACCAATTATTTTAAAATACTAGAGAGGGTTACGATCATCGCAACTAATAAGCCATTTGCGAGTTACATTTGAATAATGTCTGGTACAATGACTTGTTTAGTCACAAGTTACCGCTTAAATTTGAATTCCTCAGACTATCGAGACAGTTGCTATGTCACATGATTAGGGGCAAGCTTTTGCTTAGTTACGTAAGAGACGGTGAACACCCATACACAATTCTGAATGGATGTGTATGACACAATGGTACCAGGGTTTGCTCATCTGGAGGTTGCTATACAAAAGCTTGCCCCGAACCATGTGACATAGCAACTGTCTCGATAGTCTGAGGAATTCAAATTTAAGCGGTAACTTGTGACTAAACTAGTCATTGTACCAGACATTATTCAAATTTAACTCGCAAATGGCTTATTCTGATACAGTGTTTTGGGTTTCTTTTTTTGCAATTGTTTCTTCAATAAAAAATTTTTTGCAGTATTTCATGTAACTTTTATTGCGTAGTTGCATCAACAAATGACAAAAATGAAAATAATAAACAATAAATAAATAAATAAAATAACCAAAAAAAGCGTCACAGTAAAATCTCATACCTTATATTATATTTAAAAAAAGATTAAAAAGTTACGTTGCTGGTAGTGTCAGGCGTTCACGCGCTGGAGAGGTTTAGATAGCGCACACTACGCCCCTCTTCTGCAGCAACGATTAGTTCCCTTATTTTGTGGCAAATTGACCCAGCAGCATATCCTCCCCTGTCTCCCCTGCCTAGCCACTAGGGCCCTGACCACTTTAGGGGAGGAAGCAAGGCAGATCCCAATCACACTGTTGCCACAGACAGCAAAAGGCCTTGAACCTATATTAGTGCAGACGGCATTCGAACCCGGATCGCGTGGTCCAAGTGTTGAGACAGTCCCAGCACCTTATCCCACTGCGCTAGTAAGGTGTTGGTACTTTTACCCGTGAGTTTACAATGTATAGCCATACGAGTGCACCCAACCAGACTGGGAGAAAACAACAGACGGCAACATGTATCTATACTGAATGGAGACTCAAAAATTAACAAAATGAAAAAGGAAGAAGAAATATATAAGCAAATCAATGAAATAAACAATTCAATAAATGAAGCAAACCAAAAACAAAAAAGATTAATCTTAAAAGTTGAGACCCCCCCCAAAAAAACAAAAATAAAATAAATAAAATAAAAAATAATAAATAAAAAAACCACCCAATAAACGGTATAATTATTTTGAATTAGAACGTTTTGGGGGTCATGCTATTAATAGATTGCGTAAATATAAGAATCTATCACAACCTGGGGGTTCTGTGCTTCAACTTTTGAGGAGACTTGATCAATTTAGGCGTTAAAGTTGGCCCTATTTGACCGGGGAAGTGGAGAAGTGCTTCACGAAAACTGGCAGCAAGTCGGTTTAGGGAAAATTTCATTTTCTGGTGTGTTTTTTTCTGGGGTCGCTAGAAAAAATTCCAAACGGCTGACCTGCCAAAAATTGAAAAGAATTCTGAAGTTAATAGTTGTCCGGAGACTTACACGATTTTTAGCATTGGTTCCTATGGGAGTTTATTTAGTGGGGAGTCCAAGGCCCGTCTAGTTTGTTTCCTTCCAAGTGAAAACACCTCAACGCCGGTGAAGGTTTCCCTACGTCCGGGCATCAATCTTGAAAAATGTCCCTACCCAAAAAATTAATAAATAAAAATTATATATTAATTGCAACGGAAAAGAAAATTAAATGCTACGCGGCAATTAAACCAACAAATTATGTTGCATTATTCTGATTTGTGTTTTTCGTACAGATGAAAAAAATAAAAAATACGGCTTGGGTAAACAATGTAAAAATTACGGGGTGACATGTCATGCTTATAAAGCGCCGCGAGTCCGGTTTCACGGACTGACCGGCTGATATCTAGTTCCCATCATGGTGTGGCGACCGAGTCACAGCATTTCCTTTCCTGTCTTGAGCACCCAACTAAATGCACTCCCACTTGCCCACTTCTCCAGCAGAGTCCACTTGCCAAGTAAAATAGGGCCAACTTTAAAAGCCTAAATTTATCAAGTCTCCCCTGCACTGCGTGGCTCTATATGCATGTGTACAAGTCCAGCCCCAACAATGAAACCGCAGTCACATGCATACAGTCACCAATTATTTTAAAATACTAGAGAGGGTTACGATCATCGCAACTAATTCTGATACAGTGTTTTGGGTTTCTTTTTTTGCAATTGTTTCTTCAATAAAATGTTTTTTGCAGTATTTCATGTAACTTTTATTGCGTAGTTGCATCAACAAATGACAAAAATGAAAATAATAAACAATAAATAAATAAATAAAATAACCAAAAAAAGCGTCACAGTAAAATCTCATACCTTATATTATATTTAAAAAAAGATTAAAAAGTTACGTTGCTGGTAGTGTCAGGCGTTCACGCGCTGGAGAGGTTTAGATAGCGCACACTACGCCCCTCTTCTGCAGCAACGATTAGTTCCCTTATTTTGTGGCAAATTGACCCAGCAGCATATCCTCCCCTGTCTCCCCTGCCTAGCCACTAGGGCCCTGACCACTTTAGGGGAGGAAGCAAGGCAGATCCCAATCACACTGTTGCCACAGACAGCAAAAGGCCTTGAACCTATATTAGTGCAGACGGCATTCGAACCCGGATCGCGTGGTCCAAGTGTTGAGACAGTCCCAGCACCTTATCCCACTGCGCTAGTAAGGTGTTGGTACTTTTACCCGTGAGTTTACAATGTATAGCCATACGAGTGCACCCAACCAGACTGGGAGAAAACAACAGACGGCAACATGTATCTATACTGAATGGAGACTCAAAAATTTACAAAATGAAAAAGGAAGAAGAAATATATAAGCAAATCAATGAAATAAACAATTCAATAAATGAAGCAAACCAAAAACAAAAAAGATTAATCTTAAAAGTTGAGACCCCCCCCCCCAAAAACAAAATAAATAAATAAATAAAATAAAAAATAATAAATAAAAAAAACACCCAATAAACGGTATAATTATTTTGAATTAGAACGTTTTGGGGGTCATGCTATTAATAGATTGCGTAAATATAAGAATCTATCACAACCTGGGGGTTCTGTGCTTCAACTTTTGAGGAGACTTGATCAATTTAGGCGTTAAAGTTGGCCCTATTTGACCGGGGAAGTGGAGAAGTGCTTCACGAAAACTGGCAGCAAGTCGGTTTAGGGAAAATTTCATTTTCTGGTGTGTTTTTTTCTGGGGTCGCTAGAAAAAATTCCAAACGGCTGACCTGCCAAAAATTGAAAAGAATTCTGAAGTTAATAGTTGTCCGGAGACTTACACGATTTTTAGCATTGGTTCCTATGGGAGTTTATTTAGTGGGGAGTCCAAGGCCCGTCTAGTTTGTTTCCTTCCAAGTGAAAACACCTCAACGCCGGTGAAAGTTTCCCTACGTCCGGGCATCAATCTTGAAAAATTTCCCTACCCAAAAAATAAATAAATAAAAATTATATATTAATTGCAACGGAAAAGAAAATTAAATGCTACGCGGCAATTAAACCAACAAATTATGTTGCATTATTCTGATTTGTGTTTTTCGTACAGATGAAAAAAATAAAAAATACGGCTTGGGTAAACAATGTAAAAATTACGGGGTGACATGTCATGCTTATAAAGCGCCGCGAGTCCGGTTTCACGGACTGACCGGCTGATATCTAGTTCCCATCATGGTGTGGCGACCGAGTCACATCATTTCCTTTCCTGTCTTGAGCACCCAACTAAATGCACTCCCACTTGCCCACTTCTCCAGCAGAGTCCACTTGCCAAGTAAAATAGGGCCAACTTTAAAAGCCTAAATTTATCAAGTCTCCCCTGCACTGCGTGGCTCTATATGCATGTGTACAAGTCCAGCCCCAACAATGAAACCGCAGTCACATGCATACAGTCACCAATTATTTTAAAATACTAGAGAGGGTTACGATCATCGCAACTAATTCTGATACAGTGTTTTGGGTTTCTTTTTTTGCAATTGTTTCTTCAATGAAATGTTTTTTGCAGTATTTCATGTAACTTTTATTGCGTAGTTGCATCAACAAATGACAAAAATGAAAATAATAAACAATAAATAAATAAATAAAATAACCAAAAAAAGCGTCACAGTAAAATCTCATACCTTATATTATATTTAAAAAAAGATTAAAAAGTTACGTTGCTGGTAGTGTCAGGCGTTCACGCGCTGGAGAGGTTTAGATAGCGCACACTACGCCCCTCTTCTGCAGCAACGATTAGTTCCCTTATTTTGTGGCAAATTGACCCAGCAGCATATCCTCCCCTGTCTCCCCTGCCTAGCCACTAGGGCCCTGACCACTTTAGGGGAGGAAGCAAGGCAGATCCCAATCACACTGTTGCCACAGACAGCAAAAGGCCTTGAACCTATATTAGTGCAGACGGCATTCGAACCCGGATCGCGTGGTCCAAGTGTTGAGACAGTCCCAGCACCTTATCCCACTGCGCTAGTAAGGTGTTGGTACTTTTACCCGTGAGTTTACAATGTATAGCCATACGAGTGCACCCAACCAGACTGGGAGAAAACAACAGACGGCAACATGTATCTATACTGAATGGAGACTCAAAAATTAACAAAATGAAAAAGGAAGAAGAAATATATAAGCAAATCAATGAAATAAACAATTCAATAAATGAAGCAAACCAAAAACAAAAAAGATTAATCTTAAAAGTTGAGACCCCCCCCCAAAAATAAAAAATAAAAAATAAAATAAAAAATAATAAATAAAAAAAACACCCAATAAACGGTATAATTATTTTGAATTAGAACGTTTTGGGGGTCATGCTATTAATAGATTGCGTAAATATAAGAATCTATCACAACCTGGGGGTTCTGTGCTTCAACTTTTGAGGAGACTTGATCAATTTAGGCGTTAAAGTTGGCCCTATTTGACCGGGGAAGTGGAGAAGTGCTTCACGAAAACTGGCAGCAAGTCGGTTTAGGGAAAATTTCATTTTCTGGTGTGTTTTTTTCTGGGGTCGCTAGAAAAAATTCCAAACGGCTGACCTGCCAAAAATTGAAAAGAATTCTGAAGTTAATAGTTGTCCGGAGACTTACACGATTTTTAGCATTGGTTCCTATGGGAGTTTATTTAGTGGGGAGTCCAAGGCCCGTCTAGTTTGTTTCCTTCCAAGTGAAAACACCTCAACGCCGGTGAAAGTTTCCCTACGTCCGGGCATCAATCTTGAAAAATTTCCCTACCCAAAAAATAAATAAATAAAAATTATATATTAATTGCAACGGAAAAGAAAATTAAATGCTACGCGGCAATTAAACCAACAAATTATGTTGCATTATTCTGATTTGTGTTTTTCGTACAGATGAAAAAAAAAAAAAATACGGCTTGGGTAAACAATGTAAAAATTACGGGGTGACATGTCATGCTTATAAAGCGCCGCGAGTCCGGTTTCACGGACTGACCGGCTGATATCTAGTTCCCATCATGGTGTGGCGACCGAGTCACATCATTTCCTTTCCTGTCTTGAGCACCCAACTAAATGCACTCCCACTTGCCCACTTCTCCAGCAGAGTCCACTTGCCAAGTAAAATAGGGCCAACTTTAAAAGCCTAAATTTATCAAGTCTCCCCTGCACTGCGTGGCTCTATATGCATGTGTACAAGTCCAGCCCCAACAATGAAACCGCAGTCACATGCATACAGTCACCAATTATTTTAAAATACTAGAGAGGGTTACGATCATCGCAACTAATTCTGATACAGTGTTTTGGGTTTCTTTTTTTGCAATTGTTTCTTCAATAAAATGTTTTTTGCAGTATTTCATGTAACTTTTATTGCGTAGTTGCATCAACAAATGACAAAAATGAAAATAATAAACAATAAATAAATAAATAAAATAACCAAAAAAAGCGTCACAGTAAAATCTCATACCTTATATTATATTTAAAAAAAGATTAAAAAGTTACGTTGCTGGTAGTGTCAGGCGTTCACGCGCTGGAGAGGTTTAGATAGCGCACACTACGCCCCTCTTCTGCAGCAACGATTAGTTCCCTTATTTTGTGGCAAATTGACCCAGCAGCATATCCTCCCCTGTCTCCCCTGCCTAGCCACTAGGGCCCTGACCACTTTAGGGGAGGAAGCAAGGCAGATCCCAATCACACTGTTGCCACAGACAGCAAAAGGCCTTGAACCTATATTAGTGCAGACGGCATTCGAACCCGGATCGCGTGGTCCAAGTGTTGAGACAGTCCCAGCACCTTATCCCACTGCGCTAGTAAGGTGTTGGTACTTTTACCCGTGAGTTTACAATGTATAGCCATACGAGTGCACCCAACCAGACTGGGAGAAAACAACAGACGGCAACATGTATCTATACTGAATGGAGACTCAAAAATTAACAAAATGAAAAAGGAAGAAGAAATATATAAGCAAATCAATGAAATAAACAATTCAATAAATGAAGCAAACCAAAAACAAAAAAGATTAATCTTAAAAGTTGAGACCCCCCCCCAAGACAAAATAAATAAATAAATAAAATAAAAAATAATAAATAAAAAAAACACCCAATAAACGGTATAATTATTTTGAATTAGAACGTTTTGGGGGTCATGCTATTAATAGATTGCGTAAATATAAGAATCTATCACAACCTGGGGGTTCTGTGCTTCAACTTTTGAGGAGACTTGATCAATTTAGGCGTTAAAGTTGGCCCTATTTGACCGGAGAAGTGGAGAAGTGCTTCACGAAAACTGGCAGCAAGTCGGTTTAGGGAAAATTTCATTTTCTGGTGTGTTTTTTTCTGGGGTCGCTAGAAAAAATTCCAAACGGCTGACCTGCCAAAAATTGAAAAGAATTCTGAAGTTAATAGTTGTCCGGAGACTTACACGATTTTTAGCATTGGTTCCTATGGGAGTTTATTTAGTGGGGAGTCCAAGGCCCGTCTAGTTTGTTTCCTTCCAAGTGAAAACACCTCAACGCCGGTGAAAGTTTCCCTACGTCCGGGCATCAATCTTGAAAAATTTCCCTACCCAAAAAATAAATAAATAAAAATTATATATTAATTGCAACGGAAAAGAAAATTAAATGCTACGCGGCAATTAAACCAACAAATTATGTTGCATTATTCTGATTTGTGTTTTTCGTACAGATGAAAAAAAAAAATAATACGGCTTGGGTAAACAATGTAAAAATTACGGGGTGACATGTCATGCTTATAAAGCGCCGCGAGTCCGGTTTCACGGACTGACCGGCTGATATCTAGTTCCCATCATGGTGTGGCGACCGAGTCACATCATTTCCTTTCCTGTCTTGAGCACCCAACTAAATGCACTCCCACTTGCCCACTTCTCCAGCAGAGTCCACTTGCCAAGTAAAATAGGGCCAACTTTAAAAGCCTAAATTTATCAAGTCTCCCCTGCACTGCGTGGCTCTATATGCATGTGTACAAGTCCAGCCCCAACAATGAAACCGCAGTCACATGCATACAGTCACCAATTATTTTAAAATACTAGAGAGGGTTACGATCATCGCAACTAATTCTGATACAGTGTTTTGGGTTTCTTTTTTTGCAATTGTTTCTTCAATAAAATGTTTTTTGCAGTATTTCATGTAACTTTTATTGCGTAGTTGCATCAACAAATGACAAAAATGAAAATAATAAACAATAAATAAATAAATAAAATAACCAAAAAAAGCGTCACAGTAAAATCTCATACCTTATATTATATTTAAAAAAAGATTAAAAAGTTACGTTGCTGGTAGTGTCAGGCGTTCACGCGCTGGAGAGGTTTAGATAGCGCACACTACGCCCCTCTTCTGCAGCAACGATTAGTTCCCTTATTTTGTGGCAAATTGACCCAGCAGCATATCCTCCCCTGTCTCCCCTGCCTAGCCACTAGGGCCCTGACCACTTTAGGGGAGGAAGCAAGGCAGATCCCAATCACACTGTTGCCACAGACAGCAAAAGGCCTTGAACCTATATTAGTGCAGACGGCATTCGAACCCGGATCGCGTGGTCCAAGTGTTGAGACAGTCCCAGCACCTTATCCCACTGCGCTAGTAAGGTGTTGGTACTTTTACCCGTGAGTTTACAATGTATAGCCATACGAGTGCACCCAACCAGACTGGGAGAAAACAACAGACGGCAACATGTATCTATACTGAATGGAGACTCAAAAATTAACAAAATGAAAAAGGAAGAAGAAATATATAAGCAAATCAATGAAATAAACAATTCAATAAATGAAACAAACCAAAAAAACAAAAAAGATTAATCTTAAAAGTTGAGACCCCCCCCCCAAAAACCAAATAAATAAATAAATAAAATAAAAAATAATAAATAAAAAAAACACCCAATAAACGGTATAATTATTTTGAATTAGAACGTTTTGGGGGTCATGCTATTAATAGATTGCGTAAATATAAGAATCTATCACAACCTGGGGGTTCTGTGCTTCAACTTTTGAGGAGACTTGATCAATTTAGGCGTTAAAGTTGGCCCTATTTGACCGGGGAAGTGGAGAAGTGCTTCACGAAAACTGGCAGCAAGTCGGTTTAGGGAAAATTTCATTTTCTGGTGTGTTTTTTTCTGGGGTCGCTAGAAAAAATTCCAAACGGCTGACCTGCCAAAAATTGAAAAGAATTCTGAAGTTAATAGTTGTCCGGAGACTTACACGATTTTTAGCATTGGTTCCTTTGGGAGTTTATTTAGTGGGGAGTCCAAGGCCCGTCTAGTTTGTTTCCTTCCAAGTGAAAACACCTCAACGCCGGTGAAAGTTTCCCTACGTCCGGGCATCAATCTTGAAAAATTTCCCTACCCAAAAAATAAATAAATAAAAATTATATATTAATTGCAACGGAAAAGAAAATTAAATGCTACGCGGCAATTAAACCAACAAATTATGTTGCATTATTCTGATTTGTGTTTTTCGTACAGATGAAAAAAATAAAAAATACGGCTTGGGTAAACAATGTAAAAATTACGGGGTGACATGTCATGCTTATAAAGCGCCGCGAGTCCGGTTTCACGGACTGACCGGCTGATATCTAGTTCCCATCATGGTGTGGCGACCGAGTCACATCATTTCCTTTCCTGTCTTGAGCACCCAACTAAATGCACTCCCACTTGCCCACTTCTCCAGCAGAGTCCACTTGCCAAGTAAAATAGGGCCAACTTTAAAAGCCTAAATTTATCAAGTCTCCCCTGCACTGCGTGGCTCTATATGCATGTGTACAAGTCCAGCCCCAACAATGAAACCGCAGTCACATGCATACAGTCACCAATTATTTTAAAATACTAGAGAGGGTTACGATCATCGCAACTAATTCTGATACAGTGTTTTGGGTTTCTTTTTTTGCAATTGTTTCTTCAATAAAATGTTTTTTGCAGTATTTCATGTAACTTTTATTGCGTAGTTGCATCAACAAATGACAAAAATGAAAATAATAAACAATAAATAAATAAATAAAATAACCCCAAAAAGCGTCACAGTAAAATCTCATACCTTATATTATATTTTTAAAAAGATTAAAAAGTTACGTTGCTGGTAGTGTCAGGCGTTCACGCGCTGGAGAGGTTTAGATAGCGCACACTACGCCCCTCTTCTGCAGCAACGATTAGTTCCCTTATTTTGTGGCAAATTGACCCAGCAGCATATCCTCCCCTGTCTCCCCTGCCTAGCCACTAGGGCCCTGACCACTTTAGGGGAGGAAGCAAGGCAGATCCCAATCACACTGTTGCCACAGACAGCAAAAGGCCTTGAACCTATATTAGTGCAGACGGCATTCGAACCCGGATCGCGTGGTCCAAGTGTTGAGACAGTCCCAGCACCTTATCCCACTGCGCTAGTAAGGTGTTGGTACTTTTACCCGTGAGTTTACAATGTATAGCCATACGAGTGCACCCAACCAGACTGGGAGAAAACAACAGACGGCAACATGTATCTATACTGAATGGAGACTCAAAAATTAACAAAATGAAAAAGGAAGAAGAAATATATAAGCAAATCAATGAAATAAACAATTCAATAAATGAAGCAAACCAAAAACAAAAAAGATTAATCTTAAAAGTTGAGACCCCCCCCCCCAAAAACAAAATAAATAAAAAATAATAAATAAAAAAAACACCCAATAAACGGTATAATTATTTTGAATTAGAACGTTTTGGGGGTCATGCTATTAATAAATTGCGTAAATATAAGAATCTATCACAACCTGGGGGTTCTGTGCTTCAACTTTTGAGGAGACTTGATCAATTTAGGCGTTAAAGTTGGCCCTATTTGACCGGGGAAGTGGAGAAGTGCTTCACGAAAACTGGCAGCAAGTCGGTTTAGGGAAAATTTCATTTTCTGGTGTGTTTTTTTCTGGGGTCGCTAGAAAAAATTCCAAACGGCTGACCTGCCAAAAATTGAAAAGAATTCTGAAGTTAATAGTTGTCCGGAGACTTACACGATTTTTAGCATTGGTTCCTATGGGAGTTTATTTAGTGGGGAGTCCAAGGCCCGTCTAGTTTGTTTCCTTCCAAGTGAAAACACCTCAACGCCGGTGAAAGTTTCCCTACGTCCGGGCATCAATCTTGAAAAATTTCCCTACCCAAAAAATAAATAAATAAAAATTATATATTAATTGCAACGGAAAAGAAAATTAAATGCTACGCGGCAATTAAACCAACAAATTATGTTGCATTATTCTGATTTGTGTTTTTCGTACAGATGAAAAAAATAAAAAATACGGCTTGGGTAAACAATGTAAAAATTACGGGGTGACATGTCATGCTTATAAAGCGCCGCGAGTCCGGTTTCACGGACTGACCGGCTGATATCTAGTTCCCATCATGGTGTGGCGACCGAGTCACATCATTTCCTTTCCTGTCTTGAGCACCCAACTAAATGCACTCCCACTTGCCCACTTCTCCAGCAGAGTCCACTTGCCAAGTAAAATAGGGCCAACTTTAAAAGCCTAAATTTATCAAGTCTCCCCTGCACTGCGTGGCTCTATATGCATGTGTACAAGTCCAGCCCCAACAATGAAACCGCAGTCACATGCATACAGTCACCAATTATTTTAAAATACTAGAGAGGGTTACGATCATCGCAACTAATTCTGATACAGTGTTTTGGGTTTCTTTTTTTGCAATTGTTTCTTCAATAAAATGTTTTTTGCAGTATTTCATGTAACTTTTATTGCGTAGTTGCATCAACAAATGACAAAAATGAAAATAATAAACAATAAATAAATAAATAAAATAACCAAAAAAAGCGTCACAGTAAAATCTCATACCTTATATTATATTTAAAAAAAGATTAAAAAGTTACGTTGCTGGTAGTGTCAGGCGTTCACGCGCTGGAGAGGTTTAGATAGCGCACACTACGCCCCTCTTCTGCAGCAACGATTAGTTCCCTTATTTTGTGGCAAATTGACCCAGCAGCATATCCTCCCCTGTCTCCCCTGCCTAGCCACTAGGGCCCTGACCACTTTAGGGGAGGAAGCAAGGCAGATCCCAATCACACTGTTGCCACAGACAGCAAAAGGCCTTGAACCTATATTAGTGCAGACGGCATTCGAACCCGGATCGCGTGGTCCAAGTGTTGAGACAGTCCCAGCACCTTATCCCACTGCGCTAGTAAGGTGTTGGTACTTTTACCCGTGAGTTTACAATGTATAGCCATACGAGTGCACCCAACCAGACTGGGAGAAAACAACAGACGGCAACATGTATCTATACTGAATGGAGACTCAAAAATTAACAAAATGAAAAAGGAAGAAGAAATATATAAGCAAATCAATGAAATAAACAATTCAATAAATGAAGCAAACCAAAAACAAAAAAGATTAATCTTAAAAGTTGAGACCCCCCCCCCAAGACAAAATAAATAAATAAATAAAATAAAAAATAATAAATAAAAAAAACACCCAATAAACGGTATAATTATTTTGAATTAGAACGTTTTGGGGGTCATGCTATTAATAGATTGCGTAAATATAAGAATCTATCACAACCTGGGGGTTCTGTGCTTCAACTTTTGAGGAGACTTGATCAATTTAGGCGTTAAAGTTGGCCCTATTTGACCGGAGAAGTGGAGAAGTGCTTCACGAAAACTGGCAGCAAGTCGGTTTAGGGAAAATTTCATTTTCTGGTGTGTTTTTTTCTGGGGTCGCTAGAAAAAATTCCAAACGGCTGACCTGCCAAAAATTGAAAAGAATTCTGAAGTTAATAGTTGTCCGGAGACTTACACGATTTTTAGCATTGGTTCCTATGGGAGTTTATTTAGTGGGGAGTCCAAGGCCCGTCTAGTTTGTTTCCTTCCAAGTGAAAACACCTCAACGCCGGTGAAAGTTTCCCTACGTCCGGGCATCAATCTTGAAAAATTTCCCTACCCAAAAAATAAATAAATAAAAATTATATATTAATTGCAACGGAAAAGAAAATTAAATGCTACGCGGCAATTAAACCAACAAATTATGTTGCATTATTCTGATTTGTGTTTTTCGTACAGATGAAAAAAATAAAAAATACGGCTTGGGTAAACAATGTAAAAATTACGGGGTGACATGTCATGCTTATAAAGCGCCGCGAGTCCGGTTTCACGGACTGACCGGCTGATATCTAGTTCCCATCATGGTGTGGCGACCGAGTCACATCATTTCCTTTCCTGTCTTGAGCACCCAACTAAATGCACTCCCACTTGCCCACTTCTCCAGCAGAGTCCACTTGCCAAGTAAAATAGGGCCAACTTTAAAAGCCTAAATTTATCAAGTCTCCCCTGCACTGCGTGGCTCTATATGCATGTGTACAAGTCCAGCCCCAACAATGAAACCGCAGTCACATGCATACAGTCACCAATTATTTTAAAATACTAGAGAGGGTTACGATCATCGCAACTAATTCTGATACAGTGTTTTGGGTTTCTTTTTTTGCAATTGTTTCTTCAATAAAATGTTTTTTGCAGTATTTCATGTAACTTTTATTGCGTAGTTGCATCAACAAATGACAAAAATGAAAATAATAAACAATAAATAAATAAATAAAATAACCAAAAAAAGCGTCACAGTAAAATCTCATACCTTATATTATATTTAAAAAAAGATTAAAAAGTTACGTTGCTGGTAGTGTCAGGCGTTCACGCGCTGGAGAGGTTTAGATAGCGCACACTACGCCCCTCTTCTGCAGCAACGATTAGTTCCCTTATTTTGTGGCAAATTGACCCAGCAGCATATCCTCCCCTGTCTCCCCTGCCTAGCCACTAGGGCCCTGACCACTTTAGGGGAGGAAGCAAGGCAGATCCCAATCACACTGTTGCCACAGACAGCAAAAGGCCTTGAACCTATATTAGTGCAGACGGCATTCGAACCCGGATCGCGTGGTCCAAGTGTTGAGACAGTCCCAGCACCTTATCCCACTGCGCTAGTAAGGTGTTGGTACTTTTACCCGTGAGTTTACAATGTATAGCCATACGAGTGCACCCAACCAGACTGGGAGAAAACAACAGACGGCAACATGTATCTATACTGAATGGAGACTCAAAAATTAACAAAATGAAAAAGGAAGAAGAAATATATAAGCAAATCAATGAAATAAACAATTCAATAAATGAAACAAACCAAAAAAACAAAAAAGATTAATCTTAAAAGTTGAGACCCCCCCCCCAAAAACCAAATAAATAAATAAATAAAATAAAAAATAATAAATAAAAAAAACACCCAATAAACGGTATAATTATTTTGAATTAGAACGTTTTGGGGGTCATGCTATTAATAGATTGCGTAAATATAAGAATCTATCACAACCTGGGGGTTCTGTGCTTCAACTTTTGAGGAGACTTGATCAATTTAGGCGTTAAAGTTGGCCCTATTTGACCGGGGAAGTGGAGAAGTGCTTCACGAAAACTGGCAGCAAGTCGGTTTAGGGAAAATTTCATTTTCTGGTGTGTTTTTTTCTGGGGTCGCTAGAAAAAATTCCAAACGGCTGACCTGCCAAAAATTGAAAAGAATTCTGAAGTTAATAGTTGTCCGGAGACTTACACGATTTTTAGCATTGGTTCCTTTGGGAGTTTATTTAGTGGGGAGTCCAAGGCCCGTCTAGTTTGTTTCCTTCCAAGTGAAAACACCTCAACGCCGGTGAAAGTTTCCCTACGTCCGGGCATCAATCTTGAAAAATTTCCCTACCCAAAAAATAAATAAATAAAAATTATATATTAATTGCAACGGAAAAGAAAATTAAATGCTACGCGGCAATTAAACCAACAAATTATGTTGCATTATTCTGATTTGTGTTTTTCGTACAGATGAAAAAAATAAAAAATACGGCTTGGGTAAACAATGTAAAAATTACGGGGTGACATGTCATGCTTATAAAGCGCCGCGAGTCCGGTTTCACGGACTGACCGGCTGATATCTAGTTCCCATCATGGTGTGGCGACCGAGTCACATCATTTCCTTTCCTGTCTTGAGCACCCAACTAAATGCACTCCCACTTGCCCACTTCTCCAGCAGAGTCCACTTGCCAAGTAAAATAGGGCCAACTTTAAAAGCCTAAATTTATCAAGTCTCCCCTGCACTGCGTGGCTCTATATGCATGTGTACAAGTCCAGCCCCAACAATGAAACCGCAGTCACATGCATACAGTCACCAATTATTTTAAAATACTAGAGAGGGTTACGATCATCGCAACTAATTCTGATACAGTGTTTTGGGTTTCTTTTTTTGCAATTGTTTCTTCAATAAAATGTTTTTTGCAGTATTTCATGTAACTTTTATTGCGTAGTTGCATCAACAAATGACAAAAATGAAAATAATAAACAATAAATAAATAAATAAAATAACCAAAAAAAGCGTCACAGTAAAATCTCATACCTTATATTATATTTTTAAAAAGATTAAAAAGTTACGTTGCTGGTAGTGTCAGGCGTTCACGCGCTGGAGAGGTTTAGATAGCGCACACTACGCCCCTCTTCTGCAGCAACGATTAGTTCCCTTATTTTGTGGCAAATTGACCCAGCAGCATATCCTCCCCTGTCTCCCCTGCCTAGCCACTAGGGCCCTGACCACTTTAGGGGAGGAAGCAAGGCAGATCCCAATCACACTGTTGCCACAGACAGCAAAAGGCCTTGAACCTATATTAGTGCAGACGGCATTCGAACCCGGATCGCGTGGTCCAAGTGTTGAGACAGTCCCAGCACCTTATCCCACTGCGCTAGTAAGGTGTTGGTACTTTTACCCGTGAGTTTACAATGTATAGCCATACGAGTGCACCCAACCAGACTGGGAGAAAACAACAGACGGCAACATGTATCTATACTGAATGGAGACTCAAAAATTTACAAAATGAAAAAGGAAGAAGAAATATATAAGCAAATCAATGAAATAAACAATTCAATAAATGAAGCAAACCAAAAACAAAAAAGATTAATCTTAAAAGTTGAGACCCCCCCCCCCCCAAAAACAAAATAAATAAATAAATAAAATAAAAAATAATAAATAAAAAAAACACCCAATAAACGGTATAATTATTTTGAATTAGAACGTTTTGGGGGTCATGCTATTAATAGATTGCGTAAATATAAGAATCTATCACAACCTGGGGGTTCTGTGCTTCAACTTTTGAGGAGACTTGATCAATTTAGGCGTTAAAGTTGGCCCTATTTGACCGGGGAAGTGGAGAAGTGCTTCACGAAAACTGGCAGCAAGTCGGTTTAGGGAAAATTTCATTTTCTGGTGTGTTTTTTTCTGGGGTCGCTAGAAAAAATTCCAAACGGCTGACCTGCCAAAAATTGAAAAGAATTCTGAAGTTAATAGTTGTCCGGAGACTTACACGATTTTTAGCATTGGTTCCTATGGGAGTTTATTTAGTGGGGAGTCCAAGGCCCGTCTAGTTTGTTTCCTTCCAAGTGAAAACACCTCAACGCCGGTGAAAGTTTCCCTACGTCCGGGCATCAATCTTGAAAAATTTCCCTACCCAAAAAATAAATAAATAAAAATTATATATTAATTGCAACGGAAAAGAAAATTAAATGCTACGCGGCAATTAAACCAACAAATTATGTTGCATTATTCTGATTTGTGTTTTTCGTACAGATGAAAAAAATAAAAAATACGGCTTGGGTAAACAATGTAAAAATTACGGGGTGACATGTCATGCTTATAAAGCGCCGCGAGTCCGGTTTCACGGACTGACCGGCTGATATCTAGTTCCCATCATGGTGTGGCGACCGAGTCACATCATTTCCTTTCCTGTCTTGAGCACCCAACTAAATGCACTCCCACTTGCCCACTTCTCCAGCAGAGTCCACTTGCCAAGTAAAATAGGGCCAACTTTAAAAGCCTAAATTTATCAAGTCTCCCCTGCACTGCGTGGCTCTATATGCATGTGTACAAGTCCAGCCCCAACAATGAAACCGCAGTCACATGCATACAGTCACCAATTATTTTAAAATACTAGAGAGGGTTACGATCATCGCAACTAATTCTGATACAGTGTTTTGGGTTTCTTTTTTTGCAATTGTTTCTTCAATAAAATGTTTTTTGCAGTATTTCATGTAACTTTTATTGCGTAGTTGCATCAACAAATGACAAAAATGAAAATAATAAACAATAAATAAATAAATAAAATAACCCAAAAAAGCGTCACAGTAAAATCTCATACCTTATATTATATTTTAAAAAAGATTAAAAAGTTACGTTGCTGGTAGTGTCAGGCGTTCACGCGCTGGAGAGGTTTAGATAGCGCACACTACGCCCCTCTTCTGCAGCAACGATTAGTTCCCTTATTTTGTGGCAAATTGACCCAGCAGCATATCCTCCCCTGTCTCCCCTGCCTAGCCACTAGGGCCCTGACCACTTTAGGGGAGGAAGCAAGGCAGATCCCAATCACACTGTTGCCACAGACAGCAAAAGGCCTTGAACCTATATTAGTGCAGACGGCATTCGAACCCGGATCGCGTGGTCCAAGTGTTGAGACAGTCCCAGCACCTTATCCCACTGCGCTAGTAAGGTGTTGGTACTTTTACCCGTGAGTTTACAATGTATAGCCATACGAGTGCACCCAACCAGACTGGGAGAAAACAACAGACGGCAACATGTATCTATACTGAATGGAGACTCAAAAATTAACAAAATGAAAAAGGAAGAAGAAATATATAAGCAAATCAATGAAATAAACAATTCAATAAATGAAGCAAACCAAAAACAAAAAAGATTAATCTTAAAAGTTGAGACCCCCCCCCCCCAAGACAAAATAAATAAATAAATAAAATAAAAAATAATAAATAAAAAAAACACCCAATAAACGGTATAATTATTTTGAATTAGAACGTTTTGGGGGTCATGCTATTAATAGATTGCGTAAATATAAGAATCTATCACAACCTGGGGGTTCTGTGCTTCAACTTTTGAGGAGACTTGATCAATTTAGGCGTTAAAGTTGGCCCTATTTGACCGGGGAAGTGGAGAAGTGCTTCACGAAAACTGGCAGGAAGTCGGTTTAGGGAAAATTTCATTTTCTGGTGTGTTTTTTTCTGGGGTCGCTAGAAAAAATTCCAAACGGCTGACCTGCCAAAAATTGAAAAGAATTCTGAAGTTAATAGTTGTCCGGAGACTTACACGATTTTTAGCATTGGTTCCTATGGGAGTTTATTTAGTGGGGAGTCCAAGGCCCGTCTAGTTTGTTTCCTTCCAAGTGAAAACACCTCAACGCCGGTGAAAGTTTCCCTACGTCCGGGCATCAATCTTGAAAAATTTCCCTACCCAAAAAATAAATAAATAAAAATTATATATTAATTGCAACGGAAAAGAAAATTAAATGCTACGCGGCAATTAAACCAACAAATTATGTTGCATTATTCTGATTTGTGTTTTTCGTACAGATGAAAAAAATAAAAAATACGGCTTGGGTAAACAATGTAAAAATTACGGGGTGACATGTCATGCTTATAAAGCGCCGCGAGTCCGGTTTCACGGACTGACCGGCTGATATCTAGTTCCCATCATGGTGTGGCGACCGAGTCACATCATTTCCTTTCCTGTCTTGAGCACCCAACTAAATGCACTCCCACTTGCCCACTTCTCCAGCAGAGTCCACTTGCCAAGTAAAATAGGGCCAACTTTAAAAGCCTAAATTTATCAAGTCTCCCCTGCACTGCGTGGCTCTATATGCATGTGTACAAGTCCAGCCCCAACAATGAAACCGCAGTCACATGCATACAGTCACCAATTATTTTAAAATACTAGAGAGGGTTACGATCATCGCAACTAATTCTGATACAGTGTTTTGGGTTTCTTTTTTTGCAATTGTTTCTTCAATAAAATGTTTTTTGCAGTATTTCATGTAACTTTTATTGCGTAGTTGCATCAACAAATGACAAAAATGAAAATAATAAACAATAAATAAATAAATAAAATAACCAAAAAAAGCGTCACAGTAAAATCTCATACCTTATATTATATTTTTTAAAAGATTAAAAAGTTACGTTGCTGGTAGTGTCAGGCGTTCACGCGCTGGAGAGGTTTAGATAGCGCACACTACGCCCCTCTTCTGCAGCAACGATTAGTTCCCTTATTTTGTGGCAAATTGACCCAGCAGCATATCTTCCCCTGTCTCCCCTGCCTAGCCACTAGGGCCCTGACCACTTTAGGGGAGGAAGCAAGGCAGATCCCAATCACACTGTTGCCACAGACAGCAAAAGGCCTTGAACCTATATTAGTGCAGACGGCATTCGAACCCGGATCGCGTGGTCCAAGTGTTGAGACAGTCCCAGCACCTTATCCCACTGCGCTAGTAAGGTGTTGGTACTTTTACCCGTGAGTTTACAATGTATAGCCATACGAGTGCACCCAACCAGACTGGGAGAAAACAACAGACGGCAACATGTATCTATACTGAATGGAGACTCAAAAATTAACAAAATGAAAAAGGAAGAAGAAATATATAAGCAAATCAATGAAATAAACAATTCAATAAATGAAGCAAACCAAAAACAAAAAAGATTAATCTTAAAAGTTGAGACCCCCCCCCCAAAAACAAAATAAATAAATAAATAAAAAAAAAAATAAAAAAAAAAAAAAACACCCAATAAACGGTATAATTATTTTGAATTAGAACGTTTTGGGGGTCATGCTATTAATAGATTGCGTAAATATCAGAATCTATCACAACCTGGGGGTTCTGTGCTTCAACTTTTGAGGAGACTTGATCAATTTAGGCGTTAAAGTTGGCCCTATTTGACCGGGGAAGTGGAGAAGTGCTTCACGAAAACTGGCAGCAAGTCGGTTTAGGGAAAATTTCATTTTCTGGTGTGTTTTTTTCTGGGGTCGCTAGAAAAAATTCCAAACGGCTGACCTGCCAAAAATTGAAAAGAATTCTGAAGTTAATAGTTGTCCGGAGACTTACACGATTTTTAGCATTGGTTCCTTTGGGAGTTTATTTAGTGGGGAGTCCAAGGCCCGTCTAGTTTGTTTCCTTCCAAGTGAAAACACCTCAACGCCGGTGAAAGTTTCCCTACGTCCGGGCATCAATCTTGAAAAATTTCCCTACCCAAAAAATAAATAAATAAAAATTATATATTAATTGCAACGGAAAAGAAAATTAAATGCTACGCGGCAATTAAACCAACAAATTATGTTGCATTATTCTGATTTGTGTTTTTCGTACAGATGAAAAAAATAAAAAATACGGCTTGGGTAAACAATGTAAAAATTACGGGGTGACATGTCATGCTTATAAAGCGCCGCGAGTCCGGTTTCACGGACTGACCGGCTGATATCTAGTTCCCATCATGGTGTGGCGACCGAGTCACATCATTTCCTTTCCTGTCTTGAGCACCCAACTAAATGCACTCCCACTTGCCCACTTCTCCAGCAGAGTCCACTTGCCAAGTAAAATAGGGCCAACTTTAAAAGCCTAAATTTATCAAGTCTCCCCTGCACTGCGTGGCTCTATATGCATGTGTACAAGTCCAGCCCCAACAATGAAACCGCAGTCACATGCATACAGTCACCAATTATTTTAAAATACTAGAGAGGGTTACGATCATCGCAACTAATTCTGATACAGTGTTTTGGGTTTCTTTTTTTGCAATTGTTTCTTCAATAAAATGTTTTTTGCAGTATTTCATGTAACTTTTATTGCGTAGTTGCATCAACAAATGACAAAAATGAAAATAATAAACAATAAATAAATAAATAAAATAACCCCAAAAAGCGTCACAGTAAAATCTCATACCTTATATTATATTTTAAAAAAGATTAAAAAGTTACGTTGCTGGTAGTGTCAGGCGTTCACGCGCTGGAGAGGTTTAGATAGCGCACACTACGCCCCTCTTCTGCAGCAACGATTAGTTCCCTTATTTTGTGGCAAATTGACCCAGCAGCATATCCTCCCCTGTCTCCCCTGCCTAGCCACTAGGGCCCTGACCACTTTAGGGGAGGAAGCAAGGCAGATCCCAATCACACTGTTGCCACAGACAGCAAAAGGCCTTGAACCTATATTAGTGCAGACGGCATTCGAACCCGGATCGCGTGGTCCAAGTGTTGAGACAGTCCCAGCACCTTATCCCACTGCGCTAGTAAGGTGTTGGTACTTTCACCCGTGAGTTTACAATGTATAGCCATACGAGTGCACCCAACCAGACTGGGAGAAAACAACAGACGGCAACATGTATCTATACTGAATGGAGACTCAAAAATTAACAAAATGAAAAAGGAAGAAGAAATATATAAGCAAATCAATGAAATAAACAATTCAATAAATGAAGCAAACCAAAAACAAAAAAGATTAATCTTAAAAGTTGAGACCCCCCCCCCCCAAAACAAAATAAATAAATAAATAAAATAAAAAATAATAAATAAAAAAAACACCCAATAAACGGTATAATTATTTTGAATTAGAACGTTTTGGGGGTCATGCTATTAATAGATTGCGTAAATATAAGAATCTATCACAACCTGGGGGTTCTGTGCTTCAACTTTTGAGGAGACTTGATCAATTTAGGCGTTAAAGTTGGCCCTATTTGACCGGGGAAGTGGAGAAGTGCTTCACGAAAACTGGCAGCAAGTCGGTTTAGGGAAAATTTCATTTTCTGGTGTGTTTTTTTCTGGGGTCGCTAGAAAAAATTCCAAACGGCTGACCTGCCAAAAATTGAAAAGAATTCTGAAGTTAATAGTTGTCCGGAGACTTACACGATTTTTAGCATTGGTTCCTATGGGAGTTTATTTAGTGGGGAGTCCAAGGCCCGTCTAGTTTGTTTCCTTCCAAGTGAAAACACCTCAACGCCGGTGAAAGTTTCCCTACGTCCGGGCATCAATCTTGAAAAATTTCCCTACCCAAAAAATAAATAAATAAAAATTATATATTAATTGCAACGGAAAAGAAAATTAAATGCTACGCGGCAATTAAACCAACAAATTATGTTGCATTATTCTGATTTGTGTTTTTCGTACAGATGAAAAAAATAAAAAATACGGCTTGGGTAAACAATGTAAAAATTACGGGGTGACATGTCATGCTTATAAAGCGCCGCGAGTCCGGTTTCACGGACTGACCGGCTGATATCTAGTTCCCATCATGGTGTGGCGACCGAGTCACATCATTTCCTTTCCTGTCTTGAGCACCCAACTAAATGCACTCCCACTTGCCCACTTCTCCAGCAGAGTCCACTTGCCAAGTAAAATAGGGCCAACTTTAAAAGCCTAAATTTATCAAGTCTCCCCTGCACTGCGTGGCTCTATATGCATGTGTACAAGTCCAGCCCCAACAATGAAACCGCAGTCACATGCATACAGTCACCAATTATTTTAAAATACTAGAGAGGGTTACGATCATCGCAACTAATTCTGATACAGTGTTTTGGGTTTCTTTTTTTGCAATTGTTTCTTCAATAAAATGTTTTTTGCAGTATTTCATGTAACTTTTATTGCGTAGTTGCATCAACAAATGACAAAAATGAAAATAATAAACAATAAATAAATAAATAAAATAACCCAAAAAAGCGTCACAGTAAAATCTCATACCTTATATTATATTTTAAAAAAGATTAAAAAGTTACGTTGCTGGTAGTGTCAGGCGTTCACGCGCTGGAGAGGTTTAGATAGCGCACACTACGCCCCTCTTCTGCAGCAACGATTAGTTCCCTTATTTTGTGGCAAATTGACCCAGCAGCATATCCTCCCCTGTCTCCCCTGCCTAGCCACTAGGGCCCTGACCACTTTAGGGGAGGAAGCAAGGCAGATCCCAATCACACTGTTGCCACAGACAGCAAAAGGCCTTGAACCTATATTAGTGCAGACGGCATTCGAACCCGGATCGCGTGGTCCAAGTGTTGAGACAGTCCCAGCACCTTATCCCACTGCGCTAGTAAGGTGTTGGTACTTTTACCCGTGAGTTTACAATGTATAGCCATACGAGTGCACCCAACCAGACTGGGAGAAAACAACAGACGGCAACATGTATCTATACTGAATGGAGACTCAAAAATTAACAAAATGAAAAAGGAAGAAGAAATATATAAGCAAATCAATGAAATAAACAATTCAATAAATGAAGCAAACCAAAAACAAAAAAGATTAATCTTAAAAGTTGAGACCCCCCCCCCCCAAGACAAAATAAATAAATAAATAAAATAAAAAATAATAAATAAAAAAAACACCCAATAAACGGTATAATTATTTTGAATTAGAACGTTTTGGGGGTCATGCTATTAATAGATTGCGTAAATATAAGAATCTATCACAACCTGGGGGTTCTGTGCTTCAACTTTTGAGGAGACTTGATCAATTTAGGCGTTAAAGTTGGCCCTATTTGACCGGGGAAGTGGAGAAGTGCTTCACGAAAACTGGCAGCAAGTCGGTTTAGGGAAAATTTCATTTTCTGGTGTGTTTTTTTCTGGGGTCGCTAGAAAAAATTCCAAACGGCTGACCTGCCAAAAATTGAAAAGAATTCTGAAGTTAATAGTTGTCCGGAGACTTACACGATTTTTAGCATTGGTTCCTTTGGGAGTTTATTTAGTGGGGAGTCCAAGGCCCGTCTAGTTTGTTTCCTTCCAAGTGAAAACACCTCAACGCCGGTGAAAGTTTCCCTACGTCCGGGCATCAATCTCGAAAAATTTCCCTACCCAAAAAATAAATAAATAAAAATTATATATTAATTGCAACGGAAAAGAAAATTAAATGCTACGCGGCAATTAAACCAACAAATTATGTTGCATTATTCTGATTTGTGTTTTTCGTACAGATGAAAAAAATAAAAAATACGGCTTGGGTAAACAATGTAAAAATTACGGGGTGACATGTCATGCTTATAAAGCGCCGCGAGTCCGGTTTCACGGACTGACCGGCTGATATCTAGTTCCCATCATGGTGTGGCGACCGAGTCACATCATTTCCTTTCCTGTCTTGAGCACCCAACTAAATGCACTCCCACTTGCCCACTTCTCCAGCAGAGTCCACTTGCCAAGTAAAATAGGGCCAACTTTAAAAGCCTAAATTTATCAAGTCTCCCCTGCACTGCGTGGCTCTATATGCATGTGTACAAGTCCAGCCCCAACAATGAAACCGCAGTCACATGCATACAGTCACCAATTATTTTAAAATACTAGAGAGGGTTACGATCATCGCAACTAATTCTGATACAGTGTTTTGGGTTTCTTTTTTTGCAATTGTTTCTTCAATAAAATGTTTTTTGCAGTATTTCATGTAACTTTTATTGCGTAGTTGCATCAACAAATGACAAAAATGAAAATAATAAACAATAAATAAATAAATAAAATAACCAAAAAGAGCGTCACAGTAAAATCTCATACCTTATATTATATTTTAAAAAAGATTAAAAAGTTACGTTGCTGGTAGTGTCAGGCGTTCACGCGCTGGAGAGGTTTAGATAGCGCACACTACGCCCCTCTTCTGCAGCAACGATTAGTTCCCTTATTTTGTGGCAAATTGACCCAGCAGCATATCCTCCCCTGTCTCCCCTGCCTAGCCACTAGGGCCCTGACCACTTTAGGGGAGGAAGCAAGGCAGATCCCAATCACACTGTTGCCACAGACAGCAAAAGGCCTTGAACCTATATTAGTGCAGACGGCATTCGAACCCGGATCGCGTGGTCCAAGTGTTGAGACAGTCCCAGCACCTTATCCCACTGCGCTAGTAAGGTGTTGGTACTTTTACCCGTGAGTTTACAATGTATAGCCATACGAGTGCACCCAACCAGACTGGGAGAAAACAACAGACGGCAACATGTATCTATACTGAATGGAGACTCAAAAATTAACAAAATGAAAAAGGAAGAAGAAATATATAAGCAAATCAATGAAATAAACAATTCAATAAATGAAGCAAACCAAACACAAAAAAGATTAATCTTAAAAGTTGAGACCCCCCCCCCCAAGACAAAATAAATAAATAAATAAAATAAAAAATAATAAATAAAAAAAACACCCAATAAACGGTATAATTATTTTGAATTAGAACGTTTTTGGGGTCATGCTATTAATAGATTGCGTAAATATAAGAATCTATCACAACCTGGGGGTTCTGTGCTTCAACTTTTGAGGAGACTTGATCAATTTAGGCGTTAAAGTTGGCCCTATTTGACCGGGGAAGTGGAGAAGTGCTTCACGAAAACTGGCAGCAAGTCGGTTTAGGGAAAATTTCATTTTCTGGTGTGTTTTTTTCTGGGGTCGCTAGAAAAAATTCCAAACGGCTGACCTGCCAAAAATTGAAAAGAATTCTGAAGTTAATAGTTGTCCGGAGACTTACACGATTTTTAGCATTGGTTCCTTTGGGAGTTTATTTAGTGGGGAGTCCAAGGCCCGTCTAGTTTGTTTCCTTCCAAGTGAAAACACCTCAACGCCGGTGAAAGTTTCCCTACGTCCGGGCATCAATCTTGAAAAATTTCCCTACCCAAAAAATAAATAAATAAAAATTATATATTAATTGCAACGGAAAAGAAAATTAAATGCTACGCGGCAATTAAACCAACAAATTATGTTGCATTATTCTGATTTGTGTTTTTCGTACAGATGAAAAAAATAAAAAATACGGCTTGGGTAAACAATGTAAAAATTACGGGGTGACATGTCATGCTTATAAAGCGCCGCGAGTCCGGTTTCACGGACTGACCGGCTGATATCTAGTTCCCATCATGGTGTGGCGACCGAGTCACATCATTTCCTTTCCTGTCTTGAGCACCCAACTAAATGCACTCCCACTTGCCCACTTCTCCAGCAGAGTCCACTTGCCAAGTAAAATAGGGCCAACTTTAAAAGCCTAAATTTATCAAGTCTCCCCTGCACTGCGTGGCTCTATATGCATGTGTACAAGTCCAGCCCCAACAATGAAACCGCAGTCACATGCATACAGTCACCAATTATTTAAAAATACTAGAGAGGGTTACGATCATCGCAACTAATTCTGATACAGTGTTTTGGGTTTCTTTTTTTGCAATTGTTTCTTCAATAAAATGTTTTTTGCAGTATTTCATGTAACTTTTATTGCGTAGTTGCATCAACAAATGACAAAAATGAAAATAATAAACAATAAATAAATAAATAAAATAACCAAAAAAAGCGTCACAGTAAAATCTCATACCTTATATTATATTTAAAAAAAGATTAAAAAGTTACGTTGCTGGTAGTGTCAGGCGTTCACGCGCTGGAGAGGTTTAGATAGCGCACACTACGCCCCTCTTCTGCAGCAACGATTAGTTCCCTTATTTTGTGGCAAATTGACCCAGCAGCATATCCTCCCCTGTCTCCCCTGCCTAGCCACTAGGGCCCTGACCACTTTAGGGGAGGAAGCAAGGCAGATCCCAATCACACTGTTGCCACAGACAGCAAAAGGCCTTGAACCTATATTAGTGCAGACGGCATTCGAACCCGGATCGCGTGGTCCAAGTGTTGAGACAGTCCCAGCACCTTATCCCACTGCGCTAGTAAGGTGTTGGTACTTTTACCCGTGAGTTTACAATGTATAGCCATACGAGTGCACCCAACCAGACTGGGAGAAAACAACAGACGGCAACATGTATCTATACTGAATGGAGACTCAAAAATTAACAAAATGAAAAAGGAAGAAGAAATATATAAGCAAATCAATGAAATAAACAATTCAATAAATGAAGCAAACCAAAAACAAAAAAGATTAATCTTAAAAGTTGAGACCCCCCTCCCCAAAAACAAAATAAATAAATAAATAAAATAAAAAATAATAAATAAAAAAAACACCCAATAAACGGTATAATTATTTTGAATTAGAACGTTTTGGGGGTCATGCTATTAATAGATTGCGTAAATATAAGAATCTATCACAACCTGGGGGTTCTGTGCTTCAACTTTTGAGGAGACTTGATCAATTTAGGCGTTAAAGTTGGCCCTATTTGACCGGGGAAGTGGAGAAGTGCTTCACGAAAACTGGCAGCAAGTCGGTTTAGGGAAAATTTCATTTTCTGGTGTGTTTTTTCTGGGGTCGCTAGAAAAATTCCAAACGGCTGACCTGCCAAAAATTGAAAAGAATTCTGAAGTTAATAGTTGTCCGGAGACTTACACGATTTTTAGCATTGGTTCCTATGGGAGTTTATTTAGTGGGGAGTCCAAGGCCCGTCTAGTTTGTTTCCTTCCAAGTGAAAACACCTCAACGCCGGTGAAAGTTTCCCTACGTCCGGGCATCAATCTTGAAAAATTTCCCTACCCAAAAAATAAATAAATAAAAATTATATATTAATTGCAACGGAAAAGAAAATTAAATGCTACGCGGCAATTAAACCAACAAATTATGTTGCATTATTCTGATTTGTGTTTTTCGTACAGATGAAAAAAATAAAAAATACGGCTTGGGTAAACAATGTAAAAATTACGGGGTGACATGTCATGCTTATAAAGCGCCGCGAGTCCGGTTTCACGGACTGACCGGCTGATATCTAGTTCCCATCATGGTGTGGCGACCGAGTCACATCATTTCCTTTCCTGTCTTGAGCACCCAACTAAATGCACTCCCACTTGCCCACTTCTCCAGCAGAGTTCACTTGCCAAGTAAAATAGGGCCAACTTTAAAAGCCTAAATTTATCAAGTCTCCCCTGCACTGCGTGGCTCTATATGCATGTGTACAAGTCCAGCCCCAACAATGAAACCGCAGTCACATGCATACAGTCACCAATTATTTTAAAATACTAGAGAGGGTTACGATCATCGCAACTAATTCTGATACAGTGTTTTGGGTTTCTTTTTTTGCAATTGTTTCTTCAATAAAATGTTTTTTGCAGTATTTCATGTAACTTTTATTGCGTAGTTGCATCAACAAATGACAAAAAAGAAAATAATAAACAATAAATAAATAAATAAAATAACCAAAAAAAGCGTCACAGTAAAATCTCATACCTTATATTATATTTAAAAAAAGATTAAAAAGTTACGTTGCTGGTAGTGTCAGGCGTTCACGCGCTGGAGAGGTTTAGATAGCGCACACTACGCCCCTCTTCTGCAGCAACGATTAGTTCCCTTATTTTGTGGCAAATTGACCCAGCAGCATATCCTCCCCTGTCTCCCCTGCCTAGCCACTAGGGCCCTGACCACTTTAGGGGAGGAAGCAAGGCAGATCCCAATCACACTGTTGCCACAGACAGCAAAAGGCCTTGAACCTATATTAGTGCAGACGGCATTCGAACCCGGATCGCGTGGTCCAAGTGTTGAGACAGTCCCAGCACCTTATCCCACTGCGCTAGTAATAGTTAGGCAGCTTACCAAGATGATGGGGACATGCCGGATAAAAGCACCAAATTTTTTCCACATGCTCTCCATTACCATAGCTTTAAATTTTTGATGGGAGCCACTTCATCAAGATGGCGGATGGCGGCCATCTTGGATTTCCAAGATGGCCGCCATGTAAAACCTATAAATTTCAATATCTCGGCTTCCAAGCCACTTAGAAGGCCAATCTTGGTTTCAAATTATACATTTTCTGGGTCAAGGAATGCAATAAAGGTATTTAGAATGTCACTAGGTTTTGTGGTTTTATTTGTGCCAATACTAAATCAATCGGTTCATTCTGGCAATATATCTACATAACACAACTCGGCTCTTAATAAAACCCACGCAAAAAAAAAATCAATTAATGCTTACACAAAAACTACACCCCCTATGAAGTTGTAGAATGGCTTATTTGAAAGAGGACAAGATTACCTTTCCAACGGTATTCATGTTATGGGGGTCGATGTTTGTCAAAATTCTCAGGAAAGCCTGAAAAGTCAGTGACCTTTGGCTTGACCTTGAATTTCACTGTTCAGTGACTCCGATTTCCACAAAATTATTACTCTGCCAAATAAAACAGGAAATGACAACCAACTTGCCGCAACCCTGGGCATAGTCGTCTGCAGCAATCTGACAAGTTTCAGGGCTATGGTATTGAGGGGATATGGATTTATGAGATTTTTTTTTTTTTAAACCCCGCCTTTTTTGCTGCATTTTGGGTAAAAAGGTGGGGGGGTCGCCTAAATCCATAAGTCAACAACGCTTCACCCGATCCTTACAGTTTTTGTTAAATTATCTGTCACATTTGCAACTGCAAAGCTCTGTGCATTTCCAGTGCGCCTTCTTGCATGAGCACCTTGCACCACAGCCACTCGCACTTTTGCAACCGCACTTGACCAGTGCACTGCAGGCTTTCGAAGCCATCGGTAGAATGCTCCACACAGGAAGCCACACCTGGCTGTCTCTATCTAATGTCCACCCACATCCTTCTGGACTGGGTGTCGGCTGCTGGGCCAGTTCAGATGTCGCCCAGATCCCAGCCTGATAGGCAACTCGCTTTGAGTGCTGCAGCAAGGAATCTTGAGTTGGTGGAATATGTTCCATTGTTTTGTTCTTCTGGCAGAACAACTCTCTCCGTGCTTCATTGACAGATTCCAGATCACTCGTCTTGTCGTAAAGGACGACTGTGTAGCGCTCCAAAAGTTGAAAGTGTTGGGCATCTATGGTCACGGTAGTGTGCGGATTCGCTGCCATGTAGTTGAACGCCTGGGTGACCTCGGGGTAGGAATTCCAAGCCTCCCATGCTGACTTCTTCCCCTTCCCGCAGAATGCTGAGGTTGTGTCACAGCCTGTGTAACAGTGAAACAGGGGTAGTGCTGTGGACTTGTCTTTGCCCAGAGCATGGCAGATGGTATTTATATGATGATATGTGTAGTTCTTGCCAGTGCCAAAAGCGACCCAGATGTCTGCAGCTGGATACTTGGTGAGCAGGGCATGGAACTTGACGATGAGGATAACAACAACATCCGTATCCACAGTGCGTACCAAGCATGTAGAAGAGCCATGCTCCAGGGCATCAAGCAGGTGAATCAGTATCCTGGTGTCGGCCTCTTCATGGTTGCATGGCAGCATGGAGTGGCTTGTGTCTGTGCCGACCACTCTGATTCCAGACGTAATGAAGACCTGCTTGCCATCTGGCCAGTCAGTGGATGCAATCTTACTGGAGAGGAAGGCAAAGAGTTCTTGCTTGTTCATAGGGTCACGCAGGAAATCTGGCCAATTCCCTGGCAGCTTGTTCTGACCAGCCACCTTCCGTCGTATCCCTTTGCCTCGCTTCTCTCTTGTTGACTCTTTTATGCTGCTGGTGATGTAGGTATCCCAGACCACATCAACTCTTTCAGAGGTCTCCAAGTGTTTCATGATGTGTGGAACAAAAACACCACTGGCATATTCGTCGAATGTGGTAATGTTGGTAGTGGACAGGAAGTGCACCACAGCAGCACCGTCGAGTACTTTGACATCAAAACTACCTGGAGGCTCCGGCTGTGTCTTCTGTGTCAGAACAAGAAGCAGATCTGACTTCTTTCCCAGCCGTAGTTTCCCTCTGTCAGATAGAGAGGGAGGGTATGGATGGTTTTCATACTTAAAGAAGGCGCCCATGTCCCCTTCTCGGTGTTGCATAACTATATATAATCGGGAGAAGAGTGCCACATCATCCTTCAGCATCGAGATCTGCCCTGCCTGCTTGGTCTTGGTCTTGTGTGTTGGGCATCTGAAGAGTGGCAGTGAGTTCTTTTTGATGGGATCGTGAATGGAGCGTGTGCGGTCGCTGATCACTGTCTTATGGTACTTGCTGTACTGATCCCTGCCCACTGATTCTATAGTGCGGACTGTCTTGTCCACAGACTCGTCAATCACATTTCGTGTGTCCAGCATTAGAAGTTCGGGGGTATCATCTAGGAACGGATTGCTCATCCCACTGATGATGTGCACCAGAGCTAGTGCTTGCTCTTTGAATGTCTTCTGTGTAGACATTCCTTCTTCATGGTGTTGTTGTTTATTGTCTTCTTCTGAAATGTACTGCTGCTCAAACTCTTTAAGAAGCCGTGCTTGTTCAGGCCCTGCGATCATCCACTTCTTGAATGCTGAGGGATTTTCGGTGAGTCCCACTGCACCCCCAGAACCCTTCACCAGATCGTTATTTTGCTCATGAGCCTGGTCTATCGGTATGCTTGAGAATCTGTTTGTGGTCTTGGAAACAACCCAATGACCATGTTCTTCAAATTCCTCCTGAATGGATGTGGGCAGACTTTCCATGTCACGGATGTGAACAGGAATCCATCTGGCATAGTTCTGGTGATCAAGGGCGAAGAACCATGGGACAAGAGCCTTCAATGACTCCACGTATAGGGGGAAATCCTGTTCTCTGTGTGCCCGCACAAATATCAGACCCAAAATTTCCATGTTAAGGATCGTATCCCAGTACTGGAATGTTGGACTCTTGGTGATCATATCTTGTCTCCAAGCTTCTTTGGTCTTCTCATCATGTGGTCCCTCAGTCACCATGTCCAAGAAGGCATCCTTCTGCAGCTTGGCCAATGCCAGAGCGGTCACTTGGTGGGCATGTCTTGTTCTAGTGAGGTGTGATGCTTTGAGGAAGGAGTCAGCTGTGCCGGAGGATGCGATACCAGCTTCAGTCAGTGCAGTGGTCCATCCAGAGGATTCCAAGTAGTCCCCATATGTCTTCCACATTGCCATTTCAATATGAAGACCACCAAACATGACAACACACTTGTCCTCACCATGTGTTTGAGGCCACTTCCACTGAACAAACTTGGCCAGTGCGTACAGTGGTGCATCCACAGCCATTACTGGGATCTGTGTAGGATTCAGAAACTGTGTGGCTTCGCGCTGTACATCCATCCCATGCTTGATCATGGAAGCTGTAGCAGCCTTCTCATAAAACATTGGCAAGAGCTGTGAGAGAGCAGGCTGTAAATCATCTGATACGTCTTGTAGAGATGCGTGGTAAGCTGACCAGGCCACAATTTCCCCCTTGTCTAGCGCCTCCTTTTCGATCAGCTTGAGTGAATGCTCGAACCAACATTTCTCTTTCATATGTGCTCCCCCCAGGTGTCCCTCCACAGCTCTAATCGGATTGTGTGTCTTGGGAACAGCCACATTGGCCTTCATGAGTGCAACTGCTGGCACGGTGGTGAAGTTGTCAGGCAACCGATGATTCTTCTCTGTTTCTGGCGAGGGCATGCCTATTCCATCCTGGAAGTGTCCCACATTGGACTTGGAGGGGAACTGAAAGAGACTGATGCCTGTGCCATGGAAGGACCCTTTGGCTGTGGTACTTGATGGGTTATGATCAAGGTTGTCTAGGGCACTCACGGTGAAGAGCCCTTTACGTAGCTGAGCAGGACACACAACTCCATTCTTCACAATGTTCTCACAGACGGCAGTAGCCAGCTGACTCTCAAGTTTAACAACCCGATCATAGCTTACACTGAGGCCCAACTCATATAGCTGAGTAATCAACTTCTTTGACCTGGTCTGCGTGTGGACACTTAGTCCTATGTAAAGGGGCAAAGGTGGTTCGTACTCCAATGAATGTCGAGATTTGCTAGTTGGGGCCCTCTTCTTACAGTTAAACAGGATGGTCTGTGAGACAGTGAGGCATGCCTGGGAGTCCGCATGGCTCTGATCTTTCAGGTCGGCTCCGACCAGCATCATGGCCACCAGGGACTTGAGATTGGTGGGAACGGAGTTCTGCTGGCATTCAGTGGGGAATATGGCATTAAAGTTGAACCCATTGGAACCGAATATATCATCCCGCACAATTTTGGCAGCCTTGGAAAGAATCAGTGCGTCTTCTTCATAGTCACACTTTAAAGCCTGCTTCAGCATTTCCTGCATACCCTGTTCGAAAACAAGTATCAAATTCTTTCCATCACTCTGCTCCTGGGCATGGGAAAAGTACCGCAGGACTTGTTCCTTGAAGCGAACCTTGTTGATTTCCTTGCGGATACCAAAATCAAGCAGACGGTTTTCATACAGTTCACGCAAGTATGAAAACTTGTAGTAGAATTGACCACCTTCCACGCAATTCTCCACATGGGTGATGAGCTCAACAAAGGCTCTGGCTTGGATTTTCTTATCTTGTTTCTGACTGTCAGAGGATTCTTGGCATTGCCTCATTAGCGAGCGATGTCGATTTCGGAGTCCAACTAAGCAAGCCAGGTGATATTTTGCATCTAGTGCAATGAGATCACCACCCTCAATTCTGGACAATAATTTAGTTTCTTGCAGGTCTGTTGCCATACCCCTGACATTTTCATCTGCCTTAATAGTCATGAACTCGTGAAGATGTCCATCTGATTTTCTACAAAATATACATGCACTCTTGTCCAGGGCCTCGCGATGTTGATGTTGTTTCTCATCTGCAGCACTGCTCTTGGAAGTTCCAGCTCTCTCCTTCTTTCGTGCTCTTTGCAGTTTGTTCACATTGAATTTTGTGTGACAAGATTTATGCCAATGTGCCCGATGCCTGACAAACTGGTCCACATCAATGTCCTCTCCAAAAGTGAGTGGTACTGGCAGTTTATTCAGCTCCCTGAAAGCATTCACATTGTCCAGGAAGGATTTATATGGCTCAGATCTGCCTTCAGGTCCCGGTGCATTTAAAGGGCACCGGAGTACTTCAGTGGTAGGCTGTTGGCATATGATACACAATGCCCAATTCATTATGTACACGAGACTTCAGTTAAAGGCTGCAACCTGCAAAAAAAAGAAACACAAACAAAAAGGATATATAAATATCGGAGTCACTGAACAGTGAAATTCAAGGTCAAGCCAAAGGTCACTGACTTTTCATGCTTTCCTGTGAATTTTGACAAACATCGACCCCCATAACATGAATACCGTTGGAAAGGTAATCTTGTCCTCTTTCAAATAAGCCATTCTACAACTTCATGGGGGGTGTAGTTTTTGTGTAAACATTAATTGATTTTTTTTTTGCGTGGGTTTTATTAAGAGCCGAGTTGTGTTATGTAGATATATTGCCAGAATGAACCGATTGATTTAGTATTGGCACAAATAAAACCACAAAACCTAGTGACATTCTAAATACCTTTATTGCATTCCTTGACCCAGAAAATGTATAATTTGAAACCAAGATTGGCCTTCTAAGTGGCTTGGAAGCCGAGATATTGAAATTTATAGGTTTTACATGGCGGCCATCTTGGAAATCCAAGATGGCCGCCATCCGCCATCTTGATGAAGTGGCTCCCATCAAAAATTTAAAGCTATGGTAATGGAGAGCATGTGGAAAAAATTTGGTGCTTTTATCCGGCATGTCCCCATCCTTCTCAAATCTGGTCCTAAGCTACCTCACTATAAGGTGTTGGTACTTTTACCCGTGAGTTTACAATGTATAGCCATACGAGTGCACCCAACCAGACTGGGAGAAAACAACAGACGGCAACATGTATCTATACTGAATGGAGACTCAAAAATTAACAAAATGAAAAAGGAAGAAGAAATATATAAGCAAATCAATGAAATAAACAATTCAATAAATGAAGCAAACCAAAAACAAAAAAGATTAATCTTAAAAGTTGAGACCCCCCCCCCAAAACAAAATAAATAAATAAATAAAATAAAAAATAATAAATAAAAAAAACACCCAATAAACGGTATAATTATTTTGAATTAGAACGTTTTGGGGGTCATGCTATTAATAGATTGCGTAAATATAAGAATCTATCACAACCTGGGGGTTCTGTGCTTCAACTTTTGAGGAGACTTGATCAATTTAGGCGTTAAAGTTGGCCCTATTTGACCGGGGAAGTGGAGAAGTGCTTCACGAAAACTGGCAGCAAGTCGGTTTAGGGAAAATTTCATTTTCTGGTGTGTTTTTTCTGGGGTCGTCGCTAGAAAAAATTCCAAACGGCTGACCTGCCAAAAATTGAAAAGAATTCTGAAGTTAATAGTTGTCCGGAGACTTACACGATTTTTAGCATTGGTTCCTATGGGAGTTTATTTAGTGGGGAGTCCAAGGCCCGTCTAGTTTGTTTCCTTCCAAGTGAAAACACCTCAACGCCGGTGAAAGTTTCCCTACGTCCGGGCATCAATCTTGAAAAATTTCCCTACCCAAAAAATAAATAAATAAAAATTATATATTAATTGCAACGGAAAAGAAAATTAAATGCTACGCGGCAATTAAACCAACAAATTATGTTGCATTATTCTGATTTGTGTTTTTCGTACAGATGAAAAAAATAAAAAATACGGCTTGGGTAAACAATGTAAAAATTACGGGGTGACATGTCATGCTTATAAAGCGCCGCGAGTCCGGTTTCACGGACTGACCGGCTGATATCTAGTTCCCATCATGGTGTGGCGACCGAGTCACATCATTTCCTTTCCTGTCTTGAGCACCCAACTAAATGCACTCCCACTTGCCCACTTCTCCAGCAGAGTCCACTTGCCAAGTAAAATAGGGCCAACTTTAAAAGCCTAAATTTATCAAGTCTCCCCTGCACTGCGTGGCTCTATATGCATGTGTACAAGTCCAGCCCCAACAATGAAACCGCAGTCACATGCATACAGTCACCAATTATTTTAAAATACTAGAGAGGGTTACGATCATCGCAACTAATTCTGATACAGTGTTTTGGGTTTCTTTTTTTGCAATTGTTTCTTCAATAAAATGTTTTTTGCAGTATTTCATGTAACTTTTATTGCGTAGTTGCATCAACAAATGACAAAAATGAAAATAATAAACAATAAATAAATAAATAAAATAACCAAAAAAAGCGTCACAGTAAAATCTCATACCTTATATTATATTTTTAAAAAGATTAAAAAGTTACGTTGCTGGTAGTGTCAGGCGTTCACGCGCTGGAGAGGTTTAGATAGCGCACACTACGCCCCTCTTCTGCAGCAACGATTAGTTCCCTTATTTTGTGGCAAATTGACCCAGCAGCATATCCTCCCCTGTCTCCCCTGCCTAGCCACTAGGGCCCTGACCACTTTAGGGGAGGAAGCAAGGCAGATCCCAATCACACTGTTGCCACAGACAGCAAAAGGCCTTGAACCTATATTAGTGCAGACGGCATTCGAACCCGGATCGCGTGGTCCAAGTGTTGAGACAGTCCCAGCACCTTATCCCACTGCGCTAGTAAGGTGTTGGTACTTTTACCCGTGAGTTTACAATGTATAGCCATACGAGTGCACCCAACCAGACTGGGAGAAAACAACAGACGGCAACATGTATCTATACTGAATGGAGACTCAAAAATTAACAAAATGAAAAAGGAAGAAGAAATATATAAGCAAATCAATGAAATAAACAATTCAATAAATGAAGCAAACCAAAAACAAAAAAGATTAATCTTAAAAGTTGAGACCCCCCCCCCCAAAAACAAAATAAATAAATAAATAAAATAAAAAATAATAAATAAAAAAAACACCCAATAAACGGTATAATTATTTTGAATTAGAACGTTTTGGGGGTCATGCTATTAATAGATTGCGTAAATATAAGAATCTATCACAACCTGGGGGTTCTGTGCTTCAACTTTTGAGGAGACTTGATCAATTTAGGCGTTAAAGTTGGCCCTATTTGACCGGGGAAGTGGAGAAGTGCTTCACGAAAACTGGCAGCAAGTCGGTTTAGGGAAAATTTCATTTTCTAGTGTGTTTTTTCTGGGGTCGCTAGAAAAAATTCCAAACGGCTGACCTGCCAAAAATTGAAAAGAATTCTGAAGTTAATAGTTGTCCGGAGACTTACACGATTTTTAGCATTGGTTCCTATGGGAGTTTATTTAGTGGGGAGTCCAAGGCCCGTCTAGTTTGTTTCCTTCCAAGTGAAAACACCTCAACGCCGGTGAAAGTTTCCCTACGTCCGGGCATCAATCTTGAAAAATTTCCCTACCCAAAAAATAAATAAATAAAAATTATATATTAATTGCAACGGAAAAGAAAATTAAATGCTACGCGGCAATTAAACCAACAAATTATGTTGCATTATTCTGATTTGTGTTTTTCGTACAGATGAAAAAAATTAAAAATACGGCTTGGGTAAACAATGTAAAAATTACGGGGTGACATGTCATGCTTATAAAGCGCCGCGAGTCCGGTTTCACGGACTGACCGGCTGATATCTAGTTCCCATCATGGTGTGGCGACCGAGTCACATCATTTCCTTTCCTGTCTTGAGCACCCAACTAAATGCACTCCCACTTGCCCACTTCTCCAGCAGAGTCCACTTGCCAAGTAAAATAGGGCCAACTTTAAAAGCCTAAATTTATCAAGTCTCCCCTGCACTGCGTGGCTCTATATGCATGTGTACAAGTCCAGCCCCAACAATGAAACCGCAGTCACATGCATACAGTCACCAATTATTTTAAAATACTAGAGAGGGTTACGATCATCGCAACTAATTCTGATACAGTGTTTTGGGTTTCTTTTTTTGCAATTGTTTCTTCAATAAAATGTTTTTTGCAGTATTTCATGTAACTTTTATTGCGTAGTTGCATCAACAAATGACAAAAATGAAAATAATAAACAATAAATAAATAAATAAAATAACCAAAAAAAGCGTCACAGTAAAATCTCATACCTTATATTATATTTAAAAAAAGATTAAAAAGTTACGTTGCTGGTAGTGTCAGGCGTTCACGCGCTGGAGAGGTTTAGATAGCGCACACTACGCCCCTCTTCTGCAGCAACGATTAGTTCCCTTATTTTGTGGCAAATTGACCCAGCAGCATATCCTCCCCTGTCTCCCCTGCCTAGCCACTAGGGCCCTGACCACTTTAGGGGAGGAAGCAAGGCAGATCCCAATCACACTGTTGCCACAGACAGCAAAAGGCCTTGAACCTATATTAGTGCAGACGGCATTCGAACCCGGATCGCGTGGTCCAAGTGTTGAGACAGTCCCAGCACCTTATCCCACTGCGCTAGTAAGGTGTTGGTACTTTTACCCGTGAGTTTACAATGTATAGCCATACGAGTGCACCCAACCAGACTGGGAGAAAACAACAGACGGCAACATGTATCTATACTGAATGGAGACTCAAAAATTAACAAAATGAAAAAGGAAGAAGAAATATATAAGCAAATCAATGAAATAAACAATTCAATAAATGAAGCAAACCAAAAACAAAAAAGATTAATCTTAAAAGTTGAGACCCCCCCCCCCAAGACAAAATAAATAAATAAATAAAATAAAAAATAATAAATAAAAAAAACACCCAATAAACGGTATAATTATTTTGAATTAGAACGTTTTGGGGGTCATGCTATTAATAGATTGCGTAAATATAAGAATCTATCACAACCTGGGGGTTCTGTGCTTCAACTTTTGAGGAGACTTGATCAATTTAGGCGTTAAAGTTGGCCCTATTTGACCGGGGAAGTGGAGAAGTGCTTCACGAAAACTGGCAGCAAGTCGGTTTAGGGAAAATTTCATTTTCTGGTGTGTTTTTTTCTGGGGTCGCTAGAAAAAATTCCAAACGGCTGACCTGCCAAAAATTGAAAAGAATTCTGAAGTTAATAGTTGTCCGGAGACTTACACGATTTTTAGCATTGGTTCCTATGGGAGTTTATTTAGTGGGGAGTCCAAGGCCCGTCTAGTTTGTTTCCTTCCAAGTGAAAACACCTCAACGCCGGTGAAAGTTTCCCTACGTCCGGGCATCAATCTTGAAAAATTTCCCTACCCAAACAATTAATAAATAAAAATTATATATTAATTGCAACGGAAAAGAAAATTAAATGCTACGCGGCAATTAAACCAACAAATTATGTTGCATTATTCTGATTTGTGTTTTTCGTACAGATGAAAAAAATAAAAAATACGGCTTGGGTAAACAATGTAAAAATTACGGGGTGACATGTCATGCTTATAAAGCGCCGCGAGTCCGGTTTCACGGACTGACCGGCTGATATCTAGTTCCCATCATGGTGTGGCGACCGAGTCACATCATTTCCTTTCCTGTCTTGAGCACCCAACTAAATGCACTCCCACTTGCCCACTTCTCCAGCAGAGTTCACTTGCCAAGTAAAATAGGGCCAACTTTAAAAGCCTAAATTTATCAAGTCTCCCCTGCACTGCGTGGCTCTATATGCATGTGTACAAGTCCAGCCCCAACAATGAAACCGCAGTCACATGCATACAGTCACCAATTATTTTAAAATACTAGAGAGGGTTACGATCATCGCAACTAATTCTGATACAGTGTTTTGGGTTTCTTTTTTTGCAATTGTTTCTTCAATAAAATGTTTTTTGCAGTATTTCATGTAACTTTTATTGCGTAGTTGCATCAACAAATGACAAAAATGAAAATAATAAACAATAAATAAATAAATAAAATAACAAAAAAAAGCGTCACAGTAAAATCTCATACCTTATATTATATTTAAAAAAAGATTAAAAAGTTACGTTGCTGGTAGTGTCAGGCGTTCACGCGCTGGAGAGGTTTAGATAGCGCACACTACGCCCCTCTTCTGCAGCAACGATTAGTTCCCTTATTTTGTGGCAAATTGACCCAGCAGCATATCCTCCCCTGTCTCCCCTGCCTAGCCACTAGGGCCCTGACCACTTTAGGGGAGGAAGCAAGGCAGATCCCAATCACACTGTTGCCACAGACAGCAAAAGGCCTTGAACCTATATTAGTGCAGACGGCATTCGAACCCGGATCGCGTGGTCCAAGTGTTGAGACAGTCCCAGCACCTTATCCCACTGCGCTAGTAAGGTGTTGGTACTTTTACCCGTGAGTTTACAATGTATAGCCATACGAGTGCACCCAACCAGACTGGGAGAAAACAACAGACGGCAACATGTATCTATACTGAATGGAGACTCAAAAATTAACAAAATGAAAAAGGAAGAAGAAATATATAAGCAAATCAATGAAAAAAACAATTCAATAAATGAAGCAAACCAAAAACAAAAAAGATTAATCTTAAAAGTTGAGACCCCCCCCCCCCAAAAAAAACCAAAATAAATAAATAAATAAAATAAAAAATAATAAATAAAAAAAACACCCAATAAACGGTATAATTATTTTGAATTAGAACGTTTTGGGGGTCATGCTATTAATAGATTGCGTAAATATAAGAATCTATCACAACCTGGGGGTTCTGTGCTTCAACTTTTGAGGAGACTTGATCAATTTAGGCGTTAAAGTTGGCCCTATTTGACCGGGGAAGTGGAGAAGTGCTTCACGAAAACTGGCAGCAAGTCGGTTTAGGGAAAATTTCATTTTCTGGTGTTTTTTTTTCTGGGGTCGCTAGAAAAAATTCCAAACGGCTGACCTGCCAAAAATTGAAAAGAATTCTGAAGTTAATAGTTGTCCGGAGACTTACACGATTTTTAGCATTGGTTCCTATGGGAGTTTATTTAGTGGGGAGTCCAAGGCCCGTCTAGTTTGTTTCCTTCCAAGTGAAAACACCTCAACGCCGGTGAAAGTTTCCCTACGTCCGGGCATCAATCTTGAAAAATTTCCCTACCCAAAAAATTAATAAATAAAAATTATATATTAATTGCAACGGAAAAGAAAATTAAATGCTACGCGGCAATTAAACCAACAAATTATGTTGCATTATTCTGATTTGTGTTTTTCGTACAGATGAAAAAAATAAAAAATACGGCTTGGGTAAACAATGTAAAAATTACGGGGTGACATGTCATGCTTATAAAGCGCCGCGAGTCCGGTTTCACGGACTGACCGGCTGATATCTAGTTCCCATCATGGTGTGGCGACCGAGTCACATCATTTCCTTTCCTGTCTTGAGCACCCAACTAAATGCACTCCCACTTGCCCACTTCTCCAGCAGAGTCCACTTGCCAAGTAAAATAGGGCCAACTTTAAAAGCCTAAATTTATCAAGTCTCCCCTGCACTGCGTGGCTCTATATGCATGTGTACAAGTCCAGCCCCAACAATGAAACCGCAGTCACATGCATACAGTCACCAATTATTTTAAAATACTAGAGAGGGTTACGATCATCGCAACTAATTCTGATACAGTGTTTTGGGTTTCTTTTTTTGCAATTGTTTCTTCAATAAAAAATTTTTTGCAGTATTTCATGTAACTTTTATTGCGTAGTTGCATCAACAAATGACAAAAATGAAAATAATAAACAATAAATAAATAAATAAAATAACCAAAAAAAGCGTCACAGTAAAATCTCATACCTTATATTATATTTAAAAAAAGATTAAAAAGTTACGTTGCTGGTAGTGTCAGGCGTTCACGCGCTGGAGAGGTTTAGATAGCGCACACTACGCCCCTCTTCTGCAGCAACGATTAGTTCCCTTATTTTGTGGCAAATTGACCCAGCAGCATATCCTCCCCTGTCTCCCCTGCCTAGCCACTAGGGCCCTGACCACTTTAGGGGAGGAAGCAAGGCAGATCCCAATCACACTGTTGCCACAGACAGCAAAAGGCCTTGAACCTATATTAGTGCAGACGGCATTCGAACCCGGATCGCGTGGTCCAAGTGTTGAGACAGTCCCAGCACCTTATCCCACTGCGCTAGTAAGGTGTTGGTACTTTTACCCGTGAGTTTACAATGTATAGCCATACGAGTGCACCCAACCAGACTGGGAGAAAACAACAGACGGCAACATGTATCTATACTGAATGGAGACTCAAAAATTAACAAAATGAAAAAGGAAGAAGAAATATATAAGCAAATCAATGAAATAAACAATTCAATAAATGAAGCAAACCAAAAACAAAAAAGATTAATCTTAAAAGTTGAGACCCCCCCCCCCAAAAAACAAAATAAATAAATAAATAAAATAAAAAATAATAAATAAAAAACACACCCAATAAACGGTATAATTATTTTGAATTAGAACGTTTTGGGGGTCATGCTATTAATAGATTGCGTAAATATAAGAATCTATCACAACCTGGGGGTTCTGTGCTTCAACTTTTGAGGAGACTTGATCAATTTAGGCGTTAAAGTTGGCCCTATTTGACCGGGGAAGTGGAGAAGTGCTTCACGAAAACTGGCAGCAAGTCGGTTTAGGGAAAATTTCATTTTCTGGTGTGTTTTTTTCTGGGGTCGCTAGAAAAAATTCCAAACGGCTGACCTGCCAAAAATTGAAAAGAGTTCTGAAGTTAATAGTTGTCCGGAGACTTACACGATTTTTAGCATTGGTTCCTATGGGAGTTTATTTAGTGGGGAGTCCAAGGCCCGTCTAGTTTGTTTCCTTCCAAGTGAAAACACCTCAACGCCGGTGAAAGTTTCCCTACGTCCGGGCATCAATCTTGAAAAATTTCCCTACCCAAAAAATAAATAAATAAAAATTATATATTAATTGCAACGGAAAAGAAAATTAAATGCTACGCGGCAATTAAACCAACAAATTATGTTGCATTATTCTGATTTGTGTTTTTCGTACAGATGAAAAAAATAAAAAATACGGCTTGGGTAAACAATGTAAAAATTACGGGGTGACATGTCATGCTTATAAAGCGCCGCGAGTCCGGTTTCACGGACTGACCGGCTGATATCTAGTTCCCATCATGGTGTGGCGACCGAGTCACATCATTTCCTTTCCTGTCTTGAGCACCCAACTAAATGCACTCCCACTTGCCCACTTCTCCAGCAGAGTCCACTTGCCAAGTAAAATAGGGCCAACTTTAAAAGCCTAAATTTATCAAGTCTCCCCTGCACTGCGTGGCTCTATATGCATGTGTACAAGTTCAGCCCCAACAATGAAACCGCAGTCACATGCATACAGTCACCAATTATTTTAAAATACTAGAGAGGGTTACGATCATCGCAACTAATTCTGATACAGTGTTTTGGGTTTCTTTTTTTGCAATTGTTTCTTCAATAAAATGTTTTTTGCAGTATTTCATGTAACTTTTATTGCGTAGTTGCATCAACAAATGACAAAAATGAAAATAATAAACAATAAATAAATAAATAAAATAACCAAAAAAAGCGTCACAGTAAAATCTCATACCTTATATTATATTTAAAAAAAGATTAAAAAGTTACGTTGCTGGTAGTGTCAGGCGTTCACGCGCTGGAGAGGTTTAGATAGCGCACACTACGCCCCTCTTCTGCAGCAACGATTAGTTCCCTTATTTTGTGGCAAATTGACCCAGCAGCATATCCTCCCCTGTCTCCCCTGCCTAGCCACTAGGGCCCTGACCACTTTAGGGGAGGAAGCAAGGCAGATCCCAATCACACTGTTGCCACAGACAGCAAAAGGCCTTGAACCTATATTAGTGCAGACGGCATTCGAACCCGGATCGCGTGGTCCAAGTGTTGAGACAGTCCCAGCACCTTATCCCACTGCGCTAGTAAGGTGTTGGTACTTTTACCCGTGAGTTTACAATGTATAGCCATACGAGTGCACCCAACCAGACTGGGAGAAAACAACAGACGGCAACATGTATCTATACTGAATGGAGACTCAAAAATTAACAAAATGAAAAAGGAAGAAGAAATATATAAGCAAATCAATGAAATAAACAATTCAATAAATGAAGCAAACCAAAAACAAAAAAGATTAATCTTAAAAGTTGAGACCCCCCCCCCCAAGACAAAATAAATAAATAAATAAAATAAAAAATAATAAATAAAAAAAACACCCAATAAACGGTATAATTATTTTGAATTAGAACGTTTTGGGGGTCATGCTATTAATAGATTGCGTAAATATAAGAATCTATCACAACCTGGGGGTTCTGTGCTTCAACTTTTGAGGAGACTTGATCAATTTAGGCGTTAAAGTTGGCCCTATTTGACCGGGGAAGTGGAGAAGTGCTTCACGAAAACTGGCAGCAAGTCGGTTTAGGGAAAATTTCATTTTCTGGTGTGTTTTTTTCTGGGGTCGCTAGAAAAAATTCCAAACGGCTGACCTGCCAAAAATTGAAAAGAATTCTGAAGTTAATAGTTGTCCGGAGACTTACACGATTTTTAGCATTGGTTCCTATGGGAGTTTATTTAGTGGGGAGTCCAAGGCCCGTCTAGTTTGTTTCCTTCCAAGTGAAAACACCTCAACGCCGGTGAAAGTTTCCCTACGTCCGGGCATCAATCTTGAAAAATTTCCCTACCCAAAAAATAAATAAATAAAAATTATATATTAATTGCAACGGAAAAGAAAATTAAATGCTACGCGGCAATTAAACCAACAAATTATGTTGCATTATTCTGATTTGTGTTTTTCGTACAGATGAAAAAAATAAAAAATACGGCTTGGGTAAACAATGTAAAAATTACGGGGTGACATGTCATGCTTATAAAGCGCCGCGAGTCCGGTTTCACGGACTGACCGGCTGATATCTAGTTCCCATCATGGTGTGGCGACCGAGTCACATCATTTCCTTTCCTGTCTTGAGCACCCAACTAAATGCACTCCCACTTGCCCACTTCTCCAGCAGAGTCCACTTGCCAAGTAAAATAGGGCCAACTTTAAAAGCCTAAATTTATCAAGTCTCCCCTGCACTGCGTGGCTCTATATGCATGTGTACAAGTCCAGCCCCAACAATGAAACCGCAGTCACATGCATACAGTCACCAATTATTTTAAAATACTAGAGAGGGTTACGATCATCGCAACTAATTCTGATACAGTGTTTTGGGTTTCTTTTTTTGCAATTGTTTCTTCAATAAAAAAATTTTTGCAGTATTTCATGTAACTTTTATTGCGTAGTTGCATCAACAAATGACAAAAATGAAAATAATAAACAATAAATAAATAAATAAAATAACCAAAAAAAGCGTCACAGTAAAATCTCATACCTTATATTATATTTAAAAAAAGATTAAAAAGTTACGTTGCTGGTAGTGTCAGGCGTTCACGCGCTGGAGAGGTTTAGATAGCGCACACTACGCCCCTCTTCTGCAGCAACGATTAGTTCCCTTATTTTGTGGCAAATTGACCCAGCAGCATATCCTCCCCTGTCTCCCCTGCCTAGCCACTAGGGCCCTGACCACTTTAGGGGAGGAAGCAAGGCAGATCCCAATCACACTGTTGCCACAGACAGCAAAAGGCCTTGAACCTATATTAGTGCAGACGGCATTCGAACCCGGATCGCGTGGTCCAAGTGTTGAGACAGTCCCAGCACCTTATCCCACTGCGCTAGTAAGGTGTTGGTACTTTTACCCGTGAGTTTACAATGTATAGCCATACGAGTGCACCCAACCAGACTGGGAGAAAACAACAGACGGCAACATGTATCTATACTGAATGGAGACTCAAAAATTAACAAAATGAAAAAGGAAGAAGAAATATATAAGCAAATCAATGAAATAAACAATTCAATAAATGAAGCAAACCAAAAACAAAAAAGATTAATCTTAAAAGTTGAGACCCCCCCCCCAAAAAAACAAAATAAATAAATAAATAAAATAAAAAATAATAAATAAAAAACACACCCAATAAACGGTATAATTATTTTGAATTAGAACGTTTTGGGGGTCATGCTATTAATAGATTGCGTAAATATAAGAATCTATCACAACCTGGGGGTTCTGTGCTTCAACTTTTGAGGAGACTTGATCAATTTAGGCGTTAAAGTTGGCCCTATTTGACCGGGGAAGTGGAGAAGTGCTTCACGAAAACTGGCAGCAAGTCGGTTTAGGGAAAATTTCATTTTCTGGTGTGTTTTTTTCTGGGGTCGCTAGAAAAAATTCCAAACGGCTGACCTGCCAAAAATTGAAAAGAATTCTGAAGTTAATAGTTGTCCGGAGACTTACACGATTTTTAGCATTGGTTCCTATGGGAGTTTATTTAGTGGGGAGTCCAAGGCCCGTCTAGTTTGTTTCCTTCCAAGTGAAAACACCTCAACGCCGGTGAAAGTTTCCCTACGTCCGGGCATCAATCTTGAAAAATTTCCCTACCCAAAAAATTAATAAATAAAAATTATATATTAATTGCAACGGAAAAGAAAATTCAATGCTACGCGGCAATTAAACCAACAAATTATGTTGCATTATTCTGATTTGTGTTTTTCGTACAGATGAAAAAAATAAAAAATACGGCTTGGGTAAACAATGTAAAAATTACGGGGTGACATGTCATGCTTATAAAGCGCCGCGAGTCCGGTTTCACGGACTGACCGGCTGATATCTAGTTCCCATCATGGTGTGGCGACCGAGTCACATCATTTCCTTTCCTGTCTTGAGCACCCAACTAAATGCACTCCCACTTGCCCACTTCTCCAGCAGAGTCCACTTGCCAAGTAAAATAGGGCCAACTTTAAAAGCCTAAATTTATCAAGTCTCCCCTGCACTGCGTGGCTCTATATGCATGTGTACAAGTCCAGCCCCAACAATGAAACCGCAGTCACATGCATACAGTCACCAATTATTTTAAAATACTAGAGAGGGTTACGATCATCGCAACTAATTCTGATACAGTGTTTTGGGTTTCCTTTTTTTGCAATTGTTTCTTCAATAAAATGTTTTTTGCAGTATTTCATGTAACTTTTATTGCGTAGTTGCATCAACAAATGACAAAAATGAAAATAATAAACAATAAATAAATAAATAAAATAACCAAAAAAAGCGTCACAGTAAAATCTCATACCTTATATTATATTTAAAAAAAGATTAAAAAGTTACGTTGCTGGTAGTGTCAGGCGTTCACGCGCTGGAGAGGTTTAGATAGCGCACACTACGCCCCTCTTCTGCAGCAACGATTAGTTCCCTTATTTTGTGGCAAATTGACCCAGCAGCATATCCTCCCCTGTCTCCCCTGCCTAGCCACTAGGGCCCTGACCACTTTAGGGGAGGAAGCAAGGCAGATCCCAATCACACTGTTGCCACAGACAGCAAAAGGCCTTGAACCTATATTAGTGCAGACGGCATTCGAACCCGGATCGCGTGGTCCAAGTGTTGAGACAGTCCCAGCACCTTATCCCACTGCGCTAGTAAGGTGTTGGTACTTTTACCCGTGAGTTTACAATGTATAGCCATACGAGTGCACCCAACCAGACTGGGAGAAAACAACAGACGGCAACATGTATCTATACTGAATGGAGACTCAAAAATTAACAAAATGAAAAAGGAAGAAGAAATATATAAGCAAATCAATGAAATAAACAATTCAATAAATGAAGCAAACCAAAAACAAAAAAGATTAATCTTAAAAGTTGAGACCACCCCCCCAAAACAAAATAAATAAATAAATAAAATAAAAAATAATAAATAAAAAAAACACCCAATAAACGGTATAATTATTTTGAATTAGAACGTTTTGGGGGTCATGCTATTAATAGATTGCGTAAATATAAGAATCTATCACAACCTGGGGGTTCTGTGCTTCAACTTTTGAGGAGACTTGATCAATTTAGGCGTTAAAGTTGGCCCTATTTGACCGGGGAAGTGGAGAAGTGCTTCACGAAAACTGGCAGCAAGTCGGTTTTGGGAAAATTTCATTTTCTGGTGTGTTTTTTTCTGGGGTCGCTAGAAAAAATTCCAAACGGCTGACCTGCCAAAAATTGAAAAGAATTCTGAAGTTAATAGTTGTCCGGAGACTTACACGATTTTTAGCATTGGTTCCTATGGGAGTTTATTTAGTGGGGAGTCCAAGGCCCGTCTAGTTTGTTTCCTTCCAAGTGAAAACACCTCAACGCCGGTGAAAGTTTCCCTACGTCCGGGCATCAATCTTGAAAAATTTCCCTACCCAAAAAATTAATAAATAAAAATTATATATTAATTGCAACGGAAAAGAAAATTAAATGCTACGCGGCAATTAAACCAACAAATTATGTTGCATTATTCTGATTTGTGTTTTTCGTACAGATGAAAAAAATAAAAAATACGGCTTGGGTAAACAATGTAAAAATTACGGGGTGACATGTCATGCTTATAAAGCGCCGCGAGTCCGGTTTCACGGACTGACCGGCTGATATCTAGTTCCCATCATGGTGTGGCGACCGAGTCACATCATTTCCTTTCCTGTCTTGAGCACCCAACTAAATGCACTCCCACTTGCCCACTTCTCCAGCAGAGTCCACTTGCCAAGTAAAATAGGGCCAACTTTAAAAGCCTAAATTTATCAAGTCTCCCCTGCACTGCGTGGCTCTATATGCATGTGTACAAGTCCAGCCCCAACAATGAAACCGCAGTCACATGCATACAGTCACCAATTATTTTAAAATACTAGAGAGGGTTACGATCATCGCAACTAATTCTGATACAGTGTTTTGGGTTTCTTTTTTTGCAATTGTTTCTTCAATAAAATGTTTTTTGCAGTATTTCATGTAACTTTTATTGCGTAGTTGCATCAACAAATGACAAAAATGAAAATAATAAACAATAAATAAATAAATAAAATAACCAAAAAAAGCGTCACAGTAAAATCTCATACCTTATATTATATTTAAAAAAAGATTAAAAAGTTACGTTGCTGGTAGTGTCAGGCGTTCACGCGCTGGAGAGGTTTAGATAGCGCACACTACGCCCCTCTTCTGCAGCAACGATTAGTTCCCTTATTTTGTGGCAAATTGACCCAGCAGCATATCCTCCCCTGTCTCCCCTGCCTAGCCACTAGGGCCCTGACCACTTTAGGGGAGGAAGCAAGGCAGATCCCAATCACACTGTTGCCACAGACAGCAAAAGGCCTTGAACCTATATTAGTGCAGACGGCATTCGAACCCGGATCGCGTGGTCCAAGTGTTGAGACAGTCCCAGCACCTTATCCCACTGCGCTAGTAAGGTGTTGGTACTTTTACCCGTGAGTTTACAATGTATAGCCATACGAGTGCACCCAACCAGACTGGGAGAAAACAACAGACGGCAACATGTATCTATACTGAATGGAGACTCAAAAATTAACAAAATGAAAAAGGAAGAAGAAATATATAAGCAAATCAATGAAATAAACAATTCAATAAATGAAGCAAACCAAAAACAAAAAAGATTAATCTTAAAAGTTGAGACCCCCCCCCCCCAAAACAAAATAAATAAATAAATAAAATAAAAAACAATAAATAAATAAAACACCCAATAAACGGTATAATTATTTTGAATTAGAACGTTTTGGGGGTCATGCTATTAATAGATTGCGTAAATATAAGAATCTATCACAACCTGGGGGTTCTGTGCTTCAACTTTTGAGGAGACTTGATCAATTTAGGCGTTAAAGTTGGCCCTATTTGACCGGGGAAGTGGAGAAGTGCTTCACGAAAACTGGCAGCAAGTCGGTTTAGGGAAAATTTCATTTTCTGGTGTGTTTTTTTCTGGGGTCGCTAGAAAAAATTCCAAACGGCTGACCTGCCAAAAATTGAAAAGAATTCTGAAGTTAATAGTTGTCCGGAGACTTACACGATTTTTAGCATTGGTTCCTATGGGAGTTTATTTAGTGGGGAGTCCAAGGCCCGTCTAGTTTGTTTCCTTCCAAGTGAAAACACCTCAACGCCGGTGAAAGTTTCCCTACGTCCGGGCATCAATCTTGAAAAATTTCCCTACCCAAAAAATTAATAAATAAAAATTATATATTAATTGCAACGGAAAAGAAAATTAAATGCTACGCGGCAATTAAACCAACAAATTATGTTGCATTATTCTGATTTGTGTTTTTCGTACAGATGAAAAAAATAAAAAATACGGCTTGGGTAAACAATGTAAAAATTACGGGGTGACATGTCATGCTTATAAAGCGCCGCGAGTCCGGTTTCACGGACTGACCGGCTGATATCTAGTTCCCATCATGGTGTGGCGACCGAGTCACATCATTTCCTTTCCTGTCTTGAGCACCCAACTAAATGCACTCCCACTTGCCCACTTCTCCAGCAGAGTCCACTTGCCAAGTAAAATAGGGCCAACTTTAAAAGCCTAAATTTATCAAGTCTCCCCTGCACTGCGTGGCTCTATATGCATGTGTACAAGTCCAGCCCCAACAATGAAACCGCAGTCACATGCATACAGTCACCAATTATTTTAAAATACTAGAGAGGGTTACGATCATCGCAACTAATTCTGATACAGTGTTTTGGGTTTCTTTTTTTGCAATTGTTTCTTCAATAAAATGTTTTTTGCAGTATTTCATGTAACTTTTATTGCGTAGTTGCATCAACAAATGACAAAAATGAAAATAATAAACAATAAATAAATAAATAAAATAACCAAAAAAAGCGTCACAGTAAAATCTCATACCTTATATTATATTTAAAAAAAGATTAAAAAGTTACGTTGCTGGTAGTGTCAGGCGTTCACGCGCTGGAGAGGTTTAGATAGCGCACACTACGCCCCTCTTCTGCAGCAACGATTAGTTCCCTTATTTTGTGGCAAATTGACCCAGCAGCATATCCTCCCCTGTCTCCCCTGCCTAGCCACTAGGGCCCTGACCACTTTAGGGGAGGAAGCAAGGCAGATCCCAATCACACTGTTGCCACAGACAGCAAAAGGCCTTGAACCTATATTAGTGCAGACGGCATTCGAACCCGGATCGCGTGGTCCAAGTGTTGAGACAGTCCCAGCACCTTATCCCACTGCGCTAGTAAGGTGTTGGTACTTTTACCCGTGAGTTTACAATGTATAGCCATACGAGTGCACCCAACCAGACTGGGAGAAAACAACAGACGGCAACATGTATCTATACTGAATGGAGACTCAAAAATTAACAAAATGAAAAAGGAAGAAGAAATATATAAGCAAATCAATGAAATAAACAATTCAATAAATGAAGCAAACCAAAAACAAAAAAGATTAATCTTAAAAGTTGAGACCCCCCCCCCCCAAAACAAAATAAATAAATAAAAAAAATAAAAAATAATAAATAAAAAAAACACCCAATAAACGGTATAATTATTTTGAATTAGAACGTTTTGGGGGTCATGCTATTAATAGATTGCGTAAATATAAGAATCTATCACAACCTGGGGGTTCTGTGCTTCAACTTTTGAGGAGACTTGATCAATTTAGGCGTTAAAGTTGGCCCTATTTGACCGGGGAAGTGGAGAAGTGCTTCACGAAAACTGGCAGCAAGTCGGTTTAGGGAAAATTTCATTTTCTGGTGTGTTTTTTTCTGGGGTCGCTAGAAAAAATTCCAAACGGCTGACCTGCCAAAAATTGAAAAGAATTCTGAAGTTAATAGTTGTCCGGAGACTTACACGATTTTTAGCATTGGTTCCTATGGGAGTTTATTTAGTGGGGAGTCCAAGGCCCGTCTAGTTTGTTTCCTTCCAAGTGAAAACACCTCAACGCCGGTGAAAGTTTCCCTACGTCCGGGCATCAATCTTGAAAAATTTCCCTACCCAAAAAATAAATAAATAAAAATTATATATTAATTGCAACGGAAAAGAAAATTAAATGCTACGCGGCAATTAAACCAACAAATTATGTTGCATTATTCTGATTTGTGTTTTTCGTACAGATGAAAAAAATAAAAAATACGGCTTGGGTAAACAATGTAAAAATTACGGGGTGACATGTCATGCTTATAAAGCGCCGCGAGTCCGGTTTCACGGACTGACCGGCTGATATCTAGTTCCCATCATGGTGTGGCGACCGAGTCACATCATTTCCTTTCCTGTCTTGAGCACCCAACTAAATGCACTCCCACTTGCCCACTTCTCCAGCAGAGTCCACTTGCCAAGTAAAATAGGGCCAACTTTAAAAGCCTAAATTTATCAAGTCTCCCCTGCACTGCGTGGCTCTATATGCATGTGTACAAGTCCAGCCCCAACAATGAAACCGCAGTCACATGCATACAGTCACCAATTATTTTAAAATACTAGAGAGGGTTACGATCATCGCAACTAATTCTGATACAGTGTTTTGGGTTTCTTTTTTTGCAATTGTTTCTTCAATAAAATGTTTTTTGCAGTATTTCATGTAACTTTTATTGCGTAGTTGCATCAACAAATGACAAAAATGAAAATAATAAACAATAAATAAATAAATAAAATAACCAAAAAAAGCGTCACAGTAAAATCTCATACCTTATATTATATTTAAAAAAAGATTAAAAAGTTACGTTGCTGGTAGTGTCAGGCGTTCACGCGCTGGAGAGGTTTAGATAGCGCACACTACGCCCCTCTTCTGCAGCAACGATTAGTTCCCTTATTTTGTGGCAAATTGACCCAGCAGCATATCCTCCCCTGTCTCCCCTGCCTAGCCACTAGGGCCCTGACCACTTTAGGGGAGGAAGCAAGGCAGATCCCAATCACACTGTTGCCACAGACAGCAAAAGGCCTTGAACCTATATTAGTGCAGACGGCATTCGAACCCGGATCGCGTGGTCCAAGTGTTGAGACAGTCCCAGCACCTTATCCCACTGCGCTAGTAAGGTGTTGGTACTTTTACCCGTGAGTTTACAATGTATAGCCATACGAGTGCACCCAACCAGACTGGGAGAAAACAACAGACGGCAACATGTATCTATACTGAATGGAGACTCAAAAATTAACAAAATGAAAAAGGAAGAAGAAATATATAAGCAAATCAATGAAATAAACAATTCAATAAATGAAGCAAACCAAAAACAAAAAAGATTAATCTTAAAAGTTGGGACCCCCCCCCCCAAAAAAACAAAATAAATAAATAAATAAAAAATAAAAAAAAAAAAAAAAAAAACACCCAATAAACGGTATAATTATTTTGAATTAGAACGTTTTGGGGGTCATGCTATTAATAGATTGCGTAAATATAAGAATCTATCACAACCTGGGGGTTCTGTGCTTCAACTTTTGAGGAGACTTGATCAATTTAGGCGTTAAAGTTGGCCCTATTTGACCGGGGAAGTGGAGAAGTGCTTCACGAAAACTGGCAGCAAGTCGGTTTAGGGAAAATTTCATTTTCTGGTGTGTTTTTTTCTGGGGTCGCTAGAAAAAATTCCAAACGGCTGACCTGCCAAAAATTGAAAAGAATTCTGAAGTTAATAGTTGTCCGGAGACTTACACGATTTTTAGCATTGGTTCCTATGGGAGTTTATTTAGTGGGGAGTCCAAGGCCCGTCTAGTTTGTTTCCTTCCAAGTGAAAACACCTCAACGCCGGTGAAAGTTTCCCTACGTCCGGGCATCAATCTTGAAAAATTTCCCTACCCAAAAAATAAATAAATAAAAATTATATATTAATTGCAACGGAAAAGAAAATTAAATGCTACGCGGCAATTAAACCAACAAATTATGTTGCATTATTCTGATTTGTGTTTTTCGTACAGATGAAAAAAATAAAAAATACGGCTTGGGTAAACAATGTAAAAATTACGGGGTGACATGTCATGCTTATAAAGCGCCGCGAGTCCGGTTTCACGGACTGACCGGCTGATATCTAGTTCCCATCATGGTGTGGCGACCGAGTCACATCATTTCCTTTCCTGTCTTGAGCACCCAACTAAATGCACTCCCACTTGCCCACTTCTCCAGCAGAGTCCACTTGCCAAGTAAAATAGGGCCAACTTTAAAAGCCTAAATTTATCAAGTCTCCCCTGCACTGCGTGGCTCTATATGCATGTGTACAAGTCCAGCCCCAACAATGAAACCGCAGTCACATGCATACAGTCACCAATTATTTTAAAATACTAGAGAGGGTTACGATCATCGCAACTAATTCTGATACAGTGTTTTGGGTTTCTTTTTTTGCAATTGTTTCTTCAATAAAATGTTTTTTGCAGTATTTCATGTAACTTTTATTGCGTAGTTGCATCAACAAATGACAAAAATGAAAATAATAAACAATAAATAAATAAATAAAATAACCAAAAAAAGCGTCACAGTAAAATCTCATACCTTATATTATATTTTAAAAAAGATTAAAAAGTTACGTTGCTGGTAGTGTCAGGCGTTCACGCGCTGGAGAGGTTTAGATAGCGCACACTACGCCCCTCTTCTGCAGCAACGATTAGTTCCCTTATTTTGTGGCAAATTGACCCAGCAGCATATCCTCCCCTGTCTCCCCTGCCTAGCCACTAGGGCCCTGACCACTTTAGGGGAGGAAGCAAGGCAGATCCCAATCACACTGTTGCCACAGACAGCAAAAGGCCTTGAACCTATATTAGTGCAGACGGCATTCGAACCCGGATCGCGTGGTCCAAGTGTTGAGACAGTCCCAGCACCTTATCCCACTGCGCTAGTAAGGTGTTGGTACTTTTACCCGTGAGTTTACAATGTATAGCCATACGAGTGCACCCAACCAGACTGGGAGAAAACAACAGACGGCAACATGTATCTATACTGAATGGAGACTCAAAAATTAACAAAATGAAAAAGGAAGAAGAAATATATAAGCAAATCAATGAAATAAACAATTCAATAAATGAAGCAAACCAAAAACAAAAAAGATTAATCTCACGTGGCTTCTTGCGAGTAGTAAAATGGCCGCTGCGTCATCGCGCGTGCCTTCACGGCTGTGTGCACAGCGTATGCGTCGAAGCGCTATCCAGTCAGTATATAGAGATCAGTGATCAGGCCCAGCACCGAATTTCTCCTCAGCACCGAATTTCAAAATTTCCGATAAAGACCGTCACTACATGTCAATAACAACACAAAGACGGTGTGTCCTACATGCCTACTTTAAATAAGGTTGTGTCACCTTTAATTTATGAAATTTTAATATTTTTCTTCATAGATCTGTTTGGTACATCCCTGGCTATATCTCCTAAGCGGAAACATATTCTCAGGCCACTAATTAGCTCAGCCCAACTAATTAAACATTGCCTCAAATTAGCGCGATAGCCACACAATGTACAAAGTATGTAAAACATACCTAACTTTGACGAAATTTGTGTCACCTTTAATTTATGAAATTTTAATATTTTTTTTCATAGATCTGTTTATTATATCCCTAGCCATAACTCCTAGGCGGAAAAATATTCTCAGGTCACTAATGAGCTCAGCCCAACTAATTAAACATTGTCCTAAATTAGCGCGTGTATAGCCACACAATGTACAAAGTATGTAAAACATACCTAACTTTGACGAAATTTGTGTCACCTTTAATTTATGAAATTTTAATATTTTTTTTCATAGATCTGTTTATTATATCCCTAGCCATAACTCCTAGGCGGAAAAATATTCTCAGGTCACTAATGAGCTCAGCCCAACTAATTAAACATTGTCCTAAATTAGCGCGTGTATAGCCACACAATGTACAAAGTATGTAAAACATACCTAACTTTGACGAAATTTGTGTCACCTTTAATTTATGAAATTTAAATATTTTTCTTCATAGATCTGTTTATTATATCCCTAGACAGCGTATGCGTCGAAGCGCTATCCAGTCAGTATTATAGAGATCAGTGATTACATCTCGATCATCCGATCATCAACACAACAGCAGCAACATCTAATGTAGCGCCCTCAAGCGGCAGCAGTACTATGGAAATAAGGGGGCGTGGTGAAAAGTGTACTTGGTTAGGGGTGGTAAACAGAAGTTCATAAGTTTACCATAAGATGGGATCTATTCATATATTAACCGTAAATTTGCAAACCACTTTAATCCACATCTAAGGGGCATTTGCCAAAAAGATTTAAGTTAAAACCTTCGCCAAATACCTTTTGACAGCACTTGATGCGAGAAGCAGGGAAAAAATAACCCAACAAAACATAACGCAACAATATTTTGATAATTTCACATCCATTGCAAAAAATGTCACACATTTGTTTATTAAATACTGATAAGTTTATTTCATGTGAAGAGATAAGGTGGTGGTTTTCTTTGCATTTCCAACAAAACAAAATAAAAAACGAATATTTAACAAATTCCAAACAACAAAATGTTAGCGTTGTGCCTTAATAATGTTCACAACCATCTCCTTTCTAACATTCAGGAAAGAATAACACAAACATGCCAGACAGATTTATCAAATTAAATTATTTGAATTGTCTGAAACATCACAACAAAATGCACACACAAAATTGAAAAATCAATTTAATTTCAGTAAAGTTTAACAAAAATATTACATACTAACAAATTAATTTTTGTGAAATTTATGTTTTAAATGTGTTAAGGAAGAAAATAATGTGAATAGCTCTGGCCAAAAACTTTTTACGCAATTCTTATAATATGTGACATTTGGGTACTTATTGAGAAAGTTAATCGTGTTCCAAATATGCAAGAGTTGTTCTTTTTCCTTCAGAATTAGAAACTGCTATACATGGTGACTTGAAAACCTCAAAGTAGTCCCTGGGGTCAATTTTCAATTTCAAATTGTACATTATAAAATGGTTGGCATTAATTGACCTGTACATCAGAATCTACATGCAATAGGTTTCATTGAATCCTAGTGCTTTGTGAAGTTGAGCCCAGACCTGTGATGATACAGAGGTTGATTTAAAGGTATTATACAGGATTGACAGAGTTGACAAAATAATCACAGACAGTGTTCATGTTTCAACCACATACATGAAATAACAAACCTGTGAAAATTTGAGCTCAATTGGTCGAGATCACGAGAAAATAGTGAAAAGAGACCTTATGTGTTTTCTGTTTTTCAAACATCGAGTTTATTATCGCGCGCGATAAAAACTATTGTTTTACTCATTTCTCAGAAACGATAGCATTTCAGGCAGAAATATTTTAAGGAACCCTTTCTACCATTACTTACTTTAAATCATGTAAGTTATATGTGTGAATCTGTGAACATTTGTGTTTTTCGATCTTACCAATAGTGTACAGGGCCTTTAATAACCCAAGTTTTTTTGTTCACTTCAAGGGTGTGTACAACATTGGTAATTGCCAAAGACTTGTATCCACACTTGATGTAACATATACATGAAATAACACACCTGTGAAAGTTGCTGCTAAATCCGCCTTCGGAATCATGAGAAAACAGTGAAGGACCCCATTATATGTTTTAACTTTTTATTCAAACATAGGATTTTATCCTGCAGGATAAAGACCAATGTTTTACTCATTTCCTAAAAACTATGGCATTTCAAGCAAAACTATTTCAAGGGAAGTTTTCCACCATGACCATCTTTATACCATGTAAGTTATGTGCAAATCTGTGAACATTTATATTTTCAATCTTACCAATGTTGTACACATGAGAGAATGTTGTACACATGAGAGAAGGATAAATTAGTAAATTACAACGGATTCAAAATACTGCTGCTAGGCTTGTCACTCGTTCTCGCACTCATGATCATATCACCCCTATACTGCAGAATTTACACTGGCTTCCAATTAGGTCTTGTATTGATTTTAAGATATTGGTGTTAACTTATCATTGTCTTCATGGTACAGCCCCTGCTTATCTCCAGGATTTAATTCAACAGTATCAACCGGCTAGAAATCTTCGTTCAAAGAACAAACATCTTCTCTCAGCCCCGGCTATCACATCTACATCCTATGGTTCTCGCTCTTTTCAGAACGCTGCTGTACATCTTTGGAACAGTTTACCCAACAATGTCAAGCTGGCTGAAGCTACTGATCTATTTAAAACCCGGGTTAAGACACATTTGTTCAATCAATGTTATCACAGTTAATTTATTCTTTTCTGCCTTTTCAAGTTATTTCATTCTTTTTTCTAAGCGCATAGGGACCTCACGGTGATATGCGCTATATAAGAATCGTCTATTATTATAACAAATCCTTTGATTAACCAACATTATTTATTGAGCTCTTTAGTGAGAGAGTTGCAACAACTTGAAATTAGAAGAGGTCCCCCCCCAAAAACGCATGTGCACACACAGGGCATAACACTAGACTGCACCTTTGGTTATGCTACATTTGAACCGAAAAATGGCGTCCAGCAACCACGTTATCAAAATAACCTGGTCCCCCTCATGTGCATGTAGCAACATTCTCAATAAACAGCTCTGGATGATCAAGCGTGTACCAACAAGAAAATTTCCAGTGTTAACAACAAAACTGCTCCAAAATGAAATACTCTAGATTCACAAGAAAAGTATATCAATGGAAGATATATAGACCATGTTACCTTTGTTTACAGAAATAGTGACCTCGTACATTCTAAATTTATTTCCTGGTGGGCAAGATACTAAACAGGCCATATGGGAAAATTTACATTTTGTGTCATAATTTTCACATAAATTCAATAGTTACAAAAAATCAGATAGTGCAATCTCCATATGATATAATATTAATTGTTTTCTTCCATTGACTGCGTACAAACTGTGCCTGCAGGAAGTCCAGGCTCTGTGGCTCTTTTGTAAACATGTGATGTCACAGGTCACATGGTCTATATATTAATGCTAGAACATCAATCAAAACACAAAAATAACACGGCACAATTAAGTTTATGGCAAGACACACTACCACCAGGACTTTCTTGTAGAGGTTGCTTCACAGTAACTAAACATAATTGTAAGCCGCATCCGAATTAGCAGTGGCTACGGCCGGATTGCTGAAAAGGCCTGCAGCTGACAGCCACAGCCGTGTAACCGAAGTCACTTGATACAGACACGACCTCATTTGGTGGTCAACTTGTCAGTCTGATTTACTCCTTTGGAATCTCAATTTTAATACAAAACTCTTAGAATTTGTTTTATGGAAATTAAAGAAAAAAAAATAAAAATAAGAGTATATCCACTCATAAGGAAAACAAAATTCTCTCATTAAGTATCCAGTTTTCAAAAGAACAATACTTGGAGACTCCACAGTGAATACAAAAGCAATAAAACAAACACAATCTTGTCCGCAAGTTTGACATAACTCCACGCCCACTTCGCACAAACTGGCTCCACTGATTACCAGCTAGAAGCCCAAAGGAGTTTACACCGAGCTAGTTTTTCTTTGAAGATTTTTGCAAGAAAAGTTTAATAATTTGACTTGACTATTACCCTGTTCTTCAAAGAACACGACACCGACCGCTACAGGGTGATTCCACAGTTAAGTCACACTGACCCACATGTATCGCAATCGGGTTTTTATAACGATTTTCATGATTTGATACATGTACAGTGATTCTTGTCAACAAATCTCATAATAAAATAATGAGACACAAAAATCATTACGAAAAACATACTTCAAATAATAAACCACAAGGGAAACTGACTGGGTAAATTTTTAAATGATTTTGGGTTGAACAAAGAAAACTTGACTAGAGCGGGATTTGAACCAACGACCTCCGGTTTAACGTGCCGGCGCTCTACCAACTGAGCTATCTAGCCCTATGTTGGCGGTCTCCCTATTTTGTGTATATCTTTGTTCGGGGGGGGGGGGGTGCCAGTCAGAAGCCATTCGACCGTAAACTGCCGTGTAGCCAGGGATCTCACCCAAGTATACGATACAACCTGGGAAGCGGCAGCCAGGGGATCACCATAAGGGGATGCGACTTTTTTTTATATCAGATATCAAATAATAAACCACAAGGGAAACTGACTGGGTAAATTTTTAAATGATTTTGGGTTGAACAAAGAAAACATACTTCTGATAATTATGGTCTGCATAACTTAAGTAAATATGGAACTGCCCTACAGATTATGTACCAATGACATAAAGAACAGTTTGACTCTCCTTCCCTGCCCATCACCTGTGTATATATTCCAGAGCTGCCAACATTAGCATCTTGCAATCAGGGAGATTTTGCACGACAATCACGGAGATATTTAGAATTACATTCAACATAATAGGGAAGAAGTTTCCATAATCAGGCATTGGTTGATTTTCAGGGAGCTTTCTGCAGAATCAGGGCGAGTTGGCAGCTCTGATATTCCCCCACCCCTCCAGCAAAGACCATTTTACTTCAAATCTCCACATGACATAATTCTCGGGACCAATACACTCGAACTACAACAGAAACAGTCACACTGTAGTAACTGTAGTTAAAAACTACAATAAATTACAATAATAGTTGGTGTGTTCTTTTGGGTGCAGACAAACTTGAAATACTACCATTTGAATAAAGAAAACAGGTCAGTCTTTCAGCTTACAGTGATTTTGTTTGTGTGAGGCTAATTCTACATAGCAAGTATTTGCCTATAATGATTCACTTTGAAATATAGCCTGTCCTGGGTGAATTCTTAGTGAAGAACTGCGTTGTGAATCATCACAATTCTTTCACTGAAAAATGGCTTCATTATATTGAATGGTCAGTCCAGGCCTCGAATTTAACACACGGCACCCAAAGCCGTGGTGCCCTGTGCTATTGCTGCGGTGCCCTTTGCAAAGTTCCAATACAAATTTACTTCTTCCTCATACAAGTGCCACTCACTAGAGGAAAATTGCTGTGCCCCTTCAAGAGCGAGGTTCAAGGCCTGTCAGTCAATAGGAAGGATTATATACCTCATATATAGAATCCTCTAATCTGATTGGTTAAAAGTGGAGTCATTGAAATAGCTGGGCCCCCTTTTTCTATCAAGATGACGTCATAATTAACTGTGCCCGGGGCACAGCAATCGACTGTGCCCGCCTGCAGTCGCAACACACTGTATTCATAGGTCGCTTGTGTACTGTATGCGTTGTATACGTTCGTGTCACGGCGCGAACTGTGACATTTCTTCAGTATATAAAAGAAATATTGACTGCTTAATATTCGGGGCACAAATAAAATTATAGGCCTTCGGTGATGTCAAAACTATGACTATGCCCTCAGCTTCGCTTCGGGCATAAGTCATGGTTTTGACATCACCTTGGGCCTATAATTTTAACTGTGCCCCTCATAGCAGTCAATATTTCTATATTGACAGAAAGAATTTATACATGTGATGTGATTTACACATCATTTTCATTGAATGATCAATTGATATCAAGAATTGGAAGTTGCCTACCCTAATCCTTTTCTGGAAGTTGTCCGAGTGGGGAGGATTTGGGACTATTGAGCCCTAGCGCCAACACCACATGCAGCTACCGTCTGCCCAACTTGCCATTTTGGGAGTCAAATTGCACTCACAAATTGTAATCAGTGTGTAAACACTGCATCGCCTAAATAGACCGATCCATTAAGCCCCGCCTCCTTACGAGTTGACCAATCACAGCCACGAAACCTGATCACCATTAGAGCAAAGATCACCAAACGGCTCAAATGGTGATCAGATTTCGCGGCTGTGATTGGTCAATGAGAAATGGGCGGGGCTTAATGGATCGGTGTATTGTGCACGACACTATAACACACAGGGACATTGACTCCCAAAATGGCGCAACCATGATTATTGTGAGAACGACGTCAGGTGAATTGAGTCAATAGGCCCAAATAGCAACTGCCTATCACTGGGCCAGGCATACCAATCTTATCTAAGTCCAAACATTTTGGTGTTGAGTTACCATAGAGTGAAGGATTTAGGAGGGTCTCTGGGCCAAAGACACTTTGGGGTAAGGGACAATCAACAGCCTCATGAGAATGTAGGAACTCTCTCGCTGCTAGTCTTCAACGGGAACGTTTTTGAAGAGATGCGACATTGACTCGCCAAAGTGGATGCGACGAATGGACTCGGCAATGACAAGACTGATGTCCACAGAGCGTACTTTGGTGCACTGGAACCGCTGGAGGTCGTGGGGAACTGTGTTGGTGATTACAACCTGCACAAAGAAATAGTTTAATCAAATGAGATAATTTTGACGACAACTCACTGCACAAAAAAACAACACTGTCTGTATTAGTATACAGGATAACATTTTTCAAACAGCTTTTAAAGGTAGGGTCATAGATTGGCTTTTGTCAACATAATGTTTATTTTGAGGCCAAATTATCATGAAAGATACAATGAAAGTCACCTGTGAAAGTTTCAGCTGAATACAGTGTCTACTGGCTGAGAAAACGACAAGAAAAATTTCACAGTATTTTCACACGAGTGTTGAAACCATCAACCTCTAGCGAGGTGACAGCGGGTACCAACAGCATCTCTGGCCTCAGCAATTGCGAATGGACACCAACCCTCGGTAATCCGAGAAATATTATTCATTCATGAATCGTTTCTCAATGTTTTTTATTGATTTCTGATCAACGGGGGCCGTTTCAGATGAAAATAACTTAGCAGGATGCTTACAACCATTTCCATCTTTATAACAAGTACCATGTAGGCTTGCGGAACAATGACCCGACCTTTAAATTGGTCACTCGTTTTTTTGCTTAGCAACACATTTCTGAACTAGTCAGATGAAGTGAGCTCAAACCAGCACCATTTCAAATGTGGATGGAATTCGTCTTAAATTTTGTAATAAACAGAATGTTAAAGAAGTGGCAAATGTTTTGTCCAGTGTACCAATGAAAGGTTAACAAGCACACACATAAAAACAAGCAAAGTCCAAATTGATCTGGTTTAATTGAAAGTAAAAAAATAAAGGAAACAAAAGAAGCATTATTAATTACAATTATTAAATAAACAGGTGCTTTTGAAGAATCTGATTATTCAGAAATGATGTTTTAAACCAAAATTAAATTCCTTGGAAGTCTGGAGTGCAACTTTAGTAGGACCTGATTTCTACCTCCATGGTAGAGGACCACCAAACTTATGTGGAAAAATAAAACATTTAACTCAAAAATCTGTGGCAAGTGGAATTTTTTTTAAAGTAGGACCACCAAACTTATGTGGAAAAAAAAACCATTTAAACTCAAACATCTATGGGCAATTGGAGCAACATTTCGTTGAACTGAAACCATCAATACATATGTGTAGTAGTGTGTGTGAAACTTGCAACTCGGGATTCTAGTAGAAACTTTAAAATGTATGGTGATGTTTTTTTATAGTAATAAAACAAGAAACCTTCAACCCAAATGATACACATCAAATCAATTTCAGAGTTGTACTAAATAAGTCATCCCATGTGACAATTACCATTTCTGTGTATGGGGTAAAACACAATTTATATGCTTTTTGCGATTCCGATCTGGACAGGGTACATGAATGACTGCTCAACACACAACTTTGTCAGTGTGAACCCCCCCACCCCCCCCCAACAAAAAAAAACCAAAAAACCAAACCCAACACTTTGTACTGCCTTTTTAGCAGGTTCTGACTGACTGGGAAAAACAGGAAGAAATCAGCTGAACAAGCTGCAAACAAAGTTGCAAGCCACAAAGTGCCAATACACAAACATTTAACACAAACTCTTAACATGGGCTGAGAAGTGCAACCATCACATCTTTTCCTGCCCAAATCACTAACAATTGGCTTGTGGTAACCAGTGCAATGATACAGTGCTTCATACACTCAAGGGGTGGAGGGGGATCTTATTATGGGTATGAGGTGGTAATTGCTTTACTATCTTATTATGGGTATGAGGTGATAATTGCTTTACTAGAGTTACCAACAGTGAGAGGGTGTTGAATACACAGAAGTGAAAGACAAATTGGAACATGAGCTGCATGATGTTCATGATACTGAAGGGTTAGTTACTGTTTTGAGTGCCATGTATGCAATGTTGTGTGCTTGGATGGAGGGTGTAAAAGCTCTATGCCCTTCTTACAGGCACAACATACTTTTTGTTCCACTAACAGAAGGTCATAAGCAACAACAAAAAATATGGCATTACTAGTGTTGTATATTTGTTGCCGGAATTACTCCAAAGACATGTTTTCCCCATTCCCATGCAGAATTTAACCTTCCTGTGACGACTTATGAATGGCAGAAAACCTATTGTCTTTATTGTTGTAAAGCGCATTGAGACGTTTGTGTGATGCGCTATACAATTAATTAGTTAAGTATTTCTTTTCTTTTTCTTCTAAAGGCACTCCACTGCAAGCCTTGGCTGATTAGGATCGTGCCTCCACAATATTGTCTTTTGCATTCCGTTATGTACTGTTCAGGATGGAAATAAATGTTATATTGAAGTACCGTGTTATTATTATTATTATCAAACTGTTAAACTCAGTTTACTCATAGAGCAAGGACCAGTCCTTGCTCTATGGTTTACTTGAAACACAATTTTGCACAATAATTGCTTACGCCCTTTCTCTGGTAACTTTTTCGCTACGTCCTTTTTCTGGTCACACAACGGTATACACCTCGGGCAATTACTTCACACATGACCAGTAATGAACATGCTTGCAATTTTATAATATTTCCCAATACACGAGGTTGTTTAAAAATTTGTGAGCAACCACAGTATTGAAAAACTATTTGTGTATGATGTTTAGTTAAAAATCTGTTGATGACCGTCCCACTGGTGCATACTCCCAAGATACCACGAAATCTCCCATGTACGTAGTTTATCATGTAAAACGAAAATGGAGGTTAGTCAAAAACACACACACCCACACATAAAAATTGCAGCAATATACCTAGACGAGCCAACTAGTCCTCCATGGAAATATTGCGGAATAGATAGGACATAGATTCCTTGTGGAAGATACGGCGCACGGCTTCGCACGGGGCCGGACTGATATCTATTGTACGGATTTTATCGCTCTGTAATTTCTGTAGATCATGTTGCACTGTGTTAGTGAAAATAACCTAAGAAACGAGGCACAGTGTTAGGAAAAACCCTTCAAATGAGATTTTAAAAAGCAGGAAATTAACTCTTTTTTTTAGATTAAATAATTATTATATTATTTCTAAGAATGGATAAGAATGGACAAGGGGCCTTGCATAACATTAACATACATGTAATAATTAGCATAGTTAAAAGCTCATGAAGAAGGCCATTGTAAGTTGTAACATTGATGAATGCAGCTTGCTTGATTGGATGGCGAGATAATAGTGGGCAAGGGGCCATGCATAAAATTAACATGTTAATGAGCATAATAACAAGCTCATGAAGAAGGCCATTCTAATTGGTAACACTGATGAAGGCAGCTCGCTTGATTGGCTGGTGAGATCAAACTGGTCAGGGCCATGCATAAAAACTAGCGTCTGATCCAACGAAATGAAACTGCATGACTACTGCAAGTCTAACTGAACCAGGGCTCAATTTCATGGCTGCGCTTAACGCGGAGCTCTGCGCTTATTATGTTCACCATTCTCCGATTAAAGGGTCTGCGCTTAATTTCTGTGCTAGCTGTGTACGCGAAGAATAACTAGTAACATTAAGTATACACACAAAGCAAAAATTTCTCGCTAGATGTGTATTTTTCTTCCAAGCAGAGCCATGAAATTGAGCCCAGATATACAGATTGAATGTGGCAAGCTTCAAATCAGGCATGATATTTGGCCATTGGATGCAAAGAAGTAGGAAAACTTGGTTGTGCACAAGGGCTGACGTACATGTACATATGATATAGGCTTTATCAGACTTTCCACGCTTTAATAACATTAATGCTAGGGGTTTTTTTTGGGGGGGGAGGATATTTATGTGGGTTTGTTTTCTTTTTGGGGGGGAAGGGGGCAAACAAAATCGGACTCAGATAAAAGCAGAGGAACATCGTACCTGTTTAATGGTTACGATAACTACACATGTGGAGCAGGGCAATGCATAAACTTGATTAGAAGCAAGAGTGTGGGTAAAGAATAAACCTAGCAAATAGCATGACGTATGCAGGCCCTTTCTTAAAAATATCAGCAACAAGATGTCTTTTTCCCCTGTGCCTCTTCCCTTTCGAGAGTTGCATCTTTTCATTACCTCATCTATACACGATTCTTCGATTTTCTTTGGGGCGTCTGCCGACAGGATGCCGTGGGTGGCCATCACGTAGATCTTGTACGCTCCTCTTTCTTTCAGGACGTCGGCAGCGGCAACGAAAGACTCCGCCTCATCAATCATGTCATCCTGAGAAAGGAAAAAGATGGTGATTGATCTTGTAGGGGGGGGGGGGGGGTGGGGGGGGACGGGAAGTTTATCATGAAATACTTCATGGGCATGGAGGCCATTGTCTCCCTTGCCTCAATGAAATAACAATGCCCAATTTCATAGAGCTGCTTAACGGCCGATTCTGTGCGAGTTTCTATTTCATAGCGCTGCTAACCGTAAGCACACGAAAAGGCATGCTAACCTTCCGGTGCTTACTGCACAAAAATGAATGAAGTAATAATGCAAATCCATTGTGAACACGCGCGAGGTGGCCGTCTTATTTTCTTGCTAACCTGTGAAATACGCTTATGCTTAAGCAAAATTTTCTGCTACAGTTAGCACGAAAATTTGCTTACCGTTAAGCAGCTCTATGAAATTGGGCCATGGCCTGCATCAGGATGTGAACTTAATACACACAAGCAGTGAAGAGTATAAGATTTTCACCCAAAATGAGTTATGCACAGCCAACTCCGATGATTTGACATGGTACCTTACAAAGTTTACAACATGAATAATAATAATAATAACTAGTTCTTATATAGCGCATTTCACAATAACATCTCAAGGCGCTTTACATTAGTGCCCTGGTCATTGGGCCAATAACATTCCTTTAATCTTTCTCAGCTCCCTGGGGAGTATACAGCCCGGGCTGCCGTGATGGCGCTCCGAAGGCTTTTTCAAACACAATATCAACCTCTACCCTTGCAGGTACCCATTTATACCCCTGGGTGAAGAGAAGCAATTATAGCAAAGTGTCTTGCTCAAGGACACAAGTGTCATGACCGGGACTCGAACCCACACCCAGATGACTAAACCACCATAACTTGAATCTGATGCTCTTAACCACTCGGCCATGACACTCTACAAAGTCATCCCCTGTGTTTAACCACTCACCACAATAATGGCAATACGACCTCCCACATCACCGACAACATCAATAGGGGGTTTCTCTTTCGGGGTGAACACTGCACAGAAAGATAAAAAAGACATGTGTATCATTTTGGATTTTTACCCTTACATCATTCAGGGTCCTGCTGAAACAAATCCTAAGGCTGCTCATGGGGGATTCGAACCCACGACCCTCGGCATGCTAGACCATTCTGTTAATTTGTATATACTTCTATTTTCTCAGTCATAGTTATGATTTGTTGGAATGGACCTGTTAATGACTTATAGTTGTTTTGCCAGAGTAAAGTGTAAAGTGTAATAAAAGTAACGCTAGACACATACTATAACACTTTAGTTTTTACCCTAAACTCATTTCATACTTCACGCAAAAGCAAATTTGATTGTGTCACAATTGGAAGGGCAGCATGTACCGATTATTGCATCACCAAAATTCACTTCGCATTCGCTTTCACATAGAGTATGAACCGGGCTTTACACCAACTGCATACAATCCTGCCAATGGCTACTTGAGTGGGATTTGAACCCATAACCCCCCCCGCATTCTACACATGTAAAACCAAAATGATGTATTGATACATCATTTTGGTTTTACCCTTAAACCAACTCTATAGAGTCCTGCCAAAGGCTACTTGTAATTTATATCAATGTATTTCATGTCAATTTTCTGAACTTCACTCAAGATGCTAGAAAGGCCCATACCTCCGCAGCTGAACCTTACCTTTTTAGAAAAAAATCGTTGAGTCAGTGCAATTTTGTATCTCAACTTTGTACTGACGTCATATCTCACATAAGACAATCTCTGTGCCAAAATGTTATTATCTCAGTTGAATTTGTGTGCACGTCTGAGATAGTTTTAAAGGGAAGGTATACGTTTGGTAATCACTCTTAAAAATTATTGGCACTAAAAAAGTATTGTTTAGAAGCCTACAGCAGCTTTCGATAGTATAAAGCATTTTGAGAAACATTTCACTTCGAAGAAATGTGCTTATGTAAAAAGATATCAGTTTTTATGCCCTAAAATTTGCGTCTGAGAAAAGTTTCTGTCACAAACGTTTCTCAGATTGTGTATGCCTATTAGGGATTCATATTCGCTCCAGATTTTCAGCAATATCTCAAAAACTCAACCACCTTTTGAAATGAAATTTTCATAGGTTAGTTTTGTTGTATATATCTACATTTAAGTAGGATTCAAACGAATTTTAAGCAAAATACAATGTTTAAACAGTTTCAACCATGCACGCAGTGAAGTGCTTTTTTCAAAAGATACTAGAACCTTTCACAGACACAATGACATCTACTTACATGGGAGCATATCGAGACTGTGGCCAGAGAACGTCCTGACTGTCGGCGGTGAGTGCCTCCCGTCTACCTTGTCCTGCTCGGGGACCTTCTGCTCTCCATGGATCACTGCCAGACCGAGACGTAACCTCTCGGCAAACGACGTGGCCCTCTGGGCTGAAGCTGGGTTTCTGGCGACGATGACGGCATTCCTCCAGTCTGGTATCTGTAGGTTCATATTACGCATTTGTTTTATTTAACTGGCCGAGGTGAATTTTCACCCAGACATTCTATTGTGTAGAGTGCACAGACTTTACCTACTTTGCTGGACTTAGTTTCACTTGTAAAAAGAAGGACAGAAGGTACTGAAAATCATGCTTGTAATATCCTGTTTTTCTGGGTTATTGTTTAACCCTAGATTCCAGACCTTTGTTGTTCAACAAATGTAGCTTACAAGAATGGACAGGCTGTCACCATTGTTTATCATTGCACTCAGCTCAATGGGAGATGAGTCTGAGCGTTCCGAGATTACAGCATAAAATGGCAGATTTTCGGCCTAGGTTCAATGCTCAGGTTCCGAGAAATCAAGGTGAGTGCCTACTCATATTTCTCACAAGACAACATCAAATGCCAGTGCGTATTCTGAGAACCGTTGTTGTCTTTCCTTTGTCATTGGTTTAGGCTGATTTTCAGCTGAATAGTGTCTGCTCCCTGAGAAAACGGCAAAAAACTGTCAGAGTATTCTCACAAGAAAGTCAAATCCGTCCACATTAACAGTAAAGTCACAGTGGGTACCAACCGCAGCATTTGCTAATGGACACCCACTCTCAGAAATCTGAGAAGCGATCCGTGCATGAATCGTTTCTCAGAGTCAAATGTTTTGGAGTGAAATTCATCCAAACCATATTACTTTGAAGGGTCATAAATTTTTGGAGTATTTACCAATCTATGACACTACCTTAAAAGGCAAAGTATACCTTTGGTTTTTTGAAGCGTTCGATTGTTTTAATCCAATATAAATGTTTATGTATACAATAAAACTAACCTGTGAAAGTTTCATTTCAAAAGGTAGTCGCGTTTTTGAGATATCGCAGAAAATCCGAAGCGAATATGTCCACGTAGGAAGAATAATCCCTAATAGGAATACACAATCTGAGCAGCGTTTCTGACAGATTCAAATTTGGGGGCATACAAACTTATATATGTTTACATCACCACAAAACTTTGAAGTGAGATGTTTCTCAAAATGCTTTATACTATCGAAAGCTGCTGTAGGCTCATAACCAGTAGGTTTTTATTGCCATTCATTTTAAGAGTGATTACCAAACGTATACAGTCCCTTTAAGCAGTTTTGTTGAATGATCCCCCCCCCCCTCCATCCAACCATCCGTTACTCACATGCTCCTGGATGTACTGTAAGATGAAAGGCGAGGCTCGGAGATTATCAACAGGCACATCAAAGAATCCTTGGATCTCCTTATGATGCAAGTCCATCGTGATGATGTGATCCAACCCTAAACAGAAAACAAGGAAACGATGAACTCTAGTAGCAATTTGGTTTGGTATAAGTAGATGTACTAAGATGGGACACTGGGTTTGTGACAGCAGATGAAATATCTACATGCATCAGGGACAGGCAGGTCTGGGGACAACTCTGTTGTAACATCATTGACCGAGGACACCACTTGAAATAGAAGATGTGACCTTAATCAGGGAACAAAACATACGTGGGACAAAAGTGGTCCTAAAAATGTTTGAATAGGTGCGAGACTTGCACGGTCTATAGCTAAATGAGACTCCAGCCTAAAACTACATCATACATATTCTGTGTTCAGCTTGGATCGTTGGGTCTCCCCTGCATTGATTGCTTACAATTCCTTACCTGATTTACAGAGCATGGTGGCTAGGAGCTTGGCTACAATGGACCCTCTCTTCCTCATCTGGCTCTGCTTGCTGTAGGGGAGGTATGGGATGACGCCGACGATCGAGTTAGCACTTGATGTCTTACAGGCATACGCCATGATCAGGAGCTCCATTATGGCGTTGTTCACGTCCCTGTCAAATGTATTCATTTATTCACAAAGTTTTCTTTTTTACAGGCACAAAATCTTACCACTTGCAAATATTAAAGGGAATGTATACCTTTGGTTTATGGAACCGTTTGCTTGTTTTAAACCTATATAAGTGTAGATATATACAATAAAACTAACCTAAGAAAATTTCATTTCAAAAGGTGGTAGCGTTTTTGAGATATCGCTGAAAATCTGGAGCAGTTATGTCCACACGCAGGAAGAATATCCATAATTGGAATACACAATCTCAGAAACGTATCTGACAGTAACGTTTCTCAGATTCAAATTTTGGGGGATAAAAACTGATGTGTTTTTTTCTGTACCACATTACTTTGAAGAAAATTCATTCATACTATTAAATGCTGCTGTACTTCTTACCAAGTAAGTTTTTATTGCCAATAATTTTAAGACCGATTACCAAACGTATACCTTCCCTTTAAAGGTAGGGTCTTAGATTGTCTTAGAAATGCTTATTAACAGGCACATTTTAAAAGAAAAATACAATAAAAGTCACACGTTAAAGTTTCAGCTGAATTCAGTTTCTACATGCTGACAAAACAGCAAAAAAATGTTACTGGTGTTTTAACAAGAACGTCGAATCCATCCACGTTTAGTGAGGTGACAGCGGATATCAACTGCATCTATGGTCGCAGCATTTGTGAACTTACCAGGGTATCTGCACACTTCAGAAAGTGAAATTTAAGACTTTTTAAGACTTTTTTAATGCCACCCATAACAAAATTTAAGACCAAAAACAGTCCCCGAATTACAACATTTTTAGGGCAAGGCCACTTTGGCCTTGGAGCAAGCCAAATTTTGGAGCGCACCAAGGCCAGTAGATTGGGCACCAAGGCCAAAAATGCAATTTTTTAAAAGGCACGAAGGCCATTGATAAACTATTAGCTGTAAATTAAAACACCACCACAATGCATTACTTACCCCCCCCCCCCCATCTTTTTTTTTTAAATTAAAATATAAAATTTGAAAATTGGCCAGAGGTTCCCCTAAGGGTGGTTAACCCAATGAAACAATTTGCATGAACAAGATATTGATAAATCATATCTTATTCATAAACAAACCGTAAAACTATAAGCCAGCAGATGTCAACACACTTTCCAGGTTTAAAAGAACACAACACCCGCTCCTAAGGGTCACAAAACCAGGTCACAAAAACACAGAGACACGAGCTTGTCTTCCAATTGTATAACAAACTATAGAGGATTAACCACAAAGACACAGCGCACTTGGCTTGTCTTTTGAGTGAAGCAAGAGTATTACAAACTAAAACAATTGTGTAACAAACTGTAGAGGATGAAGATAACAAGAGTAATTGGGTCTCAATATAAGTGTCAATCATTCTCCCAGGACGTGTCTGGATAGTGTCTGGGGCTGACATTATAATAAAGAAAAGGATCTCCATTTGTCGGCTTCGTTCGAGTAGAAAAGTTTGGTTTTTCTTAATTATTGGAAACTAGGTAAACATGTTTCCGGTGTAATCGCGGCAGCTGGTGCTTCCAGACAACACTGAAAATGTGTTAAACTTATATTTAAAAAGGGCACGACGGCAAACGGGGATTAAGGGCACGGCAATTATGGCCGTAAAGAATGTATTTTTTTGAGGGGCGCCACAGCCAGTTACAAGGGCATCGACGGCACTGGTTGTCGTGTAATTCGAGGCCTGCAAAAATATGTAAAGTAGGCAGGGATGAGATTAAGACAAAATTAAAAAGTCGCAAATTTGTACATCACTCGCCGAAATGTATGCATGCACACAATTTTCGAAACGTCGAGGGAAAAAAACCACCAAAAAAACACGGAAGCGAAGTTTGCAAAAATTGCAGTTTGGAAAATATTAATGCCCAATTTCTGCCCTAAATATTAGTAATTTCGTCAACACAAATGTCCATAGTATGTGATTTGAAGATAGGTTCTATAGAGCTTCTTTTTCACTGACATCTTTGTCATTCAACAATCGGTATTCGACGACGCACATTGGGAAAACCCAATAAACTTTGCCACGCATTGATCGATGCATGGTGTGTGCATGGAAGATAACGACGGTCGACCATGTGGAGAATTGACCGAACGTTGCTGTGTGCACCATGTGCTCCATGATTTGACAGCCTGCCTGCCGTGGCATAAACTTAAAGAAAGGCGCGACAAAATAGTGGCGAAAACTGTCTTATTTCATTTCAAAATCTTCAAAATTTATAATATTTTGTTGTCATTTTAAACGTAAACCAGTGAAAGGTACGAACTTTAAAAGTCAACTTGCAAAAGTTGGAGATTTTAAAAAGTAAGTTTTTCAAAGTCCCCAAGTCGAAACTCCGCCGACCAAAAGTCGGAAGAGTTTTATCCCTTAGCCGGAGAAACGGCTATATTAATGAAATTCATAAACAAAAAATATTACCCTTACTTGGATACAACAATAATATACACCAGACAACTCTTTCAGTTTACGAGAATTTTAAACTTGCTTCAACCAAACTTGCGATAACTCCCCCCAACAGCTCACATTAGCCACGTGCAGTTCATGACAGGCGGTATGTACAACTACAACGTACGGTGTCAGAAAACAACACATGGTTGTCAGCGTGGTGTTGTGTCAGCTTCTATTTGCCGTGTGCAGTTCATGACGGGCGGTGTAAATACCATGTGCGGTGTGTTCCTCGCCCGCGCCCATTTACAACTTTTTTTATCCGCCGCGCATTTCGGTTATTTATGAAGTGATAGCAACATTGATTATTCACTTCATCAATTTTTTTAAGACCTCGGCGGACTGAATTTTATACCTTTTAATACTTTTTAAGGCCTTAAATTTAGATAATTTAATTTAAGACTTTTTAATGCTTTTAAGGATCCGCGGACACCCTGACTTACACCAACCCTCAGAAAAACTCAGAAACGTTTCATGCATGAATCGTTTCTCAGATTCAAATACTTTGGGGTGCAAAGTTATCCAAACCATATTACTTTGAAGGAAATCCTTTGAGTATTTACCAATTTGAATAATATAATTTCATTTCATTTATTTATTCTTGTTGTGAAGCCAAGGACTCTCAGAGAAGCGAACTTAATCACTATACTAGCCAAGAACCCCATGGAGAGAAGACAAAGAAGGAAGTTTCAGTTTTAGATGTGGGCGGAAAACCCCAGAGAATTAATCCAGGGAAAACATATGCAATCAGGTGAGGACTGAAAACTCAATGCCCATTGTGTCCCCAGCGGAACCGGGGTCCAAGAGGCAAGGAAAAAAACCACTACCACGCCAACCCAATTTTGAGGGGAAAATAATTCAAACATGCATTGCCATTTTGTCGAAATTGGACACATGACCAAATTTTCATCTGAAACCACATGAACTTATCACAAAGCTTCTTTGCCAAGGATACCATGGTTTTATGTACAGTAAATTCTCACCGTTATTCGTTAACCCCCCTAAATGATCAATAACAAATAATCAATAATTAAGATTAACCAACTCACTTTGCTCCAGTCTGGATGACGAACACATCTTTGCCTCGAACAGATTCCCCAATGTCAACTTTGGTTTCTGTGTCGGTCAGATGTAAAAGAAGGAATCAAATAAATAAACCACAAGGGAAAGAAGGAACATGGATTACAGAAAGGAAATAAATACAAAACTAATTACCAGAAAGTACGGACAGGATAACACCTAAAGCCAGTGCTTGATTTCACTAGGATTCATCTTAACTTAAGATGAGTTGTCAGTATTTCCATAGTGATTTGTATTGTGACATAATAATAATAATAATAATAATAATAATAAATAACATTTATATAGCGCTTATTACTGGCGTTTCTAAGCGCATTAACCTTAAATTACAAAGAGATGAGTCTTTAATAGAGATTTGAATGAGTCAGTAGAGGTAGCTTGACGGATATTGAGAGGCAGATTGTTCCATAGTGATGGTGCAGCTGAGGTGAAAGCTCGTTGACCATAGCGAGTACAGGTACGTGGACCATTTGCTAGTTGATATTGTGAGTTGTATGACGACCGTAAATTGAAGGAATGCATTGGAACTTTTGGAGAAATTAGACTTTGAAGATATGTAGGAGCATGTCCATTAACTGTCAGGTAAGTGAGCAGAAGAATCTTGTATTTGATGCGTTGAGTAACCGGGAGCCAGTGTAGTGAACGGAGAAACGGAGTGATGTGTTCCCGACGTTTGACTCGACATACCAGACGGGCTGCCGAGTTCTGAATTCTTTGAAGAGGCGCGATTTGAGAAGAGGGCAGTCCATACATGACACTTTGCTTAGCAGTTAAGACTGATTTGCACTTATTATCAATCTTAGCACTTTGGGAAATCGAGGCCCTGTGAAGCGAATATGAAGCAAATTTGTTGGACCCCAAAACAATCCGTATGCTATTTCCTAAATGTGAAGTCACGAAGACGGTCTTTGCTTTTGCAATTCACATGAAATTGGAACCAAGTTTATGGCTGCAAATAATGTAACCTACCTTACCTGAGGCCATACTCAATCAACAACTGTCACAATATTTTACAAACTGCTTTACTTTTGGACTCGGGAGTTCATTCTATAGTACAGGCCTTGAATTACACGGCGGCCACGACGGCCAGTGCCGTCGATGCCCTTGTAACTGGCCGTGGTGCCCTTCATAAAATTACCCTTTTCACGGCCATAATTGCCGGCCCTTTTTCCCCGTTGGCCGTCGTGCCCTTTTTAATAAAAAATAATTCCAGGCCTGATAGTAGTATAAAAACAAAGGGATAGTCTTTTGACAATACACATTTATACTGCACCTTTATTGTCCTGGAGGTATACATCTACATTGCCCAGCTCAACACCAAGACGTCTGAAATTAAACACCAAGAGAACTTACATGTAGAAGCTTGATTTAACACTCCTACACTTATTAATATTAGAGACATAGTACCACAGACTTCCACAAAGTACCATCTCTTCTAGGCTAGCATTGGGTGCATGAATTGTAACTGTTTGTACAGCTAGAGCCGCAAATTCATGCACCCAATGCTAGTAAGACTAAGATGTAGTATTTAGTGTGATTGTGAACAAGTTGCTGTCGGATCATGGAGCTATACTCTCGGAGTGGAAGGTAGAAATGTTACCATCAAGATTTCAATAGTAACATATGGGATTGGTATAGCAAGAATGAAGAGAAAATGGTCTAACTTTTTACATTTGTGTAGACTTAATTATAATTTTAGGCCTTGGCTTAACTTTAACCAAACTAGTTGCGATAATCAAACCCTCCATCATCCTCCCGACGGTTTAAAACCCCAACCATCGTCTGTCTACACTTCACGGGCTTCGCTCAGTCTCCGGTAAGTTTTTATCTTTTTTTCTTCAAAATAATTTTCTCAATGATGTTTTGAGTGTTATGAATGTATTCCTTAGACATTGAAGATCAAGCCCGTGTTCTTAGAATTTGTTTCATGATTTTTGAAAGTGGTAAAAATTGGGCAAATCTGGTGACTAGTCTGTCAACATTGGTCGAAATTGCACGTTTTGGCACGAATCTCGTGCTCATTGTCTCGTAACCCTCCGGGCTATGTCGGGAGGATGATGGAGGGTTACGATAATATCGCAACTATAACCAAACCAACATGTGCCATTTATTAATTCTAACTTTCTTCACTTGGTGGAAAGTTACAAGTTACAACTATGTTTTGGGTCGTCTTCGAAAGTTGCATTACCCATGATCTAGAACTTAGAGAAAACAGCATTTATCCAATCATGATTAGGCCTTCCCTTGACTTTCTAACATTAATGTCATTAACAACGTGCTGATGCTTAGAGACCATGTTGACTATTGTTAAAAACTCACGCTGCAACGAGGCGCGACAACTCCGGGTGTGAATTGCCAGAAATCACAAGCAATGCCCCACGAGACATATTGTTCATAGCATGGACAGAGCGACGAGATTTCACCTGCGTCGTCTTCAACTGCTTCGCTCGGAGCGAAATCTTGGCGACTCTTTTTCAGCTGTTTTGAAGAGAAAAGTGTTTCTTGACGCAACTAACTTCACCGACTTCGAGAATCTCCATTTGACCTTTCGTGTCAAAGTTGATTTTAAACCGGAACTTCTTCCTAAACATAAGCAACCTCATATCCTAAGTAGAATTTATTGCAAATATTTTATTGTGTAAATTAAATTATTTATAACATAATATAAAAGAATGTATTAATAAATTACAAAAAATTATTATTTTGTATAAAATGTATCTACATTATAAAGCTTTTGAATAGTGTAATATTTATATCATTTTAAACATATTTAGAAAGAGGTAACTAGTTAATTTCACAAGTAGCCAATCGCGTTAGAGTATTGTAAATTACGTCATTTTCCCGCGAAAGGAACGCATGGCACACCACCAGCTAGCCCACCCACCAACGTTGGACACCGATGAGTGTACACAACAAGCAGAATTGTTGAGGTCTGCATGCAGTGCAAGATAGTTTAGTTGACAACACAATTCATGACACTGACAGGGGGCCAGATAACCAGAGTCCGCTATCTACCATCAGTCTCGCTCTCAGGAATTTGGAAGACTTGTCAGCGTTTATAGGGGCTAATGTATGGACAGTGAAATTTAGTACATAATATAAAATATAATTGTATACTATTACTAGTATTACTACTGGTATTTAGATATGTCCTTTAATCTAGTAACTTGCTCTATGGTAGTGAACTAAATTGTTTGTTCATCAAAACATTCATCAGTCCGGATTGATTCAAAATATTTCTAGAACAATGACAAATTAATGTCTTTAATTTCTAGATTCTTTAAAGCCTCATCACTACAAATATCAAACAGAAAAGTTTTGGAAAAACTGAACATCTCCAAAATGAGTTCTAAGGCCCACCCTACTAAGAGTAGGACAACATCTCCATACTTTGAAGATAACCAGAAGAGGTTGACAAGGTCCCAACAAGCCAAAATCATGTTAATTGGTGCCGACAAAAATGAAAGTCAATCCAAAAAAAAGAGTGTGATCGAAACTACAGGTACAAAACCCCGCATCTCAAAACTTAAGAGGCCCTACACATCTGTGAGATATGAATCAACCGCCCCGCCTCAAAGGACCAAACAGAATTCTGGCAAAGTGGAACAGAAACACTCTACTAAACGCGAAGATGCTTCCGAGATGGACAACACCATTGAAAAAACTGATGGAGATGAGCTTCAAGGTGATACAAGTTCAAAGATGCGAGCAGAATCTAAGCCCGGATGGGAGCCTAAGGACTGGAAGGAGATGCTAGACAACATCCGAGAGATGAGGAAGGAGAAAGATGCCCCTGTGGATTCTATGGGAGCAGAGAAGATATGTGACCATGATGCACCACCTGAGGTAGCACCATCATTAATAGGGCCTTGTCACATACAGGCAACTAATTCCAGGCAATTTCTCAGAAGGAAAGGCATTCACATTTGAATGTTCACATAATTTTCTTGGGGATTGTAAGACATTGTCATTAAAGTCTCTCATGTGCTACCAAAGTGGTCCTGTAGCATGCACTACAGTTGGCTGCCTCCAAGTTGTCTGTAAGTGTAAAGTTGCCTTGTGTGACATGGCCCATAGAATGCTGTATGAGCGCAAAGTTGAAACTCATGCAAGTTTCATTGCAGGAAAATACTGACTGTTGAAGCGCCTTGAGCATCACTGAGTGACAGATATGAGTGCTATATAAGAAGCCACTATTATTATTATTAAGTTATAACAAGCCTGGGCAAGATTCGCTTGCAAACTTGTGCAGGTTACAACTTTGGGCTCATCAGTGCAAATACTCTCGGCTCCCTTTAATTCTTGAGAGTAGTCCTGAGTATTGACACTGTAAACGGGTCTACAGCTGAGTTTTAAAAGATTGAATGAAAGAGAAAAAGACCAAGATGAAATCTGTCATTCTTGTATTCGTGCAATGGGTCAATACGTGTGCAAACTTATGTGTCGACTCTCTCTTGTGTTTAGGGAAGCAATTACATGTCAGCAATCATCTGTTATCGTTTAAAGAAGCTGACCTAGAATCTAAACTAGATATATATTTGTTGTATACTTTAGGTGTACCGTTACCATGTTTTACTCTCGCTGCTGCTGTCGAGTCAGACCAAGGACCAAGTCACTTCGGCCGCCCTGGCAGCTCTGAGGAGTCATGGATGCACAGTGGATAACATCCTCAAGACAACAGATGAGAAACTTGGAGAATTAATATATCCAGTTGGCTTCTGGAAAGTGAGGATTAAAATTTAATCTCATCATGGTTTTTTCCCCGCCCCCAATTTTTAGGTTAAATGATTTAAATTTGGGTTGAACAACAAAAAATTGGGATTTGAACCTGCGACTTCCGGATTACTGTGTCGGTGCTCTACCAACTGAGCTATCAATCAAGCCTTGTTGGCTGTCTCCCTATTTTTTCCAATTTCTTTGTCGGGGGGTGCCAGTCAGAAGCCATTCAACCTGTTTTGCTAGGGATCACACCCAAGTTTACGATATAACCTGGGAAGCAGCAGTATAGGGATCACCTTAAGGAGAAGCAATTTTTCATTTCAAATATCAAGTAGTAGGCCCTAAACCACAAGAAAAACTGACTGGCTAAATTTTAAATGATTTTGGGTTGAACAAAAAAAAACTGTTACAAACTAACACTGGATGATTACTTAATTATGAGACCTGATTTATCTCAGTATTCCGTGAAGATCCCTGGCTATACGGCAGAAAATTTAAGATATTTAAAAAAACCTTTAATTTTTGTCTTGTTTGTTCCAGACATATCTTTTCATGAACAAAACAGTAACGACTGCATGAATGGGGTCCAGAATGATGGATGAAAATAAGAAAGTCTCAGGCCTCACTTTCTGTTCATATTGGGAATGTTAATTTAAACCATCAATGATTCACAGTGGAACAGTTAGTTTTTCTATGGGAAGGTTAGCCTTGATTGCAAGGCTGTCAACACCTCGGAGTCCGATCACACACCATTGACGCACACGCAGTACACTGATTCCACGCATGAAGTCGGTCCTGACAGACTCCATGCGTAGACTAGATGCGTGTGCGTGTGTATCCGCCTTTGGACTCCGTGCATGGACTATCAGGCAATACTGGGATAGTAACTGAAAAATTATAGACTCCGTGCGTGGACTATTAGGCAAAGGGAGAGTGCAAAACAGCCTTGCAATCAAGGCTATGAGAAGGCATGCCCTGGGTTATATGTGTATTTAGCAAACAATTTGCAAAAAGGTCAGCAAAACTTTACTTCAATGAGGCAGTTAAATCAATGTTTTGATCCATTGTTCAGAAAAAGATTTCCTACATCAAGAGAAGCTCTCAAATCCTGAAGGACAGATACAAGGGTGACATACCAGCCACGCTTGAAGATCTCGTCAAGTTGCCTGGCATCGGACCCAAGATGGCGCACATCATCATGGACGTGGCATGGAACCAGCTGACCGGGATTGGAGTGGACACCCACGTGCATCGGATCTCAAACCGACTGAAGTGGGTCAAGAAACCAACAAGTTTACCTGAAGAGACGCGAAAGGGGCTGGAAGAATGGTTGCCAAGGTGGGGGGAAGGCCTTCTCTTTACACTACTTTGTGGAGTCTTATTGTTATTAATTTTGGGTTAAACAAAGGAACAATTACTAGAGTAGGACTTGAACCTGTGACCACCGGATTGATGTGCTGGCGCTCTACCCACTGAGCTATCTAGCCCTATCTTGACAGTCTTCCTATTTTGTCAATTTCTTTGTCGGGGATGCCAGTCAGAAGTCATTCAGCCTGTAACTGCCGTATAGCCAGGGATCACACCTAAGTTTACGATTCAACCTGGGAAGTGGCAGCAGAGGGATCACCTTAAGGGGATGCAACTTTTTATTTCAAATATCAAGTAATAAACCACAAGGGAAACTGATTGGGTACATTTTATTGTTACAGTTATTACACATATCTTCATCAGTGAACCCCTTACTACCCCCAATCAACCCTGCAAGACAGAAAGGGGAAGGGAGGTTTGCTGACTTTATTTATAGTAAGGAGAGCTTACTGACTGCCTTTGTGGGAATTTTCTCAAGGTTATTCTTTTGCAAGTTTCATGGAAAAGTGTTGGGATGCATGTTTTACAGATTATTATAAAGTGCAGTACAGTTATTAGCAGCTTTTTCACATTCTTTCTGCAGGTAAAACTTGAAGCTCTGAAACTTTCCATTGATTCTATAAAATTGTCAAATGATGATTTGTTTTTCTGTCATTTTCCCCATCCAGAGAGTTATGGAGTGAGGTCAATGTACTTCTAGTAGGTTTTGGACAGCAGACATGTCTTCCAGTCAACCCCAAATGTTCGGAGTGCCTCAATAAGAGCATATGCCCATATGGGAAATCTGCTCTCAGATACGGAAGCCCTAAAAGAAAGAACATCAGCCCGAAGAAGAAATGATAAACTGAACTACACGCTATCAGTACCTGCAGTCAACATCTGTTGATTGGCGCTTTTTTCTGAAGAACTGTGCCTTGCAGTTTCAATACTTAATATATTTAACCAAATGATTAAACGCTTTGTGTAGTATAATTTTTGAAAAAGGAATAAGCTCGATGCAAACTATATCCTTCTTAAAGTGGAAAAACTGACAACTCATCTACTCCGGAATAGATAGTTACCTATAGAGGCCATCTTTAAAGGCAAAGATTACCTTTGGTTTGTGGAACTGTTCGATTGTTTTATTCTTAAATAAATGTAAATATATACAATAAAACTAACCTGTGAAAATTTCACTTCAAAAGATGGTCGCGTTTTTTAGATATCGCCCAAAATCCGGAGCAAATATGTCCACGTAGGAAGAATAATCCCCAATAGGAATACACAATCTGAGAAGCGTATCCGACAGTAACGTTTCTCAGATTCAAATCTTGGGGCATAAAAACTGATATCTTTTTACATTTTAACCACATTACTTCGAAGTGAAATGTTTCTCAAAATGTATTTTTTCTATCGAAAGCTGCTGTACTTTTAACTAATAAGTTTTTATTGCCATTAATTTTAAGAGTCATTACCAAACATACCCTCCTTATAAGGTCAATTTGGGTTTTGGCCTTGAGCTGCGTCAAGCAATTGAACTTTTCTACGCAGCCAAGTGGTTCACCGACCAATCATGCAAGGAATTTGATAAAACTTTACGCATGCACATAGTTGTTTGTTTAAAAAAAGATTGATTTGTCAGTGAAGAGGACTGACTTTACACTGTGTGGCGTTAGATGGGAACTATGTATACAGAGGTCAAAGCAAATAAGTGCTTTAGTCTAGTTGGTCCATGGGTTTCATCATTTGAGTCAGTAGACCCAATGGGCCGACATAGCCGAGGTCAACAAATGCCTTGGAAAGATGAAATGGCTGACTTGGAAATTGCACACAACTGTGTGCTAGCTTTGGAGACGGGTGTAGTGAACATTTTGCACAGCAACATTAGTAGGATGTAAGAAAAAAGGCCTAGAAATGTGCTTGGGCAACTGTGAACTCTTATACATGAAGCCAGGGACTATGTACATGTACATGTATGGCTTATCAAAAATGGTGCACAGCCTCCTTAAAACACTTGGGCTCCTCCTTTGAAGGCTGCCCAATGACATCAGGGGGAAGCCTACTCTCCCTTTGCACGGTCAGCCATTTGCGTGTAGAGCCTCGAATTGGTGACAGCAGCATTATATAACTCTGTATTGTCAAAGTAATATGACACTTTCATCCAAATAGATGCATAAATACAATACAAATAAAGCATGAAATCGAGGCTCTACACGCACATGGCAGATCGGTGCAAAGGGTAAATTCAAGATGTTTACTTAGAAAACTCCTGTCATAATCCAGCAGGGTCTGGGCTCTTCTAATGCCAGGAGGGAAGGGATATGGTGGAAGACCTCTTTGTGCTTTAGCTACTTTTTATGCTCTTGGACTTAGAATGACTCCAGGTAAATGTCCCAAAGGCTCAGTAAGCAGCAAACAAACTACACAGACCAACTATTTAAGCTTTACAAAATTTGCACTTTATTTTTTTGTTAATCAGCAGAGAATATTATTTACAACCATAGCTTATTCTATTTTGACTCGACATCGCCACACATGCATTTTCTTCACATTTGCACAAACTCTTTCTCTTTACAAAATTGTTCACAGTAGAAAACATTTCAGGGATTTGTTAATTTTTTTTGTAATAAAAGTGATTTACAAAAAACAAAAGGAAAAATAACTATGATTGAATACAATTTGCTTGATATGTATGTAGTTTTGAACTGATCCGTTTTATTTTCTAGGCAAAAAATAGTACTCGCAATACCTTTAACAACACACCAATAAAAATTACAGAAAAACTTGTTTTAGAGTAGTACTCACAGATATACACTAGATAAAATAAGTAAACAAAATTAACAAACAGAAGTAAGAACTGCATAAACACTTCTGTATGGAAACAAATATTGGTGGTCGGAATAATAGCATAACAACTGTATAATTAGAAAGATAAGTTCTCAGTATTTTGCAGTTACATTTTGAAGCGATACAACCCAAACTGATTGTTCAGGCTTTTTTTAGTTGTTTGGGTTTTTCAAATAATAATTTACAACATATACAGCAAGAAAATTTGACCGCCACAGCGTTGTAACATTTCAACGATAATTTTCTGATCTGTTGGGTAATATTAATGAAAACAGATAGTGTTTTGGATGCAGAGCTGCCAAAATTTACCAACTTGCAATCAGGAGATTTTGTACAAGAATCGGGGAGATGTTTAGAATTACACTCAACATAAAAGGGAACAAGTTTCCATAATCAGGGAGATTTTCAAATTTGTTGAACAGAACATAGAAAGGTTGGTTTATTTTCAGTGAACTTTGTGGATGATTAAGTTTTTAGGAAGAGTTCATTTTAATTTCAATCTTCTTGTCAAATTACCATAAACCCAAATCTATATATAAGTGCTCACACTGTGTAAATGTTCTTTTCTAGTGAGGTTTGGGGAGAAACCTTGGATATAAATCAGAGTTTTGTTGCTGCTGAAAAGAGCTGATGGATAACAACTCCGTTCTGTTGTAGTTTTCCTCTCCCCCATATTACATTATTCATCACTCTTTCAAATATAACAGCACTTCAAGCAAAATCAATTCTCAGAGTGAGTTTGCTATGAATGATGAACAAGTTGAACATTTTCATTGATTTAAAGCTAGGTTTATTACAAATGATGTACAATCCCTGTAAAACACTGAACTTAGCTTATTTCGTCTTACAATATTACCTTTCCAATGATATGTACACATTTAAAAAAAAGTTATCCTCGCATTGCATACACCAGATAGCCAGTACTGGATTAACAAAAACATAAAAGGAAAAAACACTACTGCATAAAGATTGATTTAAATCTGGAAGTTATAAAATATACTTCAACAAATATCATCCCTATTTTGATTTAGTTTCACTTTGAAGGATGATTAGTACTGCTGGGTCCACTACATCATTGAATAATTGAATGCAGTTGGAATTTGATGGTTTCTTTGGTCAAGCCCAAGTTTACAATGCTGGGTCAGGAGACTCTAGCTTGAACATCTGACGTCATACTAAAGTCAGATACCGACCTTTAGAACCTGCTGGTTGACCTTTGACCCACTTAATTTGTACATGCCTCAATGCTGTGTATAGCTCCAAGGTGTGTCACATTCCCATTGTATCAGTCTGCACTATATTACACCAGTAGTGTGTTTTTACATGAATATGTCTATCCAATGAAATCATTGGGTTTGCAATACCAGTGTCTGTTACGATAAAGACAGGGGACCAGTCTAGGAGAACCAGTCCAGGGGTCTCTTACCTCCTGTCAAATCCTCCTACTGGTTTGGCCATTGTTCAAATACTTCACTACTGCCGAAACAAAACCAGTTCTGACAAGTCGTACCAATCTTTCAGAGTCTACAGGATTAGGTGCTGGAGTTTCAAGAATGTTGGGAGTTTTGAATGAAGGTTGGAATTCTGTCGGCCTTAAAGGATGTCTATACATCAATTTTTTGGCCATGACATGAAACCCTATTCACTGTGAATGAAGATGTATGTAATATAATTAATCTGTTTTTAACCGACTGATACATTAAAAAACAAAACACTATCCTAGACATTTGAAGCAACCCCCAAAGAAGCTACCACCTTAACGATGGCAGGGGCGTTTAACTGAAAGGCAAAGACTTCTGGAGTCTAGTACTATTTTTCAAGAAAACAACAAGGTTGTATTGAAAACTATATCCCTTCATTAAGAGGGAATTATGAGGAATAATCGAAAGATATGTAACAATATACATTAGATTTTGGTTCTACTTAGTAAGCCTACAGCAGCAAATGCCTCTTGTAAAATAAATATTTACAGCAAAGTTAACGTTATGATATGTTCATCTCTTGGTAAAAACAAAGGTTGACAAGAACAAAATGACAACAAACAGAACAACTCACATAAAAAGATCGTAATCAATTTGAAAACATTAAAAGAGTTTCACTTATGCTATTTAAAAGTTCACAAATGTCTTCCACAGTAATGACAACATTTTGGGGTGCTATTTTTCTTGTATTTCTAAAACATAAAGAGAAAAAAACCCAGTAAATCTACAATGGTGTAAGAAAATGAGAAAAACTACAAAACTAATTTACTCCTTGTCTTTAGTTTTAAAAAATTGGTGGGTTTCAAAGAGGTTTTGTTACTTTTTTAGAGATACGAAACATTAGGAAAGTGGAAAGCTAAAATGGACAACATTAAATAAATGGTATTTATTGAAATACAAAGTTTCATTTTTCTATCTAATATAAGTAAAAGAGAAATGAATGAGAACTTCTTGGTGTTTAGGATGCAAAAGTTACAGATGTCCTTCCATAGAAAGATCTTTGTGAACAAACAAAACAATGTGAGGGAGAACAAATTGGTAGACTGTAAAAGGTAACTTGTAGCTCCGACCTCATTTTACCTCAACTCATAGGATCATCATAGTTCAATTGATCAATACTGAGAAGGTCAAACGAGGCTGCGGCTACGATTTACCCTTTAGAGTCGACCAAAAAATCAAATCTGATTTCACCAGTCAAACATTCAACCTTGGTCATATTTTGGATAGAAATTTTGTAACATCTCAAAAATAACGACCACTGGTCAATCCGGATTCTGCTTGACGGGAAAAAACAACCAGTAGGATTTGTAACTTTGCAGGATGAAGATACAATCAAGTGAGGTTTGCGGAGACACCATGTGAGAAATCTCTTTATGAGCTGTGGTTGTTCTGAGAACCAGTGGTTAAACAACTCCTGTGAAACCACTGCTCAGAGCAGAACCGCCACAGTTCTCTTCTCAGAATGGCTCAGAACCAGCACAGCTCATAAACCTCACTTGAAAAAACAATCAGTTTATACAGAACTGAGTTTTAGAAGATAACAAAAGATTGTGTTTCTAGTTTAAAACAATATTCTAAAAAATATCTACGATTGGATTTGATTATAAGGGAACATTTAATTAGTCTTTCTTGGAAGCACCTTGATTAAAAACTGATGTTACTAAAGTGCAATCTTAAGTTAAAATTGTTTTATTTGTCAAAGAGAGGCACTGATAGGTATTCCAAGGGGAATTTAAAATCCAGTCGTACAAAAAATGTTAGATAGCTGGCTACAGGGGGCCTTAAAAAATGTTTTCTTTTCTTTGCATATTGGTAGAAAAAAATTGTCATAGAATTCTGCAAAGGGTAAGTATGTCCAGATGCCTTTGGACATGTTTTCCTAACATGTAAATGGTATTGTTAATACATCCCCCTCCCCCCTACAATTTGTTTAAATTATTGTTGCTGAATAGGCCAATCCATTAGGCCCTGCCCATCATAGCCACTGCCCAACAATGTTGGATTGGATGGACTCAGCACGAGTCTCTGCCACTCGGTCACTGAGCCAAGCACCACACAATATGAAAAATTAGGGCTCAAATTTTGAGAGGAAAATCCGTCAAACCACTTTGATTGTAGCTAAAATGTTTACTGGAACATAATTCTTTTTTGACAAGACTAGAATTGAAATAAGAGAAACAAATAATGCTGATGCACAACTTACAACTTACTGTTTTAATTTGAAGAAGCACTAAGAGAGGATTGATCTCGTATGCATAATGGGTAAGAATTCTTCAATATTCGACAGAACTGAAAGAGATTTATCAGACTGAAAGTCAACATTTGAACAAAAACACAAGACCGCGGACTTGTCCAGGCATGAGTTTACTGGCCCCAACGCTAAAACTACTGGCCTCGGATGTGTGGTCCAGTGTAAAATTCGAGCCCTAAAAAAAAATGCGCAATTCGGTTATCTGAATATCAGCAGCTTTTAATGTGACGTAAACGTGTCGTACCTTTTTTTTAAATGTTGGCGTCCTGTGATTGGTTCATTAAGGGGGAGAGCTTTTAATGGCTCAGTCTGTTTTAGGCAGAATTTAACGTCTAACTTGTTGAGGTCAGATCCAATAAACTCTCAGATCACCTCCTTAAAAAAATACACGACCAAACCTAACACCAAATGGTGTTCCAGTTTACATGCAGTACCACTTTTTAAAGTATCATCACAATATTGAATTTAACATTACATAAATATCTTTCAAAAATCAGTAATATTCCAGTTTCATCCATTTAAATAAAAACAAAAAAAAGACTGAATATCACAACTTTGAAGATTATAAAAGTTTTGGCACAAATTGCTATACAAATGAGGAGAAGCCGTGTAGGGGGGCACGGGACCCGGCCGGCATCCCAGCGAGTCCGTTGACATGAATGCTGTGCATGTCCGATTCGCTGTCGGTGTAGCTGTAGGCCTTGGGTCCCTTCTGCCGTCTCCAGGAGTGGCTCGGGTAGGTAGGCACGCTGGCGTAGTGGTTGGCAAACGAGTGGGGATCTTCTGTGTACTCCACATCACTATCCGAGGCCTGGAGGGGGGAAAAAAACAACAAAATCAAATGTTTTCAAATTTTAAGATGGAATTTGAATTTTCGACAAGGGGTGCATGTTTTTGACTTGTTGAGATAACTAAATTAGGCATTTAGGACCCTATGCACTGACGTCATCACGCCGTCATTATAATGAAACAATGAAAAATGAACACATAACTATGCACGGCCCAAAGGATGGGCCTATGAGCAACATTCTTTTGACCTTTTGACCTTCGTTTGGGCGCCAAACTCAAGTGGCGTCCTTTGCATAAGGTCCATTTAGCATGGAATGATAGGGGTTAGAAGAGGGTTTGAAGTGGTGCATCTTTCACCAGACTGTGTTTCAGAAAGCAACTACGACCCGCCAGGCCCCAACTTCACAGAGCAGCTTTAAGCAGACAGAAGCGCTTCACAATTTTCTGCTGAGCAAAAATAAGCAGGTTACCAATCACAAATGGTACATAAGACATTGTATTTTGGCTGGTAACCATATTCTGGTAAGCATAATTTTGTTGTGCTTAGCTACTTTTTGTGCTGAAGAGCTCTATGCTGGGCTCAATTAAATAGAGCTGCTTTAAGCGTCTGAAGTGTCCTATAATTATCAATATACGGTAAGACTCCCATTTTAAATTTTGGAGCGTTGCGAAAGTAAACACAGCAAAATATAGAATGACACGTGATGTGTGCTCCACCAATCAAATGACAAGGATCTGTACGTACGGTACATAAAATTATACATACACAGAAAAGGCAGGTTCTGAACGTACATTGTGCACACTGAAAATGGCCTTAATTGTAAAACAAGTACCGGTAGTACTGCATGCATGCATAGATAAAACTTAGAAAATAAAACTTCTCACTTCACAAACCAATGTCATCTAACTCTATGACCGTGCACTTGGCAGTAGCTGGTAGGTTGTGTGTATGAAAATAGGGCAGGTTAAACCTTTATACATCTTACTTCCCGCAAGAGGGCTGAGTAGCAAGGGCGTTAGAAAACCAGGCTGAGGAGGGTAGAATTCGGTGCAAAGAGCCAACCCCTGAAACCCATAGGGTCATGCATTGGGGTTTTTTTCCCCGGCGTAATGCTTATTCAAAGTTAAAGTTTTTAAGAAAGATACATTAAAAGTCACATGTGAAAGTTTCAGCTGAACACAGTGCTGAGAAAACAGCAAAAAACTGTCACAGTATTTTCACAAAGACATCGAATCCATTCAACTCGCACTTTGTGGCAGTCGGTCACATAGTACACCCAAAGGTTGTTGAAATGTATTGAACCCTTGCACTGACGTCACGAGCGGCTTCTGTTTGCTTGTTGTTTGCCATTTTTGGAGTCAAAATGTTTTTAAAACATGTTGAAGGTGTAAATAAGAGCACATTACCAAACAAGAAGCACTACACAGTCTTGCATTTTTTTGTCAGTACTGTTCGAATAAAGGCTATTTTAAGTTTCCTCAGCGTGGGTGGTATAACTTACTTTGTGTTTATATTACGGGAAATCTCAATAAAAGAAAGGCAAAAGTGACACATCCTTTTTCGTTTGGCAACTAACACCTGTTATTTCCATGTAATTCCTTTTCCAAACAGTGGAGATAATTGGATTATGCACAAACCAGTAGTGCTGCTGACTGCCCCAGGCAAATTACCTGCTCATCTATTAAGTTGAATGAACCAAGAAATTCAATGTAAACGCACCAACTCTGTCAAAAGGATGTACACTTTTTGAGTTTTTGTGGCCAAACTCAGAAATTCTTTGAGGGAGCTTTCCCGTAATGATCTGGCGAAAACTAAGATTAATCGTGGGCAATGACGCCAGGTGAGTTAGGTCAATAAAAAAAGAAAGATAAATCAAAAATTACCTTTGTATCGTAAGATGACTGTAAGAGCAAACGGCAAAAAGGAGTGGAAATTTTAACATGTAGAGAAAACAAAAATCAAACCAAACCGGGTTAGTCAGAAGGCATTAATAATAAAAGTTTCGGTTTATTTTTTCACGGCACACGGATGCGAGAAATGCGCAAAAAAAGAGGAAAGCTTTTTCCATAAAGAAAATGAGGTTTCTTTGACTGATCCGTTACGAAAGCATCTACTCTTAGCAAGACCGAAACAAGACTGAAAGAAACAGAAGCTGTTTTAAAAAAATACTTTACCTTGTTTTGGTCTTTGGGTTTAAAAAAATTATATTTTTTTTGGAAGGAAGAGTTTTTGAGCCATGGGTAAAAAGAGTCAACTAGTTGAAAACAAACCAGAACAAAATCGAAACATTTGAATGCAAAGGAAAAGCTGAAGAAAAGATAAACCATTCAAAAAAATGCCATGCATGGGTTTGTAAAACACTGACCTGAGAGTCAGTCTGTGATTGCAGATCGGCCTTCTCATTGAGGCTTGACGTCTCCTCTTGGTCAGGTCTCATCTGTCGATGGACGGCCTCGTAGTGTTTACTCTCTTCCTCTTCTGAGTACTCTATACTTCCCGGACTTGGTCTTGGCGGTGGTCTAAGAAGGGAAGAGTGGGAACAAAATAGTTGGAAAGAATCAAACCCTCTGATCTTTTACGGTACCTAGTGTTGATTTTGTACAGAGCTAAGATTGATCTTAATTGTGCATCAATCTTAATTGCTAAGCAAAGTGTGATGTCACAGTACAAATCACTATGGTGAATTGAATTGAATCTTGGTGCGTTGTGAAATCGAGCCCTGGACTTGGTCTAGGCGGTGGTCTAAGAGAGAACAGTGGGGAAAAGAGTTGGATAGATTCCGATCTTTTATAGCACCAGGGGCTCCATTTCACAAAGCACTAAGATTCATCTTAAGACGTGTTGTCAGTATCGCCATAGTGATTTTCAAAGTGACATCACACTTTGCCTGGCAGTTAAAATTGATTTGCAATGATCACTCTCATTGATCAGAGTATCAACAACCGGTTCTTTTCAGAACCAACACTACTCAAAAGGAGATTTACACATGGTGCTACCCGCAAACCTTACCTGATTATACTCCCACCGTGCAAAGTTTCAAATCCTACTTAATTCATCACTCTTGGCTCTTTGTGAATTTGAACCCTGACTTAGTCTAGGAGGTGGTCTAAGGAACTGTGATTAGAGCCCCCCCCCCCACCCCCTTCCCACCTCTGCTCCAAACAGATCAACAGCCAGTTCCGAATTGGTGGCTTCGGCTGTGGCTGTATAACAGCATTAAAATGCATTGAAGCAATGGCTACCCTTAGCAACAGACTCTTATTCGGACACGGCCAACCAATTATCTTATTTGGTATCCGGACTTGGTCTTTCAGAGGTAGCTCCAGGGCTGGGAAAGTGCGGAAATACAAGCCGAGTTCATTGAGTATATATTTCTGATATTTTTTATGGATTTGATTTCATGGCTCTGTTTACATCAGAATTCAGCAATTACGGTCACCATTCACCGATTAGCCACAATTTGAGACAGCTGTTAAAGTGAAGAATATTTCCTGCTAACCCGCATTTCTGCTACCGTAAAATCAGGCCCTTATCCCAACCCTGGCTGTGCCCCTCCAGCAGCCCTCACATTCCCTTTCCACTACAACAAGATCCTTTCACATAACCCAAGCACAATGCTCCATTCCTGGCCCTGCCTCTAGCCCCTTCCCTCCTGGTTGTTCTGCATTCATTTCACACTTGACAAAACTTACCCCGTGTGCATCTACTTCATAACCCAGCCACTAGTCTCCCAGCAGCCTACGCCCAGTTCCACCTCATTTTCTGACTCAGCCTTGAGCCTTACTCCCCCCCCCCCCTCCCCCAAAGCTGCCCAATATTTATTCTACACTACCAAACGTACCTTGTGTATGAGTTAGTCTTTGAATATGCCCCGTTCTTGGTCCCGTTCCTGGTCCCACCCCTGGCCCCACCTCTCCCAGCAGCCCTTCCATTCGTTCCGCTGTTCTGCATCTCATACGCCGCTGCGAATCCTGCATCATCTATACTCATCTGTTCCTCCTGGTTAACTCTCTTATGGGCTTTCCGATCTAAAAACAAGAACACATCATCACAGGCATGATATTTAGTCATTGGGGGGAAAAAATAGGAAAAAGCGCAACAGCTGTTCTTCATCCTTACTTAAATTGCCTAATCTTTTTTTAAACTTGTTACAAATTTGTAATTACATATCCTTTAATGGTAATTTTTAATTATTATAAAAAAAATTTTTTGGGGGGGGTGGCTAAATGCCCGAGGGCAACAGTGATTTAATTCACTATTTAGTTTCTATCATCAGTTAGTGTATCTTGTATTGTACGTTTCTTATGTATTTTTAATTGTGTTTGATGACAAATAAAAAATAATAATAATAGTAATAATAAATAATAATAATAATAATAAAATAAGACAACTTTGGGTTGAACAAAGAAACATTTACTGGAGCTGGACTTGAACCAGCGACTTCCATTAACGTGCCAGCGCTCTACCAACTGAGCTATGTAGCCTTAATGTTGGCAATCTCCCTAGTAGTCTATTATTACTTAAATAAGACAGTAACATGATAACTGCCCAACACATTCAGCTTATGAAAAACTCAGGAAGAACTGTTTCCAATACTGACCTTTATAGAGACGGCTTTTACCGAGCATACATAGAGTTGCAGTAATGAGAATCAAGACAATGAGCACCACCAGTCCAACAATAGCCAAGAACCACATCTCTTCATAGAACATCTTCTGGGCAACTCCGTTGGCTGATAGAGGACAAGATACAGAAGCAGAGAGAGGAATAAATGATAAAGCCTAGTACACCCGGTTCAGACAGGCGCTCCAGAGTCGCGCCGAACCAAATAGATTAGGAGCGACTCTAGGTCGACCCAATTAAGTTTTGGTTTCATACAGACGAACTAATAACAAAACATTTACATTAGGTTCGGCTCATGACAAGATCGACGTCTGCAACCAAGGCGCTCCAGAGTCGTTCCGAACGACTGCAACAGTCGATCTTTCGACTTCTAGCGCGTCCAGTCGCTCCTAACTGTTTCAGACGTCAAACTTTTCATGTACTTAATTCAATAATTTGGTTCGGCGCGACTCTAGAGCTCCTGTCTTAGAAATCTAGATTTAGAGTCGAACATCAGGCCAATAACTATTGTTTGCATTTATCAGAAATCTTGTCACACTGGCTGAAAGTGGACGGAGTGACTAGCCACTTTGGCTACGGCTGTTGGCTGCAATGACAACGTTGAGTATTAGGCCTTTTCAACGATTCAGCCATAGCCAATGCCGAAGCCATCAGATCGGATATAGCCTCAATCGACAATGAACCAAGATGACTCCGCTTTCTGTGCCTGCTCCTTCAGCATTTCTTTCACACCCTTCCGCTCAGGAGAGAAGCGTTAAGTCCTTGGTCATATTTCATAGAGCTGTTTGAGCAGAAAATATTGCTTTTAAACTAATTTCTGCTAAGGAAAAAATGAGCAGGACACCAGTTACAAATGGTACACGTGACATGGTATTTTGAATGGTAACCTTATTCTGGTAAGCATAAATTTGTTGTGCTTAGCTACTTTTTGTGCTTAAGCAGCTCTATGAAATTAGGCCCTGTTCATACTTCACATGAAAGCGAAAGCAAAGCGAATTTTCTTGGGGCACAATTTGGAAAAATAGCTCGCACAGATTATTGCAACACTAAAATTCCCTTCGTACTCACTTTTGCGTGAAGTATGAACCGGGGCTTATATGTGAAGTGTAGATCTGAGAACAAAGAATATGTCCAGACAATGAACATGTAGGTAGGTTCTTGAGACAACCAGTAGATTTACACCAAGAACTTTTGGCTGCGCTTTTTCTTTTGTCACGACACTCTGTAGAATTTGGAACTATGAAAAATTGAGCAATGGGGCGCTAGGAGGAGCAGAGTTACCAAGAAAAACCTTTTGTTATCGGAAATGCACGCTTGCTTCGTAAACTAAAATGAACAGTAACTCAGTGTATCTGCCTAACCAACTGGAATCTTTAAATGTCTTTCACTGTGCCTTGCTAGGATCGGCAACTTATGTTCCCTGCAACTCGACACTTACAATCTACTTATAATATTATTGATATTTTGTTTGCAGTAATATTAGTAATAACACATGATCTTACACCAATTCCATACAGTTGTCATGCAGATAAAATTACTGATGGAGCATTCAACTATGCTACGCTGAGTGGAGATGTACACAGCCAATTGTTCATGCTTAGCAAAACACATCTCCACCATGATAAAGCCATTAAAGAGAAAATACTGCTTAGAAGATTTTTGTTGCTGAGCACAGAATTAGTTGGATACCAGTCACAATAACCTACACATCATGGCATTTTGGCTGGTAACATAATTTCTGCTGAGCAAGTTTTCTTCTGTGCTTAGCTCTGTGAAATTACGTCCAGTTGTTGGAAAAAATGTTTGCTTGTTGGAAAAGCTTTGCATAAAAGACTATATGAAATTGGTACTACATGTAGTTAAAGGCACTGAACACGTTTGGTAATTGTCAAAGACCAGTATTCTCACTTGGTGTATCCAAACATATGCATAAAATAACAGGCCTGTGAAAATTTGGGCTCAATTGGTCATTGAAGTTGCAAGAAAATGATGAAAGAAAAAACACCCTTGTTGTACAATTAGTGTGCTTTCAGATAGGAATAAAAGGCTTCTGGCCAGAAGTCTTTTATTATTTTAGTGAGAAATTACCTCTTTCTCAAAAACTATGTTACTTCAGAGGGAGTCGTTTCTCACAATGCTTTATACTATCAACAGCTCTCCGTTGCTCGTTACCAAGTAAGTTTTTATGCTAATATATATTTTGAGTAATTACCAAACGTGTCCAGTGCCTTTAATGTTATTCTCTGTACACAAAACATACTTTATTGGCCCAAGTCTAGTGTATACAAATCACAATATAAACCTTTCTTCTTTGATGTGACACATTCATATCAGCAGTGCAGCGTGTCTGCTATTATTTGGTCATAACTGAATACAAGCCATTTGCGAGTTATATTTGAATGATGTCTGGTACACTGCCTTGTTCTGTCACAAGTCAATGCTCATTTGGAATTCCCCAGACTAAATATCTTAAGTGTACATTGGTAAATCCTCATCACAAGAATGTGTTTGGAAACAATACTAAGACTGCAGGACTTTGTTCTGTTGTGGAGTGTACTGGACGAGAGCTAAATTGATTAAACTCCGACCAGTGGGTTTATGGAGCCCTGGTGACGGATCAATGGTCGGCAATAAAATGCTTAAGTAAATTTCAAAGAGCTGCTAAGCAAATTCACTGAGCTTTGCACAAAACTGGTTAGAACAATTTAAAAAAAAAAAATTTCTGCTCTATGAAAATGCGCTCAGTTTCATAAAGCTGCCAATTATACAAATTGTTTAGCAACATAAGTGGTTACCAGCCAAAATGACTTCTGAAGCACACTGTCTATGACTGGTTCCCTGCTGATTTCTGCTCAGCGAATAAATGTCTTAAGCATTTTTACCTGCTTGATAGCTCAATGAAATCAGGCAATGGTTATCTTTACTAGGGTACAATACATGTACAGTTACAAATTGTTAGTACACAAACTTCTCAATCATTACTACTGCATACATGTAAACATGTACTCCAAGAACCAGGGCTCAATAGATCTATCCATTAAGCCCCGCCTCCTTACGAATTGACCAATCACAGCCGCGAAACCCGATCACCATTAGTGCAAAGATCACCAAACGGCTCAAAGGGTGATCAGATTTCGCGGTTGTGATTGGTCAATGAGAAATGGGCATGGCCTAATGGATCGGTGTATTTCATAGAGCTGCTTGAGCGCAAAAAGTAGCCGAGCACAACAAAAGTATGCTTACAAGAATAAGGTTACCAGCCAAACTACCATGTCACCTGTACAATTTGTGACTGGTATCCTGCTCATTTCTGCTAAGCAAAAATTTGTACAGCAATATTTTCTGCTTAAGCAGCTCTATGAAATTAGGCCTAGGGCTCAAAATGTCTGCGTCAGGCCAGTAAACTCATGCTTGGACAAGTCCGAAAGTCAAGTTTTTGTCAATTGAATAAAAATAATACCTTTGAATAATGATACAAACAAATTGTGTCCAAATGTTGTTTTTGAGTCTGATATCTTTTAATTCTGTTGTGTATCAAAGTAGACTTATAGTTATACCCATAAACAAAATGAGACCAATCTTTTCTTGGTGCTTTGTACAAATACAAATACAAGGAGGTTTTTTTTTATGTTAAACCGAGTAGATTTTGTCATTCTCATTTTGATTCTGGTCTTGCAAAACAAAGTCTGGTTCCGTGATTATTTTGAGCTACAAGCCTTATGGTCTTGTTGTGTGCCTTCCCTCTAAGTGTGAGTCCTGAGAGTTATGAGGTTAGTATTGTGTAACCCTCATAGAAATACAAAGAGCTAGACTCTACATGCACTCATTTCAAAACAGCCTTATTGATACAAATCCTTAGAAATGGAAAAGCAGCACAATAGACCTTATGCATTGACGTCACCAAGCCGCCATCTTAGAGGTAAACTGATGATGAAACAATGGAAACGCGCTGATTTGTACGCGCGGCGCACAAGACTGGCCAATGAGCATCTTCCTTTTGACCTCTAGGTGAGGGCGCCCTACTCAAATGACGTCATATGCATAAGGTCTATTCTATTTTCAAACTCCCTTCAGAGTTTGCCCTTCGCTTTTCAGTAGCTAGCCAGCAGGGCCAGTTAGTTTGTCATTTCACTGGTCTCCCAGCTCTTTCACTAGTCTATATTTCATATTAAATAGGGATGTTTTTTTAACACTGAACTAGCCAGCTGAATCACTTGGAGAGTACTTGGACTGTTCCCCAGGTGTTTTATCTAGCCAGTGAAACACTGTTAAGGGAGAATGCTGCCCTCGGTGTTGGCATTCACATTAACTATGATCAGTATGATCTAAGAAGAACCGTTTCTAAATCAGGCCCTATGTTGCCATGCTCTTCAGTCTTGTTGCAATATGACATTCTCATTATTTTTTTTTTCTGGGAAAAGTGACGCTATCGATCTTAACACAGGGTTCTCCAAATGCACAACCTATACAAGCAATTTGCAGTTGATACACACCCCCAAAAAATCATAATGATAAAAAAAATAATAAAATTGTATAGCTTTAAGATCAAACTCATTAAATGAAATTATTTCAGATGCTCCAGATTGCACAGCAGAGCTTTCAAAACCGAAAATAAAGAGAGTAAAAGAAACATTCAGAGGAACTCGGATCATTTCAATTCAGTGTGCTTTGGCCAAACTAGCAAAATGTTGGTCCAAATTGCTCCAACTGTTTTGAAAAAAAACCTGGGGAGAACCATGCTTTAAAATGTCCATGATTGAAATTCAAAGCCTGTTCTTAAGATTAAAAATTAGTTCAAATAATTTGGGGTTGAACAAAGAAAAATTGACTGGAGCAGGGTTTGAACCAACGGCCTCCTGATTAACGTGCCGGCACTCTACCAACTGAGCTATTCAAAATAACCTTATGTGCTAATTAATCGATGGGCATGCACCATACATATATGTTCAATGATGCAATGCAATGTTAAAAATTATTTCTCGAAACGAGTGACATAAAAGCATACAATCCTTATCAAGTGTATAAATATATATATCTAGTTTAAAACCCTCCGTGACACCAGCAGAATTAACTCACATGCTTACACCATAGTACAATTTCCAAAAGTACTTTTTGTAATTAGCATGTTGGTGTTTGGTTGTTGGTTTTTGATTTTGGGGGAGGGTGTGGGGTGGTGAACATCATAAATCCCTTTCAAATGGTCTGAAACATTAGATAAGAGCCTCTAGACTCAATAAAACAAGTTCAACCCCCTCAAGCCATGTGAAAGCCACCTGTCAAAGACATGATTGATAACAGCCAGGAGTGGCTATTAGTCCAAGGCTAAGAGATTTGTTTTAAAATCCCTATGGGAATTCTTAAAGGGGAGGTCTTGGACGGAATTCGTTTTTAGCCAAAGAATCAACCGGAAAGGCAATTACCATTTAACATGCTATTTGGGTAAGCCTCAATGGGAACTTGGAATTGTTGAAATTTGTACACCAATTTTTTTTTGGGCGGAGGAAACAAACTTTGATTTGAGGTTGAACAAAGAAAAACTGACTATTTGAACAAAAGTGCCGGCGCTCTACCAACTGAGCTATCTAGCCCTATGTTGGCAGTCTCCCTAAAACAAAATTGGCGGGAAAACAATTTATTCACAAACAGACTGTTGATAACAGTCTCATGGCTTCACGGAGGGTTTTAAGGGAACACAGTATACATGCAGTGAATAGATGATAGCATGTATATACCTGGATATGGCTCATCTGTGGTGCCTGTGATAGAAATAAGTATCAGACGAGAGATGTCAGACCAAGGATCCGAGGAGGGGGGGGGGGGGGGGTCAATGTCAAGATCAGGCATGACATTTGGTCCTTGGGGAAATAAGTAGGAACATTTTATCGAGTACAAGGGCTGGCCTACATGTACACATGATGTAGGCTCTAATAAGACTTTTAGGGCAAAACAAATTGAAAGAATGATTAAAGTAAGAAGAATATCCTACCTGAAATAAATAAAAAGGGTACCCCTTTTAGAAGCTAGCTTAGTTTTGGGCATCTGGGTTTAGGAGGCTCTGGAGAGAAGCACTAGAAGCTAGCTTAGTATTGGGCATCTGGGTTTAGGAGGCTCTGGAGAGAAGCACTAGAAGCTAGCTTAGTTTTGGGCATCTGGGTTTAGGAGGCTCTGGAGAGAAGCACTAGAAGCTAGCTTAGTTTGGGCGTCTGGGTTTAGGAGGCTCTGGAGAGAAGCACTAGAAGCTAGCTTAGTTTTGGGCATCTAGGTTTAGGAGGCTCTGGAGAGAAGCACTAGAAGCTAGCTTAGTTTTGGGCATCTAGGTTTAGGAGGCTCTGGAGAGAAGCACTAGAAGCTAGCTTAGTTTGGGCATCTGGGTTTAGGGGGCTCTGGAGAGAAGCACTAGAAGCTAGCTTAGTTTGGGCATCTGGGTTTAGGAGGCTCTGGAGAGAAGCACTAGAAGCTAGCTTAGTTTGGGCATCTGGGTTTAGGAGGCTCTGGAGAGAAGCACTAGAAGCTAGCTTAGTTTTGGGCATCTGGGTTTAGGAGGCTCTGGAGAGAAGCACTAGAAGCTAGCTTAGTTTGGGCATCTGGGTTTAGGAGGCTCTGGAGAGAAGCACTAGAAGCTAGCTTAGTTTTGGGCATCTGGGTTTAGGAGGCTCTGGAGAGAAGCACTAGAATCTAGCTTAGTTTGGGCATCTGGGTTTAGGAGGCTCTGGAGAGAAGCACTAGAAGCTAGCTTAGTTTGGGCATCTGGGTTTAGGAGGCTCTGGAGAGAAGCACTAGAAGCTAGCTTAGTTTGGGCATCTGGGTTTAGGAGGCTCTGGAGAGAAGCACTAGAAGCTAGCTTAGTTTGGGCATCTGGGTTTAGGAGGCTCTAGAGAGAAGCACTAGAAGCTAGCTTAGTTTGGGCATCTGGGTTTAGAGGCTCTGGAGAGAAGCACTAGAAGCTAGTTTAGTTTGGGCATCTGGGTTTAGGAGGCTCTAGAGAAAAGCACTAGAAGCTAGCTTAGTTTGGGCATCTGGGTTTAGGAGGCTCTGGAGAGAAGCACTAGAAGCTAGCTTAGTTTGGGCATCTGGGTTTAGGAGGCTCTAGAGAGAAGCACTAGAAGCTAGCTTAGTTTGGGCATCTGGGTTTAGGAGGCTCTGGAGAGAAGCACTAGAAGCTAGCTTAGTTTTGGGCATCTGGGTTTAGGAGGCTCTGGAGAGAAGCACTAGAAGCTAGCTTAGTTTGGGCATCTGGGTTTAGGAGGCTCTAGAGAGAAGCACTAGAGTGTATACACAAGTTCTTTTTGTTTTATTCTTTCTTTTTTTCCCTTTCTCCCTAACTCAATATCTAAGAAAAGCTTCAACTGATTTGATCGGTTCTGTTATTAGAATCCCAAATGGTTGATGGCGCAGTTTTTTTGCAGACTAAGATGCGGTGCTTGTGAAGGGGAGAAAGACAATCAAAGACAATCAAAGACAATCAAAGACAATCAAAGACAATCAACAATTTAAGATTTCTGCTTCCAAACTGATTGATTTTTATCACATAGAAAGGAATCTAGTAAAGTGAGAAAGTTTGTATTTCAGTTGTCCGTGGTGAAAACAGAGTTCTTAAAATATGCCTTTTAGAAATGATGGTCTGCTGTTGTACAAGACCACTGATGCCTGGCCAAAAGTACTTCTTCGCTAGTAGCTGTTTCGGTCCTGGTTCTTCTTACCTTGCCTAGGTGCAATTTGATAAGGGGCCTGCCTACTGTTTTGAATCAAAGAAACATCGCCTAGAGGCAACTACTGTCCTACCTGGTGTGGCGTAGAAGTCCACTGTGGCCTTGGGGAAGCTGATGCTGTGTGCATTCTCCGCCATGATGCGGAATTTATAGTTTGTCAGCGCCTTGAGGTTGAGGTAGGACACACTGAATGACTCCACAGTGGGGCTCACCGTGTCCGTCAGGATCTCCCACTCAGCTGACCGATCTGAACGAAATTAAGATTTGAGAAAACCAAATCCAATTGGCATTAATACGCAGTTTTTGAATAGCGCTTTATCACATCCAACAGGCCTCTGAAAGCTTTTACACAGGATTGGTAGAGCTGACAAAATAGTCACAGACAGTTTTTATGTTTTGTGTGATCCACCATATACATGATGTAACAAACCTTTTCAGAACAAACACTACTCAAAAGAGATTAACACTATGGTGCTACCGCAAACCTCACCTGATACTTCCACCATGCAAAGTTTCAAATCCTACTTATCCTCAGTAAGCAATTCTGTAACATTGGGCCAGTGTTAAGTCTTTCAAGGAAAGGAAAATCTTTGAAAAAATTGACTATTCCTGAAATCAGAACAAATCCTGATACACCACACTCTACGGAGCATCATAATTACCTTCTTCTTGATACTCGATGATGTAACCAGTGAGGTCAGAGGCGCCAGTGTCTGATGGAAGGGACCACGTCATTGTCAAGTATTCCGTTGATGGCTCTAGCTTCAACATGCCCGGTGGACCAGGAGCACCTAACGTATGGAACAGGACAGAAACAGGACAGAAACATGTCAGCCATTGCACAGTGTCAAAAGGTTTTACTTAATAATAATAATAATAATAATAATAATAACTAGTTCTTATATAGAGTATTTTACAATAACGGTCTCAATGCGCTTTACATTAGTGCCCTGGTCATTGGGCCAATAACATTCCTTTAATCTTTCTCAGCTCCCTGGGGAGTATACAGCCCTGGGCTGCCGTGGCGCTCCGAAGGCTTTTTCAAACACAATATCAACCTCTACCCTCGCAGGTACCCATTTATACCCCTGGGTGTAAAGAAGCAATTATAGCAAAGTGTCTTGCTCAAGGAAACAAGCATCATGACCGGGACTCGAACCCACACCCCGGTGACCAAACCACCAGAACTTGAATCCGATGCTCTAAACCACTCGGCCATGACACCCACTCGGCCATGACACCCTACTTCTCTTTATACTCATAGCAGGCATATTTGGTCCTTGGGGGGAAAAAAGTAGGGAAATAATGTTTGAGCCCAAGGGCTGACCTACTTGTTCATATGGTGTATGGTTTAATATATTTTTCAAGATATTTATTCACCATTTTCCTGATTTTTCCAAGGGCAAAACAAAATAATCGGAAATCAGACTAAAGTAAGAAGAATATCATGCCTGTCAAAGAGAGAGTAAATACTCATTTGGTCCTGGGGAAAAAAGCAGGACAATTTATTATGAGCACAAGGGCTGACCTACATGTACACACGGTATAGGCTTTAACTGACTTTTCAGGCTCTTTAATCACAGTTTTCTCTGTGTTTTTCCGAGGGCAAAAAAAAACCCCAAAAAACAAAAGTGCACTCCTATCAAGACCGCTTCATGATGAGGATTTGGCTTGGATAGTGTTTTAAATGTGATTAGTAACCTCTCTTCATTTTGAGGCACGCTTGAGAGACAAACCCCGCAAAGATTGTGTGGTTTATATACTAACCCACTTGAGGTCCAGTGGTGATATTGGCCTCTGCGTACGGACCGTAGCCTCTGGCGTCGCTCTTCGCCCTGATGCGGAAGACGTACTTGGCAAATTCTCCCAGGTTGTCAACGCCGTACATGAGCATTGGTTCATTGATCTCAACGGTTATAGTTGATATCTCGTCTAAAATATAATAAGAACAATGTAGAGGTCATAGAAATTAGTTAACAGGAATTAGCACCCCCCTAAAATTTGAACAGCAGCAACTATTACCTTCACCCCCATTTTTCAATAGCCAAACTTAGACCCCCAGCAGAACAGCCAGTCTGGATGTAGATGCTTTCCCGCCCAGCCAGCCACATTGTGGATGACTGTTGGTGAGAAAGCATACAATAAAAGGGATTCACCAAAACTGGTTTCATCATCCTCTTTCTTGCAGAATCTTCCTTGGGATGAGCCCTTAACTATAATCACTAGGAGTGCAACAACAATTCTTTTTCAAATGAAGATCTTTTTTTCTTTTCACAATTTCCATGAAAAATTATTTGCCCTGAACATCGCTTAAAGCCACTCAAATTGGTAGGGCTCCAACAAAAGAAAAACAAAAGAGAGGTTTACTCTTTGTTTGAGATGATTTCTCTTTTTCGATACGCAGGAGACTTGCCGAGTCTATTTGAATACCATATTTTTTAATTTACAGCAAAATGTTTAGACACATTTTCAGGGATGTGATAGGCTGTTGAAATCAAACATGAGCTGTGAGCGTAAAGCGCAAAAGCTTGCGAGCTCGAAAGCTTGCGAGCACGAAACCCACTAATTTACATTTATCTTTGGTTTTAAAAAGCCCTACTTTGCAATCTGGGGGCGTTCTATATGGTTTTATCTTCATTTGTTTATAAATGTGATCTAAAGTATTTTTTTTTTTTTTTTTTTTTTTTTTTTTATTAAAAAAATATTTTCTTTTCGGGGGCCAAAACAAAAATGGATTTCCGGTTAAAAACTGAGAAAACACATCCCTGATTTTGTAATGTTCTGGTTACGACTTTGAAACCTACCATCTATTGGTGTGACACTCTCATAGTACACCTGGTAGCCGGTGATTTTGCCGCAAGGAAGCTCCGGGGTTTCCCAGGTCACATTGAGAGAGGACATCCGGATCTGACGGAAACTGACCAAGGATGGTACGCCTGGTGCTGTAGAGAGGAGAAATGGTAAGGATTTGGTAAAGACAAAAACAGGAAGGACTTGTTTCAAACCATGGATTAGGCTTCAGCTCTGGGCTTCGTTTGATGTTGAAGCACTGTGCAAAATGCACAATGTTCCAAAATTGATGAGAGATCCAAAGCTGGCCGACAGATCCAAAACCGGAGCCTAAGCATTAAAGCAAAGCCTATGCCTGACATGTTCTTGTGGTTGGTGGAGACGTTGGAATAGCAGAAAACGATATGAGCAGGGAAACATCTGAGGAGTTTCAAAGGAATACAATCATTTCTTCCGGTATTCTACATATTTCTCATCAGAACTTAGAATTTGTACAAGATCCCCAGAACAACATTTGCATATATATACGGCACTCACCACTTGTGGAAGTGGTCCCAGAGGTTTGGGTGCTTTCTGGACCATCCCCGGCCGAGTTGAATCCAATGACAGTCAGTGTGTACTCTGTGTAGCATTTCAGACCATCCAGGTTGGCTTGGGTCTCTTGGCTGGGGAAGGTCTTAGTGCGTTGTGAGGTGGACTGGTCCAATGTCTCCCAGTAGGTGATCTATCCAAAAACAGATCACAATTTTATGAGTACAGTCCTATGATCTTTACTTGTAATAAGTCTGGATAGATTTTTCATATTTTCATGGACCACGATGGAGAAATTCTTTTGACTTGAGTTTGTTGTCCTTTAATGTCCCTTCTGCCTTTTGAGTTTGCCAAAAAGGAATCCAATCATTAAGACCTTTACACTCTTGGTGATTATGAGCCGTTTCGATAAAGCAGCTGAAGGATGAAGGATAAAAACTGCTTTGTGTGACATACCCCTATTGACCCCAACGTCACAAACAGCTACTCTCTGCCATGCTTTCCATTCTTGGTGTCTTGGTGTAAGGGAGTAAATGCACACTACACTGTATACCCCTCAAGGACATTGATTACCAAAATGGCACAACCATTTATTTGAATAAAGTCTGTTACAATGACTTGCTTAGACACAAGTTACTGCTTAAATTTCGCTGACTAAAGCATGCATGATACTTGGCTCTCGGGAAAAAGTAGGACAATCTTATTGAGTAGAAGGGCTGACCTACATGTACATATATGGTGTAGGTTTTTCGGTAGACTTTTTAGGTTACTTAACATCAGTTTTGCTGAGGGCCAGAAAATCAGAAATCAGACACAAGTAGGACGAATATCATGCCTGCTAAAGAGACAATTGCTACGTCAAATGGTTCAGGGCAAGCTTTTGTATAGCAACCTCCAGATGAGCAAAGCCTGGTACCATTGTGCCAAGCACATTCACTCAAAATTGTGCACAAGCTTGCCCCGCATCATGTGAGGAATTCAAATTTAAGCAGTAACTTGTGATCGAGCAAGTCATTCTACCAGACATTAATCAAATCCAACTCGCAGTTGGCTTATTGGGTCAATCCAGTACACTCTGGTGGTTACCTTGTATCCCTGTAGCCCTCCATTCTGTGAGTCCAAGGATAGAGCATCCCATGTGACCATCAATGATGATGGGCCTGTTGCCGAAGCGTCAACATTACTTGGAGCTGCCGAGGGAACTGTAAGTAATGGTTGGGCAAAAAAACATGTAAACAATTTATCAAAAATTAACATCTATTAAATTGTTGCGGTACCCACTGCCAAAGATTTGAACTGCCTCTAGACATCGGGCTAGCTTGGTGGTCTAGTGGTAAGACATCCGAGTGATTTGACTGTGGATTTTTTTCAAATTGGGGAAAGTACCGAGTATACAGTGCTTAACACGCATTGGTGTAGGGGAAAAAACCAAATTATATTCATTAACCCCGATGCAAAAAATAACATCTATTAAACAACTTTTTACACAATGTTTAAAGACAAACTTAGTTTTTTTTTTTTAAAGGGACACAAGTGCACTTTTTGTTTTTAATGCTTTTAAGAAAAACCAAAGTAAATTTGCCTAGTGAGCAATAAACCTAAACTTTACTTAAGTCTAGTCCCAAATTAAAATACCTTTTAAATCAATTAACAGTAAGTGATAAGAAGTAATTATTATTAGTAAACTTTTGGGGTACAACCATGAGTAAATCTCTTTCGAGAGGAGTGTTGGCTCTGGACATTTACAGTGTTTGAGCACTTACTTGCGACTCCAACATAATCAGTAACTGGCAGACTGTACGGCCCTGGCCCCTTGACGTTGTAGGCTCTGAGTTTGAACTCGTAATCCTGGTACCGAACTAGATTGGTCAGGTGAAACTCCAGCTGGTCCGGGTCGGTCGTCACTCTCTCTAAGGGGACAGCGTCGTCGTTCTGGAGCTCCTTGTAGAAGACGCGGTAGCCGAGCAGGGGACCATTGTGAGTGTGGCTGGGTGGAGCCTACGGAAATTAACACAGGATAGTTGCTTAACTCTACAAAAGAGATTTTGACTTTCCGTGTTATCTTTGATTAAGATAGAGTTAATTTCCAGGACATATCTTGACAAATCTTAGATTTGGAATTTTATAAAAGGCTTGAACCCGGACACTTACCGTCCAAGACACCATGACAGACGTTGGGGTAACTGGAATCACTTCTTGAATGGAAGGTTGCCCGTCAGGAACTGGAAAAATACAAGATATGATATTATTTTTCTTGAAAATGATAGAAACAAACGTTGAGAACAACAAAAATGCTAAAAAAATGAAAACCTTCAAACCAATAATGAGCTCTCTTCATGAAAAAGCTTACGTATCTGGCCGACACGTGCAAATTGTAGGCCAATACACACAAATTACGGCTGCTACACAAACATTTAGATTACACAATAGAGCTTTTAAAACCAAACATAACTATCAAGTAAAAAGGGACGTTATTTCAATTCAGCATGCTGGGGCCAAAATGCTCCCCCCCCCCCCCCCCCCCCACCCCCCTGGGGAGAATCCTGTAATCCCCAAAAGACAAATCATTAAAAAAGTTACAAACACCATCTCTAGACAACCCACAGAATGTACCAATTGAGATGGATATATGACTGACAAACTATACAACTGGGAAAGGGGCAGGGGGATGGGAAGAGGAGGAGGAGGGCTGATCCAAAGGGAGGGAATTGAGGGAGGGAAGGGGGACTGGGGAAAAGAGGAGACACACACAAAATGTCTGGCTATCTTTACCATCTTGCTCAGTAGAGATCTCAATGGAGTCGTCACTGTAGTCGCTAGGTCCAACATCATTATGTGCTCTTAGGCGGAACTGGTACTCCGTGTACGGTGATAACCTAGTACAGCAGGGATGAGGGGAAAAGGTTCAATGAAACTTAATACTAACTCCCTTGGTGTTCGGACTAGATACTGTCGCAAACCTGCCAAAAAGCACAACACCCAAATGTTTGGACTCTGATAAGATTGGTACATGCATAGCCTCTTGCTAAGAAGAGGGTACAGGACCACATTCATTGAATACAAGCCAAACCACAAAATGCATTTTGGAGGGATTAACGGGAACATACATCATTGGTTCTTGGAAAAATAAACTCATTCCCATTCTCTAGTTTCCAGAACACACCACACAATCAACTCTGTAAAAGTTGCTTCAAACTATATTGGAATTCCAATTGAGGGAGAACGACAACAAAAAACAGTAAATTTGTTGTCAGCGATTTTCTTGAAATGTTCTACAGAGAAAGTCTCAGATACATTATGTATTTGTCTTTTCTTTCTAATCAATCAAATGTTAGAATAACACTGTTGATTTTACCCTTTTTTTGCAGGACTAGGTTATGCAAACACTTTGTTGAACAAAATTGAGGCTTCCTTAGGAATAGACCGGCCATTTTCTGTATATCTAATGACTTTTCATCACTGGGCGCCAGACCCAAGATGTCCACCTCTTCAAGATATACCATACTTACTTATCCACAACATAAGATATGACCTCTGGATCTACGTCCGTGGCATAATCTTGGAAGTCGGCATCACCCTCTTTGACCTGGATGCTGTAAGACCGTAGAGGGCCGTTACCGTCTGACCCCGGGGTCCATGAGATACGAGCCTCTCGGCTTTGGATGTGATCCACGTTAGGCTGGGATGGGGCAGTCGGGATGGCTGATGGTGAAACCAAACATGGGTTTAGCAAATTACAAATATGTGTGTCCCCCCCTTAAAGCCTGGGCCCAATTTCATAGAGCTGCTTAAGCACAAAAATTAGCTAAGCACAACAACATTTCGCTTACCAGAATAAGGTTACCAGCCAAACTACCATGTTTCATGTACAATTTGTGACTGGTATCCTGCTCATTTCTGCTTAGCAGACAATTTTTAAGCAACATTTTCTGCTTAAGCAGCTCTATGAAATTGGGCCCTGGGCTCAATTTCATAGAGCTGCTTAAGCATAAAAAATTGCTTAACAATTTGATGCTTAGCAGAAATGAGCAGGATACCAGTTACAAATTGTACAGGTGACATGGTAGTTTGGCTGGTAACCTTATTCTGGTAAGCATAGTTTTGTTGTGCTAAGCTACTTGTTGTGCTTAAGCAGCTTTATGAAATTGGGCCTGGTTTATAGACCTTGTAACCTGTGACATCACATGTTTATAAAAGAGCCACAGAGCTTGGACGTCCAGAAGGCATGATCAGGACACAGCCCAATGGAAGAACACATACAATCTTACTTTTCTACAGAGATTGCACTGTCTGATTTTTATCAACTTTTGAAGAAAGGTGGCACGTCTCAAAACCTGTTCAGCTGTGAATGCAATGTGGAAATGATGACACAACATGTAATATTTCCCATTTGACCAGTGTAGTATCTTGCCTGCCATAAAGGCTATGGAATGTACAAGGTTATTTTTGTTTTCAAACAAAGGTTACACGGTCTATACTGGTGGGTTACTTCAGGATGTTCTACTATACACAACACATGCACCACATCGGAGTAAGGGTGAAACCAAATCATACAACACGTGCAGTTGAGTGTTTTAAACTTACTGGCAAATCTTTATGGAAAGTAGGAGGTTGGGCCAGTGGCTTGAAATCAGGGCCCAATTTCAAAAAGCTGTTAAGCAGAAAAAAAATGCTTACAAAATTTCTTTGCTAAGCAAAACAACTAGGAGGACACCAGTGGCAACAATGTTAACATCATGGAAAGTTGGCTGGTAACCTAGTTCTGCTCAGCAAGATTTTTCTCTTCAGGCTTTATGAAATTGGGTCTCAGATCTGGATTCCTTCTTCAGGGACTTACTCCTATCATTGGTGGTGTACACGAGGGCTGTGGCGTCCTCGCCCCAACCAAGCCTGGTCTTAGCCGTGACGTTGAAGATGTAGAACATGTTTGGTAAGAGGCCTGATACGGAGAAGTCTTGGTCCATGTCCACCTCACTGACCTGGCTAAAGCTGTCGGGGAATCCCGTCTCCAAGTAACTCACCTGGAGCAAGACAAAACAGACATTCATAAATACCTTGGAGAGTTTGAGGTTTGAGCATTCTGATTGGTCAAAATGTGATCACAAGGTAGTGTTTGACCTGGCTTAAAACACCGCTACAGATGTAGTAGAAGTTGTTTAAGAAGGAGTCTGGAGTTCGGCAGGACAAGCCACTAGTTTAAGAAACTTGGTGTACTAACCCGGTAGCTCACTATGACTCCATTGGGCTGCGTTGGAGGCTGCCATGTGATCATCACGGACGTGTCGGTTACCACTGGAAACAGGATACCAGTGGGTGGTCCCGGAACTGTCATGAGGAATAATAGCATGATACATGATAAACATGATTACCCAACATATACATGAAATAACAAACCTGTGAAAGTTTAAACTCAATCATTCATCCCAGTCAAGAGAAAATAAAGGGGAAAAAAGTAAGCATCAATTTAAGTTTCCTCTGAAATCACAAAACAAAAAAGCAGGAACAATTTCTCCGGATCCAAAGTTGACATTCTTTCTCCATGTGGAAACCTTTTCTAAACCTCCAGGCTGCTCAGGTCCAATCTAAGCCTGGGCTTGGTATTAAGTGGAACAAGTCTCAGTTCCGAAAGCACTCTGTTACTACTGACCAGGTAACAAAGAGTAGATGAGAGACACAACCAGAGCAAGAGCTCCTGCCGAAAACTGAAGCCAGGCTTGGGACAAAGCCCCAAGGTTTCAGGTGTGACCTTTAAAGGCCATGTCACACGAGGCAATTTACCAGCAAATAGTTCCAGGAAATCTCCAATAAGAACATTCATTCACAATTCAGTTTTCTCATTATTTTCTTGAGGATAGCGAGTTACAGCTAGAAGCATGTCTCTCGTGCTGCCAAACTGTTCCGTATGCATGCAGTGCAGAATGGTTGTCATTCGAGTTGCCTCTAAAAACTGTGTCCTTAAGGCACCCTGACCACATTGGAAGATGTCCAAGACCAGTATCCACACTTGATGTGACCCAACATATACATGAAATAACAAACCTGTGAAAGTTTAAACTCAATCATTCATCCCAGTCAAGAGAAAATAAAGAGGAAAAAAGTTAAACAATTAAATTTTTGTTTTTTTAAAACTGAATTGTGAATGAATGTTCTTATTGGAGATTTCCTGGAACTATTTCGGACACACAAGCTCAAAACTAATATTTATTTATTTCTCAGAAACTATAACGTTTCAGGCAAAAATATTTTAACAGGAATTTTTGTTCACCATGACCATCTTTAAAAATGTAAGTTATGAACAAAATCTGAGAGCATTTACATGTTCAATCTTACCAATGTTGTGCACAGCCTTTTAAGACCTTTGAACAGCAAGTTAAAGCTGCCTGGAATTTCATCTCTTGAGGGGGCAGGGCCATTTTCATTTTGCAAAGGAAACCTCCATTGGCAAATCTTTAAGTCTATGAGAAACTTTTGAAGGGGTACCAAGGACTAAGACCAGGGCACTAAGGCCCCCATGCCTGTTATAGGTTTGTTATCTTCCTTACCACCCTGACATCAAGGATTCCATTTAAAACTTACCAGATTCTTGAGTTTGCACAAGCACTGCCTGGCTGGATGCACCATCTCCCATGCGGGTGTACGCTAGTACAGTCAGCGTATAACTTGTGTATCCACGCAGCTGGGTCGCCATGCCAGTTGATGCATCTTCCCCCGGCACGTCCAGGAACTGTTGGTCTGAGCCCAAGTCACTCTCTTGGTACAGCACCTGCACAGTTGGGGAAAAAAATCAAGACAAATATTTCTTCATGTCAGGTGTGGGTTTATAAACCACTTCAGGTTATATTTTAAAACATTTTCCATGCCCACTCGCGGTATTATATTTCGGAACTTTTTGCAGCTTCTTGAGTTATTGTATTCCTTTGAAAATATCATTGCCACAATGAAACCCTAATTTGACAAAGCAAAGATAATTAGTTCCGGGATTTGATGTTGTCGTGTGAGTAAATTGAGTAGGCACTCACCATGATTAGCAGAACCTTGGCCGTGAGCCACGGCAAAAAATCTGCCATGATATGCTGCAATTTTGGAATGCTCAGACTTAATACCCACTTACCCATTGAGTCGAATATAATGATAAACAATGGTGGCAGTGGTTAACAACCTTGGTGATCGGTTTGTGGCATAATTATGTCATTCAATCTGCCCAGACTTCCAGATAAGTTTTTTTTAAAGTTAACGGGCAGAACTTTCAATCAAACAAATACATTCCAAGTCCATGGCCTCAGTTGCCCTGGTATTGGCCTTGGTGCCCTTTCAAATATTTCTCATACACTTTAAGATTTTCCAATGAAAGTGCCTTTTGCAAAATTAAAATGGCACTGCCCTCTCAAAAGATGAAACTTCCAGGCCTGCAAATTCTCACATTTCTTTGAGAAATCAGCATGACACAGTAACTTGTTTAATTAGTTTTGTTTATTCAGTCATATATTTACAAATAATCCACTCACCTTGCATGCGCGAGAAATAAGATGGCACTCAAACAGTCTCCTTTACCTCACGCATCCCCCCCCCTCAAATAAGAGTTATATCTACACCCCCCTCCCCCACCACCCTCTACAAGAAGCATTTGTTGAAATAACAATTCAGCATATTCGGCAAACAGCAACTGAGAGCCTTACCTTGTATCCGAGAATGGCTCCATTCTGATCAATTTTAGGCACTGGTCCCCACGTTACTGTAATGGTTGTAGCACCGGTGGCCAGTGCAGCAACGTTTATTGGTCCAGAACTAGGCACTGTTTTGAGTATAAGAGGAAAGTGTAGAAAGGAACCAGGGATAATTAGACGCTGCCGTTTCAAACAAAACTACACTGTTAAGTTAGATAATGTTTCAGTTCTGTGGCTGAGCCCCATTGGGGTCATGGTGCTGTGTGTCCTCAGGAAACCATAAGTTGCTTCTCTTCACCCAGGTGTATACAAGTGGGCCAGTAAGGACTGATATGGTACATTTGCTTTCACCTTGTGTCTCAAAAGTATCTCCGTATTCCTAGGCAAGAAATCTTTTGGTGATGGCTTCCATCTAATAAGTAGAGTATACTTCCACAATGAAACTATCTCAAATGAGGTATACTTCCACGATAAAACTATCTCTAATGGGTTATACTTCAATAATGAAACTATCTACGATGGGGTATAATTCAATTATGAAAATATCTCTGATGGGGAATACTTCAATAATGAAACTATCTACGATGGGGTATACTTCAATTATGAAAATATCTCTAATGGGATATACTTCAATAATGAAACTATCTACGATGGGGTATACTTCAATTATGAAAATATCTCTAATGGGGTATACTTCAATAATGAAACAATCTACGATGGAGTATACTTCAATTATGAAAATATCTCTAATGGGGTATACTTCAATAATGAAACTATCTACGATGGGGTATACTTCAATTATTATAATATCTCTGATGGGGAATACTTCCAAACCGATTAAATTGCATCATCTCACAGTGGAATTATATGAACCCCAAATAGGAAGCTTGTGGAAATAAGCCCTCTCATGGTTAATTTACCCGTATCGCTGGTTCTCTCAACAAGGGCGTTACTGGCTGGTCCCATGCCCTCCTCGTTTTTCGCCTCAATCTGCACTGAATATTCTGTCCACTCCTGGAGACCAGTGATGATGTACTCTCCAACATAGGGGTCGGGAAAGTAATAGCTCCCGGAAGGGGGGTTAGAGTTCATTGAGTCGACCTCAGTCCAGGAGATGGTGTAGCCGAGTGGTTCCCCACTCCATTGGCTGTCGAGAAGTGGCTACAGGGGAACACAAACAAGATTCAAATTGGACGATAAGAAATTCAAGTTCCTCTCCTCTCAAAGTTTCTGGTTTATGTCCAATGCTTAGCCCTTTCCCTCCCAATTTCTTCTACATCCTCTTTGACGAAAAAAGTCAATTTGTTTAATACCCAATCATCTCGTCAACCCGTACAGTCCCAAATCCTTCTACATCCAATTGGCAAAGTAAAGGATTCAGAAGGACTGAGGGCCGCAGGCCCACGTAAATAATTACCGAGTCGCGCATTCCAATTTTATCTAAGTCCAAACATGTTGGTTTGAAGTGACATAGGAGAAGAGGATGTTGGAGGGTTGAGATCACCTATATAGGCAAGTGGGTCTAGGGTGATTTGTGGGCAAGTGTGATTGAAAACTTATTCAAATAAAGTTTAAACACATTTGCTAATGCTGTACCCTGCATGCCGTTGGTCTTAGTATGCTAATCTCCAATTCTAGAAACAGATTTGCATTAATACTTGCACAAAAAGTTGAGCAAGCTTCAAATGTGGCATTTTTTTTCTTATCTACAATGTCTTAGTTGTTATGCATTCAAGTATGCAGGAAACTGAAGTCCTTAAAACCTCTTTTGACCTTGATTTAACGCCTGCCTCAATACCATCTTTCACATTGTTTCAAATTTTCAATCCATACAAATACTATGTAGACTTGTGTCTGATCGGGAGATTTCTCAAAAAACTTCATCACCACACAGCACTGTTTTCTTTTCCATACATGAATTTGTTACCAGGGGCCAGTTTCAAAAAGCTGCTAAAAGAAGAAAAAATTGCTTAACACACCCCCTTCCCAGCAAAAATTAGCAGGACACCAAGTGGTACATGTGTCATGGCATTTTAGCTGGCAACCCTATTCCGGTACGCACAATCGTTTTGTGATGAGTTACTTTTTGTGCTTAAGCAGCTGTATACAATTGAACCCAGAAAGATACAAAAGAAATAACATCAACACCATCACCCATAGAGCTGCCCAGTACAAGATATTGCTTAGCAAATTGATCTGCTAAGCAGACATTTGCAGAGAACCAGCCGCAAACAATAACACAACTCATGGTATTTTGGCTGGTGATCTGTTTCTGCTAAGCAGGCAGCACCATGAGGTCAGTCCTTGGAGCTTACCACCCAGCGCACTCTCAGAGTAGTCTCACTAGTAGCTCGTACTGTCACCTCACGTGGGGCGATTTCCGGAACTGAAAACAAAACATCAACATCGTCAGTAATAGTTGAGGTACTTGGGTTTGTCAGAACATTTCTAAGATAGATGAGTCACTGTGAGCATTTACCATGTCCAAAAAAAAATTCTTGCTCACTGAGGTTTTGCTTGATCTTTATGGTTAACCCAGACTCTCTTAAGTAATTTTGCAAATGCTGTTCATTACTCCAACAAAATTCAGTTGACTTACATATGGTGTATATGTAACTCAACCCCACACTCTGGTTATATTTGTATGCCTGATCCCATGTAATAAAAAGGGTTGGGGTTGGTACGGGTAAAACAAAAGTTATGTTGATCTTGTTGTTGAATATTTAGTAGGGTCAAAAATACACTAATAATAATAATAATAATAATAACCAGTTCTTATATAGCGCATTTTACAATAACGTCTCAATGCGCTTTACATTAGTGCCCTGGTCATTGGGCCAATAACATTCCTTTAATCATTCTCAGCGCCCGAGCTGCCGTGGCACTCAGAAGGCTTTTCAAGCACAATATCAACCTCTACCCTCGCAGGTACCCATTTATACACTTGGGTGAAGAGAAGCAATTATAGCGAAGTGTCTTGCTCAAGGACACAAGCGTCACGACCGGGACTCGAACCCACACCCTGATGACTAAACCACCAGAACTTGAATCCGATGATCTAAACCACTCGGCCATGACACCCTATATACTGTGTAAGTCTTGGGTATATCGACAAGAAAACAACTCAAAACTCACTGTCTTGCTCAGTCTGTATCTGCTCGGTGCTCTCACTCGCTGGACTCTTCCCAATGACATTCTCCGCCCGGAGCTTGAACCTGTAATCCATATATGGGATGAGCTGGGGTATCGTGAAGCCATCCGCGTCTGGGTCGTGGTGGTTGTAGATAACCAGCCAGTCTTGGCTGGTGCCCACCATGGCCTCAACAATCCACGTGGAGATGCTGGTGTGACCAGCAAAGCCCGGAGTGAACTTGATATCCACACTGCGGGACTTGGTGTTGGAGAGGCTCAGCCTGGTGGGTGGGCCGGGTAGCACTGTGGAGAGAGGGAGACAAACAAAACAATTATATTTCTGGTAATGATACCAAGGATGCCTCATAAGTGAACTTAATCACTGTAGCTCACAAGCCGGAGGAAACCTGTTAACAAGGGTGCTTGCTATGTGAACCAGAAACACCAGGGTTACTCTTCCACGATAATTGTTTTGGGTTCTTTAAAGAGGAAGGGAAATTAACAAATCTATTTTGTGATGTACTCCTTTTCCAATAGATAGAGTTCTCATGTGAGTGAGGAAAAAAATTACAAATCTCCAACCTCACGTTATAATAGTGTAAATTGCCATTGTATTCGATACGCTTCCAGTGCAAAATTTGTCAACATTTAAAACATCTGATGACATCATTCTGAGCCATATTTTGCACATGAAGGGTATCAAATGCAGTGGCAATTTACACTATTTTAACATGAGGTTAGAGACTTGTGATTTTTCCCCACTCACATGAAGACTCTAACTATTGGAAAATGAGTACATCACAAAATTGAATTGGTCATTTCCCTTCCTCTTTAACGTACACAGGACCTATGGCTTAATGTCTCATCTAAAGGACAAAGCAATAATGGTAATGTATCTTGCTAAAGGACAAAAGTGCCACGACCGGGACTCGAACCCACAAACACAAGATAAGGCACTAGGATCAAGAGTTAAGGGAGTAGGTTGAACTAATGCCATGTTCTTTTACTGTATATTTCAGACGAACAATGACGGAAGTTGTATTCAAAAACACATGTACATCAACATAGTCCGGGAGCAAAGATATTTGACTTCCAAAGAAGAAGAAAAAAAACCAGGAAAGAAAAGTATACAAAGGAACCAGGAACTTGTGTAGGTATTCTGGAAGCAAGACTTACATGGTGGTACACCCGAGCTGAAGACCAGTTCTGTGGGCGGACCTGCTCCCACTGACGTCAACGCCCACATGATTAAACTGTACATGGTCGTGGCTGTCAGACCAGTCACCGTGTACTGGGTCTGCTCGGGTTGCAATCTGATTGGCTGAGCTGAGCTGTCGGATATGTTATACTCCTCCCACTGGATCTCGTAGCCTGAATACATGAATAACAAATAATCATTTGGGTTATCAGAGACACTATTCAAATGCTTCTCCCCAAGATTTACAATATCTTTTTACAAACTACAGTCTACCAAGTTCCAGTAGGTTTCAAAACCTTGCTCTTCAACATTGCAGCTTTAAATTTCTATTCTGCAAAATTATTACAAAACTAAACTGAGCTGATCACTGAAGTTGAAATTCTAACATTATACAAAATGCACACTTAAAATTACTGTAGCCTTTTTTTCAAGTTGTTTTGAATTTGTTGTTGTTGTAGCTTTACCTGTAAGAATGCCATTGATTTCAGCAGGCTCTGTCCATACCACCTTCAGAGATGTGTCTAGAATGTCCCTTAATGTGATACTACCAACCATACCGGGAGCTGAAGAGAGAGAAAACATAGATGGAAACATGAAAAGAAGCTCATCTACAATGCAGGGAAAATATCACAAGGATAACATTTTTCAGCACAGAATACAATGTTTGAGAAAAACCTGGTTTGTAATTCATGCCTATGCGAATCAAATTTGACGCCACAGCTCTGTTTTTGCTGTGAAAGTTTTGCAAGAGTTGAGCGCGGCTCAACTCCTGCGAATTGTTCGTCAAATTCGCTTCGCATTTGCATTCGCAGGAAGTGTGAACTGGGCTTTTGTAAAGTAAACACCATTTCAACAAACAAACATGGAATAAATGAAATAATTTGCATGTAACAAAAGTAACAGCTCGGCCTTTCATCTATTACTACTTGCAAAAGCATACTGATCTTCCTTAAATTTAAATGGAATTTACACAGTCAAAAAGTCAAAAACCAGGCTGGTTTACTGTGTTCAATTTTCAATCTGAGTGCGATTAAAACGGCCCTGCTTATAATGCATCTGTTTTAAAAACAGACTTTGGGAAATAATTTTAAAAATTGTGTATGCCTTGACTGCAGTCACTGTTTCTAGATCTCTCAAACAAAAGAGTACAAGTCTGAAGCTTAAAATACATGGTATTACCAATACTTATACAGGGACTGCTAAGGTAACACTAAATCTTTCCAATAAATGTTAATAAATATTGCACTTTCTCACAGATACCCTTCGAAAACAAACAGAGAAATTAAAAAAACCACACGAGAAAACTCACTGTCTTGCTGTGTCAAACGAGTGATCGTTGGGCTTGGTGGACCGTCTCCTGATCCGGTGTAGCACAACACGCTGGTCATGTATTCGGTGTATTTCTTCAGACCGGTCATGGTACCTTCTTGGACGGTGTTGGTTGGATCGGGCGCCAATCTCACCTCAATCTTGGAATCCTCTTGTCCTGCTTCCCAGGCATGCAACTGATGACGGAAAAAAAAAGATCACAGAATGTTAACTTTTATCATGAAAAATGCTCACATCCATTCGAAAAGACCAATGACACTTTTATTCAAGAAATAAAACCTTGATTCTTGGGGATTTGTGAAGTTTATTTTTAACTGGACTATGTTAAACAATTGAACCCCAAATTATTTGGTTATTAACTTTGATTAACTAGTCCAACTTCACAGAGCTGCTGAAGCACAAATTTAAGCTAAGCACAAAACAATTGAGCTTGCGATTAAAAGGTTACCAGCCAAAAAAACATGTCATACCTACCAATACCATTTGTGACTGGTTCCCTGTTCTTAGCTGACAAGACTAAGCAACATTTTCTGTGTAAACAGCTCTACTAAATTGGACCCTAACAGCAATTCTTTTACAAGGAATTTCGAAGCTATGCATCTTGAAAACTTTAGGGACTGGATAAAGTAAAATGTTCTCACACCCCCAAAATATCATCCCTTTAATCCTTCAATGCCCAATTGCCTAATTGAAGGATTTAAAAGCTGGCGACGGTTGACCCAAAGAACAATTGCGTATCACAGGGTCAGGCATTCAAAGTCTTGTTTAAGTCCAAACAATTTGGGGTGGAGTGTTAAGTCCAAACAATTTGGTGTGGAGTGACACAGGAGAAGAGGGTATGGGAGGATTGAGGCCACAAGCTACCAAATTCTGTTTCAGTCTAGAATCTTGAGACCAGGGCCCAATTTCATAGAGCTGCTTAAGCAGCAAATATTGCTTTGAAATTTTCTGCAAAGCAAAAAATAAGCAGGATACCGATCACAAATGGTACATGTGGAATTCTATTTTGGCTGGTAACCTTATTCTGGTGAGCATATTTTGTATTGTGCTTAGCTACTTTTTGTGCTTAAGCAGCTTCATGAAATTGGGTCATGCAGGGCCCAATTTCATAAAGCTCATAAGCACAAAAACTTGCTCAGCACAGAAAAGTACTGCTTAGCATTAACAGGTTACCAGCCAAAATTACATAAACTTTGCATTGTTGTGACTGGTGCCCCACTCAATTTTTGCTTAGCATAGAAATTTCCTAAGCAGTATTTTTTGCTTAACAGTTCTATGAAATTGGGCCATGGACCCAATTTCATTGAACTGCTTAAGCACAAAAAGTAGCCCATCACACATAAATTAATGCTTACCAGAACAAGGTTACCAACCAAGATACCATGTCACATTTACCACCTGTGTCTGGTATCCTGCTAATTTTTTGCTAAGCAGAAAATGTATAAGCACTATTTTCTTAAGCAGCTCTATGAAATTGGGCCTGGATAATCCAAAACAAAAACTTTCCCCCATTACCCAGCCCTGATTGTAGACAGTTTTCTTTGTACTCACCTTATAACCTTGGTTGATTCCGTTAATACTCTGTGGGTCGGGGGCTTCCCAGCGGAAACGAATGGCCGTTGAGCTTATGACATTTATCCGTGCATTTTGAGGGGCTTCAGTTGGCACTGACAAATCAAACAGCATTTAATTGGTATTAGCAAACCTTGCAAAGTAGACTTATAAAAAGTTCGTTTTTTTAAAGCACAGAATCAACTATTTAAACAAGTATGTGGGCATGGCTTTTTGCATTCTGTATACCTGTTTATGTGTGTTGTGATGGCATTTAGCCTTCGAGAAAGACTCTGCTAGCGTCAAAACATCAGGCTGTTAAAATTATTGGTCAAAGAGATTTGTTGTGTGTCATATAAAAAGAACGCTGAACATATAATGGTACCAAACAGTGATGGAAGCACATAACAATCACTCAGCTTTGTCTTTGATATTTAAAAAAACGTACCTCCCTCCATGGTGCGTTGCTTGACTGAGGTACTGAACACCCCGACACCAGCCCCGTTGTAAGCAGCCACTTGAATTTCATACCGAGCCCACGTGATGAGTTCCGTCAGTGTGAACGAGGTCTGCCGGACGCTGGTGATGTTCCTTAACGTGAAGGGTAAAGAGTCATACCCACTCAGCCTGAAGCGTAGAATATAGCCCTGGAGAACGCCGTTCCAACTGTCCTCTGGAGGCTCCTGTATTTTCATAATTGAGTTTGAAGAAGTCCTATGCTTTTTAATTTGTTTTTTTACCCTTACACCGATGTGTGTTAAGCACTGTATACTCAGTACTTACCCAAGTTCTTTGACAAAAATCCACAAGCAAATCACTCGGGTGGGATTCAAACCCACGACATTTGCATTGCTAGAGCAGACGTCTTACCACTAGACCACCGAGCTAGCCCGATGGCTAGAGGCAGTTCGAATCAATAGCAGCGGGTACAGCAACGATTTAATGGAGTTATATAATAAGTTCTATGCTGTGATTACTCTTTGGGGTATACCGCAGGGCTTGGGAAAGTACCGAGTACACAGGGCTTTTACACACAATGGTTTAAGGGTTAAACCAAATAATATCCTTTAACCCGATGCAAATTTAACACCTGTTAAATTGCTGCGGTACCCACTGCTAATATATAACATTTGAACTGCTCCTAGCTATCGCACCATCTTGGTGGTCTAGTGGTAAGACATCTGTTCTAGTATGGAAATGGTTGTGGGTTTGAATCCCACCCGAGTAATATCCCTTTGATTTTTTTTTCCACAGGACTCGGGAAATTACTGAGTACACAATGCTTTACACACATCAGTGTATGGGTAAAACCAAATAACATTCAGGATGAACTCATTGCTGTACATTACCTGCCATTCCACAATGATGGATGTGGTAGAGCTTGCACTGGTGACAATATTGTCAGGAGCTTCATCTGGCGCTGTAAAGAAGAAGATAACAAACAATTGATGACTGTTTGGTGACAAACAAAAGCCCCTTTTACACATCTAGCATTTGCCAAAGTTTGATTATAAATACACCGTTAGGATCTGCATTTGTACATCTACTTAAATATTTCAATATGTTTGGGTGCAAGAAAGAACAAAATTGACTAGAGTGGGATATGAACCTGCGACCTCCAGATTAACCTACCTGCGCTCTAACAACTGTGCTATCTAGCCCTAATGTTGGGGGTCTCCCTATTTTGTCAATATCTTTGTTATGGGGTTGACCAGTCAGAAGCCATTCAATCTGTAACTGCCAAACAGCCAGGGATCACAGCAAAGTTTACGATACAACCTGGGAAGCCACAGTAGAGGGATCACCTTAAGGGGATGCAACTTTTTATTTCAAACATCAAGTAATATACCACAAGGGAAACTCACTGGGTAAATTTTAAATAATTTTTGGTTGAACAAAGAAATATTGACTAGAGCGGGACATTTACATTTGCTCTATCTGGAGCGGTTATGTCCACGCAGAAAGAATAATCCGTTATTGGAAAACACAATTTGAGAAACCTTTTATGCAGAAATGTTTCTCAGATTGAAACGTTTTTCAGTCCCTCTCTCAAAAACCACATTCCTTTGACGGGAATCTTTTCTCAAAATGTTAACTATTATGAACAGCTGCAGTGCTTCTTACCAAGTAAATGTTTACAGTCATTAATTTTGTTTAGTTATAACCAAAGGTATACCCTCCCTTTAACAGACTTTTCAAGCTATTTAATCGCAACTTTTCTGATTTAAAGTGGAAATCAGACTTTTTTTTAGGGAGATTTCATGCCTGAGTATTCAAGAGGATTTTGACCGATTGAGGCTAATCAAGACTCCTTCTCCCTTCCACACTTACGTTCCTCTGGAATATGAAGCACTGTCGTTACGTCGCTGGTCTCTCCTCTACCAAGCCAGTTCTCAGCAGTCACTCTGAACTGATAGCTCCTGGATGGAATGACGCCCATTATTGGGAATGAGGTCAAACTGGGGTCAACGTTGGAATCAATCTCCCGGAAAGATGACTCTAAAACAAGATATGAACCGTTCAGATTTTAAACTGACTATACTTTTTAAAATGTTATTATTATTATTTTGTTTTTATGAGAAATTGCCAAACATCACAAGGCTGGACGGCTACTTCAAGTTGAGAGCTGCACTTAACTGATTTGGGCTGCCCACCCAAATCAGTTAAGTGCAGGGGCACCAGGGGCACGTTGCCACCTACTCCTGGGGCTGAGGGCTAACCCCTTCACAGTCCAAGAGGATGTTGGCATGGGTATCATCCACTAGGAGCCTGGCTGGTAGAGCAGAGTGCACTACCTTCCCAACTTTTCACGAAGCAATTATGGCTAAGTGCCTTGCTCTAAGGGCACAAGTGTCATGACCAGGATTCAAATCCACACTCTGCTGCTGACAACACCAGAGCTTGGGTCCGGTGCACTAGACCGTTCAACCACAACACAGCAAAATCAACTTCCATAATTTATTAATGCATCAAGGTTGTGACTCCACCGTGCAATGCCTCAAATCAATTAACAAAATCAAGAATACCCAATTGGTGTGCACAACAAGCCCCCAAATCCATATATTACTCGTCTACGATGCAAAGTCTCAAATAATTTCACTCAGTATTTCATCAAGAACACTTGATCTCCTTACCGTCCTCTTTCTGCTCGATGATGTAGCGTATAAGCGGTGAGTTGCCGTCAAATGCAGCCACCCAGCTCAGCAGGATGGTACGAGAATCAGTCGGGCTGATTGATGCCATGACGTTAGCTGGCATCTGAGGAAGCTCTGTGAAATAGGAAGGGGTGGATAGAAAAGTTACATAAAGCGTTAGCATCGCCAGCTTTGAAACTTGCAAAATGCCCAAGCAAAAAACATGTGGGCTTTTTGTAATATAGAGGGGCTCTAAGGTTTAATTCAGTTTTGTGATGCACTCATTTCTTAATAGATAGAGTCCTCATGAAGGTGGGGAAAAATTTACAAGTCTCTAACCTCACGTTAAAATGGTGTAAAATCCCCCACCACAGAAGTGTGGGATGAGTCTATGAATGATACTTACCCAAATAGTTACTACTTATGCATATTCCTAGCCGGCAGGCTACTTCGCTAGAAAGATTGACAACCAATAGGGCGCCCTCTCGTGCCCACCCAGCATGCTACGCAGTAGCTCCGCCATCTTACGTCCTTCTTTTTATCATCTAAGAGGTAACCCTGACTACGAGCCAAGAGTGGGGAAGGAGGGCGGGGTGCTATTTGGGTAAGTATCATTCATAGACTCATCCCACACTTCTGTGGTGGGGGAGTCTATTTCATTCACTTACCCAAATAGTTACTACTTATGCATAGAATAGCACCGCAACATGGAGGTTGGGTAGGCGAGTCACCCTTTTTTTTTTTTTTTTTTTTTTTTTTTCTTGGTCTCACCTCAAGTTTTGTCCTGGCGTCGCCTGGGGGGGATCACTTGGCTGTGATTCCCTTCTGGGTTGAGATGCTGACAGCACTGCTCTCCCAAAGGCACCTTCGTTCTGAAGCACATCACGCAGATAGCAGGTGGTAAAGGTTGATGGGCCTTTCCAGCAAGCTGCTTGTGAGATCTCTGCAAAAGAAATCCCTCTGAAGAACGCCCAGGATGTGGACACGGCGCGAACGTCGTGTGCACGTATGGTTCCCTGACTGTCTTTGTCCTTATCGGACAGCCAGTCGGGGTTAGCCGACTTTATCGCCGATACAATCCATCGCTTGATTGTATCTTTGGAGGCCGGACCATGTGGGGGAGTAGTTGAGATAAATATTTGATCGCAATTCCCCCTAAGTGATTTGGTACGTTCCAGGTACCATTTGAGGCAACGTACGGGGCACCAGAGCCTGTCTGATCGCACCGACGATACCGACGCAATTTCGGGAATGAAGATGTCAGGCGGAGTAAAGATTGCCGTCTGATTCTTTGTCAGGAACGATGCCCTGGGCACAAGACGAACCCCGCCCGGTTCCCATCTGATGTGACCCGGGTGGATTGTTAGTGCCTGGATTTCACATCCCCGTCTAGCCGAAGCTGCGGCTATAAGGAAGGCCAACTTAGTGGAAAGTTGCAGCAGCGATGATAGGTTCGCTGGTTCATATGGAGGCGCTGCTAAGTTCTCTAGCACGCGCCCCAAGTCCCAAGATGGGACAAGCCTCTGTCTTGGGGGTCTTTCATTAAACATGCCCCGAAATAATTGTGTTAGTACAGGGTTCGATGAGATTGTGGAATTATCAGGGAACCCCGCGTGGACCGCAGCAATGGCCGATCTGTAATTTTTTATCGTTGCCACCTTCAGTTGGGATTTGAAGAGGGGGACCAGAAAATCCGACACCATTGCTAGAGATGCTGTGACCGGATCCACCGATCGGTCGGCACACCATCGACTAAAATGTCGAAGTCGACTGTCGTAAACCTTTCGTGTGGAGAGGCGACGCCCCTTCGCTGCCAGGGCTGCAGCTTCCTTAGAAAGGCCTGCTGCAATGAGGGATCGCTGGACAGTGGCCAACACGCCAAGTGGAGGTCTCCCGGCGCTGGGTGCAGTAGACGGGAGTGTGGTTGGTATAGAAGATCGTGTCGATCCGGGAGGATTAACGGATCCCCTATCAGGAGTCTCACTAGCCTCAGGAACCACGGCTGGCGTGGCCAGAAGGGAGCGATCAGGAGAATTCGGCACGGTTCCTGCTCTATCTTCCCTATGACTCTCTGGAGAAGGGATATCGGAGGGAACGCATATGCGAACATGTCTGTCCAGTCTATGGCCAAGGCGTCGGTGGCCCAAGCCATGGGGTGATGAAACCTTGCGCAGAATACCGGGAGTTTGGCATTTATTTCTGTCGCAAAGAGATCTATGTGTGGTCGACCCGCTGTCGCGAAGATCTGTTGGGCTACTCCGTTGTGCAGGGTCCACTCTGTAGGGATCACTGTACCCCTTGACAATGCATCCGCCACCGTGTTTTCCACTCCTGGAATGTGGCTTGCTCGCAGGACTACCTCGTTCTGGATGAGCCACCGAAATATATCCCAGGTGAGGAGGCATAGCTGCGGTGACCGCGTGCCCCCTTGCCTGTTTATATAGGACACGACTGTCGTGTTGTCCGTTCTGATGAGAACCGTCCGGTTTTTTACCTCGGTTCGAAAATGTCGCAGAGCATTGAAGACCGCCTGGAGCTCCAATATGTTGATGTGTTGGGATCTGAAAAATGTTCCCCACTCTCCGGCTGTCTGCCGCGGGCCCAGGGACGCACCCCAACCCTTGTTGGATGCGTCGGTTGAGATTGTCACCTGTGGGGCCCTCTGAGGGAACCCCAGGCCGCAATTGACATTTTCCTCTTGTTGCCACCACCGAAGATGCAGATGAATGTGATTGGTGATTGGCACAAGAATGGTTATGCAGTCCCTTCTCGGCCTGTAATGTGACAGGAGATGTAATTGAAGTGGTCGCATTCGAAGGCGACACCATGGAACCAGGTCTACCAGACTGGCCATGAGGCCCAGGAGTTTTAACCAAGCCCGTGCTGTGGCCGTCGTGCCGAACAGGAACAGGTCCACGCACTGAAGCAGGGCTGTGGTGCGTTCCTTTGTGGGAAAAACCACGCTTTTCTGAAGATCGACAACTGCGCCTAGGAATGTCGGAGACTGAGTTGGTATGAAACGGGATTTCTCCTCGTTTATGATGAAACCTACGGCCCTCGTCACCTCGCAGGTAGTCCGTATATTTCGGGACGTTTCTTCTTCCGATCTGCCGACAACCAGCCAGTCGTCTAAATACATATAAATCATGATATTCCGACGACGTAGATAGGCTGCGATTGTTCGCGTGACTCTTGTGAACACCCTTGGTGACGTTGAGAGTCCGAAAGGAAGAGCCTTGAACTCCAATGTGTGCCCTCGATACCTGAATCGTAGGTATTGGGAGTGTTCCGACAAGATGGGTATGTGGAGGTACGCATCTTTTAGGTCGATCGATGCTGCCCACACTGCCTTGGGTAGCGACTCCAGGATCACTTTGAGTGTTTCCATCCGGAAGCGCCTCGGTCTGATGAACCGATTGAGCGGTTTCAGATTTATGATTGGTCGCCATTCTGAGGTTCCCTTTTTGGGCGTTAGAAAAAACGTCGAAAGGAACCCTTGGAACTGTTCTGATTCCGTCACCGGACACACCGCCTGTTTTTCTAGAAGGGAGGATATCTCCTTCTCTAGAGCCAGGCGTTTTCCTCTGTTTGCAGGAACTGGCGTTTCGCAAACTAGGGTGTCCGACGAAGGGGTGCTCGTGAACTCCAGACGGTAGCCATGTTTTACCGTTGCGAGCACCCATGCGTCGGACGTGATCGCGTCCCAAGACCCTGCGAAATCTCTGAGGCGGCCCCCGACGGGTCCCAGGTCGGGGGCCAGAGTCGGGAGTGGGACGTCACCTCCTCCACCCCCCCGAGTAGCGGGGAGGGGGAGGGGGCCTACCGGCGCCACGGCCACTGCCGCCCGTCTGGAAGTTCTGACGGACAGGCTGGGAGTAGCGAGGTGTTGCCGGAGCAGCGCTGGGAGATACCCTAGGGGCCTGCTGGTGAGAGGACTTGAGGGCCTTACGGAACGCCGGACGTGGCGTAAAGCTGACCTTGTTAGTCTTCTTCCCTCCAAACTTAGCCTTGGACGCCACTGGCTTCCGCAGGTTCAGTTTGTCCGCTGTCTTCAGACGCTTGGCCTCTGCCTCAAGGACCTCTTGAAATTGTCCTCCAAAGAGGTCATTCCCAAGGAGAGAAATGTCTTCCAACTTTTTCTTTGCTCCGTCATAGGGGATGTACAACGTCTCCAGGACGTTTGTCCTTCGGGATCGTGTAGCCTGGAGCGAGATCCGAGTGAACTGCTCTAGGGACATCCTTAGGCCCTCCTCCAGACAACGAAAAGCTACAGCAAGCATATCCGCTGGGGTGGAAGCGCCCTCCTCACAGGCGCAGACAATATACTCTGACAGCAGTAGAAGAAAGGCGTTAGTTTTGGCGCCAAACCGAGCAGCCTCATCAATCTTCTTCATCTGCTCTTCCAATCGAGCTTTACTCTTGTCAGCGAAGATCGCCTTAGCCGAGGCCTTACCTCCATCGCTCGAGAGCTTGTCTTTAGCGGTAGATGGTATAGTGGGAACTGTAAAAAAGTCCTCACAGTCTTTCTGTGGGTACTGAAAATAATTTTTCGATCTTCTCGTGTGCGGGATCCATTTCTTCAGAGAGGCTGTGCTCTTAATGCGATCCACACAAAGTCGATCTAGCGGAAGGGTCGGGAACGGTGTACTACGCGTTTCCTCCCCTCCCGTACGTGTCTTAAAGGAACGATGTCCAGATGACTCTTCTGGGGTATCATCGGCCGGTAGCTTAAGGACACGTACCATGTCTCGTTGTATCAACCTAAGCTGAGTTTCAAAAGATGAAAAACTGCTTGGGTCCGCGGCCTCATCTTCCTCAGAGCAAACACGTGACTCACGTGAGCTCAGTTCCCCCTCGGGTTCCTCACTGTCGGAGACCCCAAAAGTTGTCGAGGGATGTAGTGAGATGGCCGTTGGTGAACCTGGTGGGCGACGGGCACGCCCTGGAGTGAGAGGCACCTCTGGCTCACTACCGCCTACCTCAGATGGGCCTGGGAGGCTGGGATAGCGTGGAGCTGCCATGATCGGTCCCTGAATGATCAACCCCGGGTCTGGGTCCGGGAAGGTGGATGGCGGGGGAGCCCGTTGTGAATCGGGTGCCGCCCTCCACTGTTGTTGGGCGATCGCGGCCAATGAAGTACTGATGGAATCAAATGCCTTCATAAAAACCGCAGAGGATATGGTATCCTTTGTCTTTTTCTTCTTGATCTTCGGTGTTGCTGAAGAATCATCAGAAGAGGAAACTGGGCGTTTCTGCTTAGCCTTCTTGCCTGAAGGACTGCCAGTCGCACTACCCCGGGAGAACTCCGATGAAGGGTCAATCATCGGTACTCCTGAGCATCGATCAGTGAATGAAGTTGACTGGGATTCTCTCACCCTATGGGGCAGGGGAGGAGGATCCCTTGAAGCCTCTAACTCTGATCCCGCCAGTTCACTCCCTGGAGTAGCCTGGGCTAGCAATCCAGTGGTTGTTCGAGGCGTTGAGTTTCCTGAGGAAGCCCGCGCCTGAGGACCGGGTGAAGTCACGAGTCCAAGGACTGATGATGACTTCGAGTGTGTTGTACCTTTCATGGGTTTACCCTTGGTACCACTCGGACCCTTAGCTGTGCCCTTTTTCATTGCGAATTATATTTCGTGATAAATCGTGTTAAAAACGCGATAAATCGCGATAATCCCGATAAATCACTAAAACGCTAGGGCAGGTACGTACAGTGTGGACTTCGTTATGTTCGGTACTGTACTTCACTCCGAGCGTAAATTCGCGTGAAATCGGAGACGACAGAGTCGTTGATTCCCGCGAAAAGTTCGCTCTACGTGATGGCTAGTTATTTTTAATCTAGCCGTAACTGTAGGGGAAGGGAAGGACCGAACGGTCGATATTCCCCGTAGCAGCTTTCTCAAAAAAGGTCCCGCAACCCAAGCCAACCGCGGTGGCGAGGGAAGACAGACTGACCGGGGAAATTGAATGGCCTTACCGGCGCAAATCACCCACGGCAAGCCCGTAAGTTCAGAGACCGGCTCAGTAACGATAGCAGACGGGGCAAGGGAGAGGCCAGAGGCCGGTATACCCCGTATAATAGCTTCGTTGGGCCCCCCGCTCTCCGCTGGAGCGAGGGGGGGAGCGAGCAGGGGAAGGGAACGGATTTAACCGGTATACCCAAGCTCTCTCTCTGCTAGCCTCCTGCACCGAACCGGGAGTACTTCTCCCGGGCAGGGAGTTCAACTGGTCGCGACCAGAAGAACACTAGCAAGAAAACGTAATGTACTGAGCCCTCGGAGTCAGTCTCCTACAACGGCCGGGAGTACTTCTCCCGGAGTAGGGAGTCCCACGAGTGTAGACAAGTGGAACACCGACTCTAACTAGCCTCCTACAACGGCCGGGAGTACTGCTCCCGGAGTAGGGAGTCTCACGGAAGTGAGACACTAGTTAATATATTTATAAATCAAAATAAGGAAGACACAGGAGACACAACAATTAAGTAAAATACACTTGTATTATATATCAAGAGGATACGTTCGATCCCCGAGACCAGCGAGTGCTACTTGCGCTCGTCTGGCCTCAACAGAAAACGTCTCAAATCTTCCAAAAAACGCAAAATTATCACTCAAAAATAATTAAAGAACTCTACAAATCAAACTGGTTGAAAATCTTCTTAATCCTTTATAGGAAAAAAACGAAAGCACAATCTCAGGTTTTTCCAAACAAGAGCGTGAAAACTCACGTGTACACCGTACCGTCGCTAGAAAAAGAAGGACGTAAGATGGCGGAGCTACTGCGTAGCATGCTGGGTGGGCACGAGAGGGCGCCCTATTGGTTGTCAATCTTTCTAGCGAAGTAGCCTGCCGGCTAGGAATATGCATAAGTAGTAACTATTTGGGTAAGTGAATGAAATAGACTGTCATTTTTCAGCGCGAAATTTGAAACATGACGTCAGCGGACATCTAAAACAAATGGGTCTGTACATTCCAAAAAGGATTTTTTGGGGCACCAGTCAAAAGGTCAAATTGAATATCATTAACATTCAGGAATGAACTAAATATTCTCTCTACAAAAATGCACAGACAATAAATTTTGATTTTGACATGAATTGCACAGTGGCATTTTTACACCGTTTTAACATGAGGTAAGAAACATGCAGCGTTTTTTTCCGACATTCATAAGGACTCTGACTATCTATTGGAAAATGAGTAAATCACAAAACTTAATTAGACCTTGAAGCCCCTTTTTAAAAACAGGATACAGGACTGGGTCTAAAATGCAAACAAAAATATACAAAAATAATAATAATAATATAAAAATAAAAAAATTATAATCATTTTGTTTTTGCATTTTAAACCCAGTTCTTGAAGCCTCTTTTTAAAAACAGGATACAGGACTGGAATTAAAATGCGAAAAAAAAAAAATAAAAAAATGCCAGAAATATACAGTAAATTCCTCACCAAGGATTGTCAGTATAGCACTTGCTGAATCGTCACCAGCCACTGAGGTGACCACGCACTCATAGGTACCCTTATCACTCCGCCTTGCCTGGGTGATCTCCAAGGAGCCAGACGATAGGATGTTGACTCTATTGGAAGCATCAGGATCGATAGGGACAGAGTTATGGTACCATACAACGTTGACGGTGATTGCGGGGTCACGATGCACGACACAGTCCATGATGGTCAGGAGGCTGAGCTGGATCTCAGTGTCCACTGGGCGGGTTAGGATGAATGTCGGCACTGGAATTTGACAAGATAAGTTGTACATTAAATTGTGCAATTCCTTGCGTGAAGAAATTCAAAAATTAATTTCAATTTAGGCCCCCACTGGTGAAGCTACAAAGTGCAGTTTGCTAACTTTACATAAAGAAAGAAAAAAAAACTACAAAAGTAATGATAAACAAAGAAACAAGATTAAAGGCTTACATTATATACACTTTCCAATAACATTCAGCCTAATCAATGTAGCCGGGTAAAGCATTGTCGTTTATCCCGAATTCAATAATTACACATCAAAGTTAAATAACATTCAGTCCGACTTTATGGCAGTGGCAGTTGGGTGACTACTCAAATAATTTGTAACCTTATAAAATACAAGTAATAAGCTACAAGGGAAACTGACAGAGTAATTTATTTGTAATTTTGGAATTGAGAAGAACAATTGAATGGAGTGGGACTTGAACCTGCGACCTCTAGATTAACATGCCTGCAATCTACCAACTGAGCTATCTAGCCATATGTTGGCGGTCTCCCTATTTTGTCAATATCTTTGTTCAGGGGTACCAGTTAGAAGCCGTTCAACCTCTAACTGCCGTACAGCCAGAGATCACACCAACATTTACGATAATACAACCTGCGAGACCGCCACCATCAGAGCTAGATATATCAGTTTGGTAGAGCGTCGGCACGTTAATCTTGAGGTCGCAGGTTCAAGTCCCACTCTGGTCACTTTGTTAAACATGAAATTATTTAAAATCTACCCAGTCAAGTTCCCTTGTGGTTGATTACTTGAGAATTCAGATCAAGGCGGACTTTGTATTTATCAAGGAGTATGGCAAGTGCCGCAGAGAGCAAATAAAGATGGCACATTTTGACTGGTTGACGGAGACTAATCTAACCAACTTACAGTATACAGTGAGACGCACAGTTGCATTGATGGTACCCACACCATTGTCTGCTATGCAAGTATAGTCCCCAGTGTCGCTTGCCTGTGTCTGAGTGAACACCAGATCACCCGACTCCTGTATGTAGTCATCTGGTACTGGCAGAGAGCCATCTGTAATCAATGAGAAGGACAAGTTGAATATATTACGTATTACTGGTGTTCACATCTAAACCTTGTACAATACAGGGCCCAATTTCATGGCTCTGCTTACTGCCGAATTCTGGGCTTACGATCACCATTTTTCCCCTTACAGGGCAAGCGCCAAATTTCTGCGCTAGCTGTGTAAGCGAAGAGTGCCTAGTAATGCGCACAAGCAAAAATTCCCTGCTAACATGTGAAATAAGCTTGACGTAAATGCGGAATTCCTTGTTTCTGTAAGCACAGATTCTTTTCTTACGGTAAGCAGATTCTTTTCTTACGGTAAGCAGATTCTTTGCTTACGGTAAGCAGATTCTTTTCTTACGGTAAGCAGATTCTTTGCTTACGGTAAGCAGATTCTTTTCTTACGGTAAGCAGATTCTTTGCTTATGGTAAGCAGATTCTTTTCTTACGGTAAGCAGATTCTTTTCTTACGGTAAGCAGATTCTTTGCTTATGGTAAGCAGATTCTTTTCTTACGGTAAGCAGATTCTTTTCTTACGGTAAGCAGATTCTTTGCTTATGGTAAGCAGAGCCATGAAATTGGGCCCTGATGGACCTGGGGTCGATTTCACCAAACTCCTCCTAACTTAGGATTAGTCTTAGGCAATGCTAAGAGATAGGACTAGTCCTAAGTTAGGACGAGTAACTTAAGACTAGTCCTATCTCTTAGCATTGCCTAGGACTAGTCCTAGGTTAGGAGGAGTTTGGTGAAATCGACCCCTGGAGGTCACAGGGGGCTTCACTTATCTTCTGATGTCACCAGGCTGATTGTTCTGCACTCTAAAAGGAAGGCTGGGGACAGTTCATTCTTTGTTGTTACCCCTAAATTGTAAACAAGCTGCCGTGTGCTATCAGGGAAGCGGCATCTAACTTCAAGTGCCACCTCAAAACTCACCTATTTCCCAGCTTATGATCTGCTTGCTTCATTCTCTTCTTTTTATTTAGTTTAATTCTGTTGTTGATTGTGAGGCACTGGGTTCTTTGTAGAGCACCATATAAATACCCTGTATGATTATTATTGTTATTATTAACACCCCACTTGATAGGCAATGATGCACAAGGGACAAGTTCACAGCTAAGAACCACTTAATCAGTTAATAAAATGATATTTAGTGTTTTACAAAAGTGTACCCTTTTGTGTCTTACATGACCCCCTGTGCATTACAATAGGAAATAGGCATTTGCCTATCATTGGTGTTAGAGGAAGCAGTGCATTGACCCCTGCACCAACATCCCACACGGCCATTTTGGAAGTCAAATTGCACATACACAAATTATGGTAAGCCACACAGCCATAACCATAGTCTTGATTGGCGACGTTGATTTTGTTTAACGTGTTTATCGCAACACGAAATTTTACTGTCCGCAACACGAATTACTGGAGAAGAGATATCTGTATCATACGAACATCTGGATCAAAACGAACGTCTTGACGCTTTTGGCTCTAGACCCCGCCCACATTTATTTTTCGGGCAGCGATTTAAATATTCATAAAATGAAACGCACGCGCACAACCGGTGAGCAGGCTGTGATCAGACTGTTCCCTGTCTTCCCTACTGTTATACCATGATGGTGGAGAGTTTCTAACGATGATCGCTGGCCGTTATTACACAAGGCGAATGTGTGGGTGCTTGATAATGATAGTTTTAGCATGGAGGAAGAAATATTTTAGCAAGGCAGTCCTTTTGCTGTGTGGTGATACTTTAAGTACAATCACAAGAGACTTTTCCACCGTGTCACCTTGATTGGGGTTTCCGTCATGTCCGTGTACAGTCCATGGTCCATTCAAACAGTCTTTAACGATATATTTAGTAGCTGCTTGAAAAATAACACTTTTCCCAAATCCAGTCGGTGAATTTACAACTAAATCGTGACCTTCCACACAATAACGAACTGCGGTGGTTTGATGACTTTGCAAGGCCCAATTTAAAGGTATTATACAGGATTGGCAGAGCTGACAAAATAATCACAGACAGTGTTCATGTTTTGTGTAATCAACCACATACATGAAATAACAAACCTGTGAAAATTTGAGCTCAATTGGTCATCGAGATCACGAGAAAATAGTGAAAAAGACCTTATGTGTTTTCTGTTTTTCAAACATGGAGTTTATTATCGCGCGCGATAAAAACTATTGTTTTACTCATTTCTCAGAAACGATAGCATTTCAGGCAGAAATATTTTAAGGAACCCTTTCTACCATTACTTACTTTAAATCATGTAAGTTATGTGTGAATCTGTGAACATTTGTGTTTTTCGATCTTACCAATCGTGTACAGGGCCTTTAATTCTCGCAAATTCTAATGCTGGTTCAACATTCACAGCAGTATTCAAAGCCATTGCCTTGACTCGAGGCATACTAACATTACCTACGTCTAGGTACCATACACAATATCTGTCGCTGAACGCATAATGCAAATTAGCCTCGTTTTGATCTGCCTGGTTTTTTCCGGGCAGCAAATCCAAAATCGTCAAGACGCTGTTTCGATCCAGATTTATAGACTTGCCCAGTCCTCCTGAGTCAACCTCCCAAACAGTCAATGTAGTGCCCTCTACCGGTGGCTAATACAAAAAACAGCGTCGCCAATCAGGACTACCATAACCAAGATTATTGTGATGATGTCATGGCCCCCTTTCATGTAGCTGCTTACCACAGTATTCTGTGCTTACCCCGCACTGTAAAACATGCTATTCTATGGTCTGTAAGCGCATAATTCCGTTGTAAGCAGTGCCATACTCAGCGCTTTCCCTACTCCTATGGGGAACAAACTCTAAAGGAACTGTTTGCAGGATTCGAACCCAGGACCTTCTGTATAAATCAGTGCAAGAATAAATACATTATTCCTGATGCGCTTTACAGTTTTTCAGTCCCGACATTATAAGCTTACCTCTTAACCATGAGATGGTTGGTTTGGGCGCTCCACTGGCCTGACACTGAATAGTGGCCGGCTCGCCTTCAATCACAGTGGTGTCGTTGGGGTGGCTGGTGAACCACGGAGCAATTTCTTTGGAATAAAACGAGATTGATTAGAATAACCAAGCGGACATCATTACAGTCATAACCCTAATCATAATCATAATCATAATCATTGTCATCACTATTCAACCAATCGGCTATTTATGACACTTTTTGCTACCTTTAAATGTAAGCAAGAAGCACATTTTTCATCTTCTTTTCTCCCTCATATTTGTTCTCAAATTTGTTGATTAATTATTTTAGTGTAAATTACCAAAACATTGGAGCTCAAAGCACTGTATTTAAAAGGTTAAAAGGAAGGGAAGAGGTAGGTTAAGTTCATCTTCAAAAATTGTCGCTTCAATGTTTACTTTCTTCATTATTTTGAAATGACCCCAGGTCACATTTGATTGCCCTCACCTTTGACCTGCAACCAAGTATCTTTGATGTCTTCCCCTGCCTCGTTGTTAACCATGCACTGGTACATGCCAGCGTCTACTGCCAGAGTGCTTCTAATCTCCAGGGTACCGCTTGGTAATACCTGGCAATGAAATGTAATTTTCTTAGATCCAAACCTTTTCAGATATGATTTAGGGTTTCGCCCTACAATTTTTCTCAAATTTGTTAATTAATGGTTACAGTTGAAAACGACCCAAATCTTTGGGCTGAAAGCACTGTATTTAAAAAGATTAAGGTTCATTTGATAAACAATTTTCTATTCAGTGTTTTTAAGCACCTCGGGTGAGACGTGAACCCTTGACCTTCGACATTCTAGACCTAAAGTGGGGCTCCATGGTTATATTCAATGATGTGATGCACTCATCTTATAGAGTCCTTATGAAAGTGGAAAACAAATTACGAGTCTCTAACCTCATATTAGAACGGTGTAGAGTGCTATTGCACTTTATATTATACCAGTGCAAATGTTGTCAACATTTTAAAACATCCAATTACGCCACAATTCAAATACATGGGTCTGTACATTTTTGTTCAGGAAATTTTGTAGTTCATTCCTGAAATTTGATGATTTTCAGTCCAAAAAGGCATTGAATTTGACCTTTTGAATGTACAAACCCATGTGTTGTTGATATCCATTGACATTGTGTCAAATTTGAAAGAGTATCGAATACAATGAAATTTTACACCATTTTAATGTGAGGTTAGAGATTTGCAAATTTTCTCCCACTTTCATAAAGACTGTACCTATTGGAAAATGAGTTCATCAGACCTTGGAGCCCATCTTTAACTGCTAGACTGTGAAGCTCGTCCAGAAACGAGAGGCCAGTTCGAATCATATGATTTAATAGCAGTGGGTATTCCAAACAGTCAGTGCATGCCGTGGCTGAGCAGCTCAAAGCTCTGGTGTTTCTGATCAGCAGAGTGTGGGTTCGAATCCCAGTCATGACACTTGTGTCCTTGAGCAAAATACTCTACCACAATTGCGTTGTCTTCCGGATGGGGCATTAAGCAGTAGTTCCCATGCACTAGGATTGGTAGTGCACGTGAAAGAACCCAGAACACTTATCGAGGAAGAGCAGGGGTTAACCCTGGTGTTTCTGGTTCACATAGCAAGCGCCCTCGTTAACAGGTTTCCTCAGGCTTGTGAGCTACAGTGATTAAGTTCACTTATGGGGCATCTTTAGTTTCATCCCCAGAAATACACAATAAATACTAATTCCAGGAATGATAAAGAAGCTGAAATGAAAAAAATATATATAAATTTGGAATCAAGAAATGAAAGTCTGTACCTGGAACCTGCTGTCGCCGAGGGAGGTAACATCGACGGCATTGCGGAACCACGTGACTGTTGGACGGGAGTTTCCTGTTGCTGAGCAGGGTATTGTGGCATCACTGCCCACGGAGCTAGGGGTGACATCACTAAATGACGTGACAAATGTTGGGGGAACTGAAAATCAAGATACACACACACCAATATGAAAGTCAAATCCATTTGACGTAGACATATGACAAATAATGCTATTTAGTCACAGTAGTCATCTTTCTACTTTCACTATCATTTGCATGACTATTCAAATTGTATTATTTGTGTTTTACACTACACCATGGTTGATAAGCACCGATTATTCAGTACTCTTCCCCCCCCCCCCAAAAGTCCTGTGAAAAAAAACCAACCACACAGGCACATTACTCAGGTGGGATTCAAACCCACGACCTTTGCCATTCTAGAGCTTATGTCTTACCACCAGACCACTGAGCTTGCCCAGTAGCTAGTAGGCAACTTGAATCCTACAGTTTAGCAGCGGATACTGATTTGCCTTTTTTCCTGATTTGTTGGGTTGAACTGTTTCAACAAACACTGTCTACAAACAATTGCAGATTTCTCCACACGAGACCATTGAATTGATGTAATAATTGCATCGAGGATAAAAAAACACATCCCATATCGATGTCAAGGGTTTAACCAAAATAACATCTTAACATAAATTTAACAGAGTTCTCTATTATGTTCGGTTATAACATTTATGACCCCATTTTATTGATTAATCTTTTAATTATTTTAGGTAAACAACATATTTATTAATGTAAATATGAAGAAAAAGCTCCTGTTTTTAATTCCTTCAAAAGAAGTGTTATGTTAATTGAGAGTATTGAATATAAGATTGCCCAAAAGAGAGATAAGTTAGACATCCACAATTGTAAGTGGCAAAGCCTCAGAGATATTTAACGACCTATTTCGTTTTATCTTTATGTTTGCTTAAACAGGCAGTGATTTTAAATTGATTTTTATTCCATCTCTGAAAATGAATTATTGTAATCTGGTGTAACTGCTTGACTGAATAGAATAAAAAAAATAAAATAAAATAATAATAACATCTTGCATATATTTGTTTTCACATGAATCGTGAAAGTACCAAGTATACAGTGCTTTACACACATCATGGTTTAAGTAAAACCAAACTATTCTTAATCCCCGATGCAAATTCAACATCTATTATTTTGTATATTGTCGTAGCATTTATCACTGCAGTTTCAATTTTGTTTTTAAAAACTCAAAAATTTAGTCCTTGGTGGCGGAGTATCAAATTTTTCTTCTACTTGCCATTGGGTTATTCTCATTTCCTACCATTGGAAATTACCAGTTGTTGGTCTAATACAAAGAGCCTATTGACCTTCCATCATGGAGAAGTCATCTTGTCCCACTCAAATGTCACCAAGAAGAGGCTGGAAGGGTCGACTTTTTTTTTAAAACTAGCCTCTCCATGGTGCAGTGTATTGTGAATCGAGACAGTGAGAAAGGTACTGCTGCAAAGCCTTCAATAAATGGTACTGATCCGAAATGCATCCTTCAAATTCAACAAAACACAACAACAACAAACAACAAACAACAAACAACAAACAACAACAGGAAATGCAAACTGATGGGGGGGAAATGGGTGGTAATGAGAACTGTAACAATGAATCCAAATGAAGTCAACATAAGTATTATCAACACAAACAGTAACAACAAATGTGAATACCGCTTGCCATCTAGAAACAGTTAATGGTTGGAAAGACTCTTGAAAGTATTTGTTCCTAACACCATTGTTATCTCTGCTCGTGCAACGGCAGAGATATTGTCCTTGTGCTGGATATTCTTCTTCTTCTCCTTCTTCTTCTTCAGTCAGGCCGTTTGCGAAACCATGGCCTGGGCCATGGGCTTGGGCTTGGGTTTAGACTCCGTCAGTTATACGCGTGCTTTCCGCCGGAGCCCAAGTGGGAGCGCAAGCTCAAGTCGTGGTTTTGTAAACGGCCACAATTGGAACAAAAAAATGGTACCCAGATGTCGGGCCGTACTTAAAACAACCGACAACTGGCGACAACAACTGACAACTTGTTTAACATAATGCAAGTCGCAGCTCACACAAACATTGCACTTTAATAGATGTAGACGACTTGTCTTCAGTTGTTGACAGCTGTCGTCTGTTGTCGGCTTTTTAGTCAACTTCTGCGGCTGCCAACCCGCTGGGCAGAGATACCCCTATTTGCTCAAATACAGCTCACCATGTTTTCTAGTTACAAATTTGTCATCACTGTTTATTAATCCAACTCCCTAGAGTGATTTACTAGGATCCTTTTTCCTCAAAGACAATCCAACACCATATGGTAATTCAACACCCAAACTGTTGGACTCTGATTATGGTGGTATACCTGATCTCATGTCAGCATAATCAGTTTACTAGCACAGTCCTAAGTCCAACAGAATCCAGTAACTCAGCACCCAAACTGTTGGACCCTGGTTATGGTGGTTAGCCTCAAAGAAAATCCAACACCATACGGTGATTCAACACCCAAACTGTTGTACTCTGATTATGGTGGCATGTCTGATCTTGTGTCAGCCTAATCTCCGTTTACTAGTGCAGTCCTCAGTCTAACAGAATCAAACAAAACATTCAGTTGGATTTTGATGGGTTGGGGATGACTCATAGAACAAATTCATGCTAGGGGAGGGAACAATTCACATGATATTAATTTTTGGGAAATATATTGTACAACAAAATTGTTGTGTATGGGATTTGAAGCATTGCATGGCGAGGTATCAATGTATATTTGGTTTGCGGTAACACCATGTGTATATCTACTTGCCATGTAGATTTTGTTCTTTGAGAACTTGTCTTGCTATTTATTCTACTGCCGCGGAGTAGAATTCGGGAGACTTCTCAGTTCTGAAAAGAACTGTCCTGCTTATTAACTACTACCTGGGCGGGAGGTAGGAAATCGGCCGGGACTACTTTCGCTATGTGGATCGAGGGGACTTCTCGTTATCAAAATTGTTGTGTTACTTCAAAACAATTCCACACTCCACGTTACTTTTCTGAACACATTAAGACTTATGTTGTTTGTAATGACAGTCTTGGGATAGTTTCAAAACACTTCCAATCATACAAATTAATTAACTGAGCACATGAAGGCTATGCTCGGGACTTAATTGACAACTGGCCAGGATGACACATTAAGTGTATGGTTATTCACCGGTTCCCCTTCTGATTGACAGCAGCGCTATGTAATTTAGCCTTGCTTATCAAGTTGACAAACATGTCAATGCAATTCAGACGTCTTTAATTATCAAATAATAAACCACAAGGGAAACTGACTGGGTACATGTAAATTTTAAATGATTTTGGGTTGAACAAGGAAAAATTGACTAGAGCGGGATTTGAACCAACGACCTCCGGATTGACGTGCCGGCGCTCTACCAACTGAGCTATCTAGCCCTATGATGGTGGTCTCCCTCTTTAATTATCGTTAAACAACTCTCAGTTTCAAAATACAAACAATTCAACATTAACCCTTTGATGCGGATATCGATGCTGTTTTTTTGCTTTGTGTATATCGAAACTGGCAACAAACATGTGCACTAAAGGGTTGAACACTAGAACCCTGTTGGCAAGTATGATGTCATTCCTTCACAAACCACGCCCACTTCACAAAAACCAGCTCCGACAGTCTAATAGAAGCCCATGGAAATGTGTTTTGTACTAGTTTCTCTTTTTGGGGTTGACATTTCTCAAGTATCAATGACCAACATTGACTCTAGGCCTGGGTGACTAGTGCAGCTAGTGTCAAAGTCGCGACTATTGTTGATAGCTATGTCGAGTCGTAACTGCTGTTTCAATCTATAACAGCTTGTGAGAACTTGTCATGAAAATACACCAAGAGAAAAAGCTAATACCCCAAATCACCAATGCTACATGTTATCCTTCATGAACACAGAGTTTAGCCAGTACAGACACCGGCCTGGCATTCCACAGCAGGGCCCAATAGACCCTTCCCATAAAATATGCTAATTACATTCACGCATGCGTACAGACACTATTGGTTGGCAAACGCCATAGAGATGTGCACTAAGCAGACGCTCAAACGCGTATGTGTCACGCCGCCATCAGCCCCATACCAAAAAGCGCAATATTCCATCATTTTGCCAACCAAAATGTTAGTGTGCACACGCGATGTGCAATTTACATATTTCATGGGAAGGGTCTATTTCATAGAGCTGCTTGAGCAGAAAAAGTAGCTAAGCACAAACAAATCAGGCTTACCAAAATAAGGTTTACCAACCAAAACACCATGTCACATGTACCATTTGTGACCGGTATCCTGCCTATGTTTGCTCAGCAGAAATTGTTTTAAGCAATATTGGGTCCAGATGCCCTTTAACAAATCTTCCTACAGAGTTGTGCTATATATTCCTACAATATGCGGCCTTGCGTCTTCACAATTTAGATTCCAGGCCAACTAACAACGTGCATGCAATTCAAACCAAGTGCAATTTGACCATCGCACTGCAATGTGATAAATCTTAAGAGAGAAAAAACAGTGATGCAATCAAACACACACACACACAGGCTCACAAAAATTAAAACACAAAAACTTGGAAGAGAAACCAATTTGAACAGCAGGTCACACAACGTTTGGCAGGGCGGCCACTTACCGGGATCTGAAGAAGCATGAAGTGCATGCGGCGATGGGTAGCGTTACATGCAAGCAAAAAATATATGTGAGCACAGCCGGGGTAGGGAAGGGTGAAAGCGTCAAGAAAGAGCAATCATTACGTTAAAGGTACATTTACAGTATTGATTAAAACTGTCTATAATACTCTCATGAACTATGACTGAAAAGAACGCTGCGAGGTACTTTCTATGCTTCTAAACAAGATTTAAATGAGAGGATGTCTAAATGTAGTGTGCAAGGCAGTGGTAGCACTTTAAGAATAACTGATTATAAATAATTTAAAAAAACAAGCTTTCTTAGCAATGAATGCTTCATCAAATGCGATGGAGAATGACTGCTTCATCAAATGCAATGGAGGGGACAAGCCAGAAACATGAATAGTCTACAAAATTCAAAAAAGTACTGAATCCAACAACAAAGGGTAGAGAAGGTGACTAGAGCATCTATTCCTGGGACAGGAAACCAAGGTCCCTATTAAAGGCACTGGACACGTTTGGTAATTGTCAAAGACCAGTATTCTCACTTGGTGTATCCCAACATATGCATAAAATAACAAGCCTGTGAAAATTTGGGCTCAATTGGTTTAATATTGAAGTTGCAAGAAAATTATGAAAGAAAAAACACCCTTGTTGCACAAATTAGTGTGCTTTCAGATAGGAATAAAAGGCTTCTGGCCAGAAGTATTTTATTATTTGAGTGAGAAGTTACCTCTTTCTCAAAAACTACGTTACTTCAGAGTGAGTCGTTTCTCACAATGTTTTATACTATCAACAGCTCTCCGTTGCTCGTTACCAAGTAAGTTTTTATGCTAATATATATTTTGAGTAACTACCAAACGTGTACAGTGCCTTTAAGTCATTCAATGTAATGTGTAAGATGTTTCTACACGAGCAAATAATATGTGACAAAGAAAGTGAACAAATATGAAAGGATTTTTTAAAATATGCAAGATAAAATCAAGGAGTCAATGATGTTAAAATGTTGATTGACAGTGGCTGAACTTTTGCACATTAAAAACATGAAGCTACAATAATCAGCTATCTCATACACCCATATTGACCCAATTTTTGAAGAGGCACCAAGGCCAAAACTAGGGCAACAGAAGCCAATGCCTCTGTGGCTTCTGTGTAATTCCTCTGAGTTAGTCCTGAACATACACAAACAAACTTTTGAAAGACATTTATTACTAGCGTCCAAAAGAATAATGATAAGATTTGTATAGCGCTGGTATCTAGAAAAACTATTCACTGCGCTGAGACCTCAGAAAAAGTTAATGATATGCCTGATTGAAAAGGTAAGTTTTGAGATGTGATCGGAAGGAAGTGATGTCAGCTTGTGTTCTAAGAGTCATTGGCAATTTGTTCCATAGGTGCGGGCTGCAACTGCAAAACCTTCCACCTCCGTACACTTTCATCCTGGCAGATGGAACCACAAGCAAGTGGGTATTGCTCGAGCACAAAAAATCCTTTCTAACGAGGACGAATTCAAGCTTTTGTAAGACAAGATCTCACAAGACCCTTTCTGGACTTACTGTATAGAGTGAGATTAGCTGAGGCACTGATGGTCTGATAACCTGGAAGACTGGCTTCACATTCATACATCCCCTCGTCGCTCTGAGATGGACTCCTGATGAGTAGCTCAAACAGTTCACTACCGCCGGTGCGTATTTCCACACCGTTGTGCTTCCAGGTCATCTGAAGGTCAGCGAGTGGCCTGGTCACACAATAAAAAATGTTGTTATTAATTTGTTTTAATACCGACTGTTTTATTCCAATCAGGAACATACGGGACAACATGCTTGCGGGACAACATGCTTCCGAGCAACAGTAATCAAGTTTACTTTTTGTTGGTTTGTCAAGTTGTTTCCCCTCAGTTGATTCACTCCCCATGCCTGCATGCTCCTCTTCTATTCATTCATTTGTTTTTTTGCTCATCTAGTTGCCCTCCTGATCATGTTCTGTTAGTTGTTTTTGTATAATTATTGTGTGCTTTTTGCTTGAATAATTATTGTATTCATTATTATTTTGTTTGGTTCGTTGTGTTATCGTTTCACTTTTGCTGTGCTTTTTGATGTACCGTATTTTCTTGCGGACAAGGCGCTCGGCGGACAAGACGCAGGACCCTAAAATGACCCCAAAAAATTTCAAACGTCAGCAGAAAAGGCGCACCGCCGCATAGGACGCATGTTTAACAGCACACAGAAGAACACCAGGCACCACCCGGTGTCGGTACATTGACACAAAGACGTCATTTTGTTGCCTTTTGGAGCGTTCACAATATTCGAAGCATGAATGAAACCGTAACCACATGGGCGTGTAGAGCCATGCAGAAAAGACCAACGTAAATTGATACCGACCTTCGTCCATCCATTCAGCCAACGCTGTGCATTGTTAATAATATGAAGTCCGGCCCAATCAGCGGCCAGAAACAGGCCCTCCTAGCCTGAACATCCGACGTCCCACAATGAGGATCCTTGCTGATAAAGACAGGTTACCAGTCTAAGTCCCTCCGAGCCAGTAGATGTTGCGCCCTCTACCGGTGACTAATACCAAAACTAGCGTCGCCTTTATATATACCTTACGCAAATAATCCCCACACCCGGGAGGACGTAACAAAATGTTTCATTATATATATTTGTTTAAGTTTGTGTAATGTGTTTCTTTTTGTATATAAAATTCTTTTCCATTATTTCAAACCTTTAATTTGTTAATCTCGTTCGTAAGATTTTGTTTTAAAGTTCTTTTTATTTATTTCAAACTTATAATCTCGTTCATAAGATATTTGTTTAAAACATCTATCCTCTTCTTAAATAATGTTAGTTTTGTTTTCAAGGATCATTACCTTTTTTTCAAGGATAATTTTTTTTATTTGATAAATGAAATAAACGAAACAGACACATGAACCATCTCTTTTCTCGTTTGGTCGTCCTGAAAAGGACGGTTGGTTTTGTTGGTTCTTCAACATTTATTTGAAGCTGTATGTCAGGTGGCAGGTGTTTAATGAAACAAACGAAAGTGCAATTCGTATAGGTAGGCCAACAAACATTGGTACTTAATTATCCCATCCTTAAATAGTACGCAAGCCTAAAGCACACTTCGGAGATATTCTGTACAATAAAAACCCTCAAAGTTCACCACACAATAGAGGTTGGGTGAATGCCGTTTGTACAACAGCATTGACAGTAAATCTGATTGCGGCATTTTCGGAACGAATACGCGGCCACACAGAAAAACGTTTGTACGACGCCGACGTCTGTTGGACCGAAAGCACCAACGCATTGCGGCATTGTTGGAATGAAAGCACGGTCATGGGGGATGAACACGTTGCGGCATTGTTAGAATGAAAGGACAGTCTGGGGGATTGCGGCATTGTTGGAACGAAAATACGGTCTCAGTGTCTGGATAGTTGAGCCTTGTTTGACGGCATTATTGAGTAAGGATTCTTCACACAAAGACCGTTGATTTGAACTGGACAAAATAAAGGTATTATTTTACGCAGTGATCATCCAAAAAAAATCAATCGTCAGCAGACAAGGCGCATCGAAAAATAAGACGCACCAATATTTTTGGGGTCTAAAAAGTCAGATAAGACGCGTCTTGTCCGCAAGAAAATACGGTACTTATATTTGTTGAGGTCAAATAAATAATAATAATAATAATAATAATAATAATAATACTCCCATAACCACGGGGGAAGGTAACAACAATGACATAAATAACACTGAATAATAAACGGAAGTGTGTACATGGTAGTAACGTGAAAACATTGATAAATAATACACATAATATACTTCAATCATTTTGCCTCTCTTTCAGCTCATTGAACATGAGAATATATTTTGCAACGCAAGTGACAATTCTTTTTTCTTGAGAGGACATTTAAGGAACACGAACTTTTCATCACTGGTCGTACTTGTGAAGACATTGTGTAATTTACAAGTTTCAATATACATACTTTGTCTCAACACAGCATATAATCGGCACTCAATTAAAACTAATAATATCTAATGTTTTTGTGGTCAATATCTCTTTAAGAGAGCCGTCCAGCCATACGACCTAGAAAGGTCAGCCATACGACCTAGAAAGGTCAGCCATACGACCTAGAAAGGTATTTTGACGGCTGGTTAGGTAGCTTTGGACAGCCAACCAGCCATTCAGAAGGACCTCCCACTGGACACTGACTTCCCACAGACCTTTCAGGGGGTTAAACTGTGTACAGCTACTTTTTCATTCCTAAACAAGACCCCCATTTGTGGTCCACGTATCTTTCCTTGCTCTTTATCACTATGGATCAGAAGGAAGTGATGTCAGTTTGTGTTCTAATTGGCAGTTTGTTCCATAGGTGCGAGCTGCAACTGCAAAACCTTCCACCTCCGTACACTTTCATTCTGGCAGATGGAACCACAAGCAAGTGGGTATTGCTTGAGCATAAAAAATCTGGTTTGAATCCTGCCTTGAAAATATTAAGCAATAAACCACAACAAACCTTGCATTGACTATACACTCCATCTTAGCGATTGTCTCCCCTTGGGTGACTATGATGTCGCTCGGTGGTACCACAATTGTTGGGGCAACAGTTGCTGGAGTCAATCCTGGCCAAAAAAGTTCAACAAAGGATCTGGCGTTACTTAGGGGAATCAATAACAACTCCAAAAAAGAAATTAATATGTCAGCAACTTTTCATATTGGAAGTACAATCTGGCTGAAGGTGTTAAGTAGCATGATGGAAATAAGAACATTTTTAGGAGTTATGGTGGCTTTGAATCGGTATGCCCCAGGGCCAAATTTCATAGAGCTGCTTAAAGCAGAAATTGTTGCTTAACAATTTTCTGCTTAGCACAAATTAGCAGGACGCCAGTCACAGATGATGTACGTGACATGGTATTTTGGCTGGTAACCGTAATCTGGTGAGCAAAATTGTTTTGTGCATAGCTACTATAAGCAGCTCTATGAAATTGGGCAGTGGTTATCAGCCTCTTGGTGCTGATGTAGGGGCTAAGGCTTGTGTACAAGCTATGGTCAAGCTTGCGTACAAGCTATGGTCAAGCTTGCGTACAAGCTATGGTCAAGCTTGCGTACAAGCTATGGTCAAGCTTGCGTACAAGCTATGGTCAAGCTTGCGTACAAGCTATGGTCAAGCTTGTGTACAAGCTATGGTCAAGCTTGTGTATAAGCTATGGTCAAGCTTGTGTACAAGCTATGGTCAAGCTTGTGTACAAGCTATGGTCAAGTTTGTGTACAAGCTATGGTCAAGTTTGTGTGAAAAGCTAGGGTCAAGCTTGTGTAGACAGAAATAGAAACTGTCCCAGGGGCCTGTATTTCATCACCGTACCTTGGACAGTGAGAGTGATGTCCGAGCTGATCTGGAATTCTCCTGTGTCTATAATCTCGGCTCTACAGGTATAAACCCCCTGGTCTGAAGTGGAAGAATCCAAAATAACCAGCCGGTTGTCTACTGTCGTTTTCTTGTTGGCGTCACTAAAGATTTCCACACCGTCTTTGCGCCACGTGACAGCGGGTGATGGATAACTTTCTGTTTTACAAAAAGGAGGCGAAAATAAGAGACGACAACTTTTATAAACACTAGGTTAGATTAAAACTTTACATCAAGACACTTAGAGAGGAAGCAATCCTGCATGTACAGTGTATCATAACAATTCTATAGCATATCTTAAAAGGACAAACTTCAAATCTTCAGACTTGGGATAAAGCGGGTACCCCTGGCATAGGATATGAGAATCTCCCCGCAAACTCAACAATTCTGTACACGATGAAAATCAAGTGGGGTTGGCCTTACGAATGACCCCCCTTGCACCAACATCACACACGGCCACTGTCTGCAGGGTTCAGATTTGAGGAATGTGAAAATCTTGAAAATGGCTCGCGGGCCTGGGTTCCCCCCTTATTTTAGACCAAGAACCTCCAAGATGTTACAATTCAGTAGGTTTACAGACTTTGTGCATCAACAGAAATACAATAACTACAGGTTTGGACACAATGTAGACTGCTTCTTTCTACCTTTGTGACTGCTTTGCTTCTTTCAAGAAAACTTGGAAAAAAAGGAGATTTTGTAAAAACAATGTAAGCGTGTTAATGTTGCCTGGCCTAAAATGCACACTATACTGCATAACACACCAGGACATTGACTCCCAAAATAGCACAACCAAGATTATTGTGATGATGACGTCAGGTTAACCAAACAATAAGCAAAAAAACTAAAAACAAACAAACAACAAGCATTGTGTTGTTGTGGCTTACCTATACTCGGGCAAGACAGAAGCGTGGCCTGGCCCGCTGTAGCCGTCTCTGTGGAAGGACCTCCAGCAAAACTTTCCAGATCTACAGGGTAAAACAAGAATTACAGAAATAGAAAGCTCAGTTGGGAGAGCACTGGTAGGTAAACCCGAAGGTCACAGGTTCAAATCCAGTTCGCGTCAATTTATCTTCGTTCACCCCAAAACTTATTTTATAATTACCCAGTCATTTTCCCTCGTGCTTTATTAGACCCTTCTTGATATTTTACAATATTTTTGTTTTTCAGCTTACAAATGTACAATGCAGGTTGAATCAATTTCAAAATGTTATTTGAAATATATATTTACGGCCTGCTCCATAACTAGGTAAGTACTGGGCGAATTTACATTCAGGCACAAAGGCAGTTACCCGTGCGAAATGTATCATTTTGAAAGTGGCTTATGCCTGCAAACAAAAACTCAAACAGTGCACCTCTTTGATTGAAAGGTCAGTCTCTGGTGTATCAATTGTTTTGGGGTAGTTACCATCCAAAACCAAACCAACCATGAAACAGGCCTACAACTTCATCTTTGAGAGGGCAAGGCCATTTTCATTTGGCAACGGGCAATTATAAAAGGAAACATTAAAGACTATGGGAAGCTTTTGAAGGGGCATCAGGGCCAAGACCAGGGCAACAAAGACCATGGCCTCTGTGGCATCCATTTAATTCCAGGCCTGGGCCCAATTTCATAGAGCTGCTTAAGCAGAAAATATTGCTTAACAGTTTGTTGCTAAGCAGAAATGAGCAGGATACCAGTTACAAATTGTACATGTGACATGGTAGTTTGGCTGGTAACCTTATTCTGGTAAGCATAGTTTTGTTGTGCTAAGCTACTTTTTGTGCTTAAGCAGCTCTATGAAATTGGGCCCTGATGAGTGGTTTGTTGCTAATGTTTACTTGGCAAATAATTTTAGTAAAGCATTTCTTGGTTTTACAATAACAATATTTTCTGCTTTGAAACCGTTCTCGTAAAGCGCACTTGATGTTCTTTAGTTTGACACATCGAGAGATGCGTTGTGTTTGGGTTATCTACTTACATGCCACATGGAGATCAGCGCTGCGGCTCATGATGGTTCCCACTGGGTTCCTGACCAGGCACCTGTACTCCCCTGCGTTCGTCCTCCGAATGTTCGTCAGTATGAGTGTCCTCATCTCGGAGTCATAAGCACCAAGGGGGAGGTCATCCTTCAGCCACTGGTACTCCAGAGGAGGGTCCCCGAGGGCACGGCATTTTAGAGATTCCTGATTGTTCTCGACTGTTGTGTCACCCTCTGGATGCTCTGTGATGTATAGCTGGACAGCTATGGTTTCAGAAAGAAATAGACAGTTGTAAAGTTTGAATTAATGTAATATATTCTATCTTTCCTTTGACAGATGGGGAAATTGGCAAAAAGACAAGCCCTCTGTGACCAAGAGCAATCGTCATTTGGAGGTGAACTGGCAGATAAAACATTACAGTTAGACTACTAAAAGACCACCTTATAGACCTTATTGATTACTTGTCACTAACTACACCAGCATGAACCTCCTTCCACCACTAACGCGTGCGTACAAAAGTATTCAAGAAGTAGTCTATGCACATGATGTCGTTTGAGTAGGGCACCCTCACATAGATGTCAAAAGCAGGTTGTTCATTGGCCAATCCTGGGCGCTAAACATTTTCCATTGTTTCATCATCGGTGTACCTACAAGATGATGGCCGGATGACGTCAATGCATTAAGGTCTATTATCAAATGAATTATTTGATTCTAGTCAGCTTTTGGAAATGGAATAGGGTAATGTTCTATCATGACTCTAAAATTTGTCTTACACTGTGTAAAGGAGGGGCTTCTTAAAATTGTTATAGACCATGTTACATTTGTTTACAGAGTGGTGACCTTGTACATTTTAAAGCGTTTCCTGCCAGGCAAGATACTACACAGGCTATATGGGAAAATTTACATTTTGTGTCATAATTTTCACATAAATTCAAAATTTACAAAAGCAACAGCTGTACAGCTTTTGAGATGTCCCCCCTTTCTTCATATCAAAAGTTGAGAAAAATCCGACAGTGCAATCTCCATAAAACATAAGATTTGTTGTTTTCTTCCATTGATCTGTGTACAAATGTGCCTGCAGGAAGTCCAGGCTTTGTGGCTCTTTTGTAAACATGTGATGTCACAGGTCACATCGTCTATAGTCTCTGAATTGTCAGTTAGTACCAACAAAGATGAAAACACAGTCATCATTTACTCAGTGTAAAGTGGTGTTACAACTGTCCACAGCACACATGTATAAATATAATATAAGTTAATTTATGGAAGCAGGTGTGCACAGAATTAAAAGTGTTATGAAATTTCTAGGTGGGGGTCCATTAACAGGGAGGGTGTGGGCACTGCATAACAACCAACTGAATTATTAATGCATTAAAATAGGATTACACATGGATCATTCTCCATGTAAATCCATAGGCAAAGAGAAGTTAACGGCCTCACGTTTTCGACCCTAGCAGAGTCTTTCGAGTTTAGCATACGAGGGTTGAAATGTCAAGCCATTAACTATTTTTTGCAGAAAGTTATAAGCTAACAAGATAAAACAGCCTGTCAAGATGAATTTTTCATAGCTAATGTAAATGACATTGACAACATTTTCTAGGAAATTTATTTCAGTCCTGGAATTACACGGACGGACGCCACTAAGGCAATGGCCTCTGCAAGTTTTGTTTTATTCTGTTAGACTGAGGACCGCACTAACAAACTGATAATGCATTTTCGGTTGGTAAGCAGTTTGCGACAGCTAATTCTATTTTCTCATTAAAATCTGCCGAGGCTTATGATGTACAATACAATTTAGGCAAATATGTGTATTGTGATTTGAATGTAAACATAGTCTCAAAACAAAATCAAAGCCTAAATTACACATGAACCATTTTTATGGATGTACGAGTAAAAATACCATTGTTAGAAATCCCCATTTATTTCTTTTAAATCATCCAGAAAATAACTTGCACCTAATATCAACTAAAACCTCCTGATAGCAGTATGTAATCTATTCAAATAACTCCGTCTAATATGACAAACAACATTGATCCATTGATCAATATAAAAGAGGTTTTTTCCGTGCCGAGGATACTAATTTTGTAATAAACAAAATCCCCTTAATAGGATGGGCATGATGTAATATTTGCAACTTCCACGACGTTTTTATGTCTGGCACACCCGCTGCTACTCTGTACAGGCCACAATACAAAGTAGATGTGAACCCCTTCATGTACCACTGAGACCCACAATGTGTCTCTCAAAGTACCCACTCCTGTTCAAACACTGCGTCAAAGAAACAGAAAAATGTAAAAGTTTGGAAAGAGAAGTGCTTTGGAATTCCTTTATTCAAGAACTGAATGACTCTCAACAACCTCCTAAGTGTACATACTGCGGACATATAACTCCCACAAATCTCTATTATTCCATTACACAAAATGAAGTATTTATCACATACTGATCAAAACGGTTATTGAAAAAAATTAAACCGGCAGGACAAGAATAATAACCCATGGTTCCCTAAGCCCAAGGTCGATCCATCTTTCAACATGTACCGAGCACAAAAGACAGACAAGAATCTAGCTTGGGCTTGTGATAAACACACCTGAACGGGTGTTATCCTGTTATCAACCCATGATACCAGGCTAAGCTGGAGTGACAAAAGAACAGTGGTATATCCAGCCTAAGCACTTGGCCTGCTAACCTGACACTAGAGAATTTATGAAAATTTTCCTGTTCAATGGCTGGGGGCGGCATTTTTCAAGTGCCCAATCTAACGCACCATCGTGTCATAATTTACCGCTTGGTCTGCAATAGCACAGAAGTGTTTGACGCAGTTAACAAATTTCCGAGCTGCTAATTTTGCGCTAATAAGATTTACCATCTTGCCGACACATTTAGGGCAACCAGGTTGCCCTGTAACTTAATTTGTGGGGGGGCGGTGTCCAGTTTGAAAGCGACTGATTGGAAAATAATTGTCTTGTAAATGAATGGATTTGTGTAAAAGGGTTTATAGAGGGCGGGGTCTCAATGGTTTGATTCACAATAACTCACCTTGTACTGAATATCACATAGCATTACTTGTGAAAAAAATAATTGCTGTTTTGAACTTTTTCTGTTGGGAATATGCATGTACACATGATGACACATCGTTCAAAGGCAGTAGTTATGTGGAATACAAGGTTGCGTTATTCATTGCAATTTGCAATTACTGTACACACAACAAAATTCACAGTTGGGTGGTTTTGAATCGTTAGTTAACGTTATTTTACAGGATTGGCAGAGCTGACAAAATAGTCGCAGACATCGTTCATGTTTTGTGTGACCAACCATATACATGAAATTACAAACCCGTGAAAATTACAAACATGAAACTCTAAACCAGTGAAAATTTGTTGTGTCGGTTAGAGAAAATAGCGAAAAACCATGCACAATTTTCATCATGTAATTGTAAACACATAGTCATTAATTTTGGTTTATAACAGAAGAAATCAGCTGTCGCACTCTTTTAGGTTTTCAGATAGTTTTCTCGAATATGACTTCATTTCAGAGAGAAATATTTCACAGAAAAATTGTTTCTAGTACCAGTATGAACTTTCAGTAATTAAACAATGATGTTTTTTTCATCCTTCACTAATTCTGTGTAATACTTTTAAATACACATTGTACACCTGTTCTCATGTGGTACCAAGATAGTGTATTTTAAAAAGAATAAAAACAACACGATAACTACAAGATCCCTAGAACCTATCCATCCAATTTGTCTGTGAATAATTCCATGGGGAACAAACTGACAGTAGATTTATTAGAGACAGTCCATAAATAATGGAATACCTCTATTAAAAAGTCATATTAATAATACATGTTAATCAATTGTTCCCATGTGCACTGGAGTTTATTGTAACATATATGATCGGGAACTGTTTAAGAGAGCCAGTCTCGTTTCAGACCGTTCAATCAGTTTTTGAATTTTTGGGGGTTGAACAAAGAAAAATTTACTAGAGCTGGATTTGAACCAACGACCTCCGGTTTAACGTGCCGGTGCTCTATCAACTGAGCTATCTAGCCCTATGTTGGCGGTCTCCCTATTTTGTCAATATCTTTGTTCAATAAGTTTTTGCAGACATTAAGGTAGCAGCAGACTTACCAGGTAAAAACATTGTTCTCAGAAATGTACGCTTAATATGCGCATGCTCAGAATTTCATAAACAATCAAAATTTACCTGGCAATTTTGCTGCCAATTAGTATTCCAAAATCTCTAATAGTCTTTAGGCCTACATAGTCTACAGAAACAATAGAATTCTCGTACAAAATTCTCGTACAAAAGTACAACACCACAAGCACGCACGCAATAAATCTTTGCTTGAATGCTTAGTTTAGTGCGACGACTCTTTGTCTAAACACTCCCTTCATGGCACTTATAAAACCATATCTGTGTTAAAACAACACTGAAATAGTGGGTCATCAATTGGCAACAAAGGATGCAACAAGATCTCACCCATGGAAAGTTTACTGGTAAATATTTACCAAGCAAGATGGATGGGCATTGTGTGTGACTAGTAAAATGGTGCCAAGTTGTACAATGTATACAAAATATTTTTGATGCCAGCAATTGTTTTTCCTACCCCATAAGTTCTGCTTTTAAAGGAAGGGTATACCTTTGATAATTACTCCAAAAATTAATGACCATGAACATTTACTTGGTAAAGAGCACTGGAGAGCTGTTGATAATGTGACGGGTAGGAAAAACGTACTTTTTATGTTTCTTCAGTGACTTAATATATTCATTTATTCAAACATCTCAACCCCGGATCGAGCGCCCCCCTAGCGGTGGCTTGATTTTCAAATTTATCAAATTGGGTCATTCTACTCTATGATGTCGGGAGAAAGACACGTCTTTGTGACCGGGGTTAATTATAACTATTTGCAGAAACGACTATTCTTTCTTCATTGTTAATAGTTTTAGAGAAAGATGTCATTCTTCACCCAAACATTTGAAACTGGGAAGGGTTTCAGGCATGAAGCTTTTCTTAGGCATCTAAAAAAGCACACAATTCTAGATGCAACTATGCTGTTTTTGTTTGTTTAAAAAAAAAAATATAAAAAATCTTGCAACTTCAATGACCAATTGAGCCCACATTTTCACAGGTTTGTTATTTTATGCATATGTTGGGATACACCAAGTAAGGATACTGGTCTTTGACACGTACCAAAATTATACCTTTCTTTCAAATTCTTTTACCCGAAAAGACATTAATTGGTGAATTAAAACTGGGTGTCTGTATTTTGTAACTGAAATCTTCATAAAGGAACTGAAATTTTCCAAAAATTGTGTGATGAACTGTCGTTAAAAACTATTGGAGTTAAGCCCAGTTCATACTTGCATTGAACAATTTGGTCTAATTAAAGTAAAATCAATTTTGTGAAACATGCGCTGTATATATAGCAAATTTCGACATCAAAATTTGTCTTATATTTGCATGACGTACATGAACACTTACTGACCACAAGCCATTAAACAGTCAAGAATAACATTCTCTCTCAGCCTGCAAGTCTCCTGCGTACCCTTGAAATCTTTCAAAATCATGGGTTGCCACATACATTTGCTGAACAACAGTTTAACTGAGACAAATGATTGAATACTCGCAAAACTTTCCCAGTCTATTCGTTGGTTTTATTTAAACTAGCTACAAATTAATACAATGTATTGTAGGCTGCACCTTTTGTAAAGGGCTACTAGATTGACCTTGGTTTGAGGTCATCCTCAGTACAGCCTGACCCAAACAGAAGAGAGTGTTGCTGGCTTTATCTTGAGTGGGTTGGATGATAAGGCCTAAAAAAAAAAATTGTTATGTTGGCGTAACCCGACCGACCCTAAAAATAGGGCCGACCCTGGATATTTTTATTTTTTTCAAGGGAAGAAATTTAATAATTAAATTCGATATAAGTTAGTTATAAATACTTTTGAAAGCATTTCTGACCGTTTCTCATTGTTGTGTTGTCTGACGATCGCGCATGAAACTTTGGAGTGCACAATGTTTTGCACAACGAACACGCAGAACAGTTGCGTAGGCCGGCCGGCCCGACGCGATATCAATGAACGTGTCATACGGAGCTGAGATACATGTAGACGCACCACGATACATTGTACATGTATAGTCGCGTACCCGACTCCCAATATACTGCGTAGCGTTTCACAATGGTGAATACATGTGCTTCTTTCTTGGAAGTCTGGTTCAGCGAACACGAGGCTGCTCTACAATGAAAAACATGGTAACCTCGTCCTAGACTGTTGCACGGCGCGGACTGTTACATACAATATCAAAAATACTTGGCTATTTATTCCGTGTTAAAAAAATATATAGTTACAATATAAATTATTTTAATTAATGTTTTAGCATTTTTTACAAAACAAAAATGATATAATATACATTCTAAAAATGGTAAACTATTCTGTGACCTCGGCCGGCAGCAGCCCGGCCGCGAATTTTTTTTCCCAGCGCGGTAAAAGCCTTTCCCGTGGTTACGCTCCCCTCGCATCAACATGGCGCCCGGTTTCGAAGCGTAAAGTGTTTTCATTCAAGCATGGAGGTACAGAACAAGGGAAGTGTCGATCTGCGGTCATTAAATGTAATCAAGAGTTTAAAAGTATACTATTTGCTGTGTGTAGCCTTGTTTAATTTTGTTATCGTGTATTACTACCGGCTTAAACATTTAAAAAACATGTCGTTTTCGTAGACGGAAAAAAAAAATAAAAAATAAAAAATCCCGACCGACCTACCCTATTTTTTCTGGCCCGTTACGCCAACATAACCTTTTTTTGTTTTAGGCCTAAGGTGAATTGAAACAAACAAATTTAGTTCAGCTCACTGCACACTGCCCTGCAGCACCCATGTACTTACAGTTTGTACATCAAGCAATCAATAACTAATGATCTACCAGTATGAGAATTGCACTACACATCTACATGTACCTCCATGCACACATCTACTTGTCCATGCAGACCCCTAAAGACTAGCTGTACAGAACATGTACATCCCAAGGACAGGTTCCCCCTCTTTTTGTTTCAAACCAAAGGGGAGCCAAATGGTACAAATAAAGTTCTTCTGTAGCAGTGAATGATTTCCCTTGTATTAGCACAGCAAAATGTATCAGTTGCTACTAAAAAATAATCACTTGCTACATTCAGTGTGCACAAAACTTGTTCAGTCTAATTATTTCATAATGGAAACTTGCTGGACGAAATCATTCCCTGTGTAGCATGGTGCCTTCTAACGAAATTACTCCATCTGGTTTGATATTTTTTTTGAAAGGTCTGAGTGGTTGCTCTATGATATGATGATGACTTGAGTTACTTTTTACTTTAATCCAATATATGATCCAATTCGCCCAAAATCATTGTAAATTGGCATGATACACCACAGAGCAATGACCATGCTAAATATGGTTTGACACATTGGGAGAGCTCTGGTCCGAGCCCATCTGCCGGTCTTTGTGCTCCTGCCTCTGTCGTGGCATTCTCTTTGTTTTTGTCAAACCAAAATGTTGAAGATGATTTTGGTTCAGTAAAGGTCAACAAAGCTACCCGTTTTAAATCCCTGATGTTTCAGAGCAGCTCAGCATGAGCTAAATTTCACTTTCTTCCAATAGGTTTGATCAATTAGACGAGCTATATAAATAGTTGTTGCTTCATCATTGATCTCACGCAGTTCTTGGCCTACTTGAACTGTAGATCCTTCCACTCCAGGCTTGAACCATGCCGTGTCTTTAATGCATCCCCTACTGTGTCCTCCTTATCATTCATAGGTTTGTATGGGACACCACGGTTGCCAAATTCTATACCGAGAAAAATGCAGGTAACTCTCAGAGTAAACACAAAGCCTAATGGGGCTTTAGAGACATAATGGCTAACATTGGTAACTTGGCAAACCTTCAAGCTGATGAAATACTGTGCTACTGTTTAAAAGTGTTCTGAAATGTTACTTTGGGCACCCAGCCTTTCTTAAAACATTTCTATTTTAGATTGCTTCTGTCTCTTAGTCTCAGTAACCAAGAAATGCTATAAAAATGCTCATGTTTACAAGCGCCAAACCTCTTTTAAAAGAATAACTTGTACACTTGCTTCTTTTAGGACTATATTTTTTCCTTGTGCCCTTAATTTATACCTTCTCGCTGTATTGATTGAGGCAAGCTTCCTTAGTAAAATTCACAATCTCTTCCCAATTTCCAAGTAATAAAAGACAGAAAATGTACTTCCCCTCAAAATTTGGTTTTATTAATGTTACAACGTACACTGTACCTTTAAGTTTAAGAAAAATACTGTTGCTGAATCCCCTCCCCCCCCCCCCCCACAACTTCACTTGATACATTCCTCAAGCTGTAATTTCCCCTATATTTTTCACAGTGGAGTCCCAGAGCCTGGGCCCGAGGACAGACTACAGCAGAGGAAGAAGGAGAGCATTATTGCAGCCTTTTTCCTGTATGAAGACAGTACTAATCAGATCAGGCAAGAAGAAAGTAATACCAGGCCCATGAGTGGATACCCAACACGCACTGTCTTTATGGCTGAGAGCTCGTAATTACCAGAAATTTCAAAGTGGCTTTTTCAATCAGGAGAAACGGGGCCAGACATATGCCATGCCGATGACAAATATATTACTGATGGGGAAATATCATAAATAGTAGGGCACATTGTTGACTACTTGCTGTAATATTTTATGGTCAGTTTTATGATTTCAGTGTCAAGTTCTACTTGAAACATGTTTTGTAAAACCACACAATGGATTCAAACATCACTTTGTTTTCTTTTCTTTTTCAATTAAATGCAGTATTTCTGTCCACGCTTTCAATTGTTTAAGGTCAAGTACTATACAAGTACAATGTGAAAAGTGTTCATATTGAGTTAATAGACATGTTTAGTAAAACGCTATTATTGTTAAACCATTTTTCTATAATAAATCATAACTTGTTGACTAAGTGGCATTTTTTCTATCATGTATCTTTCTCTGTTGTACTGCATTCCTCATGTTAAGTACATGTAGAAATTGTTTAAGTTTCCATATTTACAAAAATTTTAATTATTACATTGTGTATTTATTTTGTGCTTTTCAAGCAAAGTAGACCATTTACAATATCATAGGGCCCTAAGCATTCCTGAAACCATCTCAACTACTTAGGAGTATGCAGCCCCGGCAGCCAAAATGGCACCCAGACTGCTAATCACTGACATCAACCATCTATTCATAGGTACCTATTTATACCCAAGTGTCTTACTCAAGGACACACAAGTGTCACAACTGGGATTTGAACCCACACTCCGATGACTCAGCAGTCAGAACTTGAGTTCAGTATGTGCGACCACTCATCCACAACAATATGGAAATTAAAAATGTTATCCACAGTAAGCCTGTGTACAAAGAACTGTGGTTTCAGCATAACAAGCAAAGCAATCAAATGCATGAAATCCAAAAGACAAACCATACACTGTACATTATATGTGTATGTCAAGCAAACTAACAAAGCATGATTTGGTGAATAAGCCATTTGTGACTTAGATTTGAATAGTGTCGGGTACAATAGCTCTAGTCTTAGTCACAAGTGATTGTTTAAGTTTGAATTCCTCAGACTAGGGACAGTTGCTACATCACATGGGTCGGGGCAAGCTTTCGCCTACATGTAACTTTATGTAAAAGAGATGGCGAACACTGATACACATTCTGAATGAATGAGAATGGCACAATGGTGCTTTGCCAAATTAGAGGTTGCTATATCTACAAAAGCTCGCCCCAAACCATGCAGCAACATTGTCTTTAGTCAGGGGAATCCAATTTGATCGTTCAATTGTAACCAATCAAGTCATTGTAACCAGACATTATTCAAAATCTCGCTCACAAGTGGCTCATTACAGTACAGCCCTGGGTACTATGTTACAACCACAAGTGCAAACATAGCCCTACATAGTTCAGAGAGAGGTCTACCACAAAAACAGTAGGCAAACCACAATCATCACCCAAAAAACAAACCAATTGCTGGAATTGCCTTGATTTGTACCTACCATGGTGCACCTTAACACACCATACATTGTTCAAAATCTTTTTTGCAGAAGGCTTATTACTCTATTAGCCCTGATGGGTACTTTGTTACAACTACAAGTGCAGACAAACATTTACATGTACACTGTACATAGTTCAGGAAGAGGTATACCACAAAAACCTAGCCAAACCACAAACATCCCCCATGGTCCACACTTGGGTGAGCCAGTGGGCAGACACAAAGGAATTCCCAAGAAGGGAAGGGGTTAATCCTATTCAGTCAGTGGGCCCTCTACCTGGATGATTCAGAGATTCCCTGTACTTCACAATGAAGGTTGATTTCCACTATAAATGCTTCAGGGGAGGACAGACCCATGTAAACACACCATATTACTAGGGTCTTAAAGACCTAACTGGATGTTATTAATACAGACTCATTTTCAGGAGCATCATTGTCTGGGTTGATGAGTCTTGACTGAATCCAAGGTGTTAGGGATCATACTCTTGTTTGGTTTAATTTACCATTGTGTCCTTCAGGTGATCTGCAGAGTAATTAGGTCACATAAATCAACAGGGATTGTTTGTGAATGATCTGTTTTGCTTGAATATTTCCATACAAAGTGACATCCGCCTGGTGCCAAAGTCCTTTCTCTGCACAGGTAGACAGTTCCACCCCCATCTTTGGGTTTTTGCTTCAACAAACAGCATCAAGCGTTCAATTTTGTCCATGCAGCAAAGTGCCTTTGGCCTTGTGGATATGAGACACAAAAGCGCTGTATTTTTCCGCATTCCACTTGCGCTTATGTGATAACTAATAGTATCACACGTACATTATCTGTTAAGTTATGAAAATTTCACTGTGAGTAGTTAGAATTTTTTTTTTTTTTTTTAATGTATCCTGATCTGAAATCAGTTCAAATTATGTGGGATAATGATCCAGACTTTCACAGGTTTTAAATCTGAAATTATAGTTGTATAAATACCCTGAAGCCAAGTAACACAAATGAAATAAAATGAATAGGCCTATACTTATTCAATTTACAAGGAAACGGGAAATTCTGTCATTGGCAATGAGGTAACCCTTCAAAACGAATACTAAAAGAGACATCATCCTTGGACACAACTGTAAACACCCATCGGCAACAGCAATCCTGATCTATACAGCAATCCTTCACCGATCTTGAACTCTTGGTGGCAGCAGATACCGCCATTATTGCGGTGGTACCTGGGTGGTACTGCGCTGCCTAGCGACGGGTTTAAGCGATTTGCAAAGTAAAAGTCCAATAACCCGCGACTGATCAAATGATCGCCGTGTAGCCCAAACCTTATACCAGTCGCTAGGCAGCGCAGTACCACCCAGGTACACCGCAGTAATGGAGGCATATCTGCTGCCACCAAGAGTTCAAGATCGGTGAAGGATTGCTGTATATCACTGATACTTCCTCACACATTATTTCTTAATTGCAAAGTCTCTGATTCCATCCACCATCACTCTACACACAAAATAAAAATCAACAACACACAAACAACAAATCAATTCCTCAAGTGTGGACTCCCAGTAAATCAGATTTGCCTCATTTGAAACAATATTTATTGCGAGTACAATATTCCATTACACCGATCTCAAAAACCTAAATGATATCACTAGATTATTATTTATCACACCAAAGGGCCTCACTCCCATCCCATGAGACTACGCAAGCCACAAGCCATTAACAAAATCTGTATTCCATATTTCAATTCACTATGGGTTGGTTTGGACTTACAGGGTTTAGAATACAAGAAGTCTATTCATACAGAGCTCCAGGTTGGATCTGTAAATCAAGCTGAAATATCTTATTCTGGACATCTGTGGTCCAGTATAAAATGCAATGAGTTTAAAGGGATGATACAGTATTGGTCTTGTAGATGATTACAATCACTCAAACTGTGTAGGATACCAGAGACCTCATAAAACTGAACCTAGTAATAGGAGACTTTTGAGACGGTAGCCAGCGTCCAACTCACTGGTGCTTTTCAATTGTTTTCGTCGCTGAGAACAATGGAAAGGACCAGTAAGTGGAACGCCCGCTATCGTCTCAAAAGTCTCCCATTTAACATATTGAATGTATGACTTGTCAGCGATAATTTCATCCATGAATTTGTACGTATTTAGACTGAACCTATTTTGCGTACACTGAATGCTAATTATGGTCTTCTTTTTTTAAAAGCAACTGATACATTTTGTAGTAAACTATTCTAGGGAAATTGTTTATCGCGTAAAGCTGTGCATTGTTTGCGAAAATAAATTTCAAAAACACCATATGTTTTTATGCAGTAACAAGAACATGTACTGAGTGAAATGTGGTAGGTCTAAATTTCAAAACACTGCCTTGCGAACATTTAATTTGTTCCTGCATACAGCAGAATAACAACAATATAAATGCATAACATAAAATTTCCATCTGTAGTGATGGGAACACATATGTAGCTTGAAGGTCTGAATAAACAGTATTGCCATGTCTTTTTTTTAGTAAACACTTACATACACAGTACAAGGTACATGTACTGTAAGTAAACTACATGTAAGTACATCTTTAAAAAGAGCCAAAAACACACTCACAGCAGGTAGAAATTCTTTATACATGTGGTTACCCAAGCACATGTTTGTTAATTACCATGAGTGATGGCCAAACCACAATTTCAAGGCAGTTTTCCACTGGCAAGGTATACAAATCATCATAGCACTGAACATTCTCAGGTGGTCCTCCTCAGCTTGATATTACTTTTATTACGTACGCAATGTGAGGTCATTTCTGGTGTTTTCAAAAACACAAAAGGGCAATTCAGAGACAGTTATAAAAATTGCTGGAAATTGCCGAGCAAAAGGGGCTGACAGATTTCCGTTGCCTTTCTCAGAAAGGTGTTGATGTGAATGGAATATTGTGTTAATAACAGGCATTGTGTGTATATTCCAATACGTTTACATGTGGAATTTCGCAGAGTAAATTTCATCACAGTACAATATATTGACATTTAAAGGAAGAAAATGGAACTGGGCCGCCAGATGGAGCGCAACAAGCAAGGCGTAAAAATGGGGATGCCAATCGTAAGAGATACATGTAAAGGAGATGAGCCAAGACCTGGAGCAGTGTAAATTGGTAACATTGACAGTTTAGAAACAAGGATCAATACAAAGTACATCATGCCCAGGCCTTCGGATGGAACTGGAATGTGATAGATTCTGGCTCTGTATTCTTTGGCGTAAAATAATTATGCTAATTGAGTACCACCCTGAGGGTGTAATACATCAAGAGTCAATGCGCGAAACGGCCATTCAGCCAAGCCTGGCGTCTCCATATAAGACTGAATCAGTGAGGTGAAAGCCAATAACAGCGCAGTATCCAGATAGTTCACAATCTAATTAGCTTGTTACCAAGTACCAGTATCTTGCGCTAGAATGTATGGAGTGGGAGGTGCAAGGAATGTTCTTATTGTACGGTGCATCTTTTCAAGAAGATGAAAGATCAGGGCCTAATTTCATGGCTCTGCTTTACCGTAAGCAAAGAATCGGCGCTTACGGAGGCAGGGAATTCCGCGCTTACATCATGCGTATTCCACAGGTTAGCAGGCAATTTTTGCTTGTGCGCGTGCATAGTCCACGTTACTAGGCATTCTTCGCTTACACACCTAGCGCAGAAATTCAACACTTGCCCTGTAAGCGGAGAGTTGTGAGTGCAAGCGCAGAATTCGGCGGTAAGCAGAGCCATGAAATTTGGCCCTGGAGGTTTGTTTCAAATAGAGCTGCCAAGCACATAAAATTGCTGAACAAAATCAGGCTTCTATTAAAGCTAATTTGCCGAACAAAGTTTGTAAGTCACAGCCAATTTGTCTTTCACTACATGTAGTTCCTAGGTCTGCCCTTAACTTTAAATGCCTAGCCAGCCGGATCAGTTCGCTTGTCATGTCACTAGTCCACCAGCTTTTTCACAAGTCAATATTTAAAAATACTTAAGGCAGGGGTGAGAGTTATTGCTGACAAAAAAAGTCTAATCTGAAACTGGGATCCAGATCTTAAGAGGTACATTGAAATGATGGCATTTTTTACCTTTAGATAACCCCTAGAGTTACAGATTCCAAGAGGCTTTGGGAACAGAATCCTCTGCACTAGAAAAGTAGATCAAGGAGCCTGACTTATTTAATTTGAGAAAAATACAGCATGTTTGACCAGGCAGCTTTTAACAAATCGGAGTACAGAAGAAAGCCTGACATTTTTCATCTCTAATAAGGGTGCATTTCAACACTGAACTATCAAGCTAGACCACTTGAAGGGCATTTTGACTGGTCCTCATCTAGCATTGCGGGCATGGCAGCGGACCACTGTTACAAGAGAATGTTGTTTTCTTCACCAAATGTTTTTCGTTATATTCCACACACCGCAGTTGAATGGTCACAAATAGTTCGTCTTTAGTGTGTATTTTGCAAATGTTAGGGAAAGTAGTAGGGAAACATTCCCTTTCAAGGATTCTGCCTTTTGATTGGTTTAGAGGGCGACACATGATATGCCTCAACTTTAAGAGAAAGCCACGCGAACGCAATACACTATACAAGCAGCAAACAATGGACTATATCCTAGGCAGCCAATGTACTATATCCAACGAAACCAGTGTACTATACCCACAGCAACAGCAGTTTCTTGGTACCTATACGGCTAGACACAATATATGTTTGGGGTGTTACAAAATAAATATTGACTGCTTCATTGTTTTTTGGGTTAAAACCATGACCCCCCTCGGTGATCCCCAGGAAAATAGAATGCAGCAAGTCATACTTTTAACAATATCACTTGAAGCAGTCATTATAGAACAGTTTGTATCAATTGCCTTTTGTGTATCATCGTCATCTTTATCATACATGTAATCAATCAGCATCATTCAGGCAGTATTAACCACTAATCATTGAAGATAACTGTACACACAGGCTACAGCCTTTTCATGTTTCTTTCGTTATTTCCCGTCTACTGCCAACCCCAAGTACTGTAATGTCATCCCCTCATTAAGCCTGGTTCATACTGTACTTCCCGCGAATGCGAAGCGAATGTTTCACAAGAGTTGAGCTGTGAATTGTTCGTTGCAGATTTGTGACGTCAAATTCACTTCGCATTCCCAGTGAAGTATGAACCAGGCTTTACTCTTCCACTTAGGAAGGATAGAAAATATATCACTGTTTTAATTTTAGTCTGAAAGCTAACTGATTATGAAGTTCATACGAGAACCATTTTTTCAGTAAAATATTTCCCTCTGAGATGAAGTCATAATCGGCAAAATTGTATCTGAAAACCTACAAAAATGCAACAGCTGATTTCGGTTGTTACAACCAAAATTAAGAACAATGTGGTAACATGCTGAAAATTGTGCATGGTTTTTCCTTATTTTCTCCCGACTCACGCAATGAATGGATTAAGCTCAAATTATTTTCACAGGTTTGTTATTTCGTGTGTATGATTGATCACACAAAACATGAACACTGTTTGGGACTATTTTGTCAGCTCTACAAATCCTGTATAATACTTTTAAATACACAGTGGCACATCATTAGTAAATGTTATGTTTCTTCAGCAGGTTTGGGCACGCACATGAATGGACCATTTGTTGTTTTTAAGCTGTGGTCCACAGCCACAGTAAGGGCTGCTGAAATAATGTAACTTAGAACCCATATGGAGTGTGACATTTAAAAAGTGCATCAAATCATCTACATGTGCATTTTGAGAGCCTGGTTTCATATGCTTGCAGTTTTCAAAATATGTTTTACAGAGGAAAAGCTTCTCAAGGTGATATAAAGTAATGCTCTGTGTTGGTAATGAATATTCTTCATGCACAAACACAAGTTTACATCTGAGATAGTGGTTTGCCCTCCCAAATAACAAGTGCATGCTTTTAAGTTTTAGCACAGTGAACGACTCTGGTATGTGCTTTCTGGACCCAAACCTGAAGTCCCCGAAGGCACAGGAACTGAACTTAACCCTAGATCAAATGAACAAGTCACAGACATTTAGATATATGAAACCTCCCATAGGCAATGAAAAATACACCTTACACCTCAGCTCAATGGAACTGGAAGACACATGGTTTTTGGAGAAGTGTACTAAAGGTAGACTTATTCCAGTCCGATGGTCTCTTATTTGTTGATCTAATCATAAATTAATTATTAAATCACTGTAACACTGACATAAACGACTTCACTGTACACATGGGCACCTTCTTCAATAGGCCAGTAGTTTCTGAATTGACCTTTTGGTCACTGCGAAAGGAAAAAGAACAAAACTGCCAAAATCTACCTTTGTCCATACTTTTAATGAAATCAATGACATGCACAACCGGTCTATGCTATTTTCCTTCAAGATTCAGCATAAAAAGGCTTCCAAAAATTGGAAGTCCAGACAATTCTTACAAAGCATCAAAAGTAATTTAAAATGTTTGGGATCCAGGCTATTTTCCCTTCCAGCATCAGCATAAAAGTGCTTCCAAAGTTTGGGGGTCCAGGCTATCTTCCTTCTAGCATATTTATAGCATAAAAATGCTTCCAAATTGTTGGTTATCAATGAGGAGAGCGGTACCCATTTGGGAACCAAACTATTCAAAAGGGGAATCTGTTTAAAAAAGAAGGTGTCTATAGGATGCCTTTTTGTTAACTCTAAGTTTGGTCGTGTTTGATTTTATTGCAAGTTGTTGAACTTGTAATCCTCAACGACAAGCCAATAGTGTATTAAATCCCAGTATATTTCTCCCTTTCTTTCTCTTTTTTCCCACAGAGCCCACTGTGACAAACAGGACCAAATTGGCTTTAATCAGGTCAGCTGGACAAGACTTCATCCCGGGATCCATCTCTCTGTCATCGCTACAGCTGCCACACTACAAGCAAGCCTGCAAACACCCATGAGTAAAAAGGTCCAAGTCTGCATCAAACTCATTCAGCAGACTCTAGTGTAGTATTATTATTGGCCAACCAGAATCTCACAGACATAAAAAAAACCAGTAGGATCAGTAATATTAGAGCCAACAGGAAGTTTGGAAAAGCTTCCAAATCTTTTCTGAACAGGGAGAGAGGGTCACATTGGGTTTGCTTAGCTGTAATATTTAAATGTTTAACACTATCGAGTAACATACAGGTATAGTACGTTACATGTATTTTAAACGTTCAAGATGCTAAAAATGTTGATGATCATTTGTGATAAAACTGCTGCTTTTTTTTAGGGCGAGTAATCTACATTTTTCATCAATGTTTGGGTACAGTATATTTACATACATGTACAATACTTATTCTTACTTTCAACCCGTTTCTTAACTACAAAACCTAAAGCGCCAAAGATATGATATTTTTAATTTCCCAGCTTTGTCTATACCCTCTGGTTTACTACTTTGCAAGTAACGACATCCCTAAAAAAAATGTGTGACATTCAAACTGGATGTAAAAAAGAAATCTCAAGGCGGTTAAAACTTGCAAGAATGTGGTTCACGTACATCTTCACAAAATGATGCTTTACTTCAGAGCTTAATTTCTCACCAATTTTGTTTCCAAAGAAACTAAACACACAGACACCCTAGTGACCATACAGGTATTACACGTCTAACATTAAAGTACAATTCATGTAGGCCTACACAAGTGTATATTTTAACATTTATAACTTATTGTAAACCAAGTTTCTGGGGCCTGTGAAATATGTATGACTTGCATTGACAAAATTAAGGGATTTTTCAGTTTTTTTCCAGATTTGAAACCATGTTGTAACATTTGAGGAAATAAACAGCTTTTCATGATGAAACAGGAACTACATTTAGAACGAGACACCACACAACACAAAGTGAAAGTAGAGCAAACGGTAAACATCCAAAAGCTTTGGAGTACCCAACGAAACCCTCTGTCTGTAATGCATTGTTTACACAGAAATGCATTGATACATAGAAACAATAGAATTTCCATCTTTTAATTTCAAAAAGGAAATGACATGATGAAGCAGAAATAAACAGTATAAAAAGAAAATGAATGGAAAGCCAAAAGGAAATACCTAGTCATTCTCACGTGGTCGGTTGTAGACAATTTCTGTCTATCAATTTGAAAAGTGTTAGTGTCTAAAGAGGAAACAATTTGTAGTAACACCACGATAATCTGCTGATATGATGCAGGCCTTTATACTTGCACTTTCTTTTTTTAACTTCATTCCTGGTATTAAACTTGTGCATGGGTCCTCATACACTAACGATTCCTTTATAGTTTATGTCTCCAGCATTTTGTAAACTCCCACATCTGTTAACTTAATCTTGGTGTTGTGAAGAAAAAAAAGAGTAGCCAACCGTAATGAAGTCAACATTTAGGATTTTGGCTCCGAACAGAAGGTTATTTCGTTATATCCGGCCTCCTTAGAGAAGGGTCTTTAAAACCAATTCAATGTCCTCCCTCCACTTCATGTGCATTCAAGTTTGAATAACCCTGGTTTAGTGCTTGAAAGGTTTTCATCAATCCATGCAATAGATTGAATTAAATTCCTTCAGATGTTTACTCGTCTATAAAAGGAAAATATCTTTATGGGTAAATTTTTGTGCAACAGTGCATTTTATGTTATTAATACCTTCTTTCACGGTTATGATCTAATCTTAGGAAATGTCACCATTCCATATAGGAGTTGGGTAGTGATAAAAATGTACTAAAAGGGAATAACACAAAGCCAAACCTAAATTAAGAATACATAACTGTTGGAAATCTTGATGCGCTGGACAGAGAGTGGGAAAACTCACTGAACAACCAAAAACTAAATTTGGAGAGGAGGTTGAGCCAATGTAGTTACATTTATGTGAACCAAATGAGATTTGAGTTTATAAATTAAAGCTATTTAGAGAGGCAGTTGATCGGAGCGAGGATGGGAGATACATGTAGTCTGCAGGCCTGGAATTTCATCTTTGAGGGGGCAGGGCCATTTTAACATTTAACAAAGCTTACTTCTATACTGAAAAACCTTAAAGTCCATGGGAAACTTTTGAAGGGGCACCAAGGAGAAGACCAGGGCAACAGAGGACATGGCCTAAGTGTATTTCCCGGCCCGAGACTGTTCCCCATGTAGGAAGCAGTATGTGAGAAGGCTTCGGGGCCCTATGATTTAGTCCTTGGTATTGTAGGGGTAGGAAGACATTGAGAAGATGAGCAAATTTGTGTTTCAAATTCTTAAAAGTCTACCCAGGGTTTCCTCTGACTTTCTTGTCTTTTAAGTCTGTGGTCTTTTTTGTCTGTATGCTTCAGTGATGTGTACAGGCACTATTGCCGATTCCTGGAATGTATGGGTTTATTATTACAAAAAAATAAATTAAATATCAAGTGACAACCCACAAAGGGAACCGATTTGGTAAAGAGTTCACAGGCAAGAGTCCCGCTCTAATCACGCTCTAATTTACAAAAATTGCAGTTGAGATGAGACTAATTAACAGCATAGAAGAATGTTCTCTATCCAAAAATGGTTTTATTTTATCCCCATGAACATCTTTTAAAATACCCTTTCAAAATGAATACAATGTCCAAAATTGGAAAGAGACTATTTCATATCTCAAGTCAAAAGCAAGCTTCTTCTTGACTCAGTATGACAGTAGGGCTTGCCTACATGTAGTCGATATTCCTGCAGACATGTGTGATTTGTGGTCCATGGTTCAATGAAGGGTCTAGACTCAGTGGTTCAACCCTCTGGTGTGTATAACCATAGAGGTATGAGAGCTCAATGGTGGTAACCCCTTTGGGTTCAACCACAGAGAGAGGAACACTCAGACACAAACCCTCAACCTTGTAGTTGTACCAAGGGCTCTCCTCTAGGTGTCCCTGGCAGGTCCGGTCATCAATGCACAGATTCATCACATTTTGTTTGACAGGCGGATTTATCATCCACATTCAACATTCCCCACTGGTGAGTCAACAGCCAATGATGACAAAACTTCTTTTTCTAGATTGGACAGCTGTGTGATATATAGACACATTTAACCATTCTATGTTTAACAATTACCAGAACAATGTATTGAGTGAACATGTGGATGGTCTAATCTGATTATCCATGGGTGACCAAACACCCAAAGTACATTATGGAGTGTTATCTTCCCTTTGTTTGGGGGACACTGAACAGAGACAGTTGACCTATCCAACAAAGCACTTATATTATAAAAACATCTGAAGCGAACACCGATGATCAATGTACTATTTGTGTGTTTGCGCATCATTGAACCATTTACTACATTGTACATGTACATGTATGATGTATGTATTAAGTTGCAAGGAAAACATTTTAACAGGAAAAAACAACATGACCATTGTTGTATTTTCGGAAGGGTACATGTAAACCCCCCCCCAAAAAAAAAAAAATTATAATAATAATAATTTAATATTTAAAAATTTTAATATTTTTAGGGGTCTTGTACACGTTCATACTGAGCTTATTCGATTGGGACAACCTAAAAAGGCAACAGTGATTTGTGGATTTTCAAATGACACATGTATTTCCACATTTTCAGTATTTCAGACAGAAAAACTCCTACATAATTTGCTCTTACATGTAGGTTGTACTATATTTTGTCCAAAGTACAAGTATCTATAAAAACAATTTTAAACCTAAATGTACAATGTTCCAGCTTCTTTTAACGAGGGAAAAATGTCATATTATTGGCTACAGCCCAGATGGCAAGACTGTCACAACAGTAATTTACAAAGCACTGTTCACACACATGCACACTGACTTTTAATCAACCCCTGCTGTTTTCATCATGATTTTTTATGATACTGCCAACTCTGCAGCTCAATTCAATACAATAATACACAAAATTATTAAATTATGTTGTGGGGAGTCAGTGCAATTTGGTGAAAATGGAATTTAAACTTCGCAATCGGAGGGACAAAGCGTTTTTGCACGCGCAAGAAGTGATTTTTTTTATTACTACTCCCCAGACTTTACGCATCCAGGTGGAAAAAGCAGCTGGTGCTTGCTTCACTTTGAAGACGAAGTCCCATCTGCTCTTAATCAAACAACGCCAACTGGTCTTAAACGGTTCATTTACAACTGGATAACTAGATCTTCCATACACATGCATACTGTACAATGTACAGTACAGCAACAGGGTATGGCCAGCTGGACATGGCCGCCCCACTCTTTGCTTGTGTTTGGCAGATTCAAGAAATTCAGACAAAATGACAACTTTGAACTAAATAACCCAAACCAAGAGACAGTGGAGAGTCTGGATCTTCTCTGAAGTCTTCTTTTAAAAGTATATCTTAGCCTATGAGATCTCACAAGAAACGTAGGTAACGATAGAAAATTTGTTCCGTAAGCCTACAATGGAAGTCTTTATATGCAAGTATACGGCGCCTGCACAGGACACAATTCTCTTACAAGCCAATAGAGCTAATATTGCCCCATACAATTTGTTTTCTTGGGAAGGGTTGACACACCCTTCCCCAACCACTGGCCCGTTTGATGGATACCGTTGTCAACATAAGGATCAGCGCCACTGTTCACAGGGATGGTAACTAAATGGCCCCCCACTTTTAAACACCGAATGCGCCTGCTGTCTCTTGTCACGACAGGTATTTCTGCTATTCATGTTTCTTTACATACTGATGCCAAATTGTGTGGGATTTTGATAAATTTGAGGGAAACTTTGAAAAGGATAACACAAACAAATATGAATACAAGGAGAATAACACAATTGCACATGAACAGAAATTTAGCATAGATTTTTTCCAAAATAAATTAATTCCTTCATCAAATTTATTGACCAATAATCTTGGAGTAATTGTTGAGGTTGCTGAGAATGGAAATACTTGTTTCCCAAGGGAGAACCTATGATTTATGGATAGAAGAGTCAAATAAAAGGGGCTTTTGTGATTACAGTCCATATGTTTCCATACATTAATTTTTTCCCAAAACCACAAAGGGCTCCGTTGGCTGGTCAAGGGTGAGGTTCTACCACTACTAGTGCATGTATTTGTTGACACAAATTCACAGTCTCTCTGGTCTGTCATCAGGTCAGTCCTCAGGGGGCCATGGGGTGAAAAAGTGGCTGTCTAGCCTACATCTGTCTGTGCCTGTACAATTATATTGTGATATGGGCTCAATTTCATGGCTCTGCTTACCATAAGCAAAAAATCAGCTTTTACGGAAGCAGGGAATTCCACGCTTACGTCAAGCGTATTTCACGGGTTAGCAGGGAATTTTTGCTTGTGTGCGTGCGTACTCCACGTTACTAGGCATTCTTCGCTTACACAGCTAGCGCAGAAATTCATTGCTTGCCCTGTAAGCGGAGAATGATGATCATAAGCGCAGAATTCGGCGGCAAGCAGAGCCATGAAATTAGGCCCTGGTGTGGTTTGATTGTGAAAGAAAAACGTACTGCACTTATGTGCATGTATTTTTATGTAAAAGATGCATGCATACACACTTCTTCATAAGGATCTGCCTTGAAATACTCATAAGGAACTGTACTTGTAGTTTTGTACATGGTGTCTTTATCTTAAAGTAAACTTGAATCCTCAATTGTGATTGGTTGATTCATGGCTACAACTACAACGGGGTGATATTAACCCATATTGCACGGTACATATCACACGCTCATTGTTCCCCCGCTACATATTGAGCTATGCTGTGCGTCAAGTTTGCTTGAATATAAACTCGTCATCACATGCCCGATTGTGGAATACAGAAAAATATAGCGCATCTGCGTTTCATATTCAACTTGGAATGCTGAAGTTCTATAGTTTTCCTTATTCCGCATGCGCTAGTGAGATAATGTAACTAGCATTGTTACTGGCATTAAAGATTTAAAGACCAACATTGCACAATTAATGTGCATGTATTGATGGGTAAATCTCACCAATACAATGTTAGATATAACACATTCCGAATCAAACAAAGAACATTGTATTTTTAAGAGAACAATGTTTCCTCCAAGGTCGACCAACCATATAATTTGTGCATTCAACAAGAAATCTATGAAAGTATGTAAAGTGTATTAATACTAATGAAAGTATGTGAAGTATAATACTGAAATGCTTGCCACCAACCAATCTGTCAAATATGAAAATACACACAGTGTATGTGAGAAAATTTACTACCTAATCCTTGAAATGCATGTGGAACAAATAGTACAATGTATCTTGTGAACAGATTTCACAAATTCCACAATCACATCCATCTTGTACAGCATTTCCCATGGTGAGCATCTGTGGTTGAGCCTCACGAGTCCCTGGGTTAAGAGATGTGAAACAGGTGCAGGGTAAACTAAAACCATCCCCAGGAAACCATCAATTCATAACCCTATTACCATGACAGGAATATGGCTATGATTTCCGCTTGGAGCTCATGTTCCTACCTAAGACATTAATGACGGGAAGATGGGGGAGCACTGTCAGGTAGCATTTTCTCTATTCTGGGTCGGACGGCCTGGAACAAATGAGACTTCTTGACCATGTGCACATTTTAGTTGCCTTACCATCTGCTACACTTAAAGTGTATAACTTAATGTGTATAACTTTTCAGAATGAAAATGGAATTGGTATCAGGCCAGGGCTAAATTAAATGAAGCAATTCAGAAGCCAACATTTCTTTCTCCATGTGTAATGCATTTTTGAAGGCTACATTTTTTCATTCTCCATGTCTGACATGAGTTTTGACGTCTACAGGATTCTTCCCCCGGGATTTTTCAAAACTGTGGGGCAATCTGGACCTAAAGTTTGGAAGTTTGGCCTTGTATTTGGTTTTAAAAGCCTCTCTATGCAACCTGGGGCATTCTACATACTTTTATTTTTTATGATTTAAGATAATTTGATCTGAAGTAAAAGAAAAATTGCCTATAAATTAGCTCCATACACTAAAATGTGCATTGGGAGAACCCTAATCCACACACTTCCTTGAGTTGAGAGACTTGTTACTTATTCCCTCCATGTTACACTTTGGGCCGAGAGTTCCCCCAATAGGCTGAAATAGTATGTAACATTGAACATCTGCAGTTAAAAACTAGCGCATTAAACACTACTCTGGAGTCATAACCCCAAAACTAAACTGCTAATATAATTAATAATAATATGTAGTTCTTATTGTTGCGCTTTATATGTCACACCAGATGGGCGTCTCAAACTAGCGCATTAAACACTACTCTGGTGTCATAACCCCAAAACTGAACTGCTAATATAATTAATAATAATATGTAGGCCTAGTTCTTATTGTTGCGCTTTATATGTCACACCAGATGGGCGTCTCAAAGTATTATTTTTTTCTATAGGCCTAATTTGTACCTTGTATCCACAATAATAATAATAATAATACGAGGTATTTATATAGCGCATAATGCAGGAGCCTCTATGCGCAACACAAAACATAAAACAATGAAATGAAAACCAGTCACTCTACACTCCTCAATCACTACAAATAAAAGTTACAGTGCAACTCTTAAAAAATACATTGTTTTTGCAATTGACAGGTTTTCAATAGACATCAGTAAAAAGTATAAAAATTGATTTCAGGAAGAGAAAACAAATTCATAAAACGCATACACCCCCACAAAACAAATCTACAGCGTAATTCTTTTTCCATTTTTAACAAATGACAGTTGTGATCAACATCACAGCGAAACAGTATCCATCTTGAAGTTATTGATTTCATAAAATGCATGTATTGTAGAGACCAGGATTAAATTGCTCATTGTCCTTGAAAAAAGCCATGTAACAGAATACAACAATTTGATTTCCCAGACTGTTCATTATCACTCTAAACGCTTTTATTTCCCCAGTCAAAGCTACTTAATCTCCCTCATGACCAATACAGCTGACCCTTGATAACCTATGAAAGATGACCCTCAAAGAAATAACAACCCCAATATTCCCTGGAAGTTATTGGGTTTCACCTTGTATCCTCAGACACTTAAGATTTCACCATGTGGGCCTCCCACTGCAATATTATAACCCAATGCCTCTGTGGCTAAACTACGATTGATAGTTTTTGATTTCAGTTTCTTCTAACATTAACAGCTTCTGGGACTTTGTAGATACAACGTATGTATTATGTTACTAGGTTACACTACCTGGACACGTGTACAATGTATGGACAGAAGTCAATGACCTTAAACTGCTGGTGCTTTTTCCCGCTCCATTTTTATGTGGCCAGAACATTGAAGATGCTACATGTATGTCTTTGTTCACACATGTTGTGTGCACCATACAGATGTAGGTCATTGTTTGGTGTATTATCAAATACATAGTAGGCCATGTCTGCAGCTGGTTGCAAGAAACTGTATAAAAATCAAGTAAACAATAATTTTGTACAGTGTCATACATTGTACAACTATATTGACTTCTTGCAGACATGGAACACACCTCCGCAAAATGCGCATGATCTACAATGTCCACTATTTTAGGGGTTAATTTCTTTGTGTAAATTTTTACCCCCAAAATGGGGAACAGGATAGGCACTGCGCGTTGTGAAAGGGTTCAATAGTACAATGAAGTTTGTAAATTGTTGCGTACAAAGAATGTAAAAAAGTCTCCAAAACAAATTTAGAGAAACTTTGAGATGTTTCTGCGCACAAAACTAATGAATTTTATAATAACACAGTTCACGTTATGCTTCAAGATAAACAAAACATTATTACTTTGTACATTGTATGAACATGTAGCCCCTCCCACTGGGAGAGTATGCATTGTTGTCTAAATGATCTGTTCTATTTTTGCCAGGACAGCCTTTTGTTGGCTTGTCACTATTGATATTAAGGTGAATTTTGAAATAATATGACACACAAACAATTGAATAATATATCAATCTAAATTACAACTACATACATGGGTGTATGCAACATGATAATGTACAGGCTACACACGTATACACAAAGGAGATTTAAAATAAACAGTTAAAGAAAAGAGTGGACCATGACAAAACTATGTCTCTTCTTTCTAGTGGCAAGAAGTCTAAAATATTTTGTTTATTTCATTCCGAGTATTATTGTAAATTTTCCAATTTACGTGTCAACAATCTTGAAAGATAATCGTCGATTGTGTCGAAAAATATCTTAATGAAAGATGCTGTCAAACAAAGTATCCATTAGGCACACACATGACGTGTTTAATTAGTTTATCACTTCATCAAAATCAATATCAACATGATGTTGGATGTGGCCCTCAACTATGCTCGGGGTGGTTTTTGCAATAAGGGGCCGAGGTGTACAGGATGCGATCAACGATGCTCATCGTGCTGTGAAACTGAATGGAAATCAATTGAAAATTATGTCTGTCCACATGTGGGGAAAAACTATGTGCTAATGATGAGTTGTTTATGAACTTGTGCACTTCAGCTTTTGTAGACTAGAGAAAGGGAACGGAGGGAGGTTAGACTCAGGAACATTCAATGAATTAAAACAATTAATGATTTGGATGATTTGGTGAACAAATTTATATTTTGATGTAAACAATAACAGACTATGTCACGCTAGGTAGCAGCTGCCATGGGTAACCTTTCAACGTTAACAAACATGTAATTCTAAACATATTCACATTGACAAGAATAAAGGATTTTGATAACAAGTCTTCTGCCACGGGCAGTGCCACCTACACTATGTACCAGTAGTTTCCATGATATAAGTCCTCCATTGAAGCTAAACAGAAACCAGACGCAGCAAAATCTTGTATAAATGATATATTATAGCACATTGTACAATGATCGACCAGTTCCTCAAGCTTAAAATGGATTCATGAATTTCTGTTTGTACTTCAAAGTTCAATGCAGGCAGTTTTGCAAACCTAACCCACATGCCATGATGCCAACCACTCAGAATGAGATGAGACAAATTGAAATTGGGCCTAAAGGTTACGTTACTAAACATTTCCATTAAATATGGACATACATTTAAAAGCAGTAACAACAAAATTCAGTTTACGTAAGCCAAGAGAATTTCTGATGTACACAACATATGTACCAGCAGAGATATCTTTTTCCAGGGTACACTCATAGTCATAAATACAGAAAGGAAAATCAGGCTCGGAGAGCTGTTTAATAGAAGAGCCCCGTTAGAGGTGAGTCATACAGGTTGACACACACAACACAAAGCAACTCCCTTCATCACTATGTGAAGAGTGCATTATGATTAGCAACACCACACACTTTGATCAAAACCACAAGACCATCCCACACTTGAAACAAAAAATATATATTAGTATTGATCATCGGAGGAGGACGTCTTCCGCTCAACAAATCAAATCTGAATCAATCATGCTTTCCACAACGTACGTTTCATCTTACACGGACAAGGCGACTGCTGTCACACCCAACCCACTGAGAGAAATATGTGCTGCCCTGGCAACCGAGATGCTCGCTGGGAGTTCTACTTGCACTCAGCAATAGCAAGAAGGAATCCCTTTGTCCGACGAACGTTGTGTGGCATTGGATCATGCCTGCTGTCCAGCTTTATACAAAGCATGGACATAGGAAAACTTGAACAAGCGCCAAGAAATTTGTATTGAAGTTGTTTTTTAATACCTTGGTACACACAATGCCCAAATTTGGATATGATTTGTTTGATTTTATACTCTTTAAGGAAACAAAACACATGTTTGTAAACACTACACATGGCACTAACTAACTATGCATTGATACAATTTATAAACTGATAATACTTACACAGTTTCCCCCCCAAACATATGAACTTTTATAATCCATAATCATCACAATACAAAACACTAACCTCTAGGCCTATTCCAAGAAAAATAAAACCTATTAAATATAACAAATTAGATATAAAATGGCAATGAAGAACTAATAATACACTATCAAACTGAGTTGATTATGAAATCAAACTTTGTACATGTTACAGCAATGTTTGGTCACTCCATAATGTGACCCCAACAATCCCATCAAATAAATAACGTTCTCCTTTATGAATCAAGTAAATTCCACACACAGCATTCATACAACTCCTAAACTGAAATATACACCACGCATTCTTATTCTAATTTGTTGACAGAAAGACTCTATTGGTGCCCTGAACAGAACTTGAACTCTTGTCCACAGTGCATGCAGTGGAGGGCTGGCTGTAGTAGTGTTAAAAGCACGCATTCCTAACACAATACTATTTTTAATGTAATAATTCATACACTGCCTGATCCCTTCATGTACACTGTATGCAGGCAGTGGCCATTTTAAAAACAAACAAGCTGCATTTTATAGCACTACAGATGGGTACAACTGCTAGGGTAGTCTACAAACAGCACTCTCTGTGTAAAGGCAAGATCTACAGTAACAATTACATTACTTTGCAGAACACTAGCCTTAATTTTCCTTTCAGAAATGGCATATTTACAAACTTAAGCAATTTTTAGGTTTTATTGAACTGTGGAAACTATTTCATTTATATAGTAAAACCAAAATATAGATCAGTCTGCTCCAAAGCTAGATCAATGGAGTTTGCATTTAAATCAAAGATTAATTCCATATTGTACAAAACCAGAGTTGACTGTATTTTCCCCCCTAATAACAACAAGAGTGAGAGTCAGACAAAAGCGTCTGAAACTAGGATGAAAATGCTAAAAGGTTTGTTGAAATGATGGCATTTCCACCTTATGGTAACCTCTGGGGCTCAGATTTCACAGAGCTTTATGAACAGTGTCATCAGCACTAGAGAAGTAGGCCTAGATCAAAGGGCAGGATTCTTTATGTGGGAAAAATAGAAGCTGATTTCTTCACCAGGCTGACTTAAAAAGTCTGAATTCAGACTGACATTTCTCATCCATGAAACAATTGCGAAAAAACCGGCCCAAAATAATCAAATTTATTGTGCTATTTGACAACACAATGTACAGTGTACTGTAGTGCGTATGTGTATTTTTTTACTTAGTGCATCAATAATGAACATTAGTGTACATTATTGATGCACTTTGGTACAGATTTTTAGTCTGGTTCTTAATCATGTTGCTAACTACAATGAATGCCACAAATGTTTACTCAAGGGCAAAGTTGTCATCACTGACTTTTCACTGGCAGACCTTCAAATGTTCAGTGTAAACAAGCCTCTGTGTCATTGACAGAAATTCAATGTATTTACTAAGTACTGTCCAATAGTGCAGTGTGCCCTTGTATAATGTATCTAGCGTCTCAAAGAATAACAGTAAATTTTCTACATTATTTGAATTGGATCAAGAGGTAACAATTCAAAAACCAACTTTATAAAATTCAGTTCCTTATTTATTCATTCATTTATTTTGTTCCTTATCATCAATAAATGAGAAAATGATATTTGAGTGGGATTTTTTTTTACAGAGGTTTTAAATCAACCCCAAAAGCAACTGGAACTCGATTGAACATCTGTTCAAACATTCTTATTTTTATAGTTTTATATAGTTCCTTAGGTCTATGAAAAAGACAAATTTAAGTTTTAAATCATCTACCAGACGTGCTTTGTTGGGCCCCACGCCCACGTGGGGAACGTCTAGCCTAGATTGAGCATGTGTCTTTTCGTCCATTTTACGTTTTTGTTTGCTGTATGTTCATGTCCTTTTAAAGTATTTTATTGTTAATTACTGAAATTTGTATCCATCCGTTTTTGGCGCTTGCGCTGTGGATGCTGTATGAAATAAATAAATAAATAAATAACAATAAATATTAATCAACCCAAAAACATAAGAAACTTGTCTGTTTTTTCTTTTCCTTGCCAGCTGATTTCTAAAAATTTGTAGGGATAAGTTATTTTATTTGTCCTTTTTTTTACCATCGTCTGTGAAATCTCGTACAGATCACAGATGGAAAGTTTTAATTCATTAAAACTAACGAAATGTGATCCGTTTTGGGGTAACTATGGGTGCTGAAACTTATTGAGAAACTTTGATTTTTTGTTAACTTTTTGTCAACATTTGTGAGTGGTCCTGAAAAATTACATATTTATTTTAGGGTAAATTCTAATGTCAGAATTGTTTTTCCACACAGTTGGGCATAGTGTTAGCCAGAGGGGTGTCTGAGTGTCTTTTGGGCACCCTGTTTTGTCTGTCATTTACATGTAAATGTTTTGTAAGTTAACAATTTGGACACCCAGTTTTATAAATTTCCAGCAAATTTCGACACCCTTTTACCAAATCCTGGTTCAAACCTTGCTGTTGGGGAGAGTTGTGGAGCAATTTGGTATGTCGTAGATCTTAGCAATTGCATGCTTCCAATGTATTTGTTGATTCAGTATTTTCAATTTTTTCAAGCAATTTTCTTTTAAACATTGATGCATTGCAATGGCATGAACATGACAACATATGATGGTTCTTAAACAACCTTTCCCCTTTACATTATTAACACTGGCAATACTAGTTGCAATAATTGTAACCCTTGCCTCTATCCTCTAAAGAAGGTCCTAGACCGGTTGGTCGTATTATTAGTCTTGGGTCTAAGGATTCTCAAAGGTGCGGCAATACGACCCAGTATTCCTTGTTTTGATAATCTTCATGGCTCCGACTTGATCATGCCCTTAAAAGTAAAACTCTTTTTTATAAATTATATAGACCCAGTAACTGGGGCGCTGTACTCCTTTTTTTCAAATGTGTCCCCAGATGTCAAAATCTTTCTTAAAGGAGTACAGCGCCCCAGTAACTAGTTTTACTCTTTATAATGTTTTGACAAAGGGATGTGAGCAAGAGCTATGAATTTCACATGATTGATAATCTTAGCTCTCGGTCACACCTCTTTTGCTCTCAAACATGTATGTGTCAAAGCTTTCCAACAGACCATGTGTTTTATTTGAGCAAATTTTTATGACGTTAGTTTTTCAACATGTGCCAATTGGGTAAATTTAATGTGTTGAACAAAATGGCAACAAGAATGTGCACAATCTTCACTTAAGTTATAATATTGGTCTAACGTTACGACTCTTTGGAGAATTGATTGAGGGGTATGACTATTTATCGCAACTAAAACTACAGTCTAATCAACCCCTGGTAAGTAAATACTATGATAGTCAAAACAATTATTTAAACTAAATAGGGTTGTCTTTGTCAATTTTGAATAGCTACGACTCACTCGAGTACTAACTTACTACTATTTAATAAACTATTATTTAGAATTAGATTATTACGTAAGTGCAGGCATGACAGGAAATATACAATACTAACACAGGATGCAATAGATTTTATCATAATAAAATTACAATGACAATTTTGTTAGCGGTTAAGTCGACTTGACAAATTGACTGTCAATACTTACCACATGAAGAAATCCAAATACAACTGTGTAAAAACCAAGCAGCGAGCATCCATGACCACAAGTTACTACTGCTGTAAATCCTTGCATTCAAGTCGAGTTTCTTGCAGAGGAAGTTTTTATTAGTTCTCTGAATACAGTTTCTCCCATCACTTGCCATTTTCAGTTGTGAAGGCTTACTGCCAGTGCCAGACAAAAGTTGATGATTTACAGGAAACATGTTCCTTTTATAATAAAACGTTCATCACAAACTCATGTATATATTTAAACGTGCGTTGCGAAATTGCAAAATGTTTGTTTGAGTGGTTCGACAACTAACGAACGTTGTGACCGTGAAGGGTGACAAGTCAGATACCGTGAATTTGTTCAACATCACCCGTTGCCAAAGTGAGCGTCGACCACTCTGTTCTTCATCCAACCATCCAACAGTCCGTGGTATAAAGAATCACAGATTCCTTTTCAACTACATAGTCTTCTTCCATCAACTGGTAGTAACATTGGCTAACATTAAACTTAAAAAAAAAACGATACTTCACAGCAAAACGTCTAGCTGTTCCTCGCCTAACAATTTCATGGACGTTTCCCATCCACGACACGTACTCATGCATCAGTTATTTTGACAAAAAATACAGTCTGTAAAAACCACATAACACACACACACGAACGACGCGTGCATTAATTGCCATACCACTAGCCCAATAGGTTTCACTGGTTCCTGAAAACCGGTGCCCGCTGTGTGATGAATATTCATATTTTCAAAGTTCGGAACACCACCACCAGCAGACCAAACACCTGTTTGCGCTGGGATGGGCTGTGAGCTGTGAGACTATCAAAACTTGTAAACACTGTAAACCATTTTCATTTACACGCAATTAAAAAGCTACATATTGATCTGTTTTGTTTCAGAACAGAATAATTCGTTTTTATCGTAGTGAGGAAATACAAGTTCGAATTTGAGGGGGAAAAGTAAAAACATTTTTAAAAGATTCCGAATGGTGGCGCTATTGGGAGTTGAAATAATGCCAAAATTGTGTCAACTTGGTCACTGGCACGAAGGCATGTGTTCGCATTGAAATCCCACCCAACTACAGGTCCAATAATTATTTGTTTGTAAAATCGTTTGAAAATGGAAGACAAAATATACTCTTCCCGATCCCCATTACTTGCAATCATCACACGATTCTACCTCTTGTAAAAAAATAATCAAATAAGGTGTTTGCATTTTAGCGAGACTGGGTTAACAAAACTATAGTGTTTGCGATCATAATTATTATTGTCAGGCTTATTTTTGTGCTCGTTCGATGATTTTTTACATAATTTATTTGGGGAAGGTATCAAAATTACATCAAATTAATAAATAAAACACAGAGATTTGTTCACCTTGTGTTTTTTGCGAAAATAAGCATTGAATTGGCAATCGTGTTGAGGTCTTCAACATACTGAATTTTTTTCCTCACTTTGACAGTTAATTCAGTCTCGGAGAAATGTTATAAGTGTCTGAGCATTTAAATTATTAATTTTTCAGATTGTAACTATCATTATGTGACAATGAATCAAAAGAACTACTTCATCTCCATGGACACTATACCTATTGGTTTTTATTATTGCGGTTTTTATTATTATTATGTGAGATAATCTTTGTCATCATCGTTTGATTGATCGGAAATACTCTTCAAATAAATTAATCGCTTTCGGAAAAAAATATGTTATCGTCATTAGAAATCCCATACTACCAGTATACTTCCCGGACACGGCATCGCATAAAAAGGAAATGGAGTGTAGCCGTATTATTGGTCTCTTTAAATTTCAACTCATTTTTGTCTAAGTTGATGTGTATAGTGACTGGGTAATAATGATACGCAGGCAGCTGGCAATTAGGGCGGCGCCATAACCATAATCATTAACTCCCTTTTTGAAATGAACTTAGAGAGACAAAATTGTCCATACAAAAGAAACCTCAAACAACACGACACTATAGGCTTATATGTATTATAATACACATAAATCAGATCCACTATGCAATGATTCACGGAGGCTACTATAATTTCTTTGTTTGTAAAAGCACCTAGTGGAGAAAATCTGTACTGACAGAAAAGTCATTCCTAGTACATTGTACATGTTTTGCAAAATGTAGCTAATGGCAAAAAATGTATACCATGATCCAAGGTAAAATGAATGGCAATAAAAAAAACCTTATTGGTCAGAAGTACAGCAGCTTTCAATAGTATAAAGCATTTTGAAAAACATTTTACTTCGAAGTAATGTGGCTATGGAAAAAGATGTCAGTTTTTATGCCCCAAAGTCAAGTTGAATCTGAGAAACGTTGCTGTCATAAACATTTCTCAGATTGTACAAAAATTCCCGTAGGGATAATTCTCCCTACAGTGGACATCTCCGGATTTCCGCCGATATCTCAAAAACGCGACCACCATTTGAAATGAAATTGTCACAGGATAGTCTTATTGAATATATATATCTAAAATAGGATTAAAACAATCGACGAACGGTTCCAAAAACCAAAGGTGTACTTTGCCTTAATTAAGCTAGTTGAAACATTGCTCCATTTCTCCCTTATGCGCCTCGTGGGAGATTTGCTTACGGGATCGCGCCCACTAAAATAAGTCTGCCCCAGGAATCGTGTAGGTGAGTTAGGCTCACACCTATAGAGGGATGAAATGGCGACCATACGGTCCCAAAAACATATTTTTCTTCCGGATGATCTCTTGTGCAATTTTAGCGATTTTTCAGGACGAATTCAACCACATTTTGCTTTCCTTTTAAAGTACATAACATTTTCTGTTTCAATGATTTTTTATTTTTTATATTTTATTTATTTAAATTTTTTATTTTATTATTTTTTTCTGGGGGAGTTTTAATACTTTCATCAACAGTATTTTTATCATTTTGTAATGAATTGGGTAAAAAAAACATGTTGATTTGGGTCTCGACTGTATGCATCTATCAATGACAGCTTTTACAGGTGATCCTGAAAGACTCTGCAACTTTTTATTCAATGTAGGCAGGCCCATGTAAAAAAAAACAAAAAACAACAACATATAGAAAAAGATAGCTAAGGTCCTAGTTCTCTGATTGTTTTTTTTTGGGGGGGGAAACAAAGTGGCTTTTCCCATTTGTAAATTTGTAAATATTGAAACCTTTTCGCAGGGGATTTTAATGACTGTTGTAAAAATTCATAATTATTGTGTAGGGAAATCTTAGATTTTGAAGTTTGATTTGTTTTGTAAGAAAATTAAATAGCGCCCCCATTTGACTTTGCCTCGGGACGACCAAGTAGTACCTGGACGACTTTGTGAATTAAATTTAATGTGTACATATGTGCACCTGTCTTATTATTTTTACGTAACCTGCGGAGACGTCTGCTGCTGCATAACGTTCTGAGAAAAGAAACTGGGGAAAAGCCCGGAAAAGACTGCTTCCCATTGATATACTAACTCACATTTTAATGGTGTATGTGTTGAAAGGAACATGACTTCATAAGTACGGTAAACTTTTGTGAACCACGTACAGTAGTGCATGGAAAAGTAAGTGCCCAACACCACCTCCAGTCCCGTGTCGATGTCACGCATCTCCATCTCTGTGGTTGTTTTTTTTGTAACTAAAACGATGATGTAACTTGTAATGTTTGTAACTTGTGTAGGCCCCTACATGGGATGTCCTGTAACTTGTAAGTCAAAGTTGTATTGTAATGTGTAAACTGTAACTGTAAGTAAATGTCTTGTGATGATCAATGCATTCGGTGTTGACTAAGGTAGATCAAAAGGCCATGTCACACGAGGCAATTTACAGGCAACTGGTTGCAGGTTTATTTAAGTTTTCTCATTATTTTCTTGGCAGCTGATACACTAAAGTGATAGTGACTTTATAAATAATACTAATAAATACTTAGCTAAAATAGATCTCTTGACTGTGCATGCGGATATGCTACCAAACGAAAGTGTTCCTTTTAATTTTATTTATTGTACATTCAGTGCAGTGAGTCAAAGTTGTCTGTGAAAAACGCCCTGTGTGACATGATCCCATGTCCTTTAGAAGGCTTTAGTTTAGACTTATTTAATGGCTTTTCACTTTTTTCTCATCAATTATCATACATATTTTAATTAAGTACCAAGCCCTAGCTATCTATCTTGTACTTTTCGCTCGTTCAGGGTGCAGGTTTGTTAATTTTGAACACTTGGTGCCACCTGCGACTCGGCACTAAAACTTCACACATACGTCTGGAAGTTGTGTGGAAGTTTGAGCGCTGAGTTGCAGACGGCAATAGTAATACATGTTCGAAGTAAACAAATCTGCTTTTGAACAAGGTGGCATAACTGTGAAGTAGCCCTGGTATTAATTACCTGGTATAATAATAATTAATAATGGACATTTGTAGTGCGCCATGTCTGTCAGAAAGACACTCCTGGCGCAATGAAAAAGAACTCTGCTAATGACGGTACTTAGAGCTTAGACTAAACAAGTGAGTTTTCAAGTTAGTTTTGAAGCTGGAGAGAGTGTCTACTAGTCTGAGGTTCAGTGGGAGAGCATTCCAAAGAGATGGTCCAGCATGTGAAAAAGAACGGTCTCCCCAGGTATGTTTAGAACGAGGAATGTTGAGGAGCATGGTGTTTGTAGAGCGAAGCTGTCTTGTAGAAACACTTAGCTGTATTGAATCCTGTGATGGTTAAAAGGGGGCAACTGGGTCGTCTCTGGGTATGACACCAGTCCCCTTTGCGCTATACACTGACTTCATTGTATGCAACATCAGAGAAGAGTCCAACCTGAGCCAACCATGAAGGTGCTTAATATTAGAAAATGTTGTAATTTAGAACACAGTACTAAGTAAGACTGTACTAAGTAAGACTGTAGCCCACCTTGTTCGGCTGTTATGGCTCTCTTTTAACATTGGTCTTATCATAGTAATGGCGGCTATGATTTTATGGCTCTCTTTTAACATTGGTCTAATATCATAGTAATGGCGGCTATGATTTTATGGCTCTCTTTTAACATTGGTCTAATATCATAGTAATGGCGGCTATGATTTTATGGCTCTCTTTTAACATTGGTCTTATCATAGTAATGGCGGCTATGATTTTATGGCTCTCTTTTAACATTGGTCTTATCATAGTAATGGCGGCTATGATTTTATGGCTCTCTTTTAACATTGGTCTTATCATAGTAATGGCGGCTATGATTTTATGGCTCTCTTTTAACATTGGTCTTATCATAGTAATGGCGGCTATGATTTTATGGCTCTCTTTTAACATTGGTCTTATCATAGTAATGGCGGCTATGATTTTATGGCTCTCTTTTAACATTGGTCTTATCATAGTAATGGCGGCTATGATTTTATGGCTCTCTTTTAACATTGGTCTTATCATAGTAATGGCGGCTATGATTTTATGGCTCTCTTTTAACATTGGTCTTATCATAGTAATGGCGGCTATGATTTTATGGCTCTCTTTTAACATTGGTCTTATCATAGTAATGGCGGCTATGATTTTATGGCTCTCTTTTAACATTGGTCTTATCATAGTAATGGCGGCTATGATTTTATGGCTCTCTTTTAACATTGGTCTTATCATAGTAATGGCGGCTATGATTTTATGGCTCTCTTTTAACATTGGTCTTATCATAGTAATGGCGGCTATGATTTTATGGCTCTCTTTTAACATTGGTCTTATCATAGTAATGGCGGCTATGATTTTATGGCTCTCTTTTAACATTGGTCTTATCATAGTAATGGCGGCTATGATTTTATGGCTCTCTTTTAACATTGGTCTTATCATAGTAATGGCGGCTATGATTTTATGGCTCTCTTTTAACATTGGTCTTATCATAGTAATGGCGGCTATGATTTTATGGCTCTCTTTTAACATTGGTCTTATCATAGTAATGGCGGCTATGATTTTATGGCTCTCTTTTAACATTGGTCTTATCATAGTAATGGCGGCTATGATTTTATGGCTCTCTTTTAACATTGGTCTTATCATAGTAATGGCGGCTATGATTTTATGGCTCTCTTTTAACATTGGTCTAATATCATAGTAATGGCGGCTATGATTTTATGGCTCTCTTTTAACATTGGTCTTATCATAGTAATGGCGGCTATGATAAGACTAGTTAAGAAATTCATGCCATTGCAACTTAAAACGTATGAATTTATGGCTTTCATTTACATTTTCAACATCAAAATAAGCTTTTCATGCCTATCAATAATTGTTTCCACAGATGACAACAATGGCTAATTTTGCAGGTCACCTGGGTCGTCTCTGGGCTGTCAATGCCCCCTTTACCATCACAAGATGTCTGACACAGCTGAGTGCACGCAGCCTATCTGGTCTCCGCAGAGCTGGAGTAGTGCCTTCGTGTTCGCATAATGCAGCAACCAGAACTAACATTTGTCAAACCCTTAAGAAATCAAATTTTCTTTCTACCCGAAGCAATGTGAACACTTCTGAACCTTTTCGTTTCTGTCACACATTACGGAACATGCATCCAAAGTGTCCCACACCAAGATTGCTGTTTACGTCTGAGTTGAGACATTCAAGGACGGCGCACAGAAACGGATTTTTGGCTTTCTTTGGAATGAAAACAGCCTCGTTACAGTGTCGCCGTTTGATTTCCAGTGAGCAGAGAGATGCTTGGAAACAACGCAACCGTTCAGGGATGCTCTATGCAACAGCTATGGTTGTCTTGGTAGTGGGGTTCTCATATGCTGCTGTACCTCTCTACGCAGTTTTCTGTCAGGTAACATCCCCCCTACCCCCGCTCTCATTTTATTTCATTAGGGGATCTTGTAAAAAGCCTATGGTAGTGCCTTTCAACTTGTCTTTTTTATCAGGTAACAAACTCCAAATCTCCTTCTGCCATTCCTAGTTGTGCAAATTTTGATAAACTTGTGCTTTTGAAACACGCAATTCCACAGTTGCGATAATCATAACCCTCCATTCCACACTCTGACAGTTTTATTGTAGAGGATCAAGGATTGTGTTTATCACAACTAGAAATAACCAACATCATCTGCACAATTCCATGAAACTTACACAAACCATCATAAAGTTTGAACCAATTTCTTGTTCATACAGTAGTGGTGATATCTTAGTCATTAAAGTGACACGTTGCCTTTGGATCGGGCGCTTTTTGTTGTAAAAAGCGTGTGTTATGAAATGAAAAATGGTTGGATATGGTTGAATATATAATTAATCACTTAAATATCCTGTAAATTTGTGTGGTTTTTGTGTAATTTCATGATGGAACTACATGTATTCAAGACTATTTTGTAGAACGAAATTTGTGACTCCACAAAATGACAGACTGTCTGTTCCGCTGGTTGTATGTCAAGAGGCAAATTTATGTAGCATCAGGTCTGAATGTACCTACAAGTCCTTAGGACCAAACAATTTTTGAATAAGCCAGAGTTTTTTTTCACACAGTTGATTTCCTAGTGCTTAGCCTTGACAGTGCTCAATGCAGCAATATACATGAGATGATGTATGCACCAAAGTTTAAATGTGGTGCAGTTCCCTGATATGTAGTTCTGAGGTTAGAAGGTTTTTAAAATGTCCCTGAAAATTTTCTAGTAGAAATATATTTTTTACTCCCATTCTAATGTTATTGCTCTGGCCTTGAAGGAAAACGCATTTGCCCCTTCAGAAATAAAGTTCAAGATGTGAAGTTAACTACATGTCTAAACACTTTTTTTGTCTGACACAGGCTACTGGCCTCGGAGGTCAGATCACACAGGGTCATAACATTGACCTGGTTGAAGACATGGTACCCGTCCGTGGTCGGCCCATATCCATCCGATTCAATGCAGACACAGCAGCCAGCATGCAGTGGAACTTTCGACCACAGCAGTTGGAAATCAAGGTAAAGTTGTTCCCTCCATAAAAGTTCATATTCAGGCCTATTTGATTATGGGGCTTCCACAGCAAATCATTAGTGTCATCTACATGTACCTCCAAAATAGAGTGTCCAATAGACCTTACTGTATGATATCATTTGAGTTGGGTGCCTCGTGCGCAGGTCAAAAGGAGGTGGCTCATTGGCCCATCTTGTGCGCTGTGCGTACAAATACGTGCATTTCCATACTTTTGCTTAGTGCAACAAGGGGACTTCTCGTTATTAACTTAAGTGCTGCAGAGTGAGTTTTTAGTCGGTCTCAACATTTCAAAACCCGTGTTAAACATTCTTTACATCGTCTCATCTTGTTTGTTTCCAGGTGGTACCAGGGGAAACAGCCCTAGCCTTCTACTCAGCACTCAACCCCATGGACAAACCTATCACCGGCATCTCTACTTACAACGTAGTGCCATTCGAAGCGGGACTGTATTTCAACAAGATACAATGCTTCTGCTTTGAAGAACAGAGATTGAACCCACATGAGCAGGTACATAGTTTTTTTAATGGCATTGATCAAGGCTCCAAGGCCTAAAAGCACCCTTTTTCCAGACCATTCAACCCCATGGTTTGAACATCCACGAAGGAAATGACTTAAATAACCTTTTGTCTTTGCCTTCTCCCTTTTCCAACAGATATCCACCTTTTTAGTCTGCCTTATTTACTAATTAATTATTTGTTCTCCTTCTTTCAACCTTCTATTTTGTCCTTTGTGTTTCCAACTTCTTGTGGTCAAACCAGCCCCTTCCCTCTGACCCCCCCCCCCTTGTCTCCATATGTTTACCCCTTGCTTTTTCTGAATGCTTTCTGCTTCTCTCTCTCTCTATTCATGTATTTCCACTTGACTGCTCTTGTTACACTTGTATACATGTTTATGTGTGTTGTGTCATTTAGCCTTCGAGAAAGACTCTGCTAGGGTTGAAACGTCAGGCCATTAACTAATTTTGTTTAAAAGACCGTGTAACAGTTGTATTAACTTGGTTATTTTGTGTCTTTTTGCTTCTTAACTCTCCAGGTTGATATGCCAGTGTTTTTCTACATTGATCCTGAATTTGCAGAGGATCCCAAGATGGCCAAGGTAGACACTATAACTCTTTCCTATACATTCTTCGAGGCAAAGGAAGGACTTGTCTTGCCCGATCCATTCACCAAGCCGGAAGAAGTGAAAACGTGATATCCACAACTCTGTCCCAACCCATTATTAGAATATAAAACAAATTATTTAGGGTTTAACAAAGAAAATTGAGCCGAGCGGGCGTCCACTAATATCCAGATTAGCCAGATTAACGTGCCAGTGCTCTACCATCGGAGCTATCTAGACCTAATGTTTGCGGTCTTCCTGATTTTGTAAATATTTTTGTTCGGGGGTGCAAGTCAGAAGCCATTCAACCGTTAACTGCAGTGTAGCCAGGGATCACACTCAAATTTGTGGTACAACCTGGGAACCAGCAGCAGAGGGATCACCTATATGGCTAGATGGCCCAGTTGGTAGGGTGCCAGCATGTTAATCTGGAGGTTGTTGGTTCAAGTCCCCCTCTTGTCAATTTGTCTTTGTTCAATTCTAAATTATTCAATATTAAACAAACGCGGACATGAAGAGAGCACCAACACAAATCTGTTTTGAGGAACCTGACTAAGCTTTTCGTTTGGTGCTGGATAGAGGGGCATGGTGTATCCCTTCTCTTAATGGTCTTTGTTATGTTCTGAGAATCTCAGGAATTCTTTAAGAGGAAGTTCACGGGATGCTTCTGCACAAGAGGGAAGGGTATGCTAGAGTATTATAGGAACTTAGGTCAATAGGTATGCATGTGTGTGTAGCTACATTTGAGCAGAACAACCAAACATCTGACCGTTGGGCTTCAAAGTGGTCAGACAATCTCCAGAAAAAACCTTGGGTACAGTTGTGGCACCAACAAAAAATGTATAGAGGGACATATTAGTGTTGAATCTTTCACCTTCTATTTCTTTACCGGAGTGAATGTAGTCGATGTAGGATAAACTTGAAAAAATAAAAAGTGAATAGGATTGTTACAAATGAAATGGCTACAAATTTTGTTGGCTACATTATGAGTTTAAACAATCAAAGTATGCAGGTGCATCAGGTATTCAGTTTTTAATACTTGGACCTGGGCTCAATTTAATAAAACTGTCAAGTACACAAACATGCTTAGCGCAGAGAAATGTTGCCTAGCAGAAATGGTTTACCTACCAAAATACCATGTAATATATATTGTTTGCGAGTGCTTCCCTGCTAGTTTTTGCTTAATAGCAGAAACATTTGCTAAGCACCATTTTCCGCTAAACAGCTTTATAAAATTGTGCCCTGCACCTTTCTGTGTTCTAAATCACTCGGTAAGCAGTGCTTCAAAACAAACTCCAAGTTAATTTTGCCAGAACTACATTTCATTTGATTGTTTGTTACCCATTTACTATCTGGGCCAAATTTCACAAAGCACAAAAAGCGCTAAGCAATTTTGCTTACCAGAATAATGTTAACCAGCCAAAATACCATATCACAGAAGCTGTCTTTGACTGGTTTCCTGCTTAGTTTTACTTAGAAGAAAATAATCAAGCCAAATGTACCGCTGTATGAAAATGGGCTCTGGTATATTTATACATGTGATTTTAAAGAAAATAAACTTTTTGCAAATTAAGACCTAGTCTACCTGTTTGATTTTGGAGTTGATTTTTTAACAAGTACTTGCATGACTGGAGGGTGAAATGTTTTTGTTTTAATTTTTGCTATTTAACATAGAAGCAGTGACACAATTTACAGTCAAAGATGTCTCTCTCAATTTCTGCCTGGATTTGAAGAGGTTCCATGCGGCCCATGAAATCAATCATGTGATTCAGTGGCATAACCAGACATTTTCAAATGGGTGGGGATTGAGAGGTAATTTGGCCAGTCCCAGCGATCTTGTAACGAGAGCCAACTGTACTTTGTTTCCGGTCAGTGTATTACACTTATCCCCTCCGGTGTGATTAAGTGCTATACTATAAGAACTGCATATTATTCCTCTTGTTATATTACACAACATTCTCTCAACCAATCAGAAGTTAGAATCTTTGCATGCTGTGTTGCAGATGTATTGACCCAAGTCACCTGGCATCACACACCAACTACTTGCGCCATTTTGGAAGTCAGATTGTGATTACCATGGGTTACTGTGCGCATTTTAGGCCACAAGCGCATCCAGTTAGACACGCACCATATCTTTACAAGCATTTTGACTCCTAAAATGGCTGGCCTTGGGCAGAGAGTAGCCATGCGTGATGTCAGTCCAAGGGGGTCAATACATGTTAAAGTGCTGGGAACACAAATGCCTTGTTTTAAGAAACTTGGAAACAACAAAAACACTTTCCAGATCATCGTGTATTCTTAAACTTTTATTCACATTTCCATGTCGCACTATGTACAAGATAATTCAATTAGTACACTTTACCTGAAACAGTACTTAAATGCCTTGCATGATTCCACCCAAAAGAAATAAAAAATAATCCCCCAAAACATAATATACAACTGGAGTTTTAAAACATTTTAAATGTAATCAGGAAATAATTGAAGTAAAGTCCAAAATGCTGGCAATAATATATCCGTCTCAATTCCAACAAAAACAAAAAGTAAGTTAAAAAAAAGGATAAAAATATAAACGACATAATTTGTAATGCCACAAAATGTTGAAACTCTAGATTTCTTGCGAGCGTTTATCATCAAGTGTTCGTATATTCAATGACAACATAAGTTTCATAATCATCAACAAAACCTTTACTGTGTGGAAAGTTAGTCATAAATATCGAGCACATTGACAGATGTTTCCACTATAATGGACTGCACTCGCACATACTTAGAATGCAAGGACTCGGTGTACACCACTGGGTCCTTGCATTCTGGGATTCAAGGTGCCCAGGAAAATTGGTACATGATGGTGTCCCTTTCTTCACTTTGTATTTTGAATTCTTAACATAATTTTGAAATATTAGTTACTAGTAATAGCCACAACTCGCTCCCATCTATACCACTAAAAAAAACCACCAAAACCTTGGTCACCCCCCCCTTAAATGGCACAAGTGGAACATGCCTCCCTTTGCAGCCCCCTCTGTAAGGACCTGTAACAAAGCACATCATATAAGGGAAGCCAAGTTTCAATGTTAAAACATGAGGAAAGCCAGAATGTTTTGTGAGGTTTTAAAATGCTATTTCCTGGGCTTTGACATTATTTCAGATGGCAATATTGCTCTGGAGGATTGGTAACGATTTCAACTTTTTTAATCAGTGAGCTTTCAGTCTGAGACTAATAATTTTTGTCACATAAATATTTACCAATGCAGAATTTTGTCTTTTAAGTTCCATGGCCAATTTTCACCGAAAGTTTTTTTCATAAAAAATTCCACTTTTTTTTTTTTTTTTTACAGATGTTTCAAAATATAAAACAAACGAAGCCTCTTACATATGCCACAGACAATGCACAAAATACATGTAACATGCAAAATTGTCTTTACATTGCTGATGGACGTGACAATGTCAACAATAATTCACTTTCATTTTGTAATCAACTACCACTTATCCTAGGTGGAGTTTTTGAAATCTATAAACTTTTCTGAATCTATAAAAATAGCCATTTAAAATGTTAATCAAAATTTTGGGGTCAAATCAGTCCAAAGTCGGACCAAGCACCTTTAACTTTATCGGACAACACAGGACATGATCGCTGTTAAATGATTCCAGGTATGACTTCTAGACAGAATCTACCACAAGAAAAAGAAACGTCAAGTAACAAACTACATTGAATTAGAAACAACATTGACTTTCTCTTCTTGAATTGTTGTCAAAATAATATGACTACAATCAAAACCAAAATCAGAAAATCTGTTCTTGATTAAAACAAAAATCCCGAGATCATAACAAAATTCCTCAATGTGTTAGCTTTTGGAAAACCAAATGATGTGCAAAATTTGATCCCTTTTTTAGCAAAAAAAAAGGTGAAAAGCACAAATTGATACGAACATAAAATATTCACAACATATTCATAAATTAATACCAATTGTAGAGTGCCATTATTACTATTACCAATTTATTTATGTAATCATTATTATCATTTGTTTTTAAAAAGAAGCCGATTTTTGGCGTCTTTCAGTTCTTGTCAAAAAATAATTTCTTCAAGTTTGCTGAGAATCTATTTGAACAAACAAAAAAAACCAAGAAAATACCCCCTCACAATTTTTTTAAACAAAACTTGATGCTTTTTTTTATATAAATATACTTTTTTTGGCAGGTCAGGAGGACTGTTGGCTTAACTTGATTTTTTTAATTTGCAAAAAAAAAAAAAGGCAAAAAGAATGATTTTTGTTAAATATTTTTTTTTTTTCTTCTTTAAAAACTATGCTTTTTTGACAGGTCAGGAGGACTGTTTGTGTGTATTTAAAAAAAAAATGTTTGTGTCCCTCGGTAAGAAATTAGACTAGAGAGTCATGAAACCTAAATCCAAACAATAATTAGGTAATTCCTTACTCTTTTTGCTTATTTTTCTTCTTTTTGCCCTTTTTGTGTTTGTGTTTGTGAGAAGAGACCCTTTTGGCTTTTTTGCTGGTCTTCTTATGTTTCTTGTGCTTTCTGTGTTTCTTGTGCTTCTTCTTTGAGCTCCTTTCCTTGCTGGGGCTTCGGCTGGGGCTACTTTCCTCGCTGGAACTGTCCGAGCTCTCTTCTTCCTCACTGCTGCTGCTGCTGCTACTTGAGCTCTTGCTAGGGCTCCTCGCCTTCCGGCTCTTGGATTCCTGCTTCTCTGCAACTGGACTGACTCTTCTACGCCGCTCTGGGCTGTGCTTTCTATCCCTTGGAGGGCTTGATCTTGCGTCTCGCTTGGGACTTGAATACCTCTCTCTGACAGGACTGTTTCTCCGATCTCTACCTGGACTTGCCCTTCTGTCTCTAGCATTTGTCTCCCTCACAGGACTGTGTCGTCTGTCCTGTACTGGACTTGCCCTTCTGTCTCTAGCATTTGTCTCCCTCACAGGACTGTGTCGTCTGTCCTGTACTGGACTTGCCCTTCTGTCTCTAGCATTTGTCTCCCTCACAGGACTGTGTCGTCTGTCCTGTACTGGACTTGCCCTTCTGTCTCTAGCATTTGTCTCCCTAACAGGACTGTGTCGTCTGTCCTGTACCGGACTTGCCCTTCTGTCTCTAGCATTTGACTCCCTAACAGGACTGTGTCGTCTATCCTGTACTGGACTTCGCCGTCTTTCTCTACTTTGGCTGCTTCTTCTCTCTCTGGTAGGGATGTGTGTTCTCTCTCTGTTTGGACTAGGTCTTCTCTCTCGAGGTGGGCTTTCTCTGCGATCTCTACCCTGACTTCCTCTGTCTCGGTTTGTTGTAACCCATCTCTCCCTCACTGGGCTTCCATGTCGTCTGTTTCTAGCAGGACTGGTTCTGACTTCTCTACTGGGACTACGCTTCCTTGTTTGCTCCCTTGAGGGGCTCCTATGTCTTTCTCGGCTTGGACTGCTTCTTTTGACATGTGAAGGACTGCTCTTTCTGTCTCTTGGTGGGCTTCGTTTCTTAGCCTGCACTGGACTTTGTTTTCTGTCTTTTGCCTTAGGACTTGATGAAGTTCTTACAGGGCTGACCTTTTTCTCCTTCTGTCGAGGGCTTGTCGGAGCTCTGATAGGGCTTATTCTTCTCTTTCTTGGTGGGCTTGTTTTGCTTTCCTTCTCCTTTTTTTCCTTTGTTGGACTTCGGCTTCTTCGGTCCTTGCTAGAGCTGGGTTTCCTTTCTTTAACAGGAGCCTTCTTCACATCTGAAAGGCTTTCAGATTTCTTTTCACCTTCAGCTGGTTTTGAAGTCTCCTTCTCAATGTCCAATTCTTCTTCATAATCAGGCTCAAAGGTTTCTTCGCTGTGTTCCAAATCGAGCAGGGTTTTTGGTGACTGGGCAGCAGATGGTCCTGGCGATGGCTCCGATTCATACTCATCCTTGTCCCACCGTGATACCGGGACCGCCACTGTGATCAGATCACTGTTAGCATCATCTGATTGCATGCTGATGTTCCTTTCCAGTTTAGGTGTCACTAACTTTTTATCATCATTTCCTTGAGTGTTTTCAGTTTTGTGAACTGGGCTTTGAGCCTCTGTTTTGATATCTTTTGATTCTGTTTCCATGTCTTTACTTTGAGCTGATTCCCCTACCTCCATGGGTTCTTCCTTGGGTGGTATAGATACGTCAGAAAGTTTACTAGCAGGCAGTTTACTTTCAACCTGATTAGAAAGATCTCCCCAATCGGTTGAGGCTCTGTGCCCTATTACTTGGATGACACGCCTCTCATCTTCAGCTGGTTCTTCTTTGATTTCTGTCTTTATCATGTCAGTGGTTGAGGAATCAGGAACAAGTTTTAGCGGGGCAGGGCTGCCACCCATGGAGCTTGTGCTTGAGTAATCCGCAATGATAGCTGATTTCTTTGAAACATCTGTCTCTAATTGGTTGTCCTTATTTTGAGTCTTAGACAACTTAGTTTTCTTACTCTTTTTGCCCTCCTTCTTGGATTTTTTTATTTGTTCCTTGTCACCATCAATCTTGGCTTTCTTTGCTTTGGGTTCATCCAAGTTGGATGGTTGATCCGTACCTGATTCTGATTTGGCACCAACTTTTCTTTTCTTCTTTTTCTTTTCGTCCTTATTCTTTTTCTCCTTCTTACCCTTAGTGCCATCTTTATCCTCACCGACATTCTTGGCCTCAGATTCTGATTTCTTATTCTTTTTTGTTTTCTTGTGCTTGGGAGATTTCATCTTTTTGAGAGCGTCAGAGTTCTCATCCACGTCATTGGCATTCTCTTTATCGACTTTCTCACCCTTGTCAATGTTATTGTCTTCCGTCTTAGAGGTCTGTTTATCCTCTGGTTTATCCTCTTTGTGCTTGTGCTTTCGTTTGTGTTTTGAGCTTGAATGTTTTCGCTCACGTCCCTTTTCCCTAGCCTTGCTCTTCTCTCTGTCTCTGTCTTTCCTCTCCTCTCGTTCCCTGGATTTGTCCTTCTCTCTTTCCTTCTCTCCACTCCTGTCTCTTTCATCCTTGTCCCTTTCCCTGCTCCTCTCTCGACTTTTAGCTTTGTCTTGGCTCCTCCTCTTCTCAACATTTTCCTTATTTCTATCTCTTTCTCTAACCTCCTTATCCTTCGACCTCTCCCCGTCACCTCTTCTATGCCTGTCTCTTTCTCGACTTGTTCGATGAGGTCTGGCATCTGATTCTCTAAAAGGTGACCTGTTTTGATGCTCCCATGATTGTCTGTCAAAAGGTGCATCATGGGGATCGCCTGGGGCAAGAGGTGGCATATCTGGATATCCTTCTGGGAACTGGTTTCTGTACATATATTGTTCATCATGAGCATCTGGGTACTGTGGTTGTCTCAAATCAGGTCTAAAATCTGGCCGGTAGTCAGGTCTGAAATCAGGTCTTCCATTAAAGTCTGGGTTGTAAGGAGGTTGATCGTATCTTGGGAATCTTTCCTCAGGGTAACGTGGAGGAGGGAAGTTCTCCTCGGGATGGGCTGGTAGCATAAGTGGTGGCGGGTAGGAATGCAAAGCAGGGGGTTGTGGGGGTTCAAATCGTTGATCGAAGCGTGGGTCGTAACGAGGATATGGAGAATGGTCTCGATGGAAGCGAGGGGATCTTGGATGGAAAAATGGACGGGGTGATCGGGCTCTCTCTGGAGACCTTCTCTGCATGTATGGCCTTGGTCTGAGTGGAGCTCGTATTCTAGGAAAGGAGCGTGATCGTGATCGCCGCTGTCTGCGGGGAGACAGAGAACGGTGCCGAGAGCGTGATCTTTGTCGCGACCCAGATCTCTGCACTGGCGGCCTTCGCTTATCTCTTGACCTGGACCGCGTTCTTCGACGTTGTCTTGATCTTGATATGGAGCGTGATCGAGACCTACGTTTCACTTTGTTCCGAGATCGAGATCTGGACCTAGACCTAGACCGGGATCTGCCCCGGGAGCCGGATGCAGATGAGGACCTTGACCTTGAGCTGGAGAAGCTTGACCAGGAGCTGCTGCTGGAAAGAGATGACCTACTGCGAGAAGGGGAAGGTTTTCTCTGCTTTGGTTTGCGTTTGTACTCCATCAGCTCTTGTGCAAAAGCATCCATGGGATCCAGTTTTTTAGGTTCTTCATGACTGAAAAAAAAGAAAAAAGAAAGAAAAACTAATTAAAATACAATCACTTCAAGTTTTATTCTACATACTTGCCAGAAACCTTAAAGGTAGGATCACAGATTGGTTTTTCACAATGTAATGCTGATTTACAGGCAAAATTATAAAGACAAAATTCAATAACAAAGTCACATGCGAAAGTTTGATCTGAATACAGTGTCTACTTGCTGAGAAAACAGCAAAAAGCAGTAACAGTATTTCACAAGAATGTCAAATCCATCCATGTTTAAAGAGGCACCAACCCTCAACAATCTGAGAAACAATTCATGCATGAATGTTTTTTTCAGATTCAAATGTTTTTGGGTGAAAAATTACCCAAACAATTTTACTTTGAAGGGAATCCTTTATCACTACCAACACCTGCAGAGCTTCCCAGCAAGTAAGTTTTTATGGTCATTGATTTTTTGAGTATTTACTGATCTATGACCCTAGGTTTAAGCAAAATAGCCGCAGCCAATTATAGTCATTAGCAAGTTTATATGTACTTCAGAAAAATCATTAAAAAGTGCGTACAAACACGCAGAAGTCAGTTTTACAAGTGTATCTGGGGTAGCGCACATCCAATGTGACATTATATGCAAAGCTTTTACACAATAGTATTACCATTGTCTAAAAGGACACATTTGCATTTAAATGTTTGTGACTGTTTGTCATTTCTGTTGTTTTAGTTTTAGTTTTAGTTTTAGTTTTAGTTTTAGTTAATGAGTAAGGAGAGACCTCAAATTCTTTGAAAGATGAAAAGACTTCAGACATTTGCCCAGATGATCAGTATTTGGCTTAATTTCTGAACTCTTGGGACCACTTCATGTCGGATGACATGTTTTTCCGCAAATTTTCTTTTAGACAGATAGTTTTTTAAAGCCCGGAACAACTTCAGAATTGCCGACACCTTTGTCCTGTTGTACAAAATATGTGGAAAACAAGAACGGGAAGGCTGCCACCATTGTTTGTCATTAAATTCAACGAATTAGGAGGCAAGTCTGAGCGTTCAAAAATTCCAGCATACCATGGCAGTCTTTCAGCTGTGCCTCACAGCCAAGGTTCTGTGAATCAGGGTGAATGCCTACTCAATTTTCTCACTCAACAACATCAAATCCTGGTGCTTATTATGAGAACCTTGTTGTCTTTCCTTTGCAGTCATGTCATGTTTTTTTTTGTGGCAACAATATTTTCGAAGGTAAACGATAAGTCAAGAAGCTGAAAAAAGTGCTGAAAAATGATACTGTGAGTTGGCACGGAAAATTCCTCAGAACATCAATGTGAAGTGGTTAAACAGTAACTTTTGCAATCAGGTTGTTGTAAGTTTTACTCACATAAGTCTCATTTTCTCGTCATAGAATTCCTTCTCCGTCAGGGGCCTAGTTCCAGGTCCAGCTGGCACAAACGGAGGTAGAGTCTCAGGTAGTGCCTGGTCAGGAGGTGGGACCCCAGCAATGATCGGACTACCTTGTAGTGGATGTGGACCAGGAACCATGGGTGGTGCAGGTCCTGATATGGGAGCAGGAGGCATGTTTTGAGGTGGTACACCAGGAAGTGGTACACCAGGTGGTGGTACCTGGTTTGGTGGTGGCGGCCCTTGTTGGTGAGATGGAGGCAAGGGTTGGGGCGGTCTCTGGTAGTTTGGTTGAGATGTTGGCGGCAGACCTTGAGGTTGCGGTGGGCCACCATGTTGGGGTTGTTGTGGTGGGGGACCTGGGTGACGCAGTGGAGGGCCTTGGGGGCGAGGTGGTGGGAGACCCGGACGAGGGGGTCCTTGGAAAGGAGGCTGCTGGTGAGGGGGACCCTGAAATGGAGGTCTTGCGGGCGGTGGGCCTCGAGGTGATGGACCATGAGGTGGACCTTGATTTGGAGGTCCTTGGAATCGTGGCTGCTGTTGCGGTGGGCCTCTTGGATGGGGCCCTCTTGGAGGGGGACCTTGGTGTGGGGGACCTTGGTGTGGGGGGCCTTGGTGTGGTGGACCTGGATGTGGAGGGCCTTGATGAGGTGGGCCTTGGTGTGGTGGGCCTTGGTGTGGTGGTCCTTGATGAGGTGGGCCTTGGTGTGGTGGACCTGGATGTGGAGGGCCTTGATGTGGAGGGCCTTGATGTGGAGGGCCTTGGTGTGGAGGGCCTTGGTGTGGAGGGCCTTGGTGTGGAGGGCCTTGGTGTGGAGGGCCTTGATGTCGAGGGCCTTGATGTCGAGGGCCTTGATGTCGAGGTCCTTGGTGTGGGGGTCCTTGGTGTGGGGGTCCTTGGTGTGGAGGGCCTTGGTGCGGGGGTCCTTGGTGAGAGGGTCTTTGGGGAGGGGGCCCATGTGGTGGAATATTAGGATGGGGTCCAGCATGGTGTCCAGGAGGTGGCCTGTTGTCATAGCTGGGCCTCGGGCCTTGATGATTAGGTGGAGGACCTTGGTATCTTGGGCTGGGGAATCTCGGCCCAGAGGGTGGTCCACCATGACCATCCATTGGATGTCTTGGTTGATTGTTCATGCTATGCCTAGGTTGGTAGTCTGACTGGGGTCTTGGGCCATTGAATCTTGGAGGTTGTGAATTGATTCTTGGTGTATATGGTCTCCTCTCCAGGACAGGTACTTGTTGCTTAGTCTGTCAAAAGAAAATAACCAAAAGGTACAGATTTAGGTTTCAATTCTTATATTGATGAACAGGAATAACAAAAAAGAGAATACAAGTCAATGTACTTGAAGAACAACACGTCTATGACTACTTTTTGGTATTAAAAAAGAAAAGAAAAAAAAAGAAACAAGAATGGTGTGTTGTATAATACTCATGGACCTTCTATTTGGTAACACAGCTCCCATTGGTTTTGTACACACTTCCAATTGGGGACCTTTACCCAACCCTGAACCCTATTGTCCCTTTTTATAACAGGTCCCTGCTTTGAATGAGTATACCTTCTACCCCCCCCCCCCCCCCCCCCACACACGTTTGTGAATCCCGCTTACTGAGGACTTCTCTTTGTTTGGACATAGTTTTTTTTAGCGACGTCCCCATTGGGTTTGTACACGAAAACGAAGCAAGGACGTCCTCGCTCTGTCAAACACCTGGATCCCTTTTGTTAAAGTCCTTGGTTTGAATGGATAGACACGCTCACACACACACACAAGTGTCACACACACACACACCCACCCTTACAGATCCGGTTTGTGGGGTACTGCTATTGTTGTTCTATTATTCCCTTTTCTGAAGAATTCCCTTGTGGGGTCCAATTGTTCCTATTGAAATGACCTTGTGGGGTCCATTGTTCCATTGTTGTCAGGACCCCACAAGTGCCAATCCGTGCGAACAAGTGTGTTCGCACGGATTGGCACTTGTGGGGTGCACGGATTGGCACTTGTGGGGTCCTGACAACAATGGAACAATGGACCCCTCAAGGTCATTTCAATAGGAACAATTGGACCCCACAAGGGAATTCTTCAGAAAAGGGAATAATAGAACAACAATAGCAGTACCCCACAAACCGGATCTGTAAGGGTGGATGTATACGCCTGCAATCGTGGACCTCCTATTGTCCCTCTTTTGTTTATACTCTAACTTTTTTGCAACAGCTCCCATTGGTTTTGTACACGTTTTCCAACCGTGGACCTTTCCCGAACCGTGGACCTATTGTCCTCTTTTGTTATAGGTCCCCGGTTTGAATGTGTATACCTACTCACACACATATGGCAGTTATGGGGTACTTTCATTGTTGTTCTATTATTTCATTTTCTGAAGAAATTCTCTGTGGGTACCGCTAGGACAAAGAAAACCTTGTGGGGTAGCACCCTTGCAATGTAAAGAGTACCCAGTAAGTTGGCGGGTGCAAGTGCACACACACAATAGGAAAAGGCAAACACTATGTAAAAAAGTACACACAATGTTGCTGGGACTTTTACACAATGGAACAAAGGTCCCCACAATGTATTTAACTGGGTCCCCACAAGAGAATTGTTTAAAAAAGGGGAATAATAGAACAACAGCAAGTCCCCTAACTGAGTGTGCAAAAGAATGGGTGCTTCTTTGGTTTCGACTGCGGGGTATACAAACACAAGAGAGAGAGAGTGGAGTGTTGGGCCTTATGGCTAAAAAAGACACCCTTTTCCAGGGGCCAACTTGGCAGAATCAGATTCTCAAGCTTTCCCTTGAAATAGCTCACCTTGTCTACATCTGGTTTAGAGTTTGTCACAACTGTTTGAGAGGTGGACACTGATGGAGCAGGTGCAGGCTTAGATACGGCAGGTGTTGGCTGGCTACGTGGGGGTGGGGGTGGGGGCGGGGGCGGGGACTGGGCTTTCACTGGACGATGTCGAGGTTTCTGGACAATCTTCTTGACAAAACCCGTCTCTGTTTGGAAATCCATTGCATTCTGTGAAGGTAACAAAAGGGCATACAAAATAGAATTTGGTGACTTATTTTTCAAATAAAATGTTGTACCTGTGAAGGTAACAAAAGGGCATACAAAATAGAATTTGGTGACTTATTTTTCAAATAAAATGTTGTACTGTTCACATCACTTCTCAATCCTGCTTTCTATGCACTTCATTTGAAACATATTAAATCCAAGCAGAAATCAGTTTTTAGGTATGATATTTGGCCCTTGGGGAAAAAAAAGTTAGAAATGTTATTGAGTATAAGGATTGACCAAAGTAAATATCATGGTGCAGGTTTGTATAGACTTTTCAGGCCATTTAACAACAATTTTGCTGATTTTTCTGAGGGCTAAAAATAAATAAAAATAACACAAATCAAATCAAATCAAGTAGGATGATTATCACATCTGAGATTTTGAGAAAAATTTTGTGTAAAAAAAAAGTGTTGTGCACAAAGTTATTGGGCAAAAAGAAAAATGTGTCTCAAGAATCACAAGTTCCAAGGGCCTTTCTCAAACCTCGGCTTGGGCTTCGTCTCCGGCTTGGAGTCCGTCTCTGGCTTGGGCTCTGCTATAAATGTTTTGTGCAGCACATATTTGCACGCGGTGGCTCGAACATGAGACGGAGCCTAGAGCCGGAGCCCAAGCCGAGGTTTGAAAAAGGCCCCAGGTGTCAAGTCCGAGTCTTTGCCGAAATAGTGACTCAACTCGGACTGGAGTCCTACAGCACTAGCAGAAAAATCTTACCTGTCTGAGAGCTTTGTTGGGGATGAGGGAGTTTGGAGACACGTCCGTCTCTTTGCAGGTTGGACATTCATGGTCGTCAGTCTCCAGCAGATAGTTCCTGATACCTGAAGAAGACATAAAAGAAAGGGAAAAGAGTAAATACCATCTTAGTGGTCTAGTGGTAAGACTTCTGCTCTAGAATGGCAAAGGTTGGGGGTTTGAATCCCACCCGAGTAAAAATGCCATTTTTTTTTTTCACAGACCTTGTGAAAGTACTAAGTATACAGTGCTTTTTGGTGTGTGGGTAAAAACAAATAATACAAATTAACTACTTTGAAATGTCACATGACAAATTTGTCTTTTAAAGTTATACACTCAGGCCAAATATTAGTGTTTTTTTTGAAATCTCGTTGAATGTCCATGCACTCTTTTGGAAGACAATAGTGTACCATACACCATTGCTCACTTTCATAAAGCTGTTCGGTAGAAAATTCTGCTGAGCAAATACCTTTGAGTGGGTGGGGTACCAGTGGCAGCAATGACAACTGTACGGTTTTGGCCGGTAACCTAGTTTTGCTAAGGAAGATTTTTCTGACCGTATCATGTTTTTGCGCTTTACAGGCTTTATGACATTTGGGCCCTGAAGATTCTTTCTCAACTTACATTCATCACAGAAGCTTTCTCCACAGCATGGAATCAGCACCGAGTCAGTCATGAGGTTACTGCAGAGGGGACACAATAACTGCTCTGGGATCTCGATCTTCTCCTCCTCATGCTCTGGCGAGTTGCTCTTCAAGAACGGATGTTTCTCCTTCTTGATGGTCTGGTAGGCGTTGCTGCGGATTCAAAGTACACAGATGAGCTTCAAAATACATTTAACTGAGTTCAGACTCGCACTCTTGATTGGAAAACTTTGTGAGTGTTAAAGGGGGCACTGTCGTTATGATCATTGCAGGCCTGTGGATGAACATGGAATTTATGAACTCTTAACCCAGCTACTGAATGCGCACATGCTGGCCGGCACATCTCAATAGAATAATGGTGCCCTCTGTAATGTTACAGCCAGCACGCATCCGTGCAGTAATTGGGTTTAGAGTTCATAATTCCATGTACAGACACAGGCCTGCTATGATCATGATGGCACAGCCCCTTCAAACCCTTCTCACACAACTACGACCCCTTTGCAAAAAATTCCTTGCTAAATTTTCTCAAAGGTTGCGAAATAATATAAAATGCACTCCGTGTGAAAGGACAGTACTTCTTAATATTCCTCACAAAATGTTCACAAACATTGAAAAATGTGGTCAAAGGTTCTGACCAACTACAAAATATTGTTACACAAGCAGATCGTTTTGCATGTACACTCTTTTGCGTGAAACGATTTACTCTTTTTTGTCCGACCTTCCATGAGAAACAAGTCTTATTGCGCATGCATGAGGTAGTGAATAGGTATGCAGCTTTTGAAAACAGCGCATTGCTGTCCAAACTATAAGCGTGAAGCACCATTTTTTTTAAACGATCGTGCAACTGCTTGTCAGTGAGGAAAATCATCATTTCAATGTTTACTAATGATGATTGAAAGTAAAAATTCAATAGCTTAGTGGTTGCCAAGTATATTGATACTCTCGTCTCATGTAATGTTGGTCAAATCATTACAGGATCTGAATATCTCAACTTTATGGTCCAATTACATAGAGCTGCTTAAGCAGAAAATGTTGCTTTCAAACTGTCTGCTCAGCAAGAATGAGCAGGATACCAGTCACAGATGGCACATGTGATATGGTATTTTGGCTGGTAACCTTATTCTGGTAAGCATAATATCACTGTGCTTAGCAACTTTTTGTGCTTAAGCAGCTCTATGAAGTTTGGCCCAGAACTAAGGACTGCAGCTAAAAGGCTAGGGTTGTGTCTGAAGTGGTGACTGCAGCTGTTGCTATTGCTGTGGCTGTTGTAAAGGGCAACCTATTGGTATGTTTATTAGCAACAGCTTCTAATTCAGAGGCACCCAGTTAACCAACTTACTGGTCTATTTTAGGCACGGCATAGTGACCTGAGCTTGTCAGCTTGGCACCCTTGATGGAGGGGTCCTGCACAGTGGTCATAAACTCTCTTGGGATTCCTGCGCTGACTCTGGGGATGCGTTGCTGAGAGTAAGGGGGACGTCCGGGTTCCTATTCACAAACAAATAATTAATCAATTATTAGAATTTGTTAAAAATTATTAAAATTTACTGCTTAACATCACATTTAAACAGAAATATCAGGTCGATTTATGTTTTTTTTTGTGGTTGGGCAGTCTACTACACAGATTAGAGAGCGCCGAAAGCTCAAGATTTGTTTGAATGCACCGGCACGTTAATCCGAAGGTTGCCGGTCCAAGTCCCACTCTACTCAGTTTTTCCTTGTTCAATCCAAAAAGATTTAAATGTTGAATTCAGTATAAAGTTTGAGACAATCTTACCGGCGGCCCTCTGATTGGACAGTCCCGGATGAAGTGACCCTGCTTGTGACACCGATGACATGTGTAGTTCTGGCTGGGTCGGACATTACCGCCACCATATCTACTATATCGCTCAAACCTATGGAAATGAAAATGAAAGTAATAATGAAAGAATAAAAAAAAAAAAAAAAAAAGACATCGGTGAAAACTTGGCACCACCTTTGTTTTCCCAGCATGCACTGCTCCCTCATAATCCTTTGTATTGGTTACTGGCACATTTTAATCAGGCCCTAGCAGATCCGCTCTATGCGTGAAGTCAAATATGGTAGCCCGCAAAGGAGGCATCAAGTCAAAGAGCAACTGGTCCCCTCTCATTCATCTTTGATCTTGTGACATGTCTAACTGTATGCAGTAAAGGGTGACCGTGCCAAAACATGATTCATTGGAATCACGCCATACCACTTGCATTTTGATGCTTGTACAAAGCGTCCTACAAGTGCCCAAAAGCTTTTAACACGTGTTCCTGCAAAGCAGTCACTTTTGGGAGCAAATCAGAATTGTTTGCAGTACATCACTAACAGGGGTTAGTGACGAGAGCTATCACATATGGTGCGCTGCAAATGGTAGCAAGGTTTGGCATTGACTACTTTGCAAATACTCATTGCAGAGGAATGAGGTGCATGCTGGGTCTAGTTACTGACAAAATTTGTCACTAACTAGACCAGGGCCCAGTTTCATAGAGCTGCTTAACTGCTGATTCTGTGCTTACGTGCGAGTTTCTATTTCATAGCGCTGCTAACCGTAAGCAGACGAAAAGGCATGTTAACCTTCCGGTGCTTACTGCACGAAAATGAAAATGAATGAAGTAACAATGCAAATCCATTGTGAACTTGCAAGGTGGCCACCTTATTTTCTTGATAACCTGTGAAATATGTTATGCTTAAGCAAATTTTTTCTGCTACAGTTAGCACAAAAAATTTGCTTACCGTTAAGCAGCTATATGAATTTGGGCCAAGCTTGCACCTCATTCCAAAATTAACGCGCGCGTACTATAAGCATTAGCGAAGTAGTCTATGGTGAAACAGATTGGTCTGTCTGTGTAGTGCCAAGTGTGCATTAGTAATCTATGTGAGGAAAATAATACTGTAGTGAGCACTGGCTGGTCACGCGCCAGCAATGTGATCGCTACATGCTTGGTGCGTGCGCGCGCTCGCCTGGTGCGAAAAAGCTAGCGTTATAGCAGTCTGTTTATAGCTGTCCGTGAAGAAGGTTTTTCTTGTTATCTTGTACACCTAACTACAGTATAGAAAATGTAAGTTGACTGAGAAGTGATTCCAATAATTAAAGCCAATCAGCCAAAGAAGAGAACAGAGGAAATCAATCATTGTGTTTGTGTCCATTTTACTATTCTGTTGTCTGTATGTCGTCTGTCAATTTGTCCGTTCAATTAAGTCCAGGAAAAGACCTTAGACCGCACACTCGGGCTCGTTACAATACTATAAACAGCACCAGTATGTGCATCTGGACGTGTGCCTCACTATCATTTTCCATAGAAGAAGAGTGGGAACAAATACTAATAAAATTCCACAATCAAGTACATTGATGGGTGATGTCTTGTTCCCTGTCTCCTACTTACTTTGAAGGGTCGTAGTCATGATAAGACTGGTACAGGGCCGCCTGGATTTTGTCAGCTTCAGAAGCATTAGCATTGGCAATATCATGAGTCTGGTGAGTAAAACAAAACATGTTTTAAGTTCCTTAATTTAGTCATCTATAATAACATTGAAAGTACTTCCATTAGTCAAAACATCCACAAATCATCTACGATTCAAACACGGCGCTTTAAGGGCCATGTCATTTCAGGCAAATTTAGAGGCAATCAATTCCAGGCAATCTCCCAGAAGGCTAAAAATTCAAATTTAAATGTTCACATGCTTTTACTTTGGGACAGACCAACACTGTAAGAACAGTTTCGCTTATGCCACTGCAGAGTTCCTTATGCATACTGTACAGTCGTTAGCTTCAAAGTTGCCTGTAAAAATTACCACATATGACAAGGCCTTTTTACAGAGCTGTAGAGTTAAAGGCAGGGTATACTTTTTGGTAATTGTCAAAGACCAGTATCCTCACTTGGTGTATCCCAACATATGCATAGAACAACAAACCTTTGCAAACTTGGGCTCATTTGCTCATCAAAATTGTAAAAGAATAATGAAGAAAAAGAATAATGAAGAAAAACACCCTTGTTGCATAGAATTGTGTGCTTTCAGATGCATGGGAAAGGCTTCATGCATGAGTCCTTTCTCAGAATCAAATTTTTTGGGTGAAACATCACCTCTTTCTCTAAAAATACATTACTTCAAAGGGGGTCATTTTTGAAAATGTTTAATAATATCAACAGCTTTCCAGTGTTTTTACCAAATCAGTTTTTTATGATCCATTAACTTTTGAAGTAATTACCAAAAGTATACCCTCCCTTTAGTTGCTTTCTTCTTAACAAAAAACCACCCCAGCTTACCAAGCTAATCTGATCAACACAATATCCCGTAGTTAAATGCGGTATAAGCCATTCTAAACAGCACCAACATCACAACAACAGGCACTAGTGACCCGTTGCACGACACGCAGAGCATTTAAGGCCAATTCACAAGAGGCAATTTACAGACAACCAGTTCCGGGCAATCTCCAATAAGAAAATTTGTTCACATTTCAGTTTTCTCCTTTTTCCCCCCTTTAGATAATGAGTTACAGCTAGAAGACTGTCTCTTTTGCATACAGTTGGTTGCCTCCAAGTTGCCTGAAAAAGTTGCCCTGTGTGACCTGGCCTTTACACGCACCTATCTTGTCTGCTATTGTGGAAGTCAAAATGTTCACAAAGGAGTTGACTCCAAAAATTTGGGAAAACAGTTGTGCAAGGAGTCAATAGACCTTTCTCACTGATGTCACATTTCTATAGCAACGCAGGTTTGCCATGCTGAAATGGTACGCGCAAGTAGGATACGAACGCATAGTGCCATCCAGCATTGCATTTCGTAGCACATGCTAGCGCAGTTTCAGTAACCTGTGTGTATGATGTAAGCCTGCAAGTACTCCAGCATGGCAAGCGTTAAAATAGTGGCACCATCTGAGAAGGGTCAATTATTAAAGGCCCAAAGAACACGCATTGGCTTATTTTTTTGTTTTAATGCATGCAAGAAACTACATTGTCGCCGACTTTTTTTAAATATTTTTTTTTGCTTAATAATTTCATAACGGAATAGTTCAAAACATTGCCTGCAGATTCAGGGGAAATTAAAACTTGGTGTAAATAAATTTAAAACTTAGGAAAATATTGTCTACCTTCTTGAGTTGGTCAACTGTCAATCTAGTGGCGTCTTCACCCTGTACAAAGTGAGTTCAAATTGAGAGAGATACATGGTTTTGCAAAGATAAACACGCCGGTAAAATGAGGGGGAAATATTTTATTTCAAATTGGTTATGAGTAAAGTTATTAGAACTAAATAAAACAACAAATGAAAAAAAAAAAGCTGGTTTATTCTGGTTGACTCTAAATGGTAACTAGTAGCAGCAGCTTTGCTTGCATAGGCATACAATAGATCCTCGCTACTGGGGTGCGTTTTCGCGGTCGTAACCAATAACTGTTTCGGTTGACTTGGCCATTGGTTAATGACTGGTCAGTGACCGAAACAGTTATTGGTTACGAACGCCAAAAAACGCACACCTGGTTACCATCTACAGTCTACCATTAACTCCCTGAAAAAACTAATAGACCACTGTACTGGCGACGTCACGGTTTGTTTACCGCATTACTTAAATGTTGCAACTGGGTACTGCATTTCCGACAATTGTCCCGTTCTTCTGCAAATTCCTACATAAACTGTGACGTCATTGGCACCAAGGTTTAATGGTTTCGTGATTTCTAGAAATATTCAGTGATGTAAAGTGGACTATCTTGTCACTTTTAAAAAGGCAGAGCACGAATTCCAACATTATGAAGTGGAATTTGATGTTCAAATAATTGAACTGATACTGGGTAGAAATAAATTTAGCTTTGTGTGTCTTTTAATAATAATTATAGTACGCAGCTCTTATATACCTCTTTATATTATCATGTAAAAATGGTTATTAATTTTACGACGACTATGCACAGCTATGTTTGAATTATAAGACCCATTTATACAGCACCTTGTTAGGGTTAACAAAGTGATGTGGCACAATATGCAGCCACATTGGTGACATTCACCTGAAAAAATAAATGCACTGGCTTAAAATGGTGGCAGTTGCAAGCCCAAAACCTAATAATAAACTGTTTGTGTGTTCAAATGTATGAAGAAATACAATACACTGGATTCTTCCAACTCGACTACGTTTTGCCCTGTTGAGCAGTGAGGTGAATAAATGACAATCTCTACACTGTCTTGTTAATGTGCACTCGGCTGAATTCTGCGGCCGACTTCTCCACTTACAAGCTCCCTGCAAATAATCTTAAAAGTTAAGACTTCTTTGTTTTACCAAAAGGAATTAACAATACAATTAAATACTACGTATGGCAATAAAACAAAACTACGATCATGGATGTTTTTTTTTTGCAGTAGTTCAAGATTAGTGTCAAGGTCCCATAGTATTTATACCATAAAACATATTTTTTATTAAATAGTTTCTTTTTTCGCCATAGGAAACTTATCGAAATGTTTCAACTGTTACACTACAACTTGTAGTTTTCAGAACCTTAACTCAAATTACAGGTTTTTCTGGTTTGACTGCAACCCGCACTAGATCGTTATTTCAAATCCAAGTTTACTTGTTATTTTAACGGTGTTAAAAACTATCTGGCAATATATAGGTTGTGAAATTTGTCTAGTATAATTACTTCTGAATGTGTCATTTAATGAAAACAGCTGGGTTCTGGGTTAGCTATGGCTTTTCGCTCTATCTGCAGACAGATCCAGTTTAAGATATCCAACACATTTTCCCTGTCAACCTCCAAGTTTAAAACTATGTTTGGTTTGAGATGCTTGTAAGTTTGATCCCATTTTACAATGCTGAAATGGTATTCAAACTTCAATGACTTAAAGGAGGCCTAAAGGGCCTGGGTTTAGGCCTATCAATGTGTTTAGTTTTTCAAATTTTTGATCGGCCCAAACCAATTTTTGATACAGCGCTTTATCAAACTCAAAGGGCATCCCAAAGCATGTATTATTTTTACGACAGGAATGCAGAGCTGGCCTGAAACAAAAATGGCCCCCAAAAGTAGGGAAAGAATAAACTCAAACTAACTTTCATCACCAATTAAATAAAAATAAAAAAGTTTCTACACACTTTATCAAAAAGGTCTCACAGGTTTTCCATCTGTTGTCTGAGACATCTGCTTTAGTCGTGAATTTCACATGCATGAAAGAGTTCATCTTCATTGCCTCATTGAGGCTCTTGCGTCCTTGGGCGTGGCACTTCTGTCCTTAGACATTACACTAGAGTGACCCGAACTGATTCGGATGGAACCTTATTAAGCTGTTAGTCTGGTGTGATGTTATGCTTTAAAAAAATAAAGAAAAAAGGAAACCCCCAAACCACAAGACGCATGGTGGGAAAGAAAAGGATTTGTCCCTGGTACAAATTTTGCGCTCATAAACCCTTTTTCAAAGTTCAATACATCTCTCCAGCCAGTATGGTATGGTATCCAAGCCACAGAAATTCACAGATCTGCTGCCCTCAACTGCACATACACATGCACCATCGTCAAATTCGACAGACATTGTTTGCCGGAGTCGATCTTAAAGGCACTACAGGTAGTCAATACAAAAAGACTCACCACAACAAAGAGGATTTTTATCCTTCAGTCAAGACCCCTTTTTAACATTCCAGACATCTTGTAACATGTGCCACATATACTCTTTCCCAGTTTCATCCTTTCAGGCACAGCATAAATCCAGAACCAACAAGAAAAAATCCGAGATCTATTGCACTCTTTTTGACGTCAGAAACCTTCGAACATGAACAACCACCAAAATGCATTCGAACCATCCCACGGCAGAATTCTTCAGTTCATCACGTTGAATGCCTGGCACTTTCCGGATTTCATCAATAAAAACACAAATTTAGGTCCTTTAACTATTAATATATTTCTGAACAATACTTCCTGATTGTCAGGACATTTGAACCCTCATTTCTTAGCCCAGAAAGCTGACTTGGTTTGAAAAGGTAAAAACACATACAACAGGAAATGATTTACTACCAGGCAACTGGTAACTGTAACACTCTGGTACACCTGTTGTCTTGGCAGTTAAAGAAAGCGCACTTTGCTTTCTTTAATTTATGTAATCTCAAACAGTTGGCATTTTTTTTGTTTTTACATTCAAAAAGTTTTGTTGCCAGCAGGGAAGACTCAAAGTACCTCACGAAGATCGCTGTTCATTTGAGTCACCTTTCGGAAATGACATACAAAGCATTGGCATGCTACTCAAAGATCTAACGCATCTTGTCCGACCCATAGATCAATGCTCTCCATGATCCATCAAGCCATCTCACCATACAAAGAAAACTTCCGAGTGTCAAGAAAATGAAAGCTGTATGATTACGATCATAATCATTCGACCTTGCAAATATCATCTTGATTGAGAGTGAAAATAAGGAATATAGCAGAAAAAGGGTTGACATACAACAGCATATAAGGAAGGGTTCAGGCTTTCTAGACTTCAGAAAGGGACTTAAGAGAACTTCTTGTGAATCATTAGTGACCTACGCCAAGTGCCTCTTGGATACTAATTGTAGTTGCCCATGGTTTTAATGTGATCAAGGATAGATTCAGTTACTAGCCTGGCAATTTTTGCTCACTAGTGCTGCAGGCTAGTCAATCTATAGCCTGAACATCTGACGTCACACTTCGAGGCTCTTGAATAACGCCAGATACCAGCCTTGAGAGCCTGGCGGGATCCCGCCGGATGTACCTTTGACCTTGCATCATTTAACACAGAGATTCGTAGTCAACAGACTGTGCAAGTCTTGCGCGTAATCGAACTTCCGGAAACATTGTGGTCCCAACCATATAGAGTTTTAAGTTGACAAGATTTTGTTTCGTCTATTATTTAGTTTAACGTACTTTATGAAAATGAAAATTATACATGTTGTTGGGAATGTAATACTAAGTGATAACAAATATGAAAGTAAAATCAATTCAACAACACAACGAAGAATATCCAAGAATTAAACTTGACCTCAGCTTCCGGTTACTTGCAAAAAATTAAGAATTTGTGCCCACCTCCGATCACCAAATATGTTTTGGTCGCGCAATGATAATCACCAGACGCTGTACTTGCCAGACGCTAAACCTTTACATTGCAGTCTACGGTTATTGAGGCATCAGCATCCTCTTTAAACTACATCACGCGTTAATTCTATCTACGCCCTGTGCGATCATCGCGCGCCTACGTTTAAACCTGCTTTTAGTGGTTGCAGGTACTCAGACGTGGATTTACAAAAGGGTTTCCTAAAAAGTTAAGATCAAATAAGCATCCTTGTCCCAGAGTTTTTAGTTTGGTTCAACAAAAACTAACAAATGATTTGTGTGTTTATTTTGAAAGCTAAAACTCATTTTATACAAATTGTAATGATTATTTTGGTTGGTCAAATTTTTTCATAGATCCAATTTAAAAATAATGATTTGATTTCAGAAAAAAAAAAAAGTTGTTCGCTTGACGTGTTTACTCGATCCGATATGCGCGAGACTTGCAGTCTCCAATACTTGCATGTATTCACACATACATCTGTACATCCAACCAACACTACATGATGTAAACTTTATGCACACGCTGCATGCAGACGATCGATCACCTCGGACCAATCATAACACAGGTGAGATATGTAAAGCTTCCGTCACAGCCGTTTATCCAATGAAATCATTGGGCCTGTAAATCCAGTGCCTGTCTTTATCCTTGCGGATAAAGACAGGGGACCAGTCTAATCAATCTAAGGCAGCCAGGAGGTTCAAGGTCAAAGATTTGTAACCAACAGTACCTGTATTAGCACCCAACTTAACCAGTTATGACCAGAGGACGCGTATGCACGCACTTTATAAACCGGCTTTTTGTCCTTTTGATCTACAAACCAGAATTACGAGAGATCAATAGGCTGCCACTATTGTTTATCAATGTATTTGGCATAAGGGGAAATAAGTCTGATTGGTCCGAGATTCGAGTATACCTATATCGGCCATAGCTTATGGCCAGGATTTTGTGTTTCACAGTGAGCGCATCTAATATTTTCTCGAAAGAGAACAACAAATTCCAGTCCAAATTATGAGAAAATTTGTCGTCCATACTTTGTTAAGTCAAGGTTTCATTGTGACAATGATATTCTCAAAAACAAATTATTTCTGCAGTTCCGAAAAATAAATCATGTTCCTGAGAACTAATTTTTTTTTTGAAATCCCAGCATCAAGAGGTTCAACTTTTTCTGGTAATGACCACAACAGAAACTTCATGTACTTTTAGGGACTAGTCAAATTGAATGTGTACAGATGACACCCCCAGTTGACTCGTCAGGAACAATAACATTAATGTTACATGCACAGGTACATGTAACAACAAGGAAATTATTGACTGTTTAATCTTGTTGCCCAAAGAAATATTGTTCAACTTAGTGACAGTGTCAGGTCCCAACAGTCATGACATGAGTTTGTGGATTAAAAATAGAAAAACTAACTTCAGAATAGTTCAGAAAGACTTTTCTTTCTGCAGGTTGGGGTAAAAAAAAAAAAAAAAAAAAAAAGTCTTCTGTACATCGGTAAAGGATCACAAAAAAATGCACAAAATATTCAGGAGAATCCAGTACTTTCCTCCTGCAATTTATTTCTCATATTTCATATTTAAGTTACAAGTACTCACAATTATCAGGTAAGATCTTCTACATCAATAAAATGAATCAAAAACTTGAAAACAAAACAGCTATTTTGTTATTTGTGCACAACATAGTCAGCAAAGTGGCATGTAGAACCTAAGATGGTTATGAGTGAACATGTTTCATATTCCATTGACCCAATTCACCTGACGTCATCATTGCGATAATCTTAGTTGTGCAATTTTGGGAGTCAAAGCCCCCTTTGTGTTCAACAGCGTGCGCATTTTAAGCAAACCGTCGCTTACACATTTATGAGTTGACTCCCACAATCGCTGGCCGCATACTAGCTGCATGTGACGTTGGTGCAAGGGGTCGATACATTATCTTGTTAAGTATTCTCGATGCGTATAATAAATAAAACAGTCAATAACAACAACTGACTTGCTTTCAAACTTATATCGGTGCAGTGCAAAAACTGATATCATATTGATCCCTATCTCCGATTCAAGAATTACACCATAAAAATGACTTGCTTAAATACATGAAAGTCAACTTCAGAGAAATGGAGTAAATCAAATCAACTCGGGAAGTCATATTGTTCTTTGTGAAAACAACAGCAAAGTACAGAACATTAATCAAAATGCTTTTTACATCTCGCTGCAACACAGTCTTTTCTGTAAATGATTATATTTGCTTTATAGAACTCCAAATTCATTCAAATTTCAGAGTTCATTCAACTTTGATTTGAACAGGATTAAACATATAAACTCCAGCAGTTACGTAAGTTAAGTTGAGTAACAGAACTCTATTATTTTAATGGATTAAAAAAAAATCGGTAACAATTACCATTGGGTGTATAAACAATTCACATATTAACAACAAATTAGGAACCCCACAAAACCAAGGTAAGAGAAGATATGGGCACTGGAACTGCAGCCCACAGGTAAGTATTTTTACTTAAAAGCAATCAGAGAATTAATACTCTCTTAATTCACTTAGATTTGAAAAAGTCACATTGGTTTAATAATGCATTCATAAGAAAACGGAACAAGTTTGAGTGCATCTACTTTGCTCTCCCATTTTATGATGAAAATTTGAGAAAGATTAATTCGATGCCAATAAAAAACCAAGCAAACAAAACAAAACTTTCATTTTCATGTCATCATGATTAAACAAATTAAAGTGAAGTACGAATGAAACAAAACATTCAATATCATTATTGAAGCAATCTTAACCTCTACATGAATGTACCTTCCTAACCATTTGTTATCATCAATAAGGTGCGGACTGAAAACCATGATTTCAGTAATTAATACATACACACACGGACACATTACATTTTTGTTTGAAACAAGTGCCATTTTAAAATACATGGACTGTATGTTGATACCTACTTTCTTTGACATTTGCCAATGAGTTTAACAAAAATGCAAAACCATCCAACCGCACTGGTTGTATGGTGCAACTGTGCACTCATAGGTGTTTAAAAAAAGGGGGGACAGAATTTTTTTTATTTTTTATTTTTTTTAATTTAAATGTTTTATGTTCACTCAAATCACTTCATGCGTGGCAAAATGTACAACTTATTAACAGTCATTAATAACAATATTTTCATTTACAACACAGGCCTGAAACTTCATTCTTGTAAAAGGCAGTTTTTCTAGGTAAATTATTATATATACTAAAACATTTCGAAGAGTACCAAGGCAATGGCTGTGAAGTACAAGGCCTGATAACAGGTCTGGTCTAGTTACATCAACTTACAGTTAAAGTTCACACTCAACAAGAGCGTTATCATGGACATCAATGGTCAAAAAAAACGAAGTTTACATTGGCCATGCTAATCAACAGCAAATGCTTACATGTAGAAGACATGGTAGGGCCATATTTCTGAAAAGCCAACTACCACAGAAAACTTTTCTAAAGCCACTTTCACACTTAAAAGATTCCCTAATTGCTTACCCCGAGAGAATACCCCAAAATAGCCATTTCCAGGAAACAGCTATCTCTGATTGGTAGTAGAGTTAAGCAGGACAACCTTGTGATCAGAAAATTTCATCTGGTGTTTAACAAACATGGGTTGGTGGTGGGGTGAAAATTTCCCCAGGAATCGACTTCCTGGAAATAAACTCAGCAGTGTGAAAAGGGCTTTAGCAGAGATAAGTAACCACCCCAAAAATGTGACATAAAAAAGAGTATATGTGGATGGTTTCCAGTTAAAAATTGTGCAGAGAAGACAATTAAAAATCAGTACTTTTTACTCCAGTACTACCAGTATGAATTGCTTTAAATACTTCGAGCTTGAGCGTAAAGACTATGGCATGCTGTTTCCTACAGAGTACATGTAATCCACCCTTTGCAAAGGCCACCAGCATTGATGTCAAACAATGTGAATGTGCATGTATGTGCCACCCATAAGTCTAGATCCATGAGTGGCATTTCTTTGACCTTAGCCAGGTTCAAGGTCACTGTTTTGACCCCATGTCCAAAGTTTGCTACAATGGCATTATTTCTGAATGAATGCATAATGAATTCACCTTAAACCATGTAAACTGCCAATAATTCAGCCAGAATTTGAAAAGAAGGTGTCTCAACTAGCCACATCCCATCCCAAAATTCTACATGCGCATAAAGCAGTATGGACAACTGGGCGTTTAAGTTGAAACTAATGCCCGGAAGAATTAAATCATAATTGGGACAATTCATACTGGTACAAATAACAGGAAATAAACAAAGATCCAATAAAACAATTAAATTCATTAACCACTTCACGTCAGATGATGCATTTAGACTAACATTTTTGGGGACAGATTTACCGCACATGTTTTTAAACGCATTTGATATTCCTCCATTTTTTGCAGACATTCTGACGGCTGACATTGTTATCCACCCAGACTTTCTGTTGTGTATCATGATTTCACCGGTACAAAGAGCAACAACAGGTTCTGGAAAATGTGCCTTGTAAAATCCAATTCAAGAACTTTGTCCTGTTGTTATACAAAATGAGGTATACAAGAATGGACAGGCTGCCACCATTGTTGACCATTATATTCGGCTCAATGGGAGTTGAGGTATGAGATTCCAGCATAACATGGCAGATTTTGTGTCATGAATCTTGGGCCAAGGTTCTGCAAATCACCATGAGAACCTACTCAGTTTTCTCACACATCAAATCACTGTACTAATTATAAGAATCTTTGTTGTCTTTCTCAAAGTAAAAACGATTACTAAAGAAGCTCATAAAAAAAATACTGCCGGTGGGAACAATTTGTTTTAATACTGACGTTGTTTAAATACTGACGTGAAGTGGTTGAAGTATTTACAATGTAGGTCCGAGTTTTGGAGTTAATTTTTCAGTTGCAACCTCCTACAATGTTTGTCTAGGCTAAAAAGACATTACCAACCTCAAATGGAGCGGTTTGAAATTGAAATGACAAAATCAAAAGGTGCTTTTCATTAAGTAAATGAAAAGGTAAGGACCATATGCATACAGCACAGGAAAGGATAATCCATGTAGTCAGAATTTAGCTAAAATATCATATATGAAACATTTTTTTAATATAATTAATTCCATAGTTTTGTGCAAGTGTAATGGGCTTACAGCTTAATAACATGACCATTGAATATGTACCTTGGCTGAACGAACGTGTAGAGCTTTGCGGAACACAATTATGAAGAAATCTGCCAATTATGAAGAAATCTGCATCCATCCATTATCAAAAGACAACATTTTGAAGAAGCCAGAGTTCAAAATTGTTCATTGGCGACAAAAATGCACAACTCGTATTCAGAACAAAGCGATTCCATCTGTCAAGACTTAAATTCTCCGCGATTTGAGAAACACAATTGCAGGATTCCGTTGAAATATGATGGTACGTTCCGGTTCACACGCAGTGGTCGTCTTCGTTAAATGAGCATGCAAGTTGACACAGTAAAAACATGCAGCATGAACTACACGTTCTATATTATTTTCAAGCATTCATAACATCCACTGCAGCATCTTGTCTTAACTTCAAAGGCAATCTTTTAAACAACAAACTTTAGCCTGAAAATTATCAATTTCTATAGAAACAAACTCTGCAAATAAGTTGTCCCCCCATCCTTAAAAAAAATGTTGACAAACAATTGGAACCAATCACACATAGTGTTTAAAGTTGTTGTTGTTCACATGACTGCACCATCTAATGATCTCTCAGGATGCATTGAACAAGACCAACTAAATTATTTTATAAGAAGAACAGGACATCTTTGTCTGAAAAAATAAGCAACTCGGGTTGGGGTGAATAAAGCTGAAATGTGTTCAGAAACTTGTGTATTTTTAAACAAGAATAAGTGAGCAATTGTTTACGTGATTTTTTATTTATTTTAATAAAGTACAACTTGAAACAATGGAAATTCACATTAACAATGACCATCATAAAATAAACACTTGCGTAAGTACAATATGAATATTCAGATTTGTTGTTACATTGTTCTGCATGCAAAAATGTACATATTCTTTTCCACCACCACTACTCAAAAAAAGGCCACCCAAGTTTGTGTCACGCTTAATCAACTTCTAAATGCAAATCTTTCATGGACAATGTAAAATTACAAGCCCAGCATTTGTTACAAAACCAAATGCTCTGCTCAATGCAGAGGAGGATTGCTACACGGAAATATTATTTACAAAAATGAATGAATTAAAACATCCTTCAAAATGTTGAAAGAACATACAACAAGGCAACTTGAAAAGGACAATGGGATTTAAAAGTCAACTTTATTACTTTATGTCGATGAACTTGACAGAGGTGGGTCATTATATGTAACAAATCAAAATACAGGGCTCGAATTTGGGGAGAAAATCCACAAGACTACAGGGCTTGTAGCTCAAAATCTTTACTGGACCAGACATTTTTTTACAAGACAGGTTCAAAATGTGAAAATAAAAAATTGCTGACACAGTTTAACATGCATTTGACTGCTTTTATATGAACCCGAACTGAGACAAGTAAGAGAAGAGTATACTTGATTACTCATAGAATTGAAAGATAATTTATCAGACCCAAAGTCAACACTTTAACATAATTTGTTTCTGTTATTCAATTGAAAAACACAAGACCATCGGACTTGTTAGGTCATAAGTTTACTGGCCCAACACTAAAATTACTGGCCTCGGGCCTGTGGTCCAGTGTAAAATTCGAGCCCTGAAATACACAAACAAACCAAGAGTTTGCAACTTGTTGGGCTTTACACTGTAGCTTACTGCTCATAACGGTTCAAAGGCAATCAAAGCATACTAATTTGATAACAGCCATAATGTCTTGCTACATACTACCCTTGCCCTTACCACTGGTTTTGGATGAATTTAGCAGAAAATGCCATATGTGTAAGATTACGATGGAGAAACTGTAAAAATTTATCCTAAAAACATATGAACTATTCACAAGTTTTAATATAAAACTTGCCATTTAATATTTATTTTCAAAAAACTTGCGTCAACAACATTGCATAGCAATTACAACCTGACAACAGTTTTGTTTTTAAATATTAGTTTTTTCTTATTTACTTTTTTCATAAGCTCAATATGAGCTACTACTGATGTCAAACTGACATACAGTTTATTACACAGCCTGTCCAGTCTTAAGTAATTATAAAACTACTAACAAACCCAGACTTAAACAGACTCAGTCAGTTGTTAAATACAACGACTGTTCCAGCCAATTATGCACTAACTGGTGTTCCACACAATGCCATTATAAAATGCCACAATAAGCAATGTCAGAAGGCATATAAAAATACACTACAAAAAGAACCCAACAAAACCAATCTTCAGTGTACATGTATATTTGTATAAAAAATAGCAAAAGAAACACTTGTCTAAATTATCAAGCATCAGTTGTAAATAACGGTATGTTTACAGGAGAAAATACATGCGTAAAAAAACAAAAAACAAATTTGACATACAATCAGAAACAAATTCAGTTTCACTGTACGACTCCAAGAAGTCTTTTTGCAGAGAAATAATAAAGCAGTTTTAATCTATTTATTTATATATATATTTATTTTTGTTCGGGGGTAGGGGTTAGGAAAAGCAGGATTATATGAAAGTGAATATGTTACAGAGCGGGCCTACCTTTAAGTGTTGAAAATAGCTTGTGTGAGATATTGCAACGGATACCTACTTGGTTTCTTGGGGACAACATAATACCACTTGGACAATGAGAAGGGAAAGTGAGCGTCATCACGACTAATACGTACTGGTTTCTGCTGGCCGTCGGTCCTCGTAGGCTCCCTGCCAAGAAAACACAAACATAATCGAGAATTTAATTTATCATCATCATCATCATCATCATCGTCAGAGGTCTTCCTTAATAGTGGTCCTCTGGCCAGATGACAGTTTAAACAACTGTGGACCAAAGTTCACTCCTGGCTAGTTCATGTTGAAAAGCTTCCCTATTCAATTGAAACATGGAATACTTGGTCCTTTGGTGTTTTAAATAGCATTTGGCAAGTGGAACACTGTTAAGGGAGAACGCTGGTCTGACAGTTTTACATCAATGTCTTAGTATATCAGTGTGACGCATGTTTGCTTTGTGTCTGTCTGTTCCGATTGCCACGATGGTGTCCCAAGATGAATCTGGATACTCATTCTTCTATATATTGGTAGCAGTGGCTAACACTTCAGAATGTGCAACTTTTCTTACTATACAGTATAAGCCTAGTCCCCATGCAGTTCTTTATCGGTAATTTTGTTGTTCAAATACGTTACAACAAATGCCACTCAAAGAGAGCACGAGGGCCTTGTTTGCCTTCTGGTTGGGTAAACACATTATGCTAACGGATTTCATAGTACCGTTTCTAATTCAGGACAGTTCCCCTCAAAAGACCATACTGAGGGAATTTTTTACACACAAAACAAAAGGGAAAACAAATTAGAAAGAAAAGACAGTAAAAAAACTATAGTAACTTACGCTGTGATGTTGGCCCTGAGTCCACCGATGGGCACTCGCACTATCACTACTGAGGCATTTTTAGGGATCAAGTCATCGTTATTGCTATACTCTGCAATTTGAAAAAGAGCACATTGAAAAATGATTAAGTATCTTGTTCTTCAGAATTACTATACTTTTCCTGAGCAAAAACGGTTATTTTTCGTTTTAAGCAGCTGCACCTTTTCTGTTTTTGATTTCAGTACAAACTGCCACAGCTTACTTTATATGATGCAGTATAAGTGTCATGAAAAAAATAAAAAAATAAATAAAACACACAAAAACCACACAGCACATTGTCTAGTTGAAAATCAATGTATAAGCCGTGGCAAAAATTCCAAAATGTATGATACAGACTATGAACCCAAAGTACCTACAAAATCAGTACCATCCGGCTTGGTTTGGTTACATTGGTGTGAAAGTCAGAAAAGAAAGATAATTTTTTTACTATAAAAGTCAATTGCAAATCTCTAATTACCTTCTCCATTCTGTGCATTTGTGATCTGAAGGTCAAACTCTGCCCTGGTTATCTTCTTCTGGGAACATATAGCCCTTTTGAGATCCGCTAGTGAAATGCTCAGCCCATCAAACGTGACCGTATCATACTCGATGCTACTCTTGAACTTGTAGTGAACAGATGACATCTTCCACCAATTTGTGCTGCAACTGAGGCAACTTGATGTTCTCCCTGTGAATTAATCATTATTAAAGTTCATTATTCCCGAGTACAATTCTTATTTCATTCAGTTATTGAATTCATCAATACCAGGGTCGACCCAAGGATTTTTCAAAGTTTGGAAGTTTGGCCCGAGAAGTACGCTGAATTGAAACAAGGTCATCAGAACGTTTTTGACTTGGGTGCATGCCTGGAATTTCCAACAGTCACAATGGCCATTGCCAGCATCGCCCTTCGAGTGGCTGTGATGCCCCTTGCAAATGAGCCAACAATAAGGCAATTGTTGCCATGCCCTTTTCCCTTATGAACGTTGTTTCCTTTTTGCACTATGAAAGGACTGTATTAAACTCGAAGAAACAAATTTGATCATTATCTTCAAAACGCACTTGACGTGACAGGCTTCAAAATAACCCGGCACCTTGTCCCCAATCTGGCACTCAAAATATCCCAAGAGCCCACTTTGGCAAAGTATTAATTATTCAACTTAATATGCAGTATTTTAAAAGAAAATGTAAATTAAAGAAATCCAGCTTATATTCTGTCTAACTTATAGCCGTACTTCTTTAGTGTGTTAGTACACAACATGTCATAAGTTTGCCCACCAGCCACCACACCGCTGTGCACTTAACTTTTTTGAGTTAGATAAAACACATGCAGTGAATAATTTCCCTTAACCCTAACAATCCCTAACCCTACAAATTCAAACAGGGCAAAGTGTTTAATTTTGTTAGATTAAGTACAGTGAAGTTAGGATTGGGCGTTTGATTCTGTGGGATTCCTTGCTGCCAAGTAATGTTGTTGGAATTTGATTGAGTGGGTATGGTGGAGGTGTGAAATGTACATGTACATGGTGGTAGTACAAGATTTATGTGCTTGTCCTTTTTTCTTGCCATAGGTCTTACATAATGTTTACTTTGTAACAAACAATGCATAAGGCAGGTGGATGGACTCTACCATTGAAATTTAGGTATTTTCAAAAAGTAATTGTACACTTTATTTGTTATTGTTATTTCATAAAAAAATAGTGTAAAGATAGTTGTTTGATTATGTTACGTTGGGTACTGTTCACTGATCAAATTTTGCACATGCCAAGTGTACACACTCAAACAAAATCAAACAAAAAAGGCCTGTTGGACTTTGTTAGGTTGTGTATCGTCCCCCTAAGATTGGGTACAGTTCCCATCGCATGGTAGTATAAGTTGTTGGAATGTGTTGGGTTAGGGATGGATTCTAGTAAAAACGCTTTGGGAGTTAGGGTTAATGGACGAAATCGTTCCCTGACATGCATCAAAAGGATGAAGTCTACTCTACATGTCAGGCCTGGAATTTCATCTTTGAGAGGGCAAGGCCATTCTCATTTTGCAAAGGGCACTTTCATTGGAAAATCTTAACGGCTATGGGAATCTTTTGAAGGGGCACTGAGGCCAAGACCAGGGCAACGAAGGCCATGGCCTCTATGGCCTCCGTGTAATTCCAGGCCTGACATGTACATTAAAATGTACATAAGCCTTTAAAACACAGTCTAGACACAGACACAATGCACATTGTAGAACTATACATTCTAAAGAGTCTGGCTCCTGAGTTTTTCTCAGGCTTTTCACTTGTGGGAAGCAGCAACAAACAGACACAGAACAAATTTATCTGCAAGCATGGAAACACCACTGCATCAACTTGGAATCAAAATGACACCAAGGTGAGGTCACCCTCCGTTCCTGTCCCCCCCTCCAAAGAATAGAAATTAAAAAAATGTTTCCTTCTGTTTTGTGTATCGGCCGCAATTTGTGTATATATCAGCCAATTACACAAGGTTGTCGAATTTGTTATTATTTTTTTATTTATTCTGATACATTTAGCGAGTGTGTAAAAACGCCCTACTTGCCCGATTCAATTCAATCAACAACAAAAAATGTTAGTTGACAAAAAGATGCACCAAAATCCATCAAAGACCTTTCTAGTGTACTTTAGGTTTACATGAGGTACGCAGGAGATGTTTCTGGTTAATATCGAGGTATGACTGTGCCAGATATATTTCTAAGAAAAATAAATTTTCGGCTTAAAGGATGCCCCAAATCGTCCGCTCACGACTTCTGTTGAGTCTACGCACGTTCATCTGTCGAGCGCAATCAACGGATTTGCACTACGAATTGGACAAACGCTTGCGCAATCTGCAGTTTGCGCTCTGCAGAATTGGCAGCTCCATTTGCCGATCGAGCAAAAGTTTGCGAAATCTCTAGATTGCGCTCTGTAAGTTTGACAGCTCAAGCTGCTGATTGGGTGACCGGAAACAGAACATTTTTTGTGGTCTTACTCTGTGCTTGAAACCTTAAGCGCAGTAAGCCTGGGCGTTTTTATTTATTTTTGGGATTCACGGTATCAGTTTTGTCAAGAAGCTGCCGGCGATTTTGCCAGTTACTTGGCCCTTTGCTGCCGGCTACTTTTTGTTGTTGAAAATGCTGTGATGAAGATGCAATGTTTTTGATCACATGTGTGGTTGTGTAAATGAAAATTGTTTATTTACCCTAAATTCTACCCTAAATTATAAATTTTATTTCTGAAACAGACGGTAAAACATCGTGTAACCAGCCATTTCAGAAACTGTTACAAATTTAATATTTAACTGTAAATGTACAGGAGAAAGCAACAGATGCATTTCACATTCAGTCATTCATAACCACATAAAAGCCAACAATAACACGTGAAAAAAAATATATATATCGCAGATAGTTGGCAGACGGATCCGGATCCGGATACCCGAATATAAAATTTTACTATAGACAAAAGTTCTAATATGAGTGAGGAAAAATTCCAATCTCTAACCTCTCGCTAAAATTGTGAAAATTTCCATTGTATTTGACACCCTTCCAGTTCAAAATTTGTCAATGTTGGGCAAATCTTTGAAGCTGTCCTTTTTATAAATTCGCGCAGTGTGCCAGTTTGTGATAGCGCAAACTTTGTTTCCTAGCATGAATTTAAAAATTTGCGCAGGGTAGCTCGGGCGCAACCTTTGAACACCGCGAGATCTTTGTCGTTCAACCATAATTCCCACCACTTGTCGTGAAATATACGCTATTTGTAGGGAATTTACATCCAAAGGATAAAGGGGCAAGTTCAAAGTAGAGTTCGGCCAGATCTTAACTTCTGTCTTTTGTTCAAAAACTTTGGAAAAATGTTGAAAAAACGGGTCTGCTCACGAACTGTAAGAATTTCTTGTGTCATAAAACAGGACAACAATCACGTTGACAGATTCTCGTGTGATAAATAAACCGCGCTGCAACTTGTTGAAAAACTATTTTACAATAGAAAAACAAATTTGAAAATTCGTTTGAAAGACAAATGCATCCTGTTTTTGTTTCTAGTTTGACGATGACAACAATCGCCGCTGTCATGTTTCCCAAATAAAACTATTCATGCAAAACGCAGAGTTTGTGTCAATATCGTGCCTCAGTCGGGCAATTTTTATTTGAGTGGTTAGACTTAAGTTTAAAAATTGCGAGCGCGCAAATTTAAAAATTAGCCTTTGCGATTTCAAAGATCGCACCCAACATGAACATCTAAAACATCTGATGACATCATTCACTTTCAGAGAAAAATGGTAGGCCTATCTGACTACAACTACATTTTCGTCTGGGGATGTTTTGGTTCATACTGACTTTTTCAGAGCAAAATTTGAAACATTACATCATTGATTTCAACAACTAATGGAAATTTAATTTTTGTTGTCATTGGTTGATTTGATTGAATTTTTCGTCAGTCAAAATGTCGCATTCCAGGCTGTTTTGATAAAATGTTATCATAGACATAAAGTCAGGAATGAACCCAAACATTATTTAGGTCTTTTATTATTAAAGGATGTTTACTGGAAAACGAGATGAGTACATCACACAAAATTTACATTTTCCTTCCTCTTTTAAAAAACCCCAAAACAGTGACAACAGCGAACAGGCCATACAAATAAACAAACTAAAAATATAAACAAATTCAATGAGTTTTGTTTAAGTGGTGCACGAACACCTAAAAGGAGAAACTGAAAACACCTTGCAATTTTTGCATCTTGACTTTACAACGTTATGTGACGTCACCACCACCGCACTGACCCATGACCTAACAATAAGGTTTATCGCGATTCCAGAACCGCAATGCATCATGGGAGGGCATAGGGGGCAAATGCATACCGCAGTACACGATGTTCGCAGGCATGGCCTAGGCCCTGTGTAAACTAAAAAAGTGAACAAGCTTATGATTTGAACGTCGCAACAATTTTATAAACAACACAGTCGGTCGTCGTGCGCCCAGGCTACCGATTTCCCGGGTTGCCCCCTTTAACTACACCCGACATGCTTGGCAAAACAGCGCCCTCTCTTGGTATTTTGCTAATCGCGATAAACCTTATGGAGCTAGCAGCGGAAGCAGTATACAAAATCATGTCTAATTTTTCACTGGCGTTCCCTTGGCCTTATTCTTTCAAAAAGTTAGAATTTTATAAAACAGTAGACAACTTAAAATCCTTAGCATTAAATTCTGTAATTATAGTCAGCACTCATAAACGCAGCAAATAAACAAAACATCAAAACATAGTTAGAAAATACAAGCCAAATGAAAATAGGAATCGACTTCGTTTTTTATTGTGCCTCGCGTCTGGCCCGTGTATTTGTACATTGCAAATGCGCCGCAGACTATGGGCCGGGGAGCCTTAATAGCAATTTTATTTTTAAGTCTACTCACCAACTGTGGAATTATAATTGATACGTTACTGAAGCGTAGAAACCAGTGGTGTATCAGCCATGCCTTTTTGGTGTCATTTTCTTGTTCCAAAAGGTATATTTTTCAAAGTAAAACGTCGAAAAATTGTTGTCTCTTTTTGAACAAGCAGGAGGTTGAAATTTCGGCTGGAGAATATGTGGTGACGGATTTCATGATCTCAAAACGCAGGGCTATTTGGATCATTCCATTGCTGTTTTAAGGGGATTGTTTACTGTCGATTTATGCCTTTGTTAAATTGGTGGGGTATGTTTAAAGGATCGTGACGAGCATAAACTATTCAATTAAATCTGTTTTATTCGCATCGAACCTGCGAATCATGTGATTTAGTTTTATTTGTACCAAAAATAAATTAGTTTTGATTATATTATGTTTTCGTGAATATCTGAAATAGTAGAGACCATTATTCGACTCGCGAGACGAGGGAGCCCTCGCGCGGTTTCCCGCGAACAATCTATCCAACAACCTAAAATGGCGGACGAAGAAAAGGAGTTGTGATGACGAAGAGCCAAGTGCAATTTTTAGGTGAGTATTGTTTGAGAGACATCTATTCAACGTTCATTATCGTTTCAGCTAGAAACTCAGTGGACATTTGGCAACGGGACAATGCTAAAAGCGCTTGTCACTGAGCTCAAGTGATGGTGCAAACCCAAGATTTATTGATGTAAATATTGCAAAGTTTTAACAATACATTGTGCGTCACCTTCAAAGTCAGTGACATATTTTTAGATAGTCAGTCAACAGTGCATTGACAGCTGTGTGACAACGTACGTGTGTGGGTGTATTTTGATGCATGATGAAGCCCATGATAGTATTACTATTAAGTATTAAAGACAGGACTAAATTACAAAATGAAGTGGAATTGTTGAAAGGAAATTTATCTGTAAACACCCTGTCACTCTGATCGGACTAAGAAAAGCAGAATGCTCCCTTACTCTGCTTTGCCCTTTGTAATTTGTTTTTAAAGATTATTTTTAATTTTTTGTGCTAACTGAAACTGAACTAACTAATTGGAAATTATAAATATGATTATTTTAACATGTATATATGTGTTGACTGTTTTGTGTAGGTCCCAAAGTTAACTTTGTCAATGTATTTGTTTGGGGTGATTTATTGTTATGTTCATGATGTTGAAATAAGAAGGGTGGTTGGTTTATAGATAGTTAACTGGTGGTCAGTTGTTTGGAAAAATGGAAATGTCATTTAACTTGAACCTTCAACATGTTCAACTTTGACCCAACCCAATTGAAAATAAAAAAATAAAAAAATAAACAAAATTTGCAAATTTATGACACATGTTAAAATAGTAAGTCTAGTGAATATGTGACCAAGGGGTTAATGGTTTTGGGTTAATGTACTCCTAGAACTATGACTGAGGTTTGTTCCGCTATCGTCTCCTTGAACCTCATAGGTCATCATGTACTACAAAATCTTATTTTAAAAACTTCTTGCCCTTCTCGTTTATGCACCTGGAGTTCTCTTTTGAAGCTGGGTCTTGCCAAAATTAGGCTCTACGTGTTCTTTGTTCTCACACTGAGCTCGGCATGGGTATAAAAAAAACACTTCGCAAAAAGATGTTGCACAAAACGATAAATTCTCACCGTTATTCAGAATCCTTGCCTTCCTGTAACAAATATGGCCGCTTGCACTTGTAATCAATGTTATGCTGCATGCAATGCTGGTCCACGATAACCAACGGTTCACATTTAAAAACATAGACCATTGGTTTTCGTGAACCAGCATTACGCACAGCATACCATTGATTGCCAGCATACAGCTTGCATGTCACAACGCTGGTTCACAATAACCAACTGGTCATGTATAGAAACATAAACGAACCTCATAGTTCTAGGAGTACAGTTAATGCTGAACTATGACGTTGGATTGAAGGTTTAAATAAACATATTGCTAATGCAATTGGCCCTTACCAAAATGTAAAAATTTGTTATTTGATTAAACTTGAGTTAAGGCCCCCGGTGGGGGTTCAGGGGGCGAATCCCCCTGAAGCTCTGAGCCTTTGGTGTTTTGAGGGGTGAAAAATCAAGCCTCCATGTGCCTAAAACAGAGAAATAGACACACTCTTATTGGAAATCAGATCCATATAAATCTTATAAATTTACTGGAAACATTTCTGTAACATCGATGGTGGAGGTTCAGGGGCAAAGCCCTGGTGGGGGTCCGGGGGCTTCACCCCGGAAGCTCTGAGCTTTTGGCATTTTGAGAGGTGAAAAACCAAGCCTCCATGTGCCTAAAACAGAGAAATAGACCCACTCTTTTTGGAAATCAGATCAATATAAATCTTCTTAGTTTACTGGAAAAATTTCTGTAACATTGATGGTGGGGTCCAGGGGTGAGGCCCCGGTGGGGGTCCAGGGGGCGAAGCCCCCGGAGGAAGCTCTGAGCTTTTGGCATTTTGAGGGGTAAAACATCAAGCCTCTGTGTGCCTGAAACCGAGAAATAGACACACTTTTTAAGCTCTTCTGATCCATACCAATCTTCTAATTTTACTCAAAGAAAATGTTAATCCCACAAATCTCGCGTTTGGATCTGGTCGCTGCAATATCTGGTTTCATGCATATTCATTCAAAAAATATAGTTCAAGCTTAGTGTAGTCTTTACTTGAATGCCAGAACGACATGAAATATATTTTATCCAGGACAAATTGGCACGTCAGGTTTCAAACGCTTATGTTATCGTGCAAATCTAAGCAATTACAAGTGACATATCATGAAAGATTCATTTTAGCAGAAAGAAACAAATTTGATAGGCATAGGATGAAAAAGAAATCCATCCTGCCGCTGGGGGAAAAGACACCACACACACTTGTGGCTAATTTTTAAGCAGGCAGATAGTAAAAAATAAATTAAAAAAATGGAAATGAATGTAAAAATTTTGTTCAAATGTTGACTTTGAATCTGATAAATATCTTTCAATTTTGTTGAGCATCGTAGTGTACTTGCCCAAAAGACAAAATGAGATAAATCTTATCTTAGTCTTTGTTCAACTAAAAGCAGCTCATGAAGAAATGTTTATCTCATTTTGAATCTGGTCTTGTGAAAACAAATCTGGTTCAGTAAAATTGTTGAGCTGCAAGTGCTGTGGTCTTGTGGATTTCCCCATTCCCCAAACTTGAGACCTGGTCTCAGCATCTACATGTACCTCAAGTGGCACTAATTAGTACAGTCCAATTTTCATTCTACCCATCTAGGGAATGATTTCATCCAGCAATTAGACTGAATTTGTTTTGTGCACACTGAATGCTTGAGTAGCAACTCCTGATTTTTGAGTAGCAACTCATGCATTTTGTGAAGCAATTCGCTCTGCTATACAAGGGAGATCGTTCACTGCCATCATCACAACAAAACTATTAATAAAAAGACCTGTTTATGATTGCCTTGTTCGTTTGTCGAGAGTCGATGTGTTTAACACAGAAGAAGTGTTTTTAAATGAATACTTTAGTATGGAAACTCAAAGGCACCTTGGGACTACCGGTAGTAGGGTGGGATTGCGGTCAGCCAACCCTCTATGAGCAGGGCCCAATTTCATAGAGCTGCTTAGCGGCCGATTTTGTGCTTACTGTACAAGTTCTATTAATCATAGCGCTGCTAACCGTTAGCACAGGAAACCGCATGCTAACCTTCCGGTGCTTACTGCGTGAAAATGAATGACGTAACAATGCAAATCCATGGTGGACGCGCAAGGTGGCCGCCTTATTTTCTTGCTAACCTGTGAAATACGCTTATGCTTTAGCTAATTTTTCTGCTAACAGTTAGCACTAAAATGTGCTTACCATTAAGCAGCTCTATAAAATTGGGCCCAGATCATGGCTATAACCATCAGGTCTCTGACCTCACCTTGTGAGGAGAGAGTGAAGATGGATTCCTATGATAAGGCCAACATTTTGTAAACTGATTTATTTATAAATATTTGTTTGGGGTGGGTTATTTTGCCTGGCCATATTGATGAGCACATTTTAACACCACTTATCACAGGCTTGTTCTTCCCATTGTACAAGCTATCGTATTGGGCCAAAGCGCAGATATCTTGAGCTGGTATTCTTCTGCTGTCAAAAAAGACAAAACATATATTTTAACCTGAATCGGTTTATGTATCATTTTCCCACATTTTTAATAGTGGAAAAGCTATGGTAAAACCATGGTAGCTACACATACTCTATTATAAGGTAGAAAAACCTTTTGGCCTCTCAATAAGATTTGCCAGCAGTTTAAAAACAAAATTGTTTTTTTGAATTTAAGTAGTGCCAAACTTGTCAAACATTGTTTGTTAAGGACGAACTTCCAAACATAAATCCTGCACTTTTCATATGCTACACATAATTAGAAAACCCCTTAAAAAGCCTGGCATGGCCTTTCAATAAAATCTTCTAACATTTAAAAATTAGAAAATATTTGTTTAAAACTGTATGTTAGGCCTACATCATAGAGAAAGGACCAGTGCCAAACATGATGCCATAAATTGTTTGTTAATTGTACTTCCAAACATCAACACTGCACTTTTCTTTGAATTATAGGGTACACATGTACATAAAGAAAAGTGTTTTTCATACAATACCATGAAGCAATATTACAACAGAACTTTCTTTGTAAATAATGTATACTAACTATGAAATCCAACCAATGCATTGTTGAAGTTTGCATACAATACAATAAGTCTAAATTGTGGTTTGTGTTTTATACATGTACACAATATTTTCCTGATATGCTGTATGTGTGCAAAACAAAAAATTGCCATGTATCTGTACAGAGCTCAGCTGGGGGAGGTTAGAGGTTGTTGCATTGTACCATTCTTCTCTGCCCAACTGGTGGTGGTTCCTGGAATTGAACAAGCCACAACATGTTTTTGTAATAGAAACCTGTATTGGATTCAACCACACATGGCATAGGCATTGTGTCAGGGAGTCCTTTCAGATACAAACAAATGTGGAAAATAGAATTAGCTGTTTCAAACTGCTTATCAACCAAAAGGACCTTTACAATGTAGTACAAACAACCTGACGTTTCGACTCTATCCTTCGAGAAAGACTCTGCTAGGGTCAAAACGGCAGGCCATGAACTATTTATTTGCACAAACAAATGTTATGCAAGTCAGTTCAGTATTTTGTGTGTACACTAGGTGGTGGTACAATACAGACCGTGCAACCTTTGACATCACATGTTTACAAAACAGCCAAAGATCTTGGACTTCCTGCAGGCATTTATGGTACAGAAAGCCCCATGGAAGAACGGACACAATTTCATATTTTAGTAAAAATTCCACTGTGAATGTGATTTGTATCAACTTTTGATATATGAACAAAGGGGCACATCTTAAAACGTGTTCAGCTGTTATGCTATTATTACATAAAGTGTCAAATTTCCCACATGTCCAGTGTAGTATCTTGCCTGCCAAGAAATGTCCTGGAATGTACAAGGTCACCCTTTTTGTAAACAAAGGTTACAATGGTCTATGGGGCTTCCTATGGATGCAAATTCTTTTCGGCTTACTTACTTCAGTTTATAATGTACATATCTTCTTTTGTGCGTGAATGGTAAATTCAATTATGATTTTCAAGATTAAAAGTTGCATCACGGTCAGTACCCAATTTTTTTCTGTCCCCCCATAATTCAGAAAGTTTTCACCAAATAAAGTGTGATAGATCATGATGATGTTTCAATATCGTAAAATCATTTTAAGTACTGTTGCATAATCTATAGTATTATACTATAAATATGTTGTTCTTGTACACAACCAAAGCACTCATTATTTTTTTCTACAGGTATGTAGAGAGCTGTTTAGAATAATAGGACAAATATAACATAGCAATAGGTGCTGGGGCACAATCTGACACACCTCTGTTCTGACATGTATGTTCCAACTTCCAACACAAATGTTTTTTCATAATCCTAACCCTTACCCTAAATCCCAGCGTGTAGGCTACATAGATTGCTAGGGGTTATAGGGGAGAGTCATTGCCAACAAAGTACATGTACATGTAGTCTGAATCCAGAATCCACATTTTGGATTATTATAGTGAAATGACTGCCCTAGAAGTTCTGCAAGTTGTATATTGAGTTTTACACATGCGATTGAAACGCTTCAAATAGCTGTAGATAGAGTGTGATCAATATTATGATATATATAAATAACACATGGCATAAGACAAAATGTTGTTTAATCCCCAAATGTTCAAAGGTTGCGAGTCCCATGCCCAACAAAGCGTATTAATGTACAATGCATTTTACGCACAATGTACACAGTAAATGTCATGGCGACCGTAATTTGTTTCATGATAAACTTGCGCAACGGGTGCTTTTACACACAAAATAACGTGATTTGAAAAGATATTTCAGGTAAAGGAGTTATCTGTAGGTAATAGAGGCATTTGTTTTTATTTCCAAAGGCATGTTGTGAATATTTTCACTCTGTTTTTTAATAGTTTGTCGCAAAAGTTCACCTCATAGTGTTTTCAGTCCCAACCTGATTGTGTGGGTTTTCCCCAGTTGGGGTTTTCATCCCACATCTAAAACTGAGCATTCCGTCTTGTTTCTTTTTCGATACTTTTGTTGGTGCTTGCGCTGTTGGATGTTAAGTGAAATTAAATAGCGTGAATTAATTTTATAGTTAGTTGATATTGTCCTAAAAATATCAACATGTCAAGTAACGTAATTCTTGTTCCTGCTTTTGTTTCAAGATGTCAATTCACGTTGCCATCTTGGTGTTTGTATTGTTTGGCAACAACACCTCCTTAACTCCGCTTTATATGGTGCCCTTCCCCAACCATCACCAGACAATGTTGCCTTTGGCTAACCCGTCATGTTTTCTGCCACAATGAGCTGGCCAGCTAATCGTGTCCTTCTCTGGAAGCCTGATGCCTCTCGTTGTAGATGTCGTTCTAACATGACCTTGAAATCATCCATCAAGGTTGACACTGGTCTAAGCAGTCCCATCTTTCTTTAACACTATGCTTGATAGAGTTAGATGGGCACAACTCGTCAAGTCATCACGTTAGTTAATGAACAAATGATTAAGTGATTGTTTGGTGAATTTACTACTTTACAATCACCTTTGACCTTTTTTCTATCCCTCGGGCAGGTTAAGGTGGCATACTATGGATAGCAGGCACAAGCAGATCCATGACAAGGCAAATGATCGCTACCTAAGGCAGCAGTACCGCGAGGCAGCGGAGCTGTTCTCCCAGGCGCTGGGGTGCATCCGGCCATCAGCCTCCAACCAGCACCGGGAGCTACAGCTCTCGTACCTCAACAAACGCTCAATGTGCTACCTCAAACTGGTAAGGGGCCTCATGATGTATAATAATACTATTAGTTAGGCAATAACGGTGTGATGACCCAGTCTTCACTGCGTACATGTAGTAATGAAGGTTGTGGCTGGCCACTGTTACTGGACCGAGCAGAAGGATAGGTCCATTAACAGTGAGAAGCCTTTAGAATTAAGTCTTTCTCAAAGACACAAGTGTCACGACCGGGATTCGATTCAGCCATCGGAACTTGAGTCCAATGATCTTGACCACAGGGCCTCGACACGCCAAAAACAGGTACATAGGCCTCGTAGAAATAGTAAATTCTCTTTGTTCTCGTAAATAGTCAATTTTTCTTTGTTCAACTCAAAACTAGAACTTGGAAGTGTCATTTCTGCTATTTATCCCAAATTGGCTCCAGTGGTCAAGCAGAGGTGGCTGATCTTAGACATGACATATTTTTTGCTTGTGTGGGACAGTTTTTATGAAGGGAGGTTTTTCTTTTTATCAAGAACGCAGTCTAGCAATGGAATTTTGGGCAAAGTTGTTGCCTCGGATTTCGGCTTTTAATTCTCTAAAAGATTATGACGCTCGAGGTGAACACTTGCAGCAAGTGAAAAGCGGATGTATACGTGTGGATGGGGACTAAAGTAAAGCGAGAAATCCACCGTCTTTTTGCTGGCATGAACAAATTCCAATTAAAAACAAATGCGTGCAATACTATTATAAAATAGTGGTAATTACGGCGGACTGTTAATTGGTTTTAGAAAAAGAGAATAGGAATTCACAGCTGTGTGTCAGTTTACACTGTACAAGAAAGAATGGGGATAGAAATATAAAATATGCAAAGTAGTTAAGGGATGCATGTACTGTAGAAGTATTATTATTATTATCATTATTATAACTAGTTTATTAAAAATTCAAACATCGCAGCCCTGGATCTGAATTACATTTAAAAACAACATAGAAGTTCAAAGTTAGTATTGTAGCAACCTAACAACATATTCCTGCCTTTAACAACATATTCCTGCCTTTAAAAGGCAGGAATATGTTTTTAAAAACCCAGAAAGTATTTTAATTTTTGTATATTTAATTTATGTACATGTACATAGAGATCCGTTAAAACCAGCAGGGGAAGCAAAAGAAACTCAACTGATTGAGAAGTTTGGTCAAGGATTGAATCGGACTGTTTTTGTAGTTCTGATAGCAGCGTTGATTCCAAATATTAAGTCATGGTTGTTTGCTTATGAGCTTGCCAAATCCTCTTTATCCTTTCCTACCCTTACTCATCCGCCTACATGAACCAACCTTCCCCACCCATGAACCACCCGTTGTACCCTTGACCTTCCCATTTTACCCTTCCCCCTTTCCCCTGTCAACAGGAGCAGTATGAGGAAACCCTTACAGACTGCAACCAGCTCCTGTCCCTATCACAGAACCGCAGCGGCACAGCGAAGGCCCTCACCCGCAAGACTCAGGCCCTGTCCAAACTGGGACGGATCAAGGAGGGGTATGAGGCGGCCAAGGCCTGGACCATCGCTGAGCCAAAGGTTTGGACTTGTTGAACATCAGATATTGTGTAACACCCCAGTGGATCAGTGTCATTTGATTGGCCATTTGTAGGTCATTCATTAGGCATTCATTAAGAGGGGGCTCCAGAGGTCAGAGGTCAGAGGTCAGTTTTTGATCCACTCACTTTTTTGAGGGAAATGGAAAATAAAAATTACATGTACATGTATCTAACCTTGGGTTTAAACAGTATAAAGTGCCAATAGGTTTGATACCCTTCAAGTGCAATTTTTTTCTTCAAAAACCACATTTTGATGATGCCACATTTCAAATATTAAGGTCTGTACTTTGTACGTTTTTTGTACAGACACATTTCATTTCAGCCCTGAATTTTGATGAAATTTAATCAAAACAGCATTGAATTTGAGCTTTTGGCCGACACAAAAATTCCCCCTTTGAATGTACAGACCCATTTATTAGTGTTTGATGATGTCGTGTTTCAAATTTCGCTCTTAAAGAGTATCAAGTACATTTTGCACCATTTAAATGTAAGGTTAGAGTCTGAAACATTTTTTTTCCTAACTTTCATGACAAATCATGGGAAAAGTATTGCAAAACCAAAATAAATTTGATCTTGGAGCTCCTCTTTAATCTAACCATTGCATGGCCTTAGTCATATACTGTGCATTTTGGTACGAATCATTTTGCATTTTTGTTCCACTTTTTGTACCAAACAATATATAAATCAGGCATAATATTCTTCCTACTTTAATCTGGTATCCGATTTTTATTTTAGCCTCGGGGAAAATTCTACACAACTGTTACTAATGTCAGCCCCTAGCCCTGGGCCCAATTTCATAGAGCTGCTTAAGCAGAAAATATTGCTTAACAATTTTTCTGCTAAGCAGAAATGAGCAGGATACCAGACACAAATTGTACATGTGACATGGGAGTTTGGCTGGTAACCTTACTCTGGTAAGCATAATTTTGTTGTGCTTAGCTACTTTTTTTGCTTAAGCAGCTCTATGAATTTGGGCCCTGGTTAGGACGTCTCCATTGCACTTAGTGACAGTGCAGTGGAGACTGATGAAGCCCTACGAGGGCTAAGGTCAGCCCTTGTACTCAATAAGTACACGCCTATGTCACTTCTCGTCTAGACATAGGAAATTCCCTTCTTTTCGGACTTTCAAAATCACAGGTTCATCGTCTTCAGTTGAGACAAAACATGGCTGCTCGTCTTGTCACATGCACCAAGCTGTCCATGCACATAACTCCTGTCCTTTGTGAGTTACACTGGCTACCCGTTCATCTTAGGATCCAGTTTAAGCTGTTGCTTCTCACTTACCGTGCTGTCAATGATCAAGCACCACCATACATCTCTGATCTACTTGAATTATATAATCCACCCCGGTCTGGTTTGCGATCAGCTGCTAAATTACTCTTGGTTGTGCCTAAATCATCTAGGTCCTGGGGCGACAGAGCTTTCTCTGTCGCAGCTCCCCGGTTATGGAACGCAATTCCCTACAATATTCGTACTTCTCCATCACTTGAGACATTCAAAAACAGGTTAAAAACACATCTCATGCAAAGCACTTATGGTCGGGATCATGTGTAAATGCTTATTTCAGTTTTTCCATTTGTAAATCATGATTGCATCCTGTTTACTATTATGTACTTGTGTACGTTGCTTTTGTTTTTATGTCCATGTTGCTCTGTTTGCGCCATGAGCGTTTTTTGCGGATTTGTGCGCGTTATATATTATTATTATTATTATTATTATAATGTTTCCTTACTTTTGTTCCAAGTGCCAAATACCATGCCCGGCAAATGCAGCATGAAGTTACACATAATAATTTTCAAAATAGACACACTCACTACTAAAAAGGGCAAACAAGACAATGAAAAAACATGATACATGAACTGTGGGCAATTTAGCATGCCCCTTGCTTTGCTTACGGTAAGCAGCATTTAGGAAATAGAAATACTGCTAATGGTTGCTCTGTAAGCAAAAAAAAAGTTCTGCTTACTTGTTTCATGAAATTGGCCCCCTGGAATTTTTTAATTCTGCTAAGCAAAAGCTGGTTACCAGCTGAAATGCTATGCAGTATACATCTCTTGACTGGTTCCCTGCAAGTTAATGCTTAGCAGTTAGTGGCTTTTTTGAAATTAGGTTCTGTAATCGTACGGAATGCAGGTACTTTTTTGAACTGTTTAAGTAGCTGGTGAAATAAAAGATATTCTGTAATCAGTCTTTAATTGTAATTGGCGATGTTGCTCAGACTCTAATGCATATTTCCTGTCGTGCAAATCTTGATTCGCATGTGTTTTATCAAAGGTTTTGTTTACTTGACGCATGCCCATGAGTAATTTGACTCGGAAAGCCTCTGAAACATTTTAATGCTCTGTCTCTCTGGTTTGCAGAACCCGCAAGCATCCAAAGAAATGAACAGACTTAAAAAAGCATGGCAACATATGGGGGTAAGCCATTTCCCCGAGTATTTGAATAGCAGAAAGTCAATGTGAATATTCTTTGTGTAATACGTTTTTTGTTTTACCCTTGCCAGAGCTGCCAACTCTCCCTGATTCTGCAAGAAAATTCCCTGAAAATAAACCAAACTTTCCACGTTCTTATGAATTTTTGAAAACTCTCCCCGATTGGGGAAACTTTGTTCCTACTGTGTTGAATGTAATTCTAAATAATCTCCCTGATCCTTGTACTTCCCTGATAGCACGATGCAAATGTTGGCAGCTCTGTCTTACACTGTAATAAGCACCTTATACTCAGTGCTTTCCCCGAGTCCTGTGGGGGAAAACACCACAGGAGACTCGCTTGGGATTGACAGATATTGCTGCCCAGGTCTAAAACTACACCAAGAATTTAATTGGTGTAATTATTTGCAGGGATCATAGGTTCAAACCCCACCGGAATAGCCTATGGATTCCTTTTCTGTTGTCTTGGAAAGCAATGGGTATACAGTACTCACCACACATCGGTTTGAAGGGGAAAAAGTATTCTTTATCCCGATATGATTCTCACATAAATTAAATTATTTGCAGTACCCGCTGCTAGTTACAGGTTTCGAACTGGCCTCTCGACACTGGTCAAGCTTGTTGGTCTAGTGGTTCATCCATCTTCTCCAGAATTGTGGGGTGGTGGGTTTAACTGATGTAATTATTGCATTGGGGATTACATGATTGTAGGTTTTTGTCCCACACCGATGTGTGATAAATCTTCATGCCCTTGGTAATTTCTGAGTCCAGCAGAAAATAAATTATGTAGACACTTTGGATAGGATCTGAACCAACAACATTCTGCCTGCTATACAGCAATCCTTCACCGATCTTGAACTCTTGGTGGCAGCAGATACGCCTCCATTATTGCGGTGGTACTGGGTGGTACTGCGCTGCCTAGCGACAGGTTTAAGGGTTGGGCTACACGGCGATCATCTGATTAGTCACGGGTTATTGGACTTTTACTTTGCAAATCGCTTAAACCCGTCGCTAGGCAGCGCAGTACCACCCAGTACCACTGCAATAATGGAGGCGTATCTTCTGCCACCAAGAGTTCAAGATCGGTGAAGGATTGCTGTATAGCAAGTATTCTAGAAAGTGAAATTGAGGGGTGCAGATTTATATACTGGGAAAGCTCTGAGTATACTGTACTTTGTCAACACATAACTTTAAAGCACAACTAAAATCAAACATGTTTGTATTGCAGTCACTGTGTGGACATTCCTTTGTTCTATACAGTTAAGGAAAATCCTATTCCTCAACACTGTAAAAAACTATGTGAGGACGTGTGTAAGTCCACATAGTGTTTCAAAACCCTGCCTTGTGTGGACCTCTTTTGTTCTCAGGTCCACACTTCGTATGTGATGCTTATGCATGGGAATCTGTGGGTGCTGATATTTGTGTACAAGAGGAGGAACATCTGACTTATCTGAATTCAGACTTTTTAAAATCTGCCCGGTGAATAAAAAATGCTGTATGATAAAAAAAAAGAGGAAAAAGTCAGGTTCTTTAATCTACTTCTAGAGTTCTGAGGATACTGTTCCCAAAATCTCTTTGGAATCTATAACCCTAGGGGTTATCAAAAGGTGGAAATGCCATCATTTCAATGTGCCTCACTAGTTCTAGATTCCAGTTTCAGGCTTTTTAGTCGGCAATCTCTCTCTCACCCCTGGTTGACATGTTATGTGATTGGATTCAAGTGTGGAAAACTAGAGGATTTGATTGACTATAGTCTGCCGAGAACCATTACCGTACCTTCCCAGTCATTGTAATACGTTTATTTGGTTATTTCAGGGAGCTGTAGAAAAAAATATAAATAATGTAGGGAGCGCACACACCACAACCACCAGACCCCAACCAGGGAAGAGTAGAACAGTCCACACTAGCGCTAGCAATACGGGGACAGGGGCAGCACCATCGCAAAATAGGGAGAGGAATGCCAGCGGGGAGGGGAAACAGAAATTAAGGACGTCAAAATCGGGAGGTAAGTACGGGGTGTGGGTAGCTGTGGCAATTTAACTAGCTAGTTTATCGTATATTCATCCTAAATGCCCAATGTCCTTCAAAGTCCTCCCTCCTGTGTAACTCTGGCTCTTGCCCGAATTCATGGTTCTGCTTATCACAGAGTTTTAAGGATAAGTCAATTCTACTCTGTAGAGAGTTGTAGCCTTACTGATTGTGAAGTCTATACCAGAACCATTTGATCTAAAAACGACACCGGGCACACCCACTCTTCTCGTTTGGCTCTAGTAAGAGCGTGGAGAATATAGATCCAGATCCAAATCTGTGAAATATTTCCTTCTAGGCACATTTGAAAACTGTATCTGAAAACCTAAATAAACGCAACAGCTGATTTCGGTTGTTACAACCAAAATTAAGAACAATGTATTTACATCCTGAAAATTGTCAGTGTTTTTTTCACTTATGACTCACACTACGGATTAAGCCCAAATTTTCACAGGTTTGTTTTTTTGTGTGTATGGTTGCCTACATGCACATAAAATAATGAACACTGTCTGCGACTATTTTGTCAGCTCTACCAATCCTGTATAATACCTTCAAGATGTGGTACACATTTTGGCATGTAGTGCACATTCATTGTTGCCTTCCAAGTGTTGAAACTTGAGTGTGGTTACTAAATTGTCTACTCAATGTTGATTCCTCTGCAGATGCAAAGTTTTATTGTTCGTACTGTGATTTCCAATGTGCCACTGACGTTGACCTTCATCTTCACTGCATGGGGCAATCCCACCAGGCCATTATCATGTCCGATGACGGTCGGGACTGGAAGTATCGGCCCCCACCCAGGGGCATCACAGGGGTGGACTACATTCTATGCTTAGAGTAAGTGATGATCTCTGGTTCTGTCCGACTCCAATCGGAGACGTTTGGGGACACTAGGTGTGGCAGCAGTCTTACCAGGGAAATTGTTCACGGAAATGCGCGTGCACGCTTAGAACTACAAAAACAGTGGAAATTTACGTGGTATATCTGCTGCCACCGAGTGTCCCAATGTCCCCAATCGCAGTGGAAAATACGGCAAAACACTGCAAGTTTTGGGGGGGATGTGACTCTTGTTTTTATGACTCGTTATCCCCTGTTCAGACATCTTATGATTTTGTGTGTGTATTTCTTTTTTGGGGGGTAATGAAATTATCAAAAGAGACTTTCTCTATAACCTCTAGGTCAGTGGAAATCTGTTAGGAGAAGACAATGAACAAATGTTTAATTTTAGATGTGGGAGGAAGAAACCAATAAAGAGAAATCCAGGGCCCCTTACTAAACATGCGCCAGCTCCTGGTTTGGCTCTGTCATCGGTTCTGGAACAATGTGCATTTTACACAGTGCTTCAAATTTAAACTGAGGCAGGGGTTTGAATAAGGCCCCAGGTAAGGACTTAAAAAGAGAAATCCAGGGCCCCTTACGAAACGTAGGGGCCCCAGGTAAGGACTTAAAAAGAGAAATCCAGGACCCCTTACGAAACGTAGGGGCCCCAGGTAAGGACTTAAAAAGAGAAATCCAGGGCCCCTTACGAAACGTAGGTTCAGGCTCCAGCTCCTGGTTGGGCTCTGGCACCAGTTTTGGAACAATGTGTGTTTTGCAGAGTGATTCAAATTCAAACTGAGACCTGGGTTTGGATAAGGCCCCAGGTAAGGACTTAAAAAAAAAAAAAAAAAAAAAAAATCCGGTATGCATTCAAGGCTCATTTACACTGTGGAGGTCCTCAGTGGTAAAAGGAAGATGAGGGAAAACCACTCAACTAAACCTGATCATAGTGGTTGGTCTGTTGGAAGTGAAAATGTGGGCTCCTTGCTCTCTAAATTCCAGGAAGAAAAATACCATAAACGCCAAGGACACCATTTTTGAAAGAAGTGTTGTTCCCTCAAAAAGTGTGAACTACAAGGCCTGGACACTTGGGTTTTTTGTTGTGTGAAAGAGTAGAAATCGTAAAAAAGTTAAAAAGCTCTCAACGTTGACAGTGACTTGTACTTTGGTCTTACGCTTCAGTCACCCATTACTGTTTAGTCCTGGCGAAACTTGTAACTTATTGGTATTTTATTTTGTTTGCAGCCACAACAAATGCCGCTTTGGGGATCAGTGCACGGGGGCGCACTCAGACGACGAACTTGGGGAGTGGAGAGAAAGGTACAAGTACAGGGAGATGAAATTGAAGAGAGCTAAAGAGAAACAGCTGCATGGCATCAGCTACGCCGATCAACTCTTGGAGAAGTGGATGACGTCAACCGTACCTCTAAATGTGGTGAGTGTTGATTGCTTCTTTCTGGTAGCGCCTCACCCTGTGACCCGTAGGCTTTGAGGATACCTGTGAAATGAAGACCTCAAATGTATGGTTGAAGGAAAGCGAATTGCCAATTGGGGAAAACTTGGGTATTCAGGTAGGGACTGAAACCTCGATCCATGTGGGAGGCACTGGGTTGAGGTGGGATTTGAACCTGGAACCATAGAGGTGAAAGGCAGCACTACACCAGTTTGATCTCCTTAAATGCAGTTAGAAGTGATTAAACATGACCTGACCTTATTGTGTCAAGAGAGGGCTTTATCGGGTGATTGCGCGTAGCGTATAAATTTCACAGCCAATTTAAGTTGGTAGGTCGCATATTTGGCTCGCGCAAATTTTAATCATGTGTGCGATAGTTTGAAGCGTAAGTGCGCAAGTTTGAAACTTGCACAAGAAGCTACTCAGCCCGAGGCCAGTGATTTGAACTTCGGGATATTGAACTCAAAAGTCCAGTGGTCTTTTGTTTTTTTAATTGAATAATAATACCTCTTGTGTATAATTCTCTATGGAGTCTACTTCTAACCAAGTTCAGCTAATATTCCACCTGGTCTCCTCATGTCTTGAAGGTGTCAGAGGCTCTGGATGATGTGAAAGTGACCGTCAACTCAGACATGAATGTCTCTGTTACTTTGAAGTCTTCTGTGCACTCCTGGATTTTCACCCTTCACTCAAAGGTGACGATATTTATTTATATGTTTTTTGTTGCTGTTGTTGTAAAAAAAAATTATTGTGTGAAAATGGTCCTGAAAGGTCTGCCTGGTAAACAAAAGATGGTGTTATTTTGTTCAAAATAAAATAAGTCATGCTTTCTTGATCTACTTCTCTAGTGCTGAGAATACTTTTCCTAAAAGCTTCTTGGAATGTAGAACGCCAGCGGTTACCAAAAGGTGGAGATGCCATCACTTTAACGTCCCCCCCCCCCCTACAATCAGGATCCCAGTTTCAGACTTTTTTTGGTCAGGAACGACTCGCAACCCTGCCAAACAAGGGATGTCATGGCCGAGCGGTCTAAAGCAGTAGACTCAAGTTCTAAATTTTTTTTATAGAATGTGGTTTCGAATCTTGGCCTGGTCAGTGTGGACACTTTATCCTTATTGCTTCTCTCCACCAAGGAGTACAAATGGGTGGCGGTTACAGCTGGCGAGTAACTCTCGGGCATTCTGTCCAGGGGGGATTATAAATATTTTGTTTCGTTTTATGCCAATGAAACTGGATATAAGCACCCCCATGATGAGTCATGTTGGTTCGGGACAGATTTTACTACTTTTATTAAACAAGGGAATAAGCAGACATTGTATAGACCCCTTTGTTAGCTGCCATCTTTGATGGCCTGTGCGCACTAGGCACGACTCTCAGCCAGTGATAGCTCTTCACGAGTGAACATTTCATTAGCGATCGCAGCCAATGCTAGGGGGTCTATTGTCCAGCAGCCCCAGTTCTGCAATATTTGTTTGAATGGGAAATGTTGTTATATTTAAATAAACGGGGCCAGATTTCATAGAGCTGAAGCAATTTATGCTTACCAGAATAAGGTTACCAGCCAAAATACCATGTCACATTGTACCATGTGTCACTGGTATCCTGTTTGTTTTTTCGCTTAGGAGACAGTGCTTGGTTCAGCCTAAGCAGCTTTGTGAAGTTGGGCCCTGATAGGATAGTATAAATTATGTTATGATTTCTTGTGATTGTAGCCAGCAAAGATGCTTCATAGGATTGCTCTCTTGTACGACATTCACCGGCCTCATTTCAGCATCGCCAGCGTGTCCCTCGGTGATGCCAAGCGTCAGGTGCCTCAACAGTTGTCGGAAAACTGCCAGGAATGGACCAATCTGAATAACAACAACCAATTCACGGGTAAGTGAGGACGTGCGTGAATAAGCCATTTGCGAGTTAGATTTGAATAAAGTCTTAAATTTGAATTCCACAGACAGTTGCCATGTCAAATGATCAGGGCAAGCTTTTGTATAGCTTTTTGCCAGGGACTTTTCCCAGAAAAAACCTGTATGTTGCAAACTGCTTACCAACCAAAAGGGCGCATGGTGTAAATGCAAAAAATAGTTAGTGAGGTGATGTTTCGACCCTAGGAGAATCTTTCTCAAGGCTAAATGACAAAACAACACACACATACATACAGGTATACTGGTGTAACAGAAGCAGTCATGTGGAAGGAGATGAAAGCACACAGAAAAAACGAGGGATGAACAATGACGGGGGTGACGGGGGGTTGTTAGAGGGGAGTGGTTGGACCACGAGTTTGGGAACACATAAGACAAAATTAACGGTGGGTTTTATATTTGTTGCAATTCCACCCTCCTTTTTTTGTTTGTGTTTCAGGTAAATCTAAGGAGAGACTGTATCGAATTAAGCTGCAATTCACGTCTCAGATCTTCGGCACATTCCGTCAGTCTATCGTCTTCGACTTTGGCAGCGAGCCGGCGCTGATGCAACGCGTCTCCGTGGACGCCGTCTCCATGGCTAGCCAGAAGGAGCTGGAGGATGTACGGGCGACGCTGACGTGCGTGAGCGAGCGATGGGACGCGAGCAACAAGAGCATCGAGGAGTTCTCTCCAAAGGTCCCCTACGGGATGGAGGAAGACAAGGGCCTGCTCAGCTTCTACACACCGCCTCACTCTGCCGAGGAACTTTTCCAGAACTCTGTACTGAATAAGACGCTTACGAAGAACAACTACAGGGCTAAGATGCATGACCTGTTAAACATTGAAGAAGTAGCACGGTTTAAGGACCTCAGCAAGTGAGTGCAGTTTTCAATTAATTACATGCTTACATTCATTTCATTTCTTTGTGTGGTTATGTGTCACAAAAATAATCTTTTCTCCATCTCTTTAAAAAAAGTTTACCGGACACTTTCAGGCAAGTAGCCTCTGAGATCAAGCATGCAACTTGTCAGCTGATCGGGGGCTAATTTCACGGCACTGCTTAACGCACAGGGTTCTCCCCAGGATTTTTCAAAACTAGGGGGGCCTTCTGGACAAACATTTATGAAGTTTGGCCAAAGCATGCCGAATTGAAACAAGGTCATCAGAATGTCTTTTACCTTAAATGTTTTTTGGGTTTTAAAAGCCCAGCTATGCAATCCAGAGCATTCTAAGTGGTTTTATCTTGATGATTTTTTCTTCTGAAGTATTGGGAAAAATAATCACTCAAAATAAATGTTTGCAATAATTTGGTTTGGGGTATCCTTTGCAATTTGTGCGTATCAGCACGCAATTCCTGCGTACCGGCTTATATGCTAGCTTGTGCATGGAGAGAACCCTGCCGCAAAATTCTGCCATCACGGCCCCTAGTATTACATACTTGACAGGGCGCCAAGTGCAGGTTTCTGCGGTAATCACTGCCATGGCATTGGGCCCGGCTGTTGCGTGGAGAATTTTTTGTGCAAGATACAAGTTTGTTGTGAAATTGAGTTTAGAACTTGTTAAGCCCTGTTCATACTTCCAGCGAAAGCGAATGCGAAGTGAGTTACAAGACGAAAACAATCAGATACGTGCTGTTTTCCAATTGTGACGCAGAGAATTTGGGTCCGCTTTCACAATTTGCTAGAGGTATTAAATGGGCTTAACACTGACCTAACGATCTGTTTTTTTATTAGATCAGGGCAAGAAATAAATATTGAATGTTTGGTTTACAGATTCAATATCCGAACCACCCTTCAGCTCAGCTCCAGTTTCCACCTTGTCCCCTCCCGCAATGTTGGCGCCCGGTACTCAGTTGACGGGCAACTGTTTGCTCTCCTACGCCTGAACGATGAGCTCTCCGAAGACACCAGAGGGGGCAAGCTCATCCTTAACAGCTGCAGCTCAGTTCTCATGGCGCCTCAGAGGGAGGGAAGAGTCCCCAAGGGGGCGGTCAAGGGGGCAGAGAAGGCAGCCCCTGAGGTGGTGTATGAATGTGCGATAGCGGAGAAGGGGAAAGGGGAGATCTATCTGACGATTCCGAAGAAGTGTGTAGATGAGTTGAAGCTGAAGACTGATATGGAGCTGAAGGTGGAGCTGCAGTTCCAGCTCAATAGGTACTAGTTACTAAATATCTGTGAAATGTTATTGAATGATCCGACAGTAGGAGGGTTAACTACGTGTGCATTCACTATATGATATCATCTTACTGGCTGGAATAGCACGATATTGAATGGTCTGACAGTAGGAGAGTTTGCTGTGTGTGCATTGCATGATATTGAATGATCAGACAGTAGGAGGGTTAACTACGTGTGCATTCACTATATGATATCATCTTACTGGCTGGAATAGCACGATATTGAATGGTCTGACAGTAGGAGAGTTTGCTGTGTGTGCATTGCATGATATTGAATGATCAGACAGTAGGAGTGTTAACTACGTGTGCATTCACTATATGATATCATCATGCAGGCTGGCATAGCACGATATTTAATGGTCTGACAGTAGGAGGGTTATTAGTTTTAACAACGTTCATGCTTCCCTTGACAGATTACCCCTATGTGAGATGCACTATGCAGTGGACAAACAGCCGGACATGACTCTTCTGTTTCCCAATGTGAAGAACCCTCCCAACATTCCTTGGACACCCAGCAAGTAAGTCCGAAAACAGTCCAAAACAACTGATCTCAATTCAGTACGGTCACAAGTTTGATATGAAACCATTCATTTTGTACATCCTTGATGTTTTAGTTTAAAGGCAGTTATGAAAAACTGTGATTGTAACAGAGTTGTATCAAATAATTAGTGTACAAGCTTTTTCAGTTGTGAAAAACTGTGATTGTAAACGGAGTTATATTAAATAATTTTGGTTTGAACTAAGAAAAATTTACTTGGGTGGGATTCGAACCCGAGACCTCCGGCACGTTCATCCGAAGGTCACAGGTTCAAGTCCCGCTCTCAAAAATTTGTATTTGTTCAACCTAAAATGATTTAAATATTTAGCCAGTTGGTTTTTCTTGTGGGTTATTAACGCTTGACTCTGAGATTATATTCGATTTTGACAGTAATTCATTAAACGATTGATTAACCATGTTCCAATCACAGGCAGTGGGACCAAAGCATGGACCCTCGTCTCAATGGCAAACAGCGGGAGGCCATCATCGCCATGACGGCCCCGCTCAACAACCATTTGCCACCTATATTCTTAGTTGGGCCGTACGGGACGGGGAAAACGTTCACGTTAGCCCACGCCACCAAGCTGATCCTGCAGCAGAAAAACACCAGAATTCTCATCTGCACACATTCAAACAGGTAAAGTAAGACGGTCTACTTGTCATGCTGAAATTTATTAGGCATTTGTGAGGTGCTTTTAAACACTGTATTGAAGCACCTTACGTTATTACTACCCATGTTCATTGGGCCTTCAGCATTCCTGAAACAATCTTTGGAATATGCTGCACCGGCAGCCAAGTCGATGCGCAGGCTGCTAATTATTCTTGTCAACAATCTCTATACCCTCGCAGTTACCCATTAATTTACTCCTGTGAAACGAGAAGCAATTAAAGTCAAGTGTCTTGGCGAGAACACAAATATCACAACTGGGATGCAAACCACACTCGGCCATCAGAATGTGAGTTTGTTTCTCCAGACGGCTCGGCCATGACATGCTACAAACTTTTATCTGGGCAGAAGATATCCTTTTCTTGCCGGTTAGGCTTCCCTGACTGCTTCCCTGACTGCTTTCAAATCTTCATCCTGTAGAATTTGTTTGCAGATGGCATACAGAATTCCCAGATCAGAGCATACTGATCAAAATGTCGAGTTGTTCAACCACTGGTTCTTCTAAGAACCACCCATAGAAATAGAACCCGGAGAACGCTGAGTGCGTCATTGTGCGTGCGATTTCGTTGTGAGACCATTTTTATGGACGCGCGTACGCCATTTTTTAAACGCGTGTATGGCAAAATTGGCATATTACGGTCTATGTGCGTTGCCATTTTGCCATACACGCGTGTCACGTGATGATCATTTTGCCATACACGCGTGTCGCGTGGTATCGATACGCCGCGTCCACAGACGACACAGAGGACGGTCGAGCTCAGCGTTCTCCGGGTTCTATTTCTATGGAACACCACAACTCGTAAGAGAGATTTATTTAATGGTGTCTTTGTAAACCTCACTTGATTCAGATGGCTTCCAGTTAGCACCATACTATTTAGATTTATTTAATTGACCCAATTCACCTTGGCCCAATTTCATGGCCGTGCTTACCTCAGAATTCCATGCTAATGGCGCCCTGTAAAGTGCATGAGTCTATGGGCTATAAGCACAGAATTCCATGCTAATGGCGCCCTGTAAAGTGCATGAGTCTATGGGCTATAAGCACAGAATTCCATGCTAATGGCGCCCTGTAAAGTGCATGAGTCTATGGGCTATATGCACAGAATTCCATGCTAATGGCGCCCTGTAAAGTGCATGAGTCTATGGGCTATATGCACAGAATTCCATGCTAATGGCGCCCTGTAAAGTGCATGAGTCTATGGGCTATATGCACAGAATTCCATGCTAATGGCGCCCTGTAAAGTGCATGAGTCTATGGGCTATATGCACAGAATTCCATGCTAATGGCATCCTGTAAAGTGCATGAGGCTATGGGCTATAAGCACAGAATTCCATGCTAATGGCGCCCTGTAAAGTGCATGAGTCTATGGGCTATAAGCACAGAATTCCATGCTAATGGCGCCCTGTAAAGTGCATGAGTCTATGGGCTATATGCACAGAATTCCATGCTAATGGCGCCCTGTAAAGTGCATGAGTCTATGGGCTATAAGCACAGAATTCCATGCTAATGGCGCCCTGTAAAGTGCATGAGTCTATGGGCTATAAGCACAGAATTCCATGCTAATGGCGCCCTGTAAAGTGCATGAGTCTATGGGCTATAAGCACAGAATTCCATGCTAATGGCGCCCTGTAAAGTGCATGAGGCTATGGGCTATAAGCACAGAATTCCATGCTAATGGCGCCCTGTAAAGTGCATGAGTCTATGGGCTATAAGCACAGAATTCCATGCTAATGGCGCCCTGTAAAGTGCATGAGGCTATGGGCTATAAGCACAGAATTCCATGCTAATGGCGCCCTGTAAAGTGCATGAGTCTATGGGCTATAAGCACAGAATTCCATGCTAATGGCGCCCTGTAAAGTGCATGAGGCTATGGGCTATAAGCACAGAATTCCATGCTAATGGCGCCCTGTAAAGTGCATGAGGCTATGGGCTATAAGCACAGAATTCCATGCTAATGGCGCCCTGTAAAGTGCCTGAGTCTATGGGCTATAAGCACAGAATTCCATGCTAATGGCGCCCTGTAAAGTGCATGAGTCTATGGGCTATAAGCACAGAATTCCATGCTAATGGCGCCCTGTAAAGTGCCTGAGTCTATGGGCTATAAGCACAGAATTCCATGCTAATGGCGCCCTGTAAAGTGCATGAGGCTATGGGCTATAAGCACAGAATTCCATGCTAATGGCATCCTGTAAAGTGCATGAGGCTATGGGCTATAAGCACAGAATTTCATGCTAATGGCGCCCTGTAAAGTGCATGAGGCTATGGGCTATAAGCACAGAATTCCATGCTAATGGCGCCCTGTAAAGTGCATGAGGCTATAAGCACAGAATTCCATGCTAATGGCGCCCTGTAAAGTGCATGAGGCTATGGGCTATAAGCACAGAATTCCATGCTAATGGCGCCCTGTAAAGTGCATGAGTCTATGGGCTATAAGCACAGAATTCCATGCTAATGGCGCCCTGTAAAGTGCATGAGGCTATGGGCTATAAGCACAGAATTCCATGCTAATGGCGCCCTGTAAAGTGCATGAGGCTATGGGCTATAAGCACAGAATTCCATGCTAATGGCGCCCTGTAAAGTGCCTGAGTCTATGGGCTATAAGCACAGAATTCCATGCTAATGGCGCCCTGTAAAGTGCATGAGTCTATGGGCTATAAGCACAGAATTCCATGCTAATGGCGCCCTGTAAAGTGCCTGAGTCTATGGGCTATAAGCACAGAATTCCATGCTAATGGCGCCCTGTAAAGTGCATGAGTCTATGGGCTATAAGCACAGAATTCCATGCTAATGGCGCCCTGTAAAGTGCATGAGGCTATGGGCTATAAGCACAGAATTCCATGCTAATGGCGCCCTGTAAAGTGCCTGAGTCTATGGGCTATAAGCACAGAATTCCATGCTAATGGCGCCCTGTAAAGTGCATGAGGCTATGGGCTATAAGCACAGAATTCCATGCTAATGGCATCCTGTAAAGTGCATGAGGCTATGGGCTATAAGCACAGAATTTCATGCTAATGGCGCCCTGTAAAGTGCATGAGGCTATGGGCTATAAGCACAGAATTCCATGCTAATGGCGCCCTGTAAAGTGCATGAGGCTATAAGCACAGAATTCCATGCTAATGGCGCCCTGTAAAGTGCATGAGGCTATGGGCTATAAGCACAGAATTCCATGCTAATGGCGCCCTGTAAAGTGCATGAGTCTATGGGCTATAAGCACAGAATTCCATGCTAATGGCGCCCTGTAAAGTGCATGAGGCTATGGGCTATAAGCACAGAATTCCATGCTAATGGCGCCCTGTAAAGTGCATGAGGCTATGGGCTATAAGCACAGAATTCCATGCTAATGGCGCCCTGTAAAGTGCCTGAGTCTATGGGCTATAAGCACAGAATTCCATGCTAATGGCGCCCTGTAAAGTGCATGAGTCTATGGGCTATAAGCACAGAATTCCATGCTAATGGCGCCCTGTAAAGTGCATGAGTCTATGGGCTATAAGCACAGAATTCCATGCTAATGGCGCCCTGTAAAGTGCATGAGTCTATGGGCTATAAGCACAGAATTCCATGTAATGGCGCCCTGTAAAGTGCATGAGTCTATGGGCTATAAGCACAGAATTCCATGTAATGGCGCCCTGTAAAGTGCATGAGTCTATGGACTATAAGCACAGAATTCCATGCTAATGGCGCCCTGTAAAGTGCATGAGTCTATGGGCTATAAGCACAGAATTCCATGCTAATGGCATCCTGTAAAGTGCATGAGGCTATGGGCTATAAGCACAGAATTCCATGCTAATGGCATCCTGTAAAGTGCATGAGGCTATGGGCTATAAGCACAGAATTCCATGCTAATGGCGCCCTGTAAAGTGCATGAGTCTATGGGCTATAAGCACAGAATTCCATGCTAATGGCGCCCTGTAAAGTGCATGAGTCTATGGGCTATAAGCACAGAATTCCATGCTAATGGCGCCCTGTAAAGTGCCTGAGGCTATAAGCACAGAATTCCATGCTAATGGCGCCCTGTAAAGTGCATGAGGCTATGGGCTATAAGCACAGAATTCCATGCTAATGGCGCCCTGTAAAGTGCATGAGGCTATAAGCACAGAATTCCATGCTAATGGCGCCCTGTAAAGTGCATGAGGCTATAAGCACAGAATTCCATGCTAATGGCGCCCTGTAAAGTGCATGAGGCTATAAGCACAGAATTCCATGCTAATGGCGCCCTGTAAAGTGCATGAGGCTATGGGCTATAAGCACAGAATTCCATGCTAATGGTGCCCTGTAAAGTGCATGAGTCTATGGGTCATAAGCGCAGAATTCAACGGTAAGCAGAGCCATGGAATCGAGCCCTGTAGTCATCACTCACAATAAGTCTTGGTTGCGCCTTCTCAGTATTCTGTGAGTTACTGTGTGGTGCGATTTTAGGCATTGCGCCCTCGGTTAGACACGCATTATACCTTTACACACTATTTGATTCCTATAATGACAGGCCACGGGCAGACTGTAGATGTGCGCTGCATGAATGCAAGGAGTCTATGGATTCAGCTAATGTAGGACACTGCCCAAGCCATCCTATGTGAAAAAGATCTTTCAAGTAGGAATGCCGTAGAAAATTTTCCAGAAGCCATCTTATTAAAAAAATATATATATATGTAGTAGCTGCAACCATTTCCTAATTCCCGACCAATCATCGTATATTATGAACAGCTTGAATACAGATTGTAGGTAGGAACTTCTCAAGTTTTCGCTGTCTTAAGCTGAAAATTTATTCTTTGTAGTGGTCTCTAGGTTGTGAGCTTTTCTATGCAGTTTCTTTTCATTTAATCTATCACCTCAGTAAGTATTGATTGGAAATTTGTCAAATTTTAAACAGTGCGGCTGATCTGTACATAAAAGACTACCTCCATGCTTACGTTGAGGCTGGCTTCGTTGCCGCGCGCCCCCTCCGCATCTACTTCAAGAACCGCTGGGTGCCGACGGTCCATCCCTTGGTCAGACTCTACTGCATCATGTCCGAGGCGGGGGATAAGTTCATGATGCCGTCCAAGGAGGAGGTGATGAAGTCCAGGGTTGTCGTGGCAACTCTCAGCACGTCGCGGTTTCTCAGTCACCTGGAACTTGGCCAAGGTAGAACAGTCATTTCTGAAAATCTGGAGGCTCTTTTTTTTTCTCTGTAAACAGGATGGGGAGCTGTCCTGAAAAAAAAACACTCCCAAGTCTGCCCAAAACCATCCCATATTTTTGCCTGATATTTGAGGGAAATGGTCCTCGGGAGTTGTAGTTTTAACCAAAGCACTAGAAGCATTTTTGTGTGTCCTATCACCCAGTCTGTTCTGAAGGTGACATTCAACACTCTGTACTCAAATCCCAAATATTTGGACTCTGAAAAGGTTTTGTGTACCTGGTCTCATGCTAAGTACAATTGGAATTACCTTTCGGGTGCCAACTTTTAGTAATTTCTATTTGCACCCTGCAAAGCCTCAAACTCTACACTTATTGTCTCTCTAAATTGCTTGATCGTTCAGATGGGACATCAAGCTGTAGGTCTCTTATCCAGGACACTTATCGCTGAAGCAAGATTTATTTATTTATTTGAAAACCCTACTAACGAGGGTGACCCATCCTGCACAGCTGTTCATTTTGGGCCCTCACACTACATGTACATAAAAATACATCAAAGATAAAATACTAACAATGACAAGACTTTGGCGGAAAGTGCATAATAATAATAATAAAAACCAGTTCTTATATAGCGCATTTCACAATAAGGCCAAAAAAAATAAATTGTTGAGTTGCCCTCCAGTAGAAATATTTGAAGGGGTCGGTCGGTCGGATTATTTTTTTTATTTTTTTTATTTATTTTTTTCTTCCCTTAACTGTCATTTAAAGATTGAAATGCATTGGAACTAATCACAAACACAATGTCTTTCAACATACAATGATCTAGTAGTGTGCAGAAGCAAATAAAGGATTAAAAGACAAGAAACATTCAACTTTTTATCTTGTAACATTTTTATTTCAACATTTTAAACACTTTTTCCTGGCACTTTATTGGTTCCTTTTTGTATGCATGTATACAATAAAACTAACTTGTTAACACTTCATATTTCAAAAGGTGATAGGTTTTGGAGATTTCACCGAATATCTGGAGCAGTTTGTCCACGCAGGAAGAATAATCTGTTATTGTAATACACAATCTGAGAAACCTTTCATGCGTGAAACGTTTCTCAGATTTAAATGTTTTTTAATCCCTTTCTCTATTACCACATTCCTTACAAGGAAATCGTTTCTCAATATGTTATTCAATCAACAGCTGCAGTACTTCTTACCAAGTTAGTTTTTATGAACAGTAACTTTTGGAGTAATTACAAGAGGTATACATTCCTTTTAGAACATCTGAAAGGTAACGGCAAGATCTTTCACGAGATGCCCCCATCAACACTTCGAAAGCATTCGTGACTGGTTGCGGTGGTACGTCTACTTCTACCCGTACTAGTTTCAACTTGAAGAGTATGTGCCTCATGCCCATGTCACGAAGGACTGTTAGAGATTCATGCAGGTCTACATACTGCCATGGTCCTTGGGCGGTCGACGAGATCACTACTTCAATCAAAATAAATTCACGCTCTTGGCTATCCAGCTCTGTTAAATATTTAGCAAATAGTTCATTGAAGGACTCGTTTAATGATATTCGTGACACCCGACTGAAAATAATTAATTCTGGCGATGCAGTTTTTGCAACTATGGACACCGTAAAATCATCCATGTTGCTACTGCGTCGATAGTGTGTCAATGCATGCGAAGCCAATGCACAACGTGTGATGATTCATTTGATTTAAAACGTGTAGATTGAGTCATGGGTATATTGGGCAGTGTATCGGTGATTTGTTTTCTCTTGAAGTATCCGTTCTATATACTTGCAAAAAAGCTGGCCAAGTTCCAAAAATGACCGCTTGATGTCAGCAGCCAATTCTACCTGGTACTCGCTCTCAAAGAAAGTGTTGGGTACCAGTGAAACCGCTTCTTGGCTCGCTCAAGCTAGCGGTCGATGCGTTCGCCTGCCTATCCGAATTTAGACTGTATGTACATGTATACCAGCATTCTGTCTGCAGTAGTCCATGTCATGTGCAAATTGCGTGGGATCGCGAGTTGAGCGGCACAAAATGTCGATCTCCTGCATGTTTACTTTAAAATCTGTGCTTTGCAAACTTGTTTCAGCTTATTTGGAATAAATAGTTCGTTTTAATTTGGATAAACATAGAAAATGTGTAAGTTTCATTAACAAATAAATAACGAAAAAAAAAAAAAAAAAAAAAAACCCGACCCGAGATTTCAGCATTTTTGGGTCGGTCGCGGAGGGCAACTCAACAATTAATTTTTGTTGGCCTAACGTCTCAATGCGCTTTACATTAGTGCCCTGGTCATTGGGCCAATAACATTCCTTTAATCTTTCTCAGCTCCCTGGGGAGTATACAGCCCTGAGCTGCCGTGGCGCTCAGAAGGCTTTTTCAAACACAATATCAACCTCTACCCTCGCAGGTACCCATTTATACCCCTTGGTGAAGAGAAGCAACTATAGCGAAGTGTCTTGCACAAGCGTCACGACCAGGACTCGAACCCACACCCCGATGACTAAACCACCAGAACTTGAATCCGATGATCTAAACCACTCGGCCATGACACCCTAGCATAAAAATAAAAAAGAAAATTAGCTACTAAAAATTGACAATTACATACTAGGACTAATGGATGAAATTACACACCCAATCAGCCAACCACACAATCACAAATATGAGATAGAAATTTACATTAAAAAAATCTATTAAACAAATAAAAATAGAAATCTACAGCCAAGGTGCTCACCTTGTATACCTATCAAGGTGTTGTATGATAGTTGCTTTGTCGCATAAAGTCATTCTTAGCAAGTACACATGGAGAATAATGCATGTACACTGTTCTTAAATTCCACTGCAGGTTTCTTCACACACATCCTAATTGATGAGGCAGCGCAGGCAATGGAATGCGAGACCATCATGCCGATGGCTCTAGCCAATCAGAACACTCGTATCGTGCTCGCTGGGGACTACATGCAGGTGAGGATGTGTGATTGGCTAGCCTCTGGATTGAAGCGGACTGTGTTCAATACGTATATTAAAAACCTAACAAGTGCGAGTGCAGTTGCACTCCTCAGCACTCCTCAACGTTGTCCGAGGCCTTTTAGGTCTCATTCAGGTATGATTGGAAATGGGCTTGTAAGTTTTCTCTTTTTGGCAACTTTTTGGCAGATCACTTTTGAGGGTAAACAATTAAAATTCTATATCGTGTTATCAGCTCCTTCAATGAAACAAATTAATGTAATGCTATCAATTCATAAAGTTCACGGGCATCGATTCAATTAGGTCTTCATTTCCATTTTGCTGATACCATTCAATCTTTTCTTCGTCCCGTTGACAGATCAGTCCTGAGGTCCACTCGGCCTTCACCAGAGAGCGCAACCTCCACATCTCCCTCCTGGAGCGCCTGTATGACCTCTACCCCGCCCAGCATCCCTGCAAGATTCTCCTGTGTGAGAACTACCGCTCCCACGAGGCCATCGTGCAGTACACCTCCAAGCTGTTCTATGACAGCAAGCTGCTGTCCAGCGGCAAGCAGCTGCCCCACAAGACGTGGCATCCGCTCACGTTCTTCACGGCGAGGGGAGAAGACGTGCAAGAGAAGAACAGCACCTCATTTTACAACAATGCTGAGGTGATTAAAAAAAAAAAAATCTTTAAAATAATTTTGATTATAATAATAATTTATACAGCCCCGGTCGCCACCACTTTTCTCGCACTCCTGCTGAGCCTGTTTGGAGTATAGTTTATGTGATGCACAATTGAACATATTTATTGATATGGAATGTGCGCAGTGTAAATGAATGAGTTAACGTATAGTTTGCTTCTCTCCTTCCGTAGGTATTTGAGATCTCTGAGAGGGTTTCGGAGCTTCAGAAGTCATGGCCTGTCGACGACTGGGGTAACTTGGACGAGATGAGCATCGGAGTAGTGAGTCACTACTCGGATCAGGTGTTTCGTATCAGGTCCGAGTTACGCAAACGTCGTCTGCACAATGTGTCCGTGGAGAGAGTGATGAACGTACAGGGTAAGGTGGCGGCGCAAATATTTGAAGCTTGGTTAATACTTTATGGCAATACGCCAATTTGCGAGTGGCTTGGCCGAGCGGGTAAGAACACCGGACTCAAGCTCTGGTGTTTCTGACTCGCAGAGTGTGGGTTCGAGTCCTGGTCGTGACACTTGTGTAAGCAAGACACTATAACCATTATTGCTATCTCCTTCGATGGGGAGGAGCTGTAGGTCCTGTGTGTTGTGTAATGAATGTAAATTAAACCAGTGCACTTGATGTAAAGAGAAGGGGTTCTTCGCGGTGTTCCTGGTTGGACTGGTTGCATATTATGCCACAGCATCTTGTAAACCATTACAGTGGTGCTATGTAAAGGAATAGGTCTCATACTTCAAAAACATAGCTCCGCATACCTGGCTGGAAAAAATACTGAGCGCTTTGAGATGCCCATGGGGTGGGATAAAGTTCTGCATAAGAACTACATATTATTATTATTATTTGAATAATGTCTGATGCAATGACTCGCTCATTCACAAGTTACTTCTTCAATTTGAGTTCCAAAAATGACTACATGAACTATAATTCATTCCATAAAAACGGCATGTTACTCCTGGAATCCTCCTTGCAAAATTGTATTATAGCTTGATTCTCTAAACTTGAACAAGGGAGTACTTTTGTACTCGGTCTAATAAAGAATCCCAAAATCAACATCACCAATCAGCTGATTTGTCTTTTTCAATTGACTGCTATGGTGTTGGCATCCAAAGAAATTGGAAAAAGTCATTTGAGATTTCGTGCAACAACCCTGAAAACGTTTATCTTTTTATACTTGACATCGCAATCACAGGCAAGCAGTTTCGTGTCCTGTTCATCAGTACGGTACGCACCCGCAACACGTGCAAAGCCGTCACCAAGACAAAGTCTCCCAAGTCCAAGAAGAAGGGAGAGATGACCACAGAGGATGAGGATGTCGACTACGGGTTCTTGTCCAACGACAAACTACTGAATACTGCCATCACCAGGGCACAGTCCCTGGTTGCGGTCGTGGGCGACCCAGTGTCCCTCTGTTCCATAGGGAAGTGCAGGTAATCAAGAGTTTTATGATTTATTTTCTTTTACAAAAATCCAGTCAGTCACCCCCTCCTACAATCCTTAACTTAAGCAATTGCAGCGCTTTAGCTGGTTCTAGCATCACTTGCTGACAATTTTTGTTTTATAGGTCAGATATTTGACCAATTTGACACTGAAAATAGCTATTCTCTAATAGATATTCCGGAAAGTTAACTGCTGTCATTTAAGGTTTTGCACTAACAAAACCAACGATGATAATAATTTAAAACTAAAAATGAAATATTGTTGGGATCCTGATATTAAATCAAGTCCATCAGCCATGTACATACAATTTTACATGTTACATACAATTTTACATGTTACATGTATTTTGTGCATTTTCAATGGCATATGCAAAAGTTTGTGTATGTTTTTCGTTTTGAAATGGTGTCATCTTAAAAAATTCCTTCAAAAAAATGTCAAAACAAAAAAATTGCTTAAATGCAACTTAAATAGTAAATTTTGGTTCAATTTTTTTCACATTTTTTTTTCTAGGAAAACAGTACTGTGTTTTGTATACTTCAATGTTTTTTTTTTATCATATTTTTCTTTAGAATCCTATGGGAAAATTTCATCAAAGCTGCTCATGAGAGTAAGAGTCTCTTCGGGATCACCTACGAGGAGATCCGAGCCCAGCTTTCTGGTGTTGAGATGAAGAAGACATACAATCTGAACCCCCTTGCTAAGGAGTTCATCCCACAAGCATTACGGAACCAGATGACTGGTGCCCCCGTGATCCAAGGAGCTGGACTCCATGGAGGGGGAATGCCAGGCCATGGACCGCCAAGGGGAATGCTTTCACCGAACCAGGCTGCAATCCCAACGTCACTCACAGCTGGAATGAATGCATCTTTCCGAGCAATTACTGGAATCCCTTATGGGCCTGGAATGGTACGTCCAAGTAGTCCCATCCCGACCTTTGATCCAGTGACCGGCCAGCGGATGTTCATGATGCCTATGTCTTATATGATGCCGATGCATCCGCTACGTATGCTCCCAGGCCGCCAGCTATACCACCAGGGTGCCTACATTGATCCCAGTACGGGGTTACCCATGGTTATGCCACCGTATGGATTCCCACACATGATGCATCACTCACCAACGCACCTCACCAGTGCGTCCTCACCGCAACTCTCCCCGAAGCAGCAGTCAGACAAGTCATCCCACCCTGGCTCTCCTAAGGAAACCACCAATGCAAACTCCCACTGGCAAGCTGGGGCATCTCATGGGCGGGAGAGGAAGTCCAGCGGCTCAGAGGCAAGCAGCACCAAGTCGACTCTAAACGAGCAGCAGGAAGTTGTGGCCAAGTTGCAGGAGCTGAGAATCAACGAGGAGTATAACTACTACCTGAGGACAATGGGACCTGATTATGCAAGTAAGTTCCTGTCAAAGCATTCGCCCAAGCAGCAGCAGCAGCAACAACAGCAACAGCAGCAGCAGCAGCAACAAAATGTGCATCACCAAACTGCAGCGGAACAACCCGGACAGCCTCCACCTCTTTCAGTAGCAGCGGAGGCGCTGCACAGGATGACGCATTCTGGTCCGCCTAATCATTCTGCCCATCATGCACTAAGTCCACATTCCTTACATCAACACCATCTTCAGCAAATGCATCATCAGCAACAGCAACAGCAGCAGCAGCAGCAGCAGCAACATCAGCAACAGCAACAACACTCTGGTGGCTTGCATCCTGTGCCGACAGGTGCAACAAACACACAGCAGCATGCATCTAGACCTGCTGTGCAACGACAGCTCTTCGAGAACAGCCATCCACGCAATGCTGAGCCATGGAGTGATTCCAATGGCACTTTCAAAGGAAATGCTGCTGGTCAGGAAATCTTGAATATGCTGCAGCAGGGAAATAGAAACAAGATCCCAGAGGAGTACGAGAGGGATGCGTTCCCAATGGGAAATGTCAACCATCAGAAGGAACAAATGGGCTACGGAATGGGCAGACACCACCAGCAGCTGTTCCCCCAGAGCAACAACGAAATGCAGTATGGCGTCAACAAGCGTCCAGAACAAAGTGTGTCGGGTCAGCCGATAGCACTGAGGGCGAGTGGAGTTCATATGCCTAGACCGTCCTACAGCCAGCAAAATAGCCACACACCTTTGAGCAACCCACGGCAGAGCCAACCCCCAGTTAGTCCAATTCTGAACCATACAGTCAACAACACCGACCGGTCCAGAAACCCTTCGGGTCAGAGGGCGGGATTCTTCTCCACCGAGTCCAACTTCCCACGGCTTGGGGTGCAGCGGGACCTCTATCGGGAGACCTCCCAGGAGGACCAGCCAAACTTTGCCTTCAGGAATGAGTTCTCTGTTAATCACCAGGGAGAGGACCTAGAGAAAGAAGAGCCAGAATGGGTAAGATCTAATTCAGTTATTAATAGTAGAAGGTATTTGAACCAGGGAGGAGATTACTCGCCGGCAGAATCGCAGCAGCTGGTGTCGGCACTGCCGCCCCCGCAGCACGACGACTGCATGGAGCTCAACCCAAACCCAGGTAGCCGCTTCAGCCCGATCGGCACTGGCGCTCACCTGGACAGCAACTCCAAGGATGACATGCAGCCTTTGGCATCTTCAATGTCATATGCCAGCGCTCTGCGTGCCACGCCCAAGCCAAAGCTTAGCAAGACGGGATTCCCTCTAGAGGACCGAGGCAAGACGGCGTCCCCCTTGATGCTGATCAAAGACCTCGCTAATCGGCAAAACAAAGATGGGTATTATTCCTACTTCAACTGACTAGATTTCACAATCCCTCTTGTTTCAAGACCAAAATTTTGGTTCCTCAATCATGTGATGCTTTAATCACAATTTTGCTTGAAGACTGAGTGTCTCTGCCCCTAATTTTTTTTTATAAACCTCAGTGTGGTTCTGAGCTGGGCCTAATTTCATGGCTCTGCTTACCGCCAAATTCTGTGCTTGCGATAACCATTCTTCGCTTACAGGACAAGTGCTATAGTTCTGCGCTAGCCGTGTAAGCTGATTATTCCTAGTAACATGGGGTATGCACACGCACAAACGAAAATTCCATGCTAATCTGTGAAATACTCTTGGAGTAAGCGTGGAGTTTCCTGCTTCAGTAGTGCCGATTCTTTGCTTACAGTAAGCAGTGCCATGAAATTGGGAACAGATGTCTTTAGTATCGGTTGCTGTGAAGCCTTCGTTGAAATAAATAGTTTGTCAATTTTTGCTCAGGATGCATTGAATATCGTGGCAAGATTGTGTCAAAACTGTTGTCATATGAAACTGTCTTTGGATCAAATATAAACGGCAGTGGGTCTGACCTTCTTCAACAAAATAAGCAGTAAGGGGACACTTTTCTGCAAGAAATGGGTCATTACCCTGCAATTTTTATGAGTAAAAACGTGCATTTTAGAACATTTGGTGAGCTCTGTGGACAATGTCAGGCATTATTGGAACATTGACCCACACCTGTGTATATTTTATTTAGCCCCATGTTTTGGAGTAGAAGGTCACATTCCACCTTTGCACGGTCAGCCATTTGCATGTAGAGCCTCGCATTGGCGACAGCAGTGAATAGAAGGACTATACAACTCTGTATTGTCACGGTAATGTAATGAAACTTTCATCCAAACAGATACATAAATACAATACAAATGAAGCATGAAGTCGAGGCTGTACTTGCTCATGCCGGATCCGTGCAAAGGGGGAATTATTATGCTTGAAGGGTCGGTTTGGTTTGGTATCCCAATTAGGGTCCAGTAATATCCCAATTGGGGTCCAGTAATATCCCAATTGGGGTACATTGATATTCCAATTGGGGTAAACTAATATCCCAATTGGGGTCCAGTAATATCCCAATTGGGATAAACCAATATCTACTACTAAAGCATATATGAACAATTCCCCATTCGGGGGTGGCAACTGCTAGTATATATCGCATGATACAGACAGGTGTGGAGTATGGCAAGGTTTTGAGCAGACTGGCTGATTCTGTGTCTGAGTCTATGTCCTGTCTAGCATTCATAACGACGGCTAATTGCAATTTTTAACTGAATAATCTGTATATTGGGTGCAGCTGTACTGATGTATTACTACAGCTGCACAATTTGTACATTGAAACAACATGAGGCTTTTTTAACAAACAAAAACTAATCAAGTGTATTCTAAACAGTGTGGTTTGTATTGCATTATGTGTTTGCTGTGGCTCTTGAAGAAGCTGTATAGAATCTGATGTAAAGATGGGATTCACCAGACATGAAGATAGAGAAATTTTGTTTGCTCAAATCTTGCGGAGTAAATACTTTGATAGGTCGTGTTGGAGTTTGTGGCTACGGCTATGGCTGGAACCCCTAGTCAACATGCATTGAAGCATAGGCTGCCCTTAGCAACGCCCTTAGAAACAGCCGTAGCCACAGTCGCAGCCCTCATTTCAGACACGGTCACAAACTGCTGCATGTACAGTATATATGCCTCTCCTGAGTATTATCATGTTGTAGAACTGGGCCCAATTTCATAACGCTGTTTAGCAGACAATACCAATTTCTTTGCTAAGCAATTTCTTTGCTAAGCAAACAAATGAGTAGGGCACCAGTGGCAACAATGTACACCTAATGGAATATTGGCTGGTAACCTGTTTCTGCTGAGCAAGATTGTTTCTGTGCTTAGCAAGTTGTGCTTACAGGCTCTATGAGATTGGGGGCTGATATGTATAGATTAATTCCTGATGTTGGTTGCAGGAAACATTGCTTCAGTTAATAGAACTGTAAGGGACCAATTAAGTGAAAAGTGTGACAATATGAAAACATATAAACTGCTGCATAGGAGTAGGATCGTTGATACAACGCTTTGTGTAGGGTTTCGACCCAGTTCGGCTGCTTTTCTGTGTATAATGGCAACCAGATATGGATATTTTAGTATTAAATGCACTTGTTGAATGAAGTTTTTCTGACTTCAATTTTATAAAAAAAGGTTTGGGTATCGACAAGTAAGGCAGTCTGGTGAAAAATATGTACTTGTTAAGAGCCGGTACATTATTTGTAAATATTGTATATCTAAATGCTGGATTGATTATGTGTTTGGTTGATTTGGTACGTTGAAGCAAAAGCAACAAGTATTTTACTCTGGCAAAATAAGAGGACAGAGCGAACAAGATATGTGGAGAAGCGGTGAGCTTTGTTTAAGTTGTTGGGTTGTCTGTAGCATTTGTAAATAACGCTTTGTTTTGTGAATAATAATTTATTTTCCATGTATTCTCAGATTCGATCAGTTGTTTATGTAAAGGAAAAAGAAAGGAAAAAAAAAGGTATAAAAAAATAAAAAAAATAAAATAAAAAAATAGCTTTGCTGTCAGAATATACCCGGTACTCGGAAAGTACTGTGGTGGGGGTAGGAGGGTTTTTGTAGTTGTGAGTTGGGAAGGGGGAAAGTTGTTGGATGTGGAAACAGTTGTCCATTTTGTGTGAAGTTCTGTTGCAGCTTGATGCCTGCTTTATTGAGTTAACAATTTTGGTTTTACTTTTATGTGTATTTCTATAAAATAAGTTCTTCAACTGAATGATTTATAAACAAAAAGGAAAAAAAATTAAAAAATTAAGGATGAAAAAAAAATTAAATAAAAATTTGAAAAGTCTGTTGGGTAGTTATTAAAGAAATGCTGTAGTTGATCGAGGGATGAGGTCAAGCCATCTTGTTTGTTGATATTGTAACTAGAAGAGTTTGTAATGCATGAGATATATTTTCAGATACTCGATGAACTGTATATACACCAAAGGGTTGAATTGTATATACATCAAAGAGGGAAAACAACATTAAATGTTCATGTGAAATTTTTCTTTACCACTTCTTGAAATCTACAGCTTTTCATTTTCATTTACTGTCAACGGCAAACAGTGGTTCATGTTGGAAAAGGGCAGAAGAAATATTTTGGGGAAAAAAGCAAAGGTTACTAGAAATTGTCAGAAATGTTGAATTGGGCTGTAGTTTGTTTTGCATCAGAAGAAATGCCACATGTATTGGTAGGTTTGAATTTTAGCTGTGTTAATTTTATTCTGTATTTGTCAATGTATATATGTTGATCAACAAATAGATTTGTCATGCAAAAACGTATGCAATAAAGGCACATTAATTTGCATAAATCAAAACCACTAATTGCAACAACCTCATAATAAACTTGTTTATCTGGAACTTTTTGCTAATGATACAACACTCTTTAAAAAAAAGCGAGTGGTAGAGGCAGGGGTTTGTTTGCCAAAGGTCATCTCTTTGGACATGAACTGGATAGAGTCTTCACCTCCAAATTTCAGGGTTGAGGTTATGTATTAATAATTATATTAATAGTAAAAGTATCTTATTGAAACTTGGCCCTCGAGTAAATTTTGTTAAGGGTTTATTTTGATTATTGACAATGGAGTGGCAATTTAATACAGTATGAAGAAATAAAAAAATTTCCCTGGAGGACTCAAACCTCAAGATGTAGAACGGATGTAATCATAGACTTTTCCAATTGTCAATTTTGGGTGTAATGTAAAAAGTGTGTTTACATTTTTTGTCTTAAAATTCAAATGTCAGTCGCGTGAACAGGGCTTGATTTACACGTAGTCACTAGCTTGACATAAACAAAAATACTTAAGAAAGCTGTGGGGTCCTCAAACTTGTCATTCAGGTAGCCCGTTTGGTTGTTCAGACTTGGATCTTAGGTAGCCTTGCTGGCTGTTCAAGCTTGAATCTAGGTAGCCTGATAGACTAGTCAGACTTGGCTTATGGGTAGCCCAGTGGACTAGTCAAACTTGGCTCTTAGGTAGCCCAGTGGACTAGTCAAACTTGGCTCTTAGGTAACATGGCTGGCTATTCAAGCTTGAATCTAGGTAGCCTGATGGGCGACTCGGCTCATAGATAGCCTGTTGGACTTGTCAAACTTGGCTTTTACATGTAGGTAACATGGCTGGCTATTCAAGCTTGAATCTAGGTAGCCAGGTGGGCTTTTTCCTACCTGGCTCTTAGGTAGCCTGGTGGGCTTCTCAAACTTGGATCTTAGGTAGCCCAATGGGCTAGTCAAACTTGCCTCTTAGGTAGCCCAGTGGACTAGTCAGACTTGGCTTATGGGTAGCCCAGTGGACTAGTCAAACTTGGCTCTTAGGTAGCATGGCTGGCTATTCAAGCTTGAATCTAGGTAGCCTGATGGGCTAGTCAGATTCAGCTCATAGATAGCCTGTTGGGCTTGTCAAACTTGGCTCTTAGGTAACATGGCTGGCTATTCAAGCTTGAATCTAGGTAGCCTGATGGGCGACTCGGCTCATAGATAGCCTGTTGGGCTTGTCAAACTTGGCTTTTACATGTAGGTAACATGGCTGGCTATTCAAGCTTGAATCTAGGTAGCCAGGTGGGCTTTTTCCTACCTGGCTCTTAGGTAGCCTGGTGGGCTTCTCAAACTTGGATCTTAGGTAGCCCAATGGGCTAGTCAAACTTGCCTCTTAGGTAGCCCGGTGGACTAGTCAAAATTGGCTCTTATTTGGTAGCCCGGTGGACTAGTCAAAATTGGCTCTTATTTGGTAGCCCGGTGGACTAGTCAAACTTGACTCTTAGGTGGGCCTGTCAAACTTCGCTCTTGGGTACCCATATGGGCTTTACATACTTGGTTCTTAAGTAGCCCATGGGCCAGTCAAACTTGGCTATTTGGTGGCCCAGTGGGCTAGTCAAACTTTGTACTTTACCGTTCGATAGCCCGGCGGGCTAGTGACATGTATACTTTGCTTTTAAGTGTTAACTTATCAAAATTGGCTCTAAGGTGGCCAGGTGGGCTAGGCAAACTTAGCTCTTAGGTATCCCAGCGGGCTAGTCAATTTCAGGTCTTAAGTAGCCCGGCAGGCTAGTCGAACCTTATCAACCTACCTCTTTAATATTATGATTTAATGTATGATATTGAAGTTGTTGTCATCTAATAGGCTGGTCAAAATTAAAGTGGGCTCTAGTCAAACGCACGGCTGACCAGACCAGAGGACTATTCAAAATAAAAAGTTAGCACAAAGTCTGATGAAGCTACATGTATAACAAAAAAAGTGCAAACTTTTAAAATACAGGATTTATTTAAAGTTAGTAGTTTGCTAGGAACCAGTTACTAGGAAAGCAAGATAAAATTGCTTAGCATCTTAAACAACTTGCTTAGCAGAATTAGGTTACTGGTCAAATTGTCATTACGGTAAGTTAAGGTTGTTGCAACTGGTACCCAACTGACACTTTGCTAAGCATAGACATTTTATTAGCAGTGTTACTTTCTGCCCGGCGCTTTAGTAAGAGAACCCACTATTGTCACAGTAGGATTTCCATATATAACTATACTTGAATACAAAATAGCTTTGGTGTTCATCTGATACAGTTATCATTGATATATTTCTATAGTTGTCAAGTGTGTCTTTTGTGGAGAAGGAAATCCTCTGGCGCTGTTTTTTGTCACAGATTTTGTGTGGTTTTTTTGGTCTCGTGAGACAAATGAGAAGACCCCCATGATTTAATGTGGTTTTTTTATATATTTTTTTTGGGGGGGGGGGATGAACAAGACTTTAGTGTTTTCTCACTTGAAAATACTGATAGAATTTGCACACCTAATATGCATGTACAAAGATATGTAAATATTCTATATAAATATGTAAAAATTTAACTTGTAATTTGTAAGAAAAAGAAATAAGAAACATACAAAATATATACGAAAACAGTATTAATTGGAAAGTGGAAAAGTGTTAAGACAAGTAGCATTGATGTGGTAAGCTCGTTGCCTGTTTCAAACAACTGCTCTGCATTATTGAGATGGTAGCACATATATTGTTCCTGCACCCCTTGTTTGTCCTTAATCTTAACCCTAACATGTAGACCACAAGGGGTTATCAGAACAAAGGGGTTTTGGAGCATAGGGGTGTCGGATTATAGCAGTCAGTGTTGAGATAGAGGGTAATGAAGCCAGTGGACGGCCATGTTGGAACTCTAAATACACATATTATTGCAACACTAATTGTATTATCCCTCTGTAGATCGTAGGTAGTGGATTTCACCAATGTATGAAATCCCAATGAAGCTGTCGACATTGAAGCCAGTGAGCAGCCATGTTGCAAGTTCTTTATGCCACTTTGCAAGGTTTGTTTGCTTCTTACTGGCTGTGCTGATTTGCAAGGAAAACTGAAGGCTGACACAGTTTCCATCATGCACACAGCATTACAGTTGTGTACTGTGTGTGCAACTGATGGGTGCACATACATGAATGTGTGCATGTACATGTGTACATCAAGTATGATGCATGATTACATGATTCCTAATGAGGACCCTCAGTTATGCGTACTACATTGTTTGGCGGCCCTAGTTTTTGTATGAGGGCGCAACATTGAATGGCTCGGAGGGACTAGGAAAGTCTATGAATCTGGATCAATACTTTTTGACAGATATCTCCTCTCCAGAATGTGTATCGGCGACTTATGTTAACAACATGAATGTCGCCAACCAAGATTAGGTGCCCAGTCCAACGACCTCCTTACACAGCGACTGAGCAATATGGAATACCAATGTTGAATTTGACAATATTAATTGCCTATAGTACTGTTCTTAATTTAAAGAGATCATTGATTTGTATTATTTCAAAACAATTTTATAGGATTTCATGTTCACAATCTGTTGTTGGTATTGTGGTGGGTTAGGGGCACCAAAACCAGTGTTACCCCCTCAGTGGCCCACATGGAAGCGTAATTTCAAAGGGTCACAGCAACAAATCATAAAAACAGCAGGCATATACAAAAAATACATAAATATATAAACAAATACAGCTGCTTTTCATGTCTGCACTATGGTTATAAAAAGAAAGACGATTGTGAATGGTAAACCACATTGCGTTGTGAGATTTACACTTGTACTTTATGATTTTCCCTTCACACTGTCATTTTCAGATTTTTTTTTTTTTTAATTTGGTGTGAGATGTAGATGTAACCTTTAGTTTCATTTAAAGAGGGCGGTTTCGTCAACATAGGTATAGGGTACCCCCCCCCCCCCCAATCTCTTAATATAAGAGGTGATTATTTGACCCCCGTTTTTACACTGGAAAATGATGCAATAAGAATTTAGCAAAACCATCTGTAGTTTACTGGTAATGACCAACTTAGATTTTGTAAAGTTGTCCTTTGACCATTTAATATGTTTGTTTTCCTTTGAACCCCCCCCCCCCCCCCCCCCCCACCATTTTAAATCCTTTACTAATCCTTTACCCGTCTTGAAATGGTGGTGTCTCTTTTAAAAAGAAGTCTTATAGATGCAAAAAAAAAGAAAGTATAAACAATAATAGATTACTCAGGACTATTGCATCATTTGCCTTTTTCTGAATGATCTTTGAAACTTAAACTTTACTCTTTGTACATTATGCTAATTGGCTGTGAAAAAAATTTAATAACCGGCAAAGTAGAAGGTTAAGAGATTCTCCTATAGTTGTAGTTAATAAGCAGTTCGTTTTTTGTTGTTACTGACATTTTGTCCATTTAGTTGAAAGCCATATTTAGTAAGGAGTTGGATTCTTAAAATAAAGTACAATAACAAAACATGTCTAAAAAGCCCACACAAAAAACGAGAAAAAAAGAAAGAAAAAAAGAAGAAGAAGAAGAAGAAAAAATTCTGTATCAGCAGTGATATGGAGACCGAAAATAAAACTTTAAAAAACTCATTTTCATTTGATTTCACTTCAAATTTATATCTTCAGTGTAAAAATGAAAGAAATTGATTTGAATGTTTAAAGATTTTTGTTCTTTTTTACAGGGGACAAACATGTAAATATAGAAAAGGAAAAAAAAACTAAACCTATTTTGGTTGATGTCTGAAGAGTAAGTATTCAAATAGTATTGGAGAAAATTAGTATTACAATTTATTTTTGCAGATAACTCCGTAAATTATTAAGTATATTTTGATGTTTTGTTCTGGGAAAGTAGAAAGGTAATGCAAAGACGTTTAATTAATTTAGAAGTGTGCATCCCAAAGTTATCACCTATTGTGTTGAAAAGTTTCTCCGTTTGAAAAAATGTATATGTAAATATCTTCAGACTGTTTTTGTGTGCTTTGTGTTTCTAGATAAATAATATATAAATGTATATAAAGCCCCATTTTCTTTGGTAAGGTAAACAAAATATGTTACTTATTTTACTAATTTACTTGGTGTTAGTAGTTTGCATTCTTGCATTAGGTTTTTGTGATTTAAGAAACCAGTTTAAAACTAGAAAAGCTTCCTTTTTCAAGCCTTAATGTAGAAGTAAAACGCAGCTCGTAATCCAGCTGAGAAAATGTATTTATTCTCTTCGCGTTTTATGTGTGTTAATTAACCTATTTATATGTATCAGTGATTTTATTAGTTGTAATTGTGCTTAGATAAGTTGGGTTGCAAAGATTTTAACGAAAAGCACTTGACATTTTATTAGAGTGTGCTGTTTTGAAATGTTGCTTTCTTAATGACTAACGGCTGTTCCCAGCTGTTACGGGGACTTAAAATGCTATGGTTGCCCCCCCCCCCCCCCCCCCCAAAAAAAAGCTGTCGTGATATTGACTCCAAAGAAGTAATGTACACTAAACAGCCGTGGGCTTTTTGAAGCAAGGCACCCCTTTGGGAAAACTGTACAGAAAACCCAAGTGTATATGAACCCCAAAATAATAGATGTAGATAGATTGTAGTAGATGGACATTTCTAGAAATGTACGCTGTATATATGTTCTAAAATTGTAAATGTATAACAATCATCTGGAGCCGAATCGTGTGCCACACTGACTAGACTGCGATGTTGCACTGTGATGTTTCTCTGGACATCAATCGAATTTGACTTTGAAAAATGGCGTTCGACTTCGCTTTGGAGTTTTCATTGGCATTTTGTTTGTATTATTGCAGTGTGGTGATTACGTTTTAGATGTGTAGTATTATAAGGAACAGGTTTTATTTTGGAATGTGTATATTTACATGTAGTTGAGTAAATATAGAAGTTTTAGTTTTGTTCGAAGGGTATTTTACGAAGCTCAAAGGGTGACAATTACTACATCAATTAGTGTTGGTTACACGGACAGTGACAAGTAAGTTGAACGAAACAGTTTCACGTGAAGATATCTGTTCACGTTCCCCCAAAATTAATGCAGAAAGAAATCAACTAGTTCAACTTTTCAATGGAAAGTTTTACAGTGATTAAGACGAAACCTGTCATTCGCCAAAACAATATGCGCCCAAGAGATTAAGCCAATCAAAACGTGTTTGACAGTTTGGGTTCATGTGTTTGTACCCCAGACTCTTTAACACCAGTATATGCACGTTTTCATTATCAACCTACTGTCAAATGTTCCACTGTTTCACTGCGTGGACTTTGAAGGAAATAATGACTGGACATTGATAGGTAAAATCAAGTTTATACAAGCTTCATATTTTGGCATAGTTAAGAAAATCGAATTATCTTTGTGTAGCATGATCACAGGTTCATCATATGCCATAAAGACAACTGCATTTCGGCCAGACTTGTTATATTTGTCCATAACTGAAACGGGGCCTATTTTGGGATACAGTCTCTCGTTGATGAAGTCTGTGTATCATGACGATACAGTAAACGCATTAAAAGCATTTTAATAATCAGCATTTTAACTGTACAGTGTATCGGTTGTTCGCCCTTTTGGGGGGAGTTTGAAGGTGTAGCTTTATTATTGGCGCTTGCATTTAATGGCTCTCTGCATAGGTGATGCCGCGTAAGAAACTGGCTGAACGCCTGCCCGCAAAAGAATCCACAAAAAACGCGGGATTTCTGAAACGGTAATGTTTTTAACAGATTCACAGGGAGGACTTGTTGGGAGTACCAACATTGATACTGTGCCCAATATCATAAAGGTTTTAATACAAATTGAATATCTATGAACAGTCAGCACATCTGGATCACAACATGGTTGGTGGAATATTTTCTCAGAAATAACTTTCTGAAATTGGGCCCTGGGTTGATCCGTATTTCAGAAAAATTGAGGACAAATTGGTTGGTTGACTGGTCAGGGCACAATTAAGTAGCTAAGCGTAACAAAAATATGCTTAACAGAATAGTTACCAGCCAAAGTGCCATTTCACATGTACCATATGTGGCTGGTATTCCGCTCATTCTTTATTAGCAGACAATTGTTTAGCAATATTTACTGCTTAAGCATCTTTATGAAATTGGGCTCTGCTGGGCCCCAATGTTTTGGTTCTGCATACTGCGGAATTCTGCGCTTACCCTTATAGAACTATGTACTTTACAGTGGGCCATAAGTGCAGATTACCTGGTAAGCTGAGCCATGAAATCGGTCTTTGGCTAAGATTGACCTCTATTCTGAACCCTATGTCAGAGGCCATATGCAGTTAAGCGCAAACTTCTTAATTATCGTGTGTGTGTGTGTGTGTGTGTTGTGATGTACATAAGACATTATGTAGAACCAACTAGGAAGTCATGATCGATAATATGCAGCATTTTCAAAGTGAAAACTCTTGACATTTGTCAATGTTATTTTTTAAACTTTGGGAATAAAAAAGGTTTGTCTGATTCACATAAATGTCAAGTGTGTACTGTGCATTATTGATGTATTCACTTTAAAGGAGTAATATCAAAAGCCCATCATTTTACAATGTTTTGTCATAGGAGGTTAAAGAGTCTGCACAATTTATCAATTTATTTATTTATTTACATAAATCTTCGGACAAAAGTACATATAATACTTTTATTTTTCCCCCGATTTATATAGCGCATAGTAATTAACACTTAATTCTCAATGCGCTTTACATTTATACCCCTGGGTGAAGAGAAGCAATAGCAAAGTGTCTTGCTCAAGGACACAAGCGTCATGACCGGGACTCGAACCCACACCCCGATGACTAAACCACCAGAACTTGAATCCGATGCTCTAAACCGCCTGGCCATGACACCCTACAAAATATATGCATTTAAAGTTGTACGGGTCAAGACATCATAGATGTGTCAGACCCGATAGTTGTTCACATAACTTATTATAATATTGTATAGAGATGGTCTCGATGGAAAACTTCCCTGAAAACGTTTTTGCTTAAAAATACTCAAGTTTTTGTTCACTACCGGTACTTTCTCGTGATTCGTATAACCGATTGAGCTTAAAATGTTCACAGTTTTGTTAAGTCCTGTTGGGTCACATAATTATAATGGAAAACAAGTAAGCTTTACCAAACTCAAAGCGAATGTGTACGTTTGGTAACCACTCTTAAAATGAATGGCAATAAAAACTTACTCGGTTAGAAGTACAGCAGCTTTCGATAGTATAAAGCATTTTGACAATCATTTCACTTCAAAGTAATGTGGTTATTGAAAAATATACCAGGTTTTATGCCCCAAACTTTGAATCTGAGAAACGTTTCTGTCAGAAACGTTTCTCAGTTTGTGTATTCCTATAGGGACTATTCTTCCTGCGTGGACATATTCGCTCCGGTTTTTCTGCGATATATCTCAAAAACGCGACCACCTTTTGAACTGAAACTTTCACAGGTTAGTTTTATTGTGTAGGATTTAAAAAATCGAACGGTTCCAAAAACCAAAGGTATACTTTGCTTTTATTGTTTAACTGTTCATCTTTTTGCTGGATTCTCTGCTCCCATTATAATTTAAGCTTGATATTCCTAACAAAAAAGTGACAAGAATAATAGCCTTTCAGTGAGTGTACCTCATTTGTATTCATTGAACTGAATAGGACCAGAAAACAAACAGGTATTTTGAAACTGTCAGAGTCGTGCAGATGACCGGAGCCGAATTGTGCCACAGAGATGTGGCATACACCTCTGATTTCGAGAACCAAGGGCGTGTGAAAAGGATATTGTTGAACAGAACATGGTTGCATGTTGTTGGTTTACTGTGCTCTTTTACCGTAAACCGGAATTCCCCATCGCCAATTGAACGGTTATGCTTGCTCCGTTCTCCCCACGGTCCCATTGAGCAGAAACTTTTCATTTCTTAAAGGGACACGTTGCCTCGGATTGGGCGATTTGGGCTATACAAAGCGTTTGAAATCCTTCGTTATGAAATGAATGTGGTTGGAAAGATGTCCTAAAAGTAGAGTATAATGATCCACACAAAATGTGCCTCGAAATTTTGTGGTTTTCCTTTTACTTCATGATCTAACACGGGCGGCCATTTTGCAGAACCAAGTTTTGGACTCCACGAAAATACGGTGTTCGTTCACAAAATTAAAGGATATCACACAATATTTGAGGATGTGAATCATTATATTCTACTTTTAAAACATCTTGCCAACCACATTAATTTCTTTACAAACACTGGTATAGCTCAAAGAGCTCAACCCCATGAAGGCAAAGCATGTCCCTTTAAAGTTCTGGTGAGGTCTCGATGGGGTGTAATTGAAGACCCCCACAATTAGTCAAAAGTCGCTCAATGAAAGACAAGCTTTCGCCATTGAGATGGATGTCACTCCTGGAATGTTATTTTAGAAGCATCTTATGTCAACGAACAAAGAGGGCGACATTTTAAGGCTTCAGATGGGTAAATGTTTTGGGGGGCTGGGGACGGACATTCTCTCTGTTAACTATGTTCACCCATTCGTGAAAACAAGAGAAAAGATGCTCCAGTTGTCCCGAGTGTACATACCATAGAGAAAGTACATACCAAAAGATATCAATAATGGCTCTCAACTAAAAAGAGGTGTTGCAAATTGCCTTGGTTGCGCCGTAATAGGTGTAAAATTGACGCTGTTTTTTTCTTCACTTCTGAAAATTTGTTTCTGTTGAATCAATTTGGTGTGTTTGGAGTTATGTCGACAACAAAAGAGAGCAACATAAGAATCCATTACCTGAGCGTACTATCACGCGGCTATTGTAGTCTATTATTTGGGCAACACATATTCTGAAGCACCAGAAGTGGTTACAGTAAACCAAAGACCTTTTCAATACATCCATGCCAAGCTGAATAAATAGTGATGGACACGCTCAAATGTTGTGTTGGTGTCATAAACAGAAAGATGATCTCGCACAACGGATCGGGTTTTTTGAAACCATAGAAAAATGGCTGCCAAAGGACGGGATAACTTTCTGAAACTTCCATCGATTGATGGATACACTGAAGGCGGCGACGTCTCAGGTCCCAGCAGGCCAAAAGCCAAATCGGTGCCGGATATCCTGCCGGACCTACGCGACGGGAGACGGCCGTCTAATGTTTCCAATCTACCGGGAGATGGCCGGGGTCCACGACGGAGAAGCAGCGATGGGAAGGTTCCCCGTACGACCAGCAAGCTGCGGGCAAAACGAGAGTCGCTTCCCCCTTGTCATCGAGACAACGGCTTCGCGGTTGGTGCCGAGATTTGCCAGATTTTCTCGGTGATTGGCATTTGCTCGGAGGTTGTTGAAATCACTTCATCCAATGGAAAATCCTGCGGATTCGAAACAAAAGGTGATTAAATTTTTTCTTCAGTTTTGATGGGCTCAGGGGAAATGGAAATTGTGTCATGTTTCATAATTTGTCCTGTTCATTTTTCTGTGAAAAGCCAGATTATTTTTAAGCTTTTACATTTTGGGGCTTTTACCTGTTTTACATTGTCACATAATTTTGTATATCAAATAATAAACCACAAGGTATATTCACTCAATTTTTATCGTGTACCTTTTTGTATAATTTATTCATCACTGCGAATGTTCCATCTTCTCTCAATCCCATCAAAGATTTTGTATGTATTTCTTTTTCTTCTAAATTTAATGTACCTTTGCCTTTGCAACCAAATTGAATGTTTTTAATAAAGATTTTGGGTTGAACAAAGAAAAATTGACTAGAGCGGGATTTGAACCAACGACCTCCGGTTTAACGTGCCGGCGCTCTACCAACTGAGCTATCTAGCCCTATGTTGGCGGTCTCCCTATTTTGTCAATATCTTTGTTCGGGGGGTGCCTTTGTGGTTTATTATTTGATATCTGTTTTTAATAAACTATGAATTATTAATGATAACTTGCTTGATACAAATAACCTGTGACAACAAAATGAAAAACTAAACACTTAAATACGAACCGTAGTGCCATTTATTTTATATGTTTCAAAAATAATGTTCCGTTTATTTTTTGTATACTCTCACGCAACTCCTTTCAACGTTAAAAGAGAGCTAAATTAGAGCGGCCCTTACTATATAAAGCATGTTATTGTTAGGTTGTTTTTTCGACCCAATACAAAAAACCTCAAGTTTAAAAGTGTCAAATCAAATAATACAATTGCCTTGATCAATGACACATAGGTCATGCCTGGTGGCGTGGACGGGGTTCGAACCAACTAATATGCAAATGATGGCCCCCCAAAAAACAATTTTCATTATGAATTTCAACAATGAAGTTAAATGAAGTTATTATAAAAAAAGGTAGCAAATTTGAAACCAAACAACGAACAAATCCATCCAGACGATGGGATTTTAAAACAAACTTTTATAGTGTATATAACCGCGAAAGGAAATGTATTAGTAATTGTCTGAACGTATTAATTTAAAAAACAATTTAAACAATAAAGAAAACATCAAATACACAGAACAAAGGTACGGGTGTTCTTTTCATAAAATTATTTTATCTTTTCCCGCTGAAAAGTATCTTGGGTGAAAATAAAAAACGCGAGAATACCTGTCCATTGCTGCTTATTTAATGTCTTTTTTCAAATGACGTCACAAACAAATTCCGATTTTATTTTTTAGCACATTTGTTTGCCTATATAATGCTAGCTATTCGTGCGTTAAAGGGTGTGTACAACATTGGTAAGATTGAAAATATAAATGCTCACAGATTTGCACATAACTTACATGGTGTAAAGATGGTCATGGTTGAAAACTTCACTTGAAATAGTTTTGCTTGAAATGCCATAGTTTTTAGGAAACACGACTGATTTACCGTAACAATTAGCTAATTCTCTTCAACCCTCCGAACAAACATCGAACCATACAACAACCCAATTAGCTCTTACATGAAATATGCTAATTACATTCACGCATGCGTACACTCACATATGGGGAAAATGGCATAAGCTACCTTGTGGACACATCATTACGACACTTTGTCTCTATAATTAATAAACCCAAACCAAACAGTGCACTTAGTGTCCACCATATCCTCAAAACGCACAAACGCGTATGCCGCCACCTGGGCCCAATTTCATAGAGCTTCATACATAGAGCTGCTTAAGCAGAAAATTGCTTAACAATTGTCTGCTAAGCACAAATGAGCAGGATACCAGTCACAAATTGTACATGGGACATGGTAGTTTGGCTGGTCACCTAGTTCCGGTAAGCATAATTTTGTTGTGCTTAGCTACTGAAATTGGGCCCAGCCAGCCCCATACAGCATTAAAAGGTGTGATATACCCTCATTTTTTTATTTTTACGAATTATCGAAAACTGTCAGCGGAATTCTTTTGAAAGTGCAAACAAGTTTAAGCAAACACATTAAATAATGTTGATTGAATTACATAGACCTAGTTCCATAACCATGAAAATAAAACGAAGGCTGTATATTTTGGGGAACATGAATTTCCAAGAGATGTACCCGCCATCATGAACCGTTTCTGGTTTACCGACCCTTAAGAGTCGTTCTCAAATTGGGGTTTTGGTCAATGAATTTTACGTCAGAAGCTTTTTCAGGCTATGTATAGTACATTTTTTGCAACACCCTTTAGCACCTGTCGTTGCAGTAGCTATAGCCGCCAATTTGGATACTGTCTGAGATACAGTGTACTGACAAAATAATGTGAAATAGGGCTGTGTCCCATCTCTTCTGAACGTGGTCACCTTTAAGCCTCGTTCAAAAGAGCCCTACTCGACTCGCGCATTATGTAACGTAGCTTTCTCTCCCGAGTCCACCGCTCGTCTTCAGCTTCCTTTTTGTTTATGCTTATAGCTGGTCCTAATTTTGTCAATATTTCTTGGGCTTATCTGCATAATTAGCTCATTACCGGTTTATTTTGCATAATCTTCTGTCCGTTGTTTTTGTTTTGTTTTTGTTGTTTTTGTATCATGTAAAGGGCTGTTCCCCACAAGCCTCGGCTTCTTTGAACAGCCTCCTTACAGCCTAGATTGTTTAATTTTTTGCAGTAACATTTTCGTTGGTCGTGTTTACGTTTTGTTTGCATTGTACTACTATAAATTTGTCCACATGATTTTGTATTTTCTTGTTGTGAGTAAGGAAATAAATGTTTGATTGAATGAACGTGGAAAGCACGACCCTTAAAACACAACGGCAGCGCGTAACTAATAAGACTCTTCGACTCATTGCGTATAATGAAGGCGCTGTTGTAAAATGAAGTCTGTTAGTTGATGAACAAGATGCAGGGAATAAAACAAACAGCGAAATCAGCCTTTCACTCTCAGACTGGTCCTTTTTGATAGATGTGTATTTACATATCGGATAATACTCGTGTGGGCAGATATTTGCTCTTGTGTTGTCAGACGTAGAGCGGAGTTGAGACAAACTGCTGGGCAAACTCAAGGAGATCGGTACTATGTCATCACGGCCAGGTACTTTTATGGTTCAACGTTTTTTAGTCGACGGCCACACGGTCATGTTTGAAGTTTAATGCTTTGTAGTTACAATTTGTAGTGTGCCACTGTGCCAGTTTTAGTCATTATCTATCGAAGATTTAGACAGATTAGGCTGAACAATTATTTATCAGTGCGTCTACCGGCTGGCAGTTTTAATAACAGAGATCTGATTGGTTTTACAGACTGATGTCGTCCTCGGTTCGATTTTAATCTACAAAACAATTGAAAGAACAGAAGGGAAAACAATGAAAGAACTAAGAGAAGTTCCATAGTTACGGAGTTGACAATTGTGTTGTAACAATTATTCTCTTACACCTTATGGAGACTGAGGACAAACGGAACGAAATGTCTCTACAGGGGAAATCTAAAGGGAGGGATGTTCCACGAGAAATATCGAGTACAAAGTTTATGGGATGATGTTAAGTACATGGAAGACCACAATAAGTCTCCCTATGGATGAAAAATGGGAGTGTGTTTGTGGGATATTTATGGGGTGTGAATGTTATTTTGTTTTCATGTACAGTATTGTCATTTTTGTTGTTATACTTTACTATAACGTATATCATACGATATTGGTTCTGTTATAGTTTGTCAACACTTTGTATATACTATTAATGTTTAACAAATTATAACAATACATTGCTAACTATACATTTATTAAAACAATTATAGAGGGGTTTGGCTATTATATATATGCAACAACTGTTTGGCAACTTTGTTGTTCTGTATTGGTAAAAAGAAGTAGCTGCAGCAATACGCTGAAGGTTTTTTAAATTGCTTTGGCTTGGTTGAAATTGTTATACAAATTCAATAGGCAAACCTGTAATTAGTAAGTTTAGTTTTGCTTGTCAAAATGATGACACTTGGGCCAACTTTGTTTCGGCCATGAAAGTTGAACCCCCCCCCCCCCCCATGTTTTGACAACATAAGTGTGGTGTCAAGAAGGTATCAGATTTTCCTTCAACGTTCTTGGGATGGACACGTGCCTCCCCGGGCGCTAGACGTCTTGCCCTCACCAGGGCGCTATTGCCCGCCGGCGGACATCATCAACAAAGGTTGCCGACACTTATCACAGTAACCCAAATTCTACCCTGTCTAACAAGCCCACAGGTTGACCTCGGACATTGAGGGCGTCTATCGGTTGTGAAAACAAATAAAAATTGCACAAAGGTCACAGCAATCAGCATGGGAAAAGTAATAATGACAAATAAATAAACGAACTGCTGTTAATTGTTTGTTTTGAACTTTCTTGGAATCGAGATAAAGGTCTTTACATAAAATGAAGACTCACTGGCAAGTTTTCATCAGGTTTGTTGTTTTTGGTGTTATTCTAAATTAAAATTTGTTTATATTATTTGTTTTGTTTGGGAAGAAGTTTTTCTCTTGTGTTAAAGCAATTTACAAGAACATAGCAAGTAGTGTTTCATGAAGGTTTTACAAATGTGTTTGTTCCAAACAAGCCCTACTTGTCACTTAATGGAGGCATTATGTGGTGGCGTGACCAGCAGCCCCCACCCCCACCCCCACCGGCTCAGAGCACGTTCTCCTCCCCTCTTCTTGCCCCCCCCCCCCCAAAATAATAATAATAATAGTAATAATAATAACAATTGGTTTTCCAATTAAAACATCATTTGTGTATAAACTAACTAAGTCAGACTAAAGCACTACATCAGCCAATTTAATAAACATTATACAGGCTTATGGCTTGCACTCTTGCAAATATTGTCTTTTGCCTAAGCGTAAAGCACCCCCCTTTCCCCCCTTGCCCCCGCATTCCGCCCACCCCGCCCACCCCAAGTTAAAGTGTCTAAATACTATAGATTGGCCACTTAAGTTACCCAGTCAGTGAAGAAAAGTCCAGCCAATGGTGTTAACTAGCCCCAATTAATGATAGTATTGCACATTATCGAGAAATGTTAATTGAGATATCTATTGAACAAAATGAAACACAAGACATTGGTTGACTTTTAAACCTTGCCTCATGTTTGTCTTTCAGTTATTTAAAATGTTTTGTTGTTGCCAGATTTCATTTTTATCCCGCCGTGGAATTGCCGGCCTGCCGTTTGACCTTCAATTATTTTTAACTCAAAAGACCAGGTGAACCGTCAATGACAAGATTAGAGGAGCTAAAATTGTCCTTTCGTTTCCACACTCGCCTTATTATTATCTTTAAATATAACGGGTTGCTCTCTCAAAAAAGGAAAACCAGCACAATCGGTTACATGTATTATTAGCAAAAGTAATCGGATAATCCCCATTGTCACAAAGTACGCCCGAGGCACTCCGGGTCTCACCTCCTTCATTACTCGGGGCTGAGTGATACGTTCCTTCCCCACAATAGGCCCAGGCTTGGCGCGGTTGTTTGTTTTTTGTATAACAGTTGTACGGGATGGGGGAATGTTTGCTCATACTCCCTGAAGGAGGAGCAGTTTGTATGCATCCCTTTTAGTTCCAAATTACACAGTCGGGCTGTCAGTTTGTTGGTTGTTGCGCGGACAACAGTTGGCTCGGTGTTTATTAACCAAGTAGACATCATAATAACATCTCCTTCGGTTTATACGTGAGGAAACAACAACACTGTATGGGCCACTCGCCTCTGAATTGTGATCATGATGGCTTTTCTTATTCTACACAGCACTACTTGTACACATAGAAATGATTTGACAGCGTTTCATTGGCGATAATGTTAGAATATCTGAAAAGTGCAGCACCATCAGTCGTGTAAGTTCACCCTGACTGGGTATTCGTTTTGAAGTGTGAAGATGCACTTGGTTTGCCCGGACTTTCTCACAGTAGAACAGCCACAAACCGCTCATCCAAATCTATGATTGCTATCCTTGGGTCACTTATGAAGATAACTCACTGAAGAAGGTGCATGACTCGCGGCAGAGATGAAGTGATTTACCAGCAAATGTGGTAGTTTACCTGCAGTATTACAAAGGATTTGCTCTTCATTCATCGAAACCGGTCGAATGGCGAATGTATCTTGTTATGATTTATCGAAAATGTGTACAAACTAATTTATTGAATTTTGATTATTTTTGGGGGCACGTGTTATTCACAGCCAGGGAAGTGATACTTCGAACGCTAATAGAAGTACCGTTCCACCTCACTGCGGGAGAATTTTCTTCGGTCAACATTCGACACTTCGCTGTGAAGGGTACTCTAATGTAGACACTCTACAGTCAGCCAGATTGACTAAACAATTATTCGCACGGAAGACTAGAGTGTCAGCTCGAAATCTTGCTTCATACGGAGGCAAACTGTGGTGTTTTGTCAAGGTGCTTGATATCTTGTTTTGTGAGGAAAATGGATGATGAGGATTGTCCGAGGGATGAGAGCTCGGTGGCTTTGGCGCCAATCGAGACTCGACTCCGTACACCTGGAAACTCCAGACTCGCAGAGGTTACCGTCTCGGCGCTCCAGACGAACCCACAGCTCTCCAGCGCCCACCTGGCAAGAAGGACCCGTCACTGGCGGCAGATGGCAGCAGCAGAGGATGATGAATCACGGGCAGGCGAGGAGGACACCCGTAGAATTCAAACACCGCCCACGGAGAAGAATGCACGAGACGCTGCTGACGAGACGCGGTCTCACGGGACGCCACCATTACCGACTATCGTTATGAGAGAAGGTACAGGTAACCGAGTCAAGTCCGGGCGACGATCGAGGGGCTCGGTCCAACCCTTAGGCCCGAGTTTGGAGTTAAAAAAGGCATGGAAGAATGAAGCGATAGAGAGGTTATCAAAGATGGAGAGACCGCACTCCTTACTTGACAATTCGGACACGTCTTCAGTGATGTCGCTTGAAGACTTGAAGCGACGAATTGCGGAGCGGCCGCCCATAGTGGTTATGATGAACAATCGCAGAGCAAGAGGTGATCTCAGCTCTCAGAGGGAGCTAAGACGAAGCTCTATACCTCCCAGTTCTCAGGATCCACCAAGACGTCGTAGATCGCGCTCTCTAACCCCAAATAGAGATGACCTTCCCCTGTCGTCGCAGCAGCGGCGCTCTTCCAGCTCCAGCGACCCGTCTTCGCTCAAACCCAACCGGCATCGTTCCGGTGACCTGCCCGGTCGCCTGGACAGATCGATGTTAACGTCCAATCCGCTCAGCGGTCTAGAGTCTTCTCTCCGGGAGGAGACGGCAGAGGAAGTCGATCTATCGGTCGGGTTTTCGGCAGCCTCAGCCATGTACGAGAGGCGCAGGTCGATTGCTTCGTCACTGATGGATTCTACCGGGAATCTCTCTTACGCCTCTAGGAAATCGCTGCGTCGAGGCTCGTTAGCCGACTCCCTCACAGAGAGACCAAATCGATTATCGAGACTCTCCGAATCGTCTTATCCAGTTGAGGATAGGAGGCAGTCACTCGGTAGAAGGAGGGGCTCCCATGGTGTGGTATCAAGCGGGGTGAATTCACTCTCGATTGCCGGTGAGTTGGGATCCATGGCCCTTCGCCCACCGCAGGGATCGCTCGGTAGGAGACGGAGGTCTAGGGCTCCAGCCTCTTTGGCCGAGGACATCAGCAAATTTGCAGAGAAGCAAAAACGACGGGTGAGAACCATAGAATGGGAATTTTAAAATATTGTTATTGTTTTAAAGACTGGTTAACATGAGCGTTCAGAATATCCCTAAAACATCACCATCGCTTAGCACCAGTCTTGATTATTGTAAAAGATTGGATGAAACATTGAATATCTTCATAAATTAATAAGAAGATTGTCTTCACCCCGATGAAGGTCGTCGTAAAATGTCTTCATCATTCACAAAATGTTGTGTTTCTTAAACACTTTTGAAAGAGGGGAGATGTTATTGATGTCCTCTGAAAATTATTTAATTTGACAAAACAAAATCATGAAATAAAACGGACATCACATTACGGAATGAAGTTGCAACATATCTAGTTTTAGAATAATGATGTATGTATAAACTTTAACCCCGTTAAAAATGCGTGTAACCGTTCAAAAAATAAAGATAAATAAAAAAATCAACAACCCGATTTCCTTAATTATTTTTGCAAAAGATCTTCTAACAAATCTACAAACAATTAAACCGTAAAGGATACACCAAACATACACTTCCAATAAAACATACAATAATTTCCTTGTATTTTAAAGCTAACGTTTTTCGTCGTGTTTTTCGTGAATCTTCACCTTTGACATGTATAAACTTTCTGCATAAGTAATTAATATAATAATAAAAACCTATAATTAAATAGAATAAATAATTAAAATTAATAACGAGCGAGCACATTTAATTCGGAGGCACACACTTGCCTTTCGCCAATATTTGCTGCATAATTATCTGTATACGTCAGGCTGCAAAAAATATGACTCGTAGATTTCGACCTCGAAATCAAAGTTCAAGTTTCTTCAGTATATTCCCGATGATGGTGATAAATAGGTCCTCAAACATCATTAATGAGCCAGAGTATATACAATTATTGACTTAGCTGGCATTGTACGCTCCCATGGAAACGGTCTTTTGTTATTTTCATAGAATGGTGACAAATTTTCTGATTAAATTTCTGCCACATTCGGTGAAAGTAAACCAGGACCCTTAAAGGTGTACGTAGTGGGCGCTTTGTGCTATAGAAAGCGTTTGTTTTGAAATGAGTGTATGGTTGGAGAGAGAAAATGAAAAAGTAGAATACAATGATTCACATCTCCTAAAATGGTGTGGTTTGTGTGTAATTTCATGACAGAATACGGTCCGCTATTTTGTAGAACCATAGAGAGTGGGTCCTTTCTTTGTGGTAGAACGAAATTTTTGACTTCACAAAATGGCGGACCGTAAGTTCCGCTGGTTGTATTTCAAGACGCAAATTTCTGTTTTGTTAATCACTTCTCACTACTTACAATTCAATGTAGGTGTTTTTGTGCATGAACAACTCTAAAAAGGGATAAGGAGCAATTCCAAACAGCAGATTGTTGAGAAATTTGAAGGCGGCATTGTACCTCATGTTTTTTGCATGGTGTTTACGCGTGTCTGTTGTTCTAATGCCAATTACCGCATGAACAAGTTATATGGTATCTTATGAACTTGCTGCCCAAATTTAAAAAAAAATTTGGGTTTGATTTCAGATTTCTGGGCTGAAGAGATTCCGCCGGGCAGCCAAGGTGGTACAGCTCTGTGTGTCCATGTGCCAGAAAAGCTACCTGCGGTAAGACATGATTGAAGAAATTAATTTCTCATGTGACTATTATACAGGATCGGTATAGCCGACAAAATAGTCCGAGACAGTGTTCATGTTTTGTGTGATCATGTTTTCAACCATGCATAAAATATAGTAAAAAACTTGAAGGAAAAAGTGAAAAACTTAGAGGAAAAAACCCTGTATAAATCTCTTAAGGGAGGAGTGTTGGTTCCGAAAAGAGCCGTCGTTGTCTCGACGTGTCGAACAATAAACTCTGCTCGTATTCGGGAGAGACGATATGCGCACATATCGACCAAAAGTGCACATGACGCTGTTGCAAACAAAAACGAGATAACTAACACATTGCATATTACGCAAAGTTACAGCAGAAAACTCAGAAAGACAACATTGTGCAAAATGTTTACTTTACTTGGATGAAAGTAACTGAAGACTATAGTAGTTGCATCGATGCCTCGATGGGTACGGTAACTCATAAATTAAAGATGTATTTAAGAACATCGCACCAAAATAATCTCGATTCTGGTTTTTGTTTTTTACAGAGCTGAGAAAGAGAAGGTGTTCATGTCCTTCGACTCCACATCGGGCCTTCTCGGCGGACAAAGACTCCTTTTTGACCCGGCGTACTTCAAGGCAGACCGCCAGGTAAGCTTACCCCAACTAGTTGCATACCCATGTTGTCTTAATTTGTTATTCGATATTTTGTCGGTTTGTTTCGAGCATAAAATAACTTGAGAAACATTCCGTCTTTCAAATTACGGTATACATTGTGTAATGTTGTATTTAATTTGTTTTGCAGGTGATATTCCTGTGATTTTTGTTTTGTTATTTAAAGGGCGGTACATGATTGGGATTTCGGTGAATTAAGAAACCTATGAGAATGACATGTGACAATTTTTGATAATTGTCGTGAAAACAATGCCTTTTTGGTTACTTCTTTATATTAATGTTTTGGCTAAGTGCTGTTAGCATGAAGATGGAAATAAATGTGAGTTTGAAATTGAAAGGTTGAGGCCTATTGAACAGGATTGGTTAGGATAAAAACATAATTGTTTATTTTTTGTATGAAAGCTCACTGATTATAAAGTTTATATTTAAAAAAAAAAAAAAAAAAAGCGAAATTTTCGAGAAAACTGTATCTGAAAACCTAAAAAACCTGCAACAACTGATTTCGGTTGTTACAACCAAAATAAAGAACATTGTGTTTAATTGCTGAAAATTGTGCATGATAAAGTCCAGATTAAGCCCAAATATTAATAGGTTCGTTATTTCATGCATATGGTTGATCACACCAAACATGACCACTGTCTGTAACTACTTTGTCAGCTCTACAAATCCTGTAGTATAGGCCCTATATACATTTTAAAAGTTTACACCTTTCCCCTTCTCGATAGAATTAGTTTTGTTCCGTTACTTTAAAAAATTAAACTGCACAAACATAGGTGCTCCCTATGTACTGGTAGTTCCCCTTAATTTGTACACATAAACCAGGCCGCGTATTTCTGCTTCATTTGCTTCGGGGTGTGTTTTGGGTGTTCAATTCAGGTGTGTATAGGTTTAATCCGCCGTGATCTAGATGGAATGGCGGTATATAAATACCTTGTTGTATGTATGTATGTATGTATCCAGCATTTATTTCCAGTCTGTAGTCTGATATGACGCGTTGCAAACAGCGGGCTTGGAAAAAACAAACAATGAAAATAGAATCAAGGTTTTTCATGTCATTTTCTAGCTAAAAAGTAACACAGAAACAAGAAAGAAATGTGTTCTTTATCAAATAAAATGTAGGGTGACCTCTTTACATCAGATTTGACTGCCCATGTAAAATCCGATTTGAAAACAGTTGTTCTGTAAGTAAGGTATTATCGGGTAAACATGTTGGCAGTTTAGTGATACCTTTCTGTTTCAAGGACATTTTAACGTACGAGTTAAATCCAATCTGGCGGTAGTCTCCGTCTGGTTCCTTGTTTACGCAATGATATAATCACCTCTTTAGGATGAAGGACCACACCATTTTCCCCTCAAGTCTCAGTGTAGGTTGTGCTGATTTTAACAGGAGGAAGACAAAGTTGTTGCGCTGAAATATAAATGTATTTCTTAATTGCTTGTTTCGTGTTTGCACAAAACGTGCAAAGTTCATGCTTGAAAAGTCTGTTCTGAATTGATGGCTTCGGAAGTGGCTACGGCTGGAGCGCCGAAAAGTCCTATTCTCCAACGTTGCCGTTGCAGTCAACAGACATTAGCCTTAGCCAAAGTGGCTTGGTTCGGACAAGGTCCTCGAAGTGTTTGTCTTATAAACCAAAACTGGTTCACCTCGCTACCAGCCATCTCTGCAGGATCTCTGTGTTTGCAAATATTGACCCTCTATAGTTTCTCCTTATTGATTATTACATTGCACTCTTAATGTGGACTGGAGACTTTAAAAGAGGTGCTCAGGGGGTGCAGTTGTGGAGATTCTGGAATGTCTTCCAGTTTCTTGAGAGGAGAGAACAAACAATCACTGTTTCCCCAGTAGGGTCGGTTGTTATTTGTACCTCAGATTATTTGACAAACTGCTTCTGGAGTTATATCGTTTGTGCTTTGAGTCTATCGAAGTGGAGTTGCCATCATACGCTACGCAGTGTCGGTGGCGACAGCTCTCAGTAACATTAAATCACTTTTTGTAAATCCCACGGCATCTATCCATCCATGTTTATCATTTTATAAAATAAAAATAATAATAATACTAATATACAGTACTCTAAAATTATGGCGCACTGGCGCAGTGTGAAAAACAAAAGTCTTGCCCCAAGAGTAAACTGAAATAACTAGACAAGCAAACGAGGTTTTAGTTTCCCCTTGAAGATGTCCACAGTTGTTTGCCGGAATTTTAAATTCCCGGTTCACTATTGATAATACCTTTACACTTGAATACGTAACATTCGCGATTAACGCACATACGGAAGCTTGTTGCGTTTGTGCACTCTTTCAGTTCGCAATAAGCTTCCGTTATGTGCACTCTTTCAGTTCCTAGCTCACAATTTCACAATGGAACTTTTCCTGGAAGAGTTTGATCAAAATACCAACCACCATTCTCAGGAAAGGTTATAAGGATATCGAAAAAGACAAAAGATACAATCATACAAGAGCTATACGTAGTCTGTAAACTTCTCATTAGATTCCGGTTCACTTTTATGTAATAAGGTATGGCAATAGTGAACCTGAAGCTAGTTACTTATTCACCTGCAAGGGTACAACAATAGTGTAGTTTACTTGGAATAGGGAACTAACTTTATTTCCAATAACTTTGATTTGTTGTTAGAATTTTAAAATGCATATGCGTTATAATACTACTTCATTGTTGATATAAAATGTTGTAACTTTTCTTTTTGTTATAGCAAAGACTTTCAGAAGAGACAAAGCGCATATTAAATCTAACCCCAGATGAAAGAACTGATGATCTCATCAAATACGTAAGTGCACCTGCCTCCAAAATGAGGATCATTTATTTATGGGGGTCAAGCCGCTCCATTTTGTGCCTGGAACTGGTGATCGATTTTACCAAACGCTCGCTCAGTAGATGGGTGGTGAGTTCTCTCCATTACTGGGTGTCACACACCTAGGCTTCAAATTTCAAGATAAGAACAGATTAGCTTTTACACTGGAACGGGATATAGTTTCTTTGATATGGTTTTTAATTAAATATTTCTTTCTCTTGACCTCTTGACCCCTTGACCCCTTGTACTGACGTCACACTTGGCTAGTGCCTGCCGCGTGGTCTACCATTTTGGGGAGTCAAAATGTCTGTAATATAAAGATATGGGGCGCTCTAACTACACGCGCGTCACCTATCATGCAGTAACAAACAGGAAACTTAATTCTCAAAATGGCGCTAGCAAGATTTTTCGTGTGATGACGTCCGGTAAATTTTGTCAATACTGAGGCAGCCTCGCAACGATGGGCAGCGCACTGTATCGATACCTCTGCATCACTAACGAGAATAACGAGCAAGGTATTCGTGGGCGGGGGGGGGGGGGGGGGGGGTGATGGCGTGGCGAGATCGTACACCTCTGGGAACGAGGTTGATAATGAGGGCCCACCCAAAGCCACGGCTATGGATTCGGCTACGCATAAAGTGCACGATTTCGAAGTTACTGACGAGGCATAAACCCTGGTTTCAAAAAGGTTGCTTACTTGTATGTAGGCCCCCTTTTTATCCGGGGGTATATAGATGTTGGATAACACAGCATGTTATTCGTTATACTGTTTTCATGCAAGAGTTCAGACCAAAAGCCCCGAATTGAACCTCAATTTCATGAGCACACATAACGAGGGAAGCTCCTCTATGATTCACTGGCTCTTTAAAAAGAGACCCATTAGATGGTGTACCCTTCGGATTTTACGTATGCCTTTAACTTTTTTTGTCACAATTTTGGATGTGTGTTCTTTTGAATAGATTGAAATTGCGCTGAGGAACATCCGAGCATTTGCGCAGTATCCACTCCGTATGCAGCATAAATTATGCAAAGTAGGCTGGCTGGAAGAGTAAGTACACATTGGATATGAATATTTAATACGGTGCTGAAGGTTTAGGTGGACGGACGGAGCCCAAACTCCAATAATAGAGTCAAAGCTCGGGGGGGGGGGGGGGGGGGGAGGGGTCAGCCCAGCTTCAAATTCTCATGCTTATATATAGCAATGGTCCATGTACATGCCCAATAGGGATATGAACGTCTGCCGAGCACATTCTGGTGGGTTTGTTCAGTGGGGCCATGAAGAAGGACCCTCATAATGAACTAGATCAGCTGATGGGTTTAAACCTTATGAAACCTACTGAAAATTGTTTGGCTTAGTCCCAGGTATCAAAAATAACCACTGCCAGACATGTTCAGTGGTGGTGTATGGCCTGCAAGACTTAAACAACCGGTACCCCCAACATGGGCAAGATCAGGTTGTGAGTTAACCCGATAACCCCGTCTTCGGGCTATAGTCCGGTTGTATTTTTTATTGTAGGCCTACATAAAAAAAACACATGTTGAATTTGAATTTATGTAGTCGCAATTCAACCATTTTTAAGAAGAGACAAACCTGTAAAACGTTTTCCACAGTCTTCGATGTTTTGTGAAAAATACAGTAGTGTTTTAAACGTACAAATTGCAATATTATAAACTAGGCCTAGGCGGCGCTTTGGTGTAGGGGATGGGCAGGCTTGGCTTTGTTGAACCTCAGCGCTTATCAAGAGTTTGACAAAACGATAAGACCTGCACCTAGACGTTACAGAGTAGGGTAACCGACCCTGGCTTCTTGAACAATAATCAAACAATATTGCTCAAATTAGGAGTGTATGAACGCAGGACACGAATATCAGAACTACATAAGTATTCTTGAATATCTCCTCATTTTATCTTTTTTTGAGGGGGGAAGGGCTTGTTTATAATTTAGTTTACAAAAACTACTAATTAAATTGCAGATACGAGACAAAAAGGGCGATTCTCCGTCAAGGTCACTCCCCACATGGCTTTTACTTCATATTATCCGGTGAAGGTAGGCCTAAGACATCCTTAAATACAACCTTGGAAGGACTTTGAAAAATAGTTGCCACTTGGTGAAATGAAAAAACGTAGCGCCCTCTGTAGCCACAACAGTTAAGTAGTGCATGCAATATATATATCATTTGGACGAGATGATAAGCGAATGAATAACAATTTTCCCGCGCGGGGATATTTCGGATGTTCGTCCACATGGCTCGCTCGGCAGCGACTGAGCGACACGGGAGAGTGGGTGCGGGATGGCAAGGGGGGATGTAACCCTCGTGGGTCTTCCAAAGTATGTAACCCACCTCCCGTCATTCTACTATAATCCACCACCTCTGTGTTTCGATTGCGTTGCAACCGAAACATTTCCTGCCAGAAATTTCAGAAGTGCGTAACTGGAGAACTAAAGTTCTTGATATACAAGGAAAAGAAACATTTATATTCAGTAGGCCTACTTAATCCTCTCACAAAATCTCTTTCCTTGTTAATATTTCGACAGTCATAGTAACAGTCTTGGACACAAAGAAGGGTAAACGAGTTGCTGAGACGGTAGCCACGCTAAAACGGGGAGAGAGCTTTGGGGTAAGAAATTGAGTCAAAGAATTGATTGAAAAACGAACGACCATGCACCCCCAACTAGCTAGTCTTGGTGAAAGACCTCGTGTTGGTTCGTCACAATTTTCCTCACGAGAGGGCGCTATCATACAAACAAATGAAAAGTTAACCTGACAAGTTATTGCCCCTTTCAGTTTATCCTTCTGTTCTTCTACTTGTATGTTTGAGTGGAAAATCATTTGTTTTCATAGGCCCCACTGTTAACGACGAAATTGCATTTTCCTTACATGTAATGTGTCATATAAATATGGCTTCTTTAGGCAATTGTCAGATGACAATAAATTGATTACTTTAATTTTGATGTTTGAAAATTCCCGTATAGTGACCTTGGCATACACCACCATTTCATTTTCCATGGTAGGAATTGGCTATCCTAAACAGAACGCAGAGGGCGTCAACCGTTATATCACAGGACAGAGTTGAACTTCTCGTCATATCGGTGGAGGTAAGATACAGTCGACATCAACAAACTGGGGACAAAAAACCAACAAAAACACCCCAATGACACCAACAACCTTAGATTCAAATTTTTGAGTGAAAATTACCTCTTTCTTGAAAACTCTTTTGCTTCAAAGACGGTCGTTTCAAGCAAAGTTTTTTAATATCAACAGCTCTCCATGAGTGCTCTTTACCAGATAAGTTTTCCTATCAACAATCTGAGAAAAACCCAACAAAAAACACCCCAATTACCCCCAACAGCCTCAGATTCAAATTTTGGGTGAAAAATTATACAGCTCTTTCTTGAAAACTACTTTACTTCAAAGAAGGTCGTTTCTAGCAATGTTTTTTTAATATCAACAGCTCTCCAGTGCTCCTTACCATTTGAGAGAAAGTTGCGAGATTTATGCCTTTACGTCTAAAATAACTCTTCTGCTTTGGCGTTAATTTTGTCTCCATCATCTGCACAGGACTTCGAGGATATCTTCATGCTGTCCGGTGGCATCAAGAAGGTCAACGACCCCGACCAGCACGCCTTCCTGACGTCACTTGCGTGTTTAAAACACTGGCCCCTCCAGCTGATCGAGAAACACCCCAAAGACTGCCGCTTCCACTTCTTCAAGTAAGGATTTATACTTATACATGAAATTGATGAATTTTGAGTCTTATATAGCGCGCGTTTCCATCCAACAAGGTGCTCGAACAGAGAGAAACACTTTTAAGGCAGGTTTCTAAGCTTTATGAAATATGAGACACATTAACGTAGTACCTTACAAGGGTTTACAAGGTACTGCAACGCACTCGGCAACCACTGCCAGAAACACCAGGGCAAACCCCCTTCTGTTGGCGAGAGGTGTACACTTTACATCCAATCCAAAGGGCGAAGCAGTAATGGTTAAATGTCTCGCTTATGGACACAAGTGTCAAGACCGGGACTCGAACCCACACTCTGCTGATCAGAAACACCGGAGCTTGAGTCCGGTGTGGTTGACGGCTCAGCCACGACACGCCATCATTAGTGGAGAGCCTGGTCCTTTCTCTTTTTCAACAGCAAAACGGATGAACACCGTGGTAGCAGCCACATCCCTATCTGTATTGATGTATTCCAAGCATGCAGTGTTTTTATTACGGAGATGAATATTCAGTCAAAATGAAAGTCGTTTCAAAACTTTTATTTTTTTAACAATTTATTTCTCGATCTGAAAGCTCGCTGATAATGAAAAAGTAAACATCCATACTAGTCATTCCATTGTATATTTTTCTAAATGTTTGAATTATTTCTTTCAAATATAAATTTACAGAGATGGAAATGTGTTGATAAAGGACAGTCTCCTTTCAGAATGGATCTACATCATCAAATCGGTACGTATTGATTACAGTGGCTGAAATAAAGGGGTGTGGCGGGGGGGGGGGGGTCGGACCGTGGCAGTAACCCCTCTTCCCACTTACAGGGCCAAATTTCATAGATAAACAGCAAATATTGCTTAACTGCTTTCAGCTATTAGCAAAAATAAACATGATACCAGTCACAGATGGTAGATGTGGGAATACTATTTTGGCTGGTAATCTTATTCTGGTTAGCATAACTTTTTTTTGCGCTGAGCTACTTTTTCTGCTTTAGCAGCCCTGTGAAATTGGGCTCAGTTGTCCATATGCATCCCCGGTGCCTCCCATTTGGATTAAGAAGAAGAAAGAAAAAAAATATATATATATAAAAAAATCGGAATAAAATGTTACATTTGAGAAGCTCTCATTTAGTATTAATTTCAATGTTTTTTAAATTAAGCTGCCATTTATACGCAGAAAATCTGTTTGTTTTTACCCCCACGTCAGACTATCTTGTATTTGCATAAACATTAATAATTAATAGTAAATGGCGTAACAGGAGCGCTGAAAAGGTGTAATGTTGTTTTAAAAAAAATTGCAATCGGAAACTACGGTTTTAAGTGATCAGAAGTGCCACAGAAAAATTGTTGCACCACTTCTATTTGTTTACCCTTGATTCGTCTCTGTTTTATTCTCTAAAACATCCCGGTATCTGCGCTGTAAAGTTACCGAGATGGCCGTATGTTATTCATGGTTTATTAAAAAAGTCGGGGCCAGAGGCAAAATTGCAACGAATTGTACATACAAAATTACATGATTTATGTGTTCTTAAATTGAAAAACGTTTTTGTATACAGACGTCTGTTTCCTGAGGCTATGCACTTTTAATATGTAATTGAGCATAATAGTTTATGCTTTTACAGTGTGTAGAGCAAAATATGACAAATGGTCTCTTGCCTACCGGCGCCACTGGACCGAAGCTTTAGGCAATTTGCAAAAGCTCATGAACGTGGCCTGCTCTCTCACAAAGTTAACCCAGTGAGTTCCCCTTGTGGTTTATAACTTGACATTTGAAATAAAAAAAAGTCGCATCCCCTTAAGGTGATCCCCTTGCTGCCGCTTCCCAGGTTGTATCGTGAGGTTTGGTGTAATCCCTGGCTACACGGCAGCTAACGGTTGTATGGCTTCTGACTGGCACCCCCGAATAAAAAGATAATAGGGAGGTTTCGCATACGAACGGATACGGTTAATGCGACGGATACGTCATCATTACGACGTCATACGCTACTCGCTATCCGCTATACGTGCAGACGACACTGATATCCCGCTTGCTACACGTAAGTAAAAAACACGTAGGAAAACTCTAACTTCTAGTAATTCTCCTGTATTTGTTTCCAAATATGTATGAATAGTATCAAAATAAATGAATCACTGAACATGTACGTGTCATTTTGTTGATTTCTAAAGACTTTGAAATACGAAAAAATGCACTGTTTCTTCGTCATTTTCCTCTAAAGCTATGAACATAAGCTCGTCTATGGAGGATGCCATGTTGAACAGCGCCACCAAGTGCTGTGCTGGAACAGCGAACAGTGCCACCAAAACGCTGGGATTGCAAAACAACAGTAAGGCTGCTAACGGTTACGGATAGCTAAACGTATGCGTATGCGTATCCGTTCGCGTGCGAAACCTCCCTAATGACAAAATAGGGAGATCGCATAGGGCTAGACAGCTCAGTTTGTTGGGCGTTAAACCGTATAGGTCGTTGGTTCGAATTCCGCTCTTGTCAATTTTTCTTTGTTCAACCAAAAAAACAAATTATGAAATTTACCTAGTCAGAATTTCTTGTGGTTTATTATCATTAAAATATGAAAGCTAAAAAATAGCATAAGCCTACTGATTGAAATGTTTATACAACAAACAAATCTTCAATCTCACTTTTTGTTCGAGGATGCCATGCATGGAAGTTGAGTTCATCGTACTCAACGGAAAGTCAGGTTACGTGATCCTGTGTTGTTCCCATTTCGCTTACCAGTACTTAACCCTCCGAGACACCGCCAACAAAAAAGTCCCATCGTGACAGTATTGCAGACGTTTTGATTGTCAGTTTGATATTAGCGTGTAATACATTTTTTGAGAACACAATCACTTTTAAATCGCCAAAACCATTACATATAGACCCTTGTGGCTAAATAAAATAAAATTATAATAGCAAAATTTCCTTTGAAATTAGCCATTTTGTATAAACTATAAATAGAGACAAATATAGGCTAATTTCACCTATTAGTGGTAATTAGGTCAAAGGCTAAGTAATTGCTGTACAATTCCTTTGGGAAAACCGGGAGAGCTGGTCCTTGGTGGGTTTTTTTCAGTGAAAAGCAACCCTGATGGTAACAAGACAGTTGCCATGCTATTTGGCTAGGTGTATAGTTGGGGAATATGGAATTTTGTAAATAAAAAAAAATAAAACAAATGGCGGAGTGCTGACTTTTTAAAAAGTGTTACTAAATAAATCCACCATGGCATCATGCAGTGTTAAAGGAGGGGGTGCGTGGGGGGCACCAGCATCTTTTTTAAACAAAGAAAATTAAACCCCACGTCTGAGTTCCCAGCACACTTTAGAACCACATTAACGAAACGAAAAGGAGTAGATAGCCCGCATCTTTTTGGAACATGCGTTTCCCTCGATCAAAACAAGTGTTTGTAACCTATTTAAAAAGCAATATAATGTTAATATCATAAAAATAAGCACAATGAATTTTGTTCTGGCAAGCATACTTTTAGGCAAAATCATTCGTTTTGGTTGATGCCGACAGAATAGAGGTTTTTCGGTGATGCAAAAAGGGAAAATGCAAAGAATACAAATACAAAGAATGCAAATCCAAAGAATGCAAATCAAACCCACACATGATGATGGGATTCTAGAATATCATTGTTTCTCAGGGTGGATAGCATTTATCAGTAACTTTTTCTTTTCAGTTAAAACATAACGCTGGCACCCCGTGTATTCACACTTCTTTAAAATGAGCAACCATTGCAGCGTTAAGTACAAAATAATCTGTGTATCTTGTTGAGCTGGGTTTTATTCAACAAAACAGACACCGTTCTAAAACAAGTTGAATGCCTATATGTTTTGTGAATAGATTGTTTCAGTAAACTGCGATATATTATGAAAGGAATTATATACAGGTATTAGTAAGGATAAAAAGCATCCCTCTAATTTAAGTCTGAAAGCTTACTGATTATGAAGTCATATTCGAGGAAACTGTATAATTACTTTTTTATATTATAAAAAAGTAAAAAAACCTTTAAAAAAACCCTGCAGCAGTTGATTTCGGTTGTTATAGCCAAAATCAAGGACAATAATGTGTTTACATGGTGAACATTTTGCATGGTTTTTCACTATTTTCTCCTTATATACCCGCACAACGAATTAAGCCCAAATATTCACAGGTTTGTTATTTCATGTATAGGCCTATGGTTAAATACACAAAACGTGAACACTGTCTGCGACTATTTTGTTAGCTCCATCAATCGTGAATTATACATACACGCTTAAAAACCGACTCTTTCATAATGTATATAATATATTCATATCATTATGACTCTAATTCTAAACCAGATGTGTTGAGCAACATTTTCACTTCAGTACTCTTGGTAAAGCACTGCGGCATCACTGGCCCGCCACCCACCCGACACATGTCACGGATTGCAACATCTTAACTCTGTGTCACACGGGGCAATTTACAGGCAACCAGTTCCAGGCAATCTCCAATAAAAACATTCTTTTATGCTCCTTCGCTACGCTCATACGCATAAAAAAAGTTTTACCCTTATGAACGACCAAATCAATCACAGAAATAAGCATTCGAATATATTCTTCAATTTTATTTGAAAACATGGGAATAAGGCCGGGATTCGGCTGCATCTGAACTTTGACAAAGAACAACGCAGTAATGGGTTTTACCTCGAAAAAGATTATGATCAGCAGAAGCAGAGTTAGCCTTGTATGGGAAAACCATCTTGGGCCTGTCGAAAGGGAAAGACCTCTTCTGACGCTTCCTTCCTTCTAGGTCTTTGAGGGCAGCTTCTTCGGCGATAAGAACTTTCTTTTGGACCTCTGCCGATTGATTCTTTCTTTCCGCCGCTTTCCAAGTGCTGGACCGTTACCCAGCCGGCTTTACTGGTGTCCGCTATCTTGATTTTTTGCTTTCTTTCAGCAATTAAATCTTCTGCCTCAGTGATGGTGTCAAAAACTTCTTGCGGATCGCTTTTTTGAAGGAGTGCCTTCTTTATTTTACCGAGGAATATTTCAAGCTCGCCACAGAAAGCGTACTGTGCTGTGTTCCCGGGTTTCGATAGCTCTCGGGCTTCTAGCTTATTCTTGATTTCTTTGAGCTCGGTGTCGTCTTTAGCTTTGTTTGCGTTTGTTACTGCTTCAAATTTTGAGTCGAAATAAAGCTGGAACTTTTCGAACAGGACATTTGTGTCCAAGTTTCCAGGTTGTTCTTGAGGCATAGACATGGTTATGATTTGTCGTAACCAAGGGCGTCGATGGGTGGGGGACGGGGGGACGGGGGGACATGTCCCCCCCACTTTTTAGACTGGGGGGGGGGGGGACAGCATATCAGAGATCCCCCCACTTTTTGATTGACTGTTCATTAGAAATATGCAACAACATATAAAAATATACACCATTTTCTAGATTTAATATTTCATTACATTTTTTTCTTCAAATAAAAGTATAGCGAACAAACGGTGAAATGTTTTCTTCATTTTCATCTTTTGTTCTGATGGACCACGCGCAGAATGACATTTTGGGTCTATTTCCGTTTCTAATACAGACAATAGACGACAAGTTTCGTCCAAGACATGAACGCCAAAATCCCGCTTACATATCTTGTTAGCATTCAAGTTATGCGTCGTTTGTGTATGCTTAATTGTACATGTACGGTAACATCCCTCCACAAAGGATGTCTGTGTGTGCGCGCACGTGCAAATGTGTTACATTTTGTTACCATCGCACAATGCACAAAATGTAGTAAAATCCATTAAAATAAATAGGAGCAGTTTGGGCCATGACAAGATTAATTGTTGAAGAAGCAGTATTTTGTTTTTTCGAAGAACTTCAAGCCGTTCAAGCTGACACACGATAAACGCCGGACTCCCGAAGCATGTTTGTATTTGGTAGAATCTCGGTTTTACATAAGGGAAACCCAGGCCCAAACACCATTTCGGATGATGTTATTGTTAAATATCACCCCCTGTAACTCGCCTCCTGGTCAAACAAAAAATAGGGAACAAAAAGTAATGGTGTGGGGTGCAAATAATGTAAGATGTATTTTGTCAAGACTTGCTCGCCCGTCCCCCCTACTTTTCAGTAGCGATCGACGCCCTGCCCTTGGTCGTAACAATTAGCCCTGATAAATGCTCAATGTGTACTCAGCGACAGAAAAAGACCTGAACTGGATACGCATAGTTTCCTTTAGCCTATATACCATTATACGCTTCAGCAGTTTGCTATTATGCTTCAATGATTTTTGGAATGTAATGGTTCGATCGATCTCAGTATGGTGAAATCGATTGCCAACGCCCTAAACACGTGACCGGGGTGCTACAGACGCATTAATTTGGTTCTTTCAATCGAACAAAACTAAATATTCATATTTCAGTTTTATGGCCTGTATAGTAGCGAACGAATAAACTAATAAAATACTCAGGGGGAAGAAATAAATACCACGATCAAGCAGAAGAATAAATCACATAAAAATAATTGTTCGTCTGTGCATTCAAAAAGCCTAAACAAACAAACCCAGAATTGTCATTTTTCCAAATGAACAACAGTTGTGTAAAAAAAAAAGACGTCTGCTGCGGACTCGTTTTTCTATGCAACGGTTGTTTACTACCCTTTATTCCACCGTTCAGGTCCAAATGTATTATAAGAAAAAAAAAAGAAAAAAATGTTCAAACTTGTTTTGACAAATTCATCTGACTTATTTTGTTGTTCTGTTTTCTCAATAGGGGAGCTGTTCAGTGCTAAAGAAACTGAAAAGAGTTTCTCCCTCGATCCCAAGTCGACTGAAACGCAAAACATCACCCGTACCTGGAAATAACGGCTCTGCCTTAGGTAAAATAAAAGGTTGAACAAGATTTTGTAGATTGGTCGAGACGATTCGTCTTAAAGGTTATTATACAGGATTGGTAGAGCTGGCAAAAATAGTCGCAGACAGGGTTCTTGTTTTGTGTGATAAACCATCTACATGACATAACAAACCTGTGAAAATTTGGGCTATAAATCCGTTGTGTGACTCGGGACAATTAGTGAAAAAACCACGAACAATTGTCAGCATGTGAACACATTGTCATTAGTTTTGGTTGTAAACAACTGAAATCAGCTGTTTAAAAAAAAAAAATTAAAAGGTTTTCATATACAGTTTTATCGAATAAGACTTCATTTCAGAGGGAAATATTTCACAGAATTTTTTTTTTTCAGACTAAAATTAAGCAATGATGTTTTTATCCTTACAATCCTGTATAAACCTTTAACAAGAAAACACGAAATTGAAACGCAAACATAAAATAATGTATTATAATTGTAATTCACTCTAGAAAACGATTGTTTCGTGTCCATCTACAGCATTACCAGTTACGGCTGATACCTCTGACCAAACCCTACTGTCCCCGATCAAGAAGAAACTCCGTCGTCACAAGAGAAATCATACATGGCCCTCCATAAAACGACCAGGCCGGGAGGGCGGCCAGCCGGGAGCGGACGACGCCCGGCTCGGGCTTCGCAGCGACACCGGCATGAGGCGAGACGGTACGGTGATGTATGGTTCTACCGTGCTACCGGGTCAGGCAACGCGGACGCTGCAGAGAAACCCAAGAGTGAGAAGCTTGCATTGTCGAACTGTCGATTTCCTATTTCTACATTCAATTTCATTTTTCAATATTTTTCAACATTTTTCATTTAATAGCTATTTTTAAAGCTTATGTCATAAGCTTTCATTGGCTTTTCACGCAAGAAAAATCAGCCAATGATAAGTGGTAGCTAACTAGAAATAAAAAATGCACGTCCAACAGCCATGTGTACAAACCATTTTGCAAATGCCCAAGTTTTTGCATGTTTTTCGTTTTGATACGGCTTTAGGCTATCTGTCAAAATAAGTTCAGAGAAGAAAAAAAAAAATTGCCGAAAACCGGGCCATACGAGTGTTGAATATAACTTGGTTTTTAGAGTGCTGTAGGTGTTTTTGAGAAAGAAAAAAAATGGGTAACAATTTTTGAAATGTGGAAAAAATAGCAAGTAACAGATAGCTGTGACATATTTTGCCCTTAACAGAAAGGAATGTATTTGACCACTGCAAGGGATTTCCCGAGGATCGCAACGCTCAACAAAGAGGTTAAATTTCACGGCGGAAGTGAGGAGAGTTTAGAGGGTAAGTCTTATGATGGCCACAATTACCAAAACTACAGTTTTTAAATTATATGAAAGAATGAAATATAATTGGAATTCTATGAATAATAATGAAGTACAAGTCTTCAGAGGGATTGCATTCCTTCCTACGTGATGGCATGCGGATCACACAATACATTTAAAGGTTGTATTGTTATTCAAATAAGTCCAAAGGGAGATGCCCGTATATAAGCCCCGGACATAAGTCATGAGGCATCTTTTCACCATTTCAGGCTGCAACATTTTAAAAACAGCCGACTGGTCTAATACTTTTGCGAAGTTTTATAATAAGCCAACCGAGGAAGTTTCCTTCGGTAAAGTAGTGCTTAGTTCTAGTATGTAAATTTATGTTATAATTTACAATTATAAAAGAGTGTTCCTCAAACGATTTATACCTGGTTTCATTTTTTGACCATCACAGAATGTTTATAAATACTTTGAACATGCAATCCCTCTGAAGACTTGTACGAATGTTATGAAATAGAATTTTTAAATTATATGAAAGAATGAAATATAATTGGAATTCTATGAATAATAATGAAGTACAAGTCGAAGAGGTCCCGCCCGCTGCTGGTTTTTTTTTTAACCCTCCCTATACTGTTTGGTCAAAAAACTCCATGACCTCAGAAAAGATGCCTCATGACTTATGTCCGGTCCGGGGCTTATATACGGGCATCTCCCTTTGGTATGGTGTTCCATATGTGCCACTCCTTTCCGTCGCCTTTTCAATTTTTTCCGTCGCCTTTTCAATTTTAGTCCGTCGCCTTTTCAATTTTGGTCCGTCGCCTTTTCAATTTTGGTCCGTCGCCTTTTCAATTTTGGTCCGTCGCCTTTTCAATTTTGGTCCGTCGCCTTTTCAATTTTGGTCCGTCGCCTTTTCAATTTTGGTCCGTCGCCTTTTCAATTTTGGTCCGTCGCCTTTTCAATTTTGGTCCGTCGCCTTTTCAATTTTGGTCCGTCGCCTTTTCAATTTTGGTCCGTCGCCTTTTCAATTTTGTCCGTCGCCTTTTCAATTTTGGTCCGTCGCCTTTTCAATTTTGGTCCGTCGCCTTTTCAATTTTGTCCGTCGCCTTTTCAATTTTTCCATCGTGGGTCCACGTGACTACCAGGTGATTATCACATGACTCCAAAGGAAATTCGACCTTTGGGAGGCATACCGCTGTTGCCAAAATGTATACGTTGCTTCATCCACAGTCGAGACCAGATAGCTATGGGGCGCCGTTTGTCAATTAATTGTTTAGCGTATTTTTGACGTGTTTTTACCATGGTTTGTAATAATTAGATGTAAACCATAGAAAGTGCTGTCAATTTATTTTGTGGTTTACATACAATCAAAGCTTATAAACCATGAAATTTTAAGCACCTTCAAAACATGTAAACATGGTTTACAAATCATGATTCATGGTTTATAAACCATGAAAATTTAAGCACCCCTCAAGTTTTTTTTTTTTTTTTTTGTTTTTTTTGGATAATATATGTTTTATCCAGGAATTCTTAATTTCTTTATTCTCGTGTGATTTCCATTTTAACTTTTTGTGTCATTTGTGTATATGTTCGTCGATTATTTTATGTTTATTTTAAAGCATGTTATATTTATTTAAACTAAATTTAACTAAAACTTCTTGCCTGTTTATTATTATTTTATTAATGTGTATAACTTTTAATGAATCTTATGTTACTTTAATTGTTTTATAGTATTGTTTTTACATTCAGGGCCTCGTGGGAGACCACATTAATGTGAACGAGTCACCCTGATTAAAGATCAGATATAAATAAATAAATAAATAAATCCTCAAAACATGGTTTATAAATCATGGTTTTATAAACCATGAAAAGTGAAGCATCATAAAACATGGTTTACAAACCATGAAAATCGTGTGTTCACAAATCATGCGGGTTTATAATTAACAGGCACGTAGGAAGATGACTTTAACAGGGAGGGGGGCAGGTTATATGGTCACTCACCTTACACTTTACCCGAATCCCTCGATCACCAGAATTGCATAAAATCGATGTAAAACTTGAAGTTAAAAATATTTGTGTAAACATGGAGGTAGGAACTTGGAAGTGTAAAGCGCACACAGGCTTCTCCATTTGTAACTAAAATAAACTTGAGGGGTGGGGTCCAGGGGCCGGCCTCACGGCCCCTGGTGGGGTCCAGGGGCGAAGCCCCGGTGGGCGAAGCCCCCCGCAGCTCTGAGCTTTTGGCGTTTTGGGGTCGAAAAATCAAGCCTCCGTGTACCTAAATACAGAGGAAAAGAGCACTTCTGATCAATATCAATCGTCTAATTTTACAGGAAAATTTCCTGTAACATCAACGAATAGGGACTCCTAGAAAATGTTAATCCCACGCTGGCTTTTGTATACACGCATAACAGGGGCGGATCCAGGATTTTTTTAACCGGGGGGCACAACGGCGCAACCAGGATTTTGTATTACAGGGTAAACCAAAAATGGGTGGGGTCCAGGGGCGAAGGGTGGGGGTTCAGGGGGCTTCGCCCCCTGAAGCTCTGAGCTTTTGGCATTTTGAGGGGTAAACAATCAAGCCTCTGTGTGCCTGAAACCGAAAAGCCTTTTAAGCTCTTCTGATTCATACCAATTTTCTAATTTTACTCAAAGAAACTGTTAATCCCACAAATCTCGCGTTTGGATCTGGTCGCTGCAATATCTGGTTTCATGCATATTCATTCAAATTAGTTCAAGCTTAGTGTATAGTTTTTACTTGAATGCCAGAACGACATGAACTATACTTTATCCAGGACAAATTGGCACGTCAGGTTTCAAACGCTTATGTTATCGTGCAAATCTAAGCAATTACAAGTGACATATCATGAAAGATTCATTTTGGCAGAAAGAAACATGTACAAATTTGATAGGCATAGGATGAAAAAGAAATTCATCCTGCCGCTTGGGGAAAAGACACCACACACACTTGTGGCTAATTTTTGTGGCTAATTTTTAAGCAAGTAGGCCTAGATAGTTTAAAAAATTAAACTTAAAATAAAAAAATAATAAAATTTTACCCGGGGGGGAGGTGCCCCCTGGATCCGCGCCTGCATAAGGAATGGGCGCCTCCTAGGATCCCTTCACTGTTGACCCCATACTGTGTGGTACAAATATAACAAAAATGGGGCCGGGCGTCTGCGAAGAAACTTCAAGATTCCGTAAGCAAATGTATTCAAATAGCCACTTTGTCAATGTGATCTGATTAAATGGCCTACAGAAACTGCAGTACTATTCCCTCAGAACACATGAACAAGCCAATTTATCATCCGGACAATTTTTTTTTAGGGGGGCCCGGCCCCCCCGCATTTTTTTCAGCGGGGGCCAGTGGGCCCCCCGCCCCCCCCGGTTCCTACGTGCCTGATTAACCATGAAAATCGTGTGTTCACAAGTCATGGTTTATAAACCATAAAAAACGTGTGTTCACAAATCATGGTTTATAAACCATGATTTGTAGACCATGTTTTGATGCTTAAATTGTTATGGTTTATAAACCGTGTTTTGAAGGTGCTTAAATTTTCATGGTTTATAAACCATTTTTTATGAAGCTTCAATTTTCATGGTTTATAAACCATAATTTATAAGCTTTGATTGTATGTAAACCACAAAATAAATTGACAGCACTTTCTATGGTTTACATCTAATTATTACATCGATTTTATGCAATTCTGGTGATCGAGAGATTCGGGTAAAGTGTAAGGTGAGTGACCATATAACCTGGCCCCCCCCCTGTTAAAGTCATCTTCCTACGTGCCTGTTAATTATAAACCCGCATGATTTGTGAACACACGATTTTCATGGTTTGTAAACCATGTTTTATGATGCTTCACTTTTCATGGTTTATAAAACCATGATTTATAAACCATGTTTTGAGGATGCTTAAATTTTCATGGTTTATAAACCATGAATCATGATTTGTAAACCATGTTTACATGTTTTGAAGGTGCTTAAATTTTCATGGTTTATAAACCATAATTTATAAGCTTTGATTGTATGTAAACCACAAAATAAATTGACAGCACTTTCTATGGTTTACATCTAATTATTACAAACCATGGTAAAAACACGTCAAAAATACGCTAAACAATTAATTGACAAACGGCGCCCCATAGCTATCTGGTCTCGACTGTGGATGAAGCAACGTATACATTTTGGCAACAGCGGTATGCCTCCCAAAGGTCGAATTTCCTTTGGAGTCATGTGATAATCACCTGGTAGTCACGTGGACCCACGATGGAAAAATTGAAAAGGCGACGGACAAAATTGAAAAGGCGACGGACAAAATTGAAAAGGCGACGGACCAAAATTGAAAAGGCGACGGACCAAAATTGAAAAGGCGACGGACCAAAATTGAAAAGGCGACGGACAAAATTGAAAAGGCGACGGACCAAAATTGAAAAGGCGACGGACCAAAATTGAAAAGGCGACGGACAAAATTGAAAAGGCGACGGACCAAAATTGAAAAGGCGACGGACCAAAATTGAAAAGGCGACGGACCAAAATTGAAAAGGCGACGGACCAAAATTGAAAAGGCGACGGACCAAAATTGAAAAGGCGACGGACCAAAATTGAAAAGGCGACGGACCAAAATTGAAAAGGCGACGGAAAAAATTGAAAAGGCGACGGAAAGGAGTGGCACATATGGAACACCATACTTTGGACTTATTTGAATAACAATACAACCTTTAACATGTATTGTGTGATCCGCATGCCATCACGTAGGAAGGAATGCAATCCCTCTGAAGACTTGTACGAATGTTATGAAATAGAATATACGTCTGTTCCGCAAACAGAGAAACAACATTTTCTTATTACATAAGCCTAACCAAGGGCGTCGATCGCTACTGAAAAGTAGGGGGACGGTCGAGCAAGTCTTGAAAAAAATACATCTTACATTATTTGCACCCCACATTTTTAATATGCTTCGGGAGTCCGGCGTTTATCGTGTGTCAGCTTGTAGTTCTTCGAAAAAACAAAATATTGCTTCTTCGACAAATCTTGTCATGGCTCAAACTGCTCCTATTTATTTTAATGGATTTTACTACATTTTGTGCGTTGTGCGATTGTAACGAAATGAAACACATTTGCACGTGTGCGCACACATACTTCCTTTGTGGAGGGATCGTGTACCGTACATTATAGCATACACAAACGACGCATAACTTGAATGTTAACAAGGTATGTAAGCGGGATTTTGGCGTTCATGTCTTGGACGATACGTGTCATCTATTGTCTGTATTATATAAGCGGAAATGGGCCCAAAATACCATTCTGCGCGTGGTCCATCAGAAAAAAATATGAAAATGAAGAAAACATTTCATCGTTTGTTCGCTATTCTTTTACTTGAACAAAAATTTTAATGAAATATTAAATCAAGAAAATGTTGTTGCATATTTCTAATGAACAGTCAATCAAAAAGTGGGGGGGACATCTGATATGCTGTCCCCCCCCCCCCCCAGTCTAAAAAGTGGGGGGGGGGGGACATGTCCCCCCCGTCCCCCACCCATCGACGCCCTTGAGCCTAACACAAAACTAATGAACACGGTAGCATTTTTGTTCTGAAGTATTGGTACAAAACATTGTTACGACCCCTGGCCATTCCTTACATACTTCACTCCCCACACGTTTCTTTCTTTTCTGGAATGCTACTAATTGGCTATGTGCGGGTAAGGCTTGACCACCTTTGATGTGGTCCTCAGTCAGTGCCCAAGCAGGTATTGTGCGACCCGTTTAGCGCAGCGTCGGGCCCGCGCCTCCTCCGTCTACGCTGGCTATACTCCTCCCTCTCCACCGATAGATCGTGGCCGAGAGTGACGGTGCTGCTTGACTGGACCCCGGACTGTCGTGGCTCATGGGCTGAATTCCAGGGTATACGCCCACCCCTAACCTACCTGTGACTGTGGGCTAATTTTGTGCGGGCTGTTATAGGAGATGCTGGGCCTTACGTCTGCACTTTAAATCTTGTTATAGGGAGCCGACTCAGGGCGGGGGCATATTCTTTAAACCGCCTTAAGGTAAATAGTTTACTCAGCAGATTGCTTTGATTTATCTTTGCCGGCTTACCATTCATTTTTGCCTCTGTTTTGAATAAATCCTGACTTATTACCTGCTTTGTAATTTAAGTGGCTTTACCGTTGCTGTAACTCATTGTTCTGCTGATCTGTTTATGAATTAAATATCACTCTAAGTGTATTTCATTAATTGCTTTTGTGTGCTTCTACTTTATACAAGGTCTAATTGTTTTTGTCCCATTTCACACACATTTTTGCTATCATGCTTTTCAGCACGTAACTATAGACCATGTGACTTGTGACATCACATGTTTACAAAAGAGTCACAGAGCCTGGACTTCCTGCAGGCACGATCTGTACGCAGCTCAATGGAAGAAAACAATCAATCTTATGCTTTATGGAGATTGCACTGTCTGATTTGTCTCAACTTTTTATATAAAGAACGGGGGGACATCTCAAAAGCTGTACTGCTGTTACTTTTGTAACTCTTGAATTTATGTGAAAATTATGACACAAAATGTAAATGTTCCCATACGACCAGTGTAGTATATTGCCTGTCGGGAAATGCATTAGAACGTATATGTGTGTTGTGTGTTGTGTGTTGTGTGTTGTCATTTAGCCTTCGAGAAAGACTCTGCTAGGGTCGAAACGTCAGGCCACTAACTTATTTTTTGCATTTTCTATATGCAGAAGACTTTAGTTTAGTTTCAGTATTAAAGCTCACTGATTACAAAGTTGATATTCATACCATGATCTCTACAGAGAAACATTCCCATCTGAATCACATGTCAAAGGACGAGAATTGTTAAGTACCGTTTAAAGACACTTAATCACAATTATTGCTTGTTTCAATTGGGGACTTTTTGGACGCAGACTTCTAGATAAATATAATTGTCTCAGTAATGTGCGCATGCTCAGGATGTAAACAATGGAAAGTCTGATGCGACCCAACGTTCAAAAGTCTCCCATTGTGTGCACACCCCCCCCCCCCCCCACCAAAAGCACATACCGTTTTTGTTATTGTTTTTTTTCTTTTTCAAATGTGATCACTGAAATATTGTGAACAGTTCACATGCTGATTGTTTCCTGTATTTAATGAAAACTATGGGTTGTGAACGAATTTACTCTCCACAGGAAAAAAGAGCTGTATTTATTGTGAACAATTTCTATTTTCTAACCTGTTATAGGCCTACTTAAAAAAAATATAAATACAAACTTGTAAAGCAATAATTTTTAAAAAAGTGTTATTCGTTTCTGAGTTGAAGTGCTTTAAATGATAAAGACGCTTTTACAGATGTGTTTTGACTTGCTATTATTATTAATATAGATGAGAAAATAGAATTAGCTGTTGCAAACTGCTTACCAACTGCTTGGTATAAATGCAAAAAATAAGTTAGTGGCCTGACGTTTCGACCCTAGCAGAGTCTTTCTCGAAGGCTAAATGACAACACAACACACATACAAGCAGACAAGAGTTGCAAGAGTAGTCGTGTGGAAATACATGAATAGAGAGAGTGGAGGGAGAAAAGCAGAATGCATTCAGAGAAGGCAGGGGGTAAGCAGGGATTATGAAGACAAAGGGGGGGGGGGGGGGGGGGGGGTTATGAAGGGAAGGGGATAGCTTGACCACAAGAAGTTGGGAACACAAAGGACAAAATGGAAGGTTAGAAGAGAGGTAAATAATTAGTTAATACAATGTAGGGCAGACTAATAAAATGGATATCTGTGTGGGAAAAGGAGAAGGCAAAGACAAAAAGTTATTAGTCATTTCCTTCTTGGATATTCAAACCATGGGGCTGAGTGGTCTTTATGCGTCTTATTCAAAGTTTTTCCCTACTCAGACGGACAGTCTCTCTAGCTGCAGTTACCTAGTGCCTCAATGCCCTGTAAATTCATGTCAGAAATGGAGTGGTTAGGAATGGTTATATTAGAAATGGAGTGGTTATATTATTAATATAAATACTATTTTTTGTTGTATGAATCTATTTCTATGCTATCCTGAACCTATTTCTATGTTATTCCTAATGGCAGATGAGCAGTCAGACGTTGAACCAGAGACAGCATTCGTACAGAGACGGCGAGAGTTCCATTCCGATCTAGACAGTACCAGAACGGTAAGTGTAATCTTGTGTTTTGAACAGCTAATAATAAGGCCATAATATATACCACACGACAATTGTTCAGGCAACTTGGAGGCAACCAACTCCACTGCATGCATAAGGAACATAGGCAGTACAACATACAATTTACTGACAGTATCTTTATACCGTCCCCTTGATAATTATGAGGATATTAACATGTGAATGTTTTCTCTTTTTGGAGACTGGTTGCCTGTAAACTGCCCCTTGTGCCATGGCCTTAAGTCAGGGGGTCGAGCGTGTCAAATTCCACATGTTTTACCTGTTCGCCTTTTTGTATGTCTAATATCGTGGAACGGAACCTAGTCTTGGTTCCAATACCCTCCAGTGATGTAGTCACGAAAACCTAACCGCTATCTAAACCGCTATCTAAACCGCTATCACCCCAATAACTACTCGCCACTAGAGGGCGCTATCACCCTCTGGTGGCGAGTGGTTCGTGGGGTGGTGAGAGCAGTTTGGAGCGAGAGCGGTTAAGGTTTTCGTGACTACATGGTTCGTGACTAAACAACTGGAGCGTCTTGGAACCAAAACGGAACCAGGAGAATTGTTTGTATGTGTAGTTTGTGCGCATGTCTGGTTTGAGGCAAGTCATGTTCGCAGCCATCTAAGATGCATGCATAACTCCATCTCTACTGATGCTGGTCACGTCACAATCGGTACTCTATGCCTACAGCTGACAAAGAGGGCGTGTACAGCAGACAATTTAGCTATAATAAGCATTCTCCGTGTTCTGTTTATGTGTAATATCAACCATGTAATTTTAAGCCTTGAAGGTTTAAAATAGTAACAATAGACAAACGCAATAACGTCTAGGAGCTTTAAGATTTTTTCAAAAAGATGTTTTGACGTCCCGAACTTTATGAAAATTCTTCAAGTTTTGGAACGGAATTAAATCATCAGACTGTTTTTTGTTTCGTCTTTACACGCTCTTTAGGTTTTTGATGCAGGTTATTCCAATTTAAACAGTTGCTGTTAGAAAATACAGGTTGTATGGATTTCAGACTGGCACCCCGAACAAAAGATATTGACAAAATAGGGAGACCGTCATCATTAGGGCTAGGTAGCTCAGTTAGTAAAGCGCTGGCACGTCACTCCTTAGGTCACATGTTGAAGTCCAGCTCCAGTCACGTTTTCTTTGTTCAACTCAAAATTCAAATATAAACTCCTGACAATTTTGCAGCTAAATGTTTAGTAACTATACATGGGCTAAATAGCGATAAAAATCTCATAGGTTTAATCTTTTCTTGCTTATGTTCATTGCAGCCGCTCGAAAAGACGGAGGCCGATATGGACCCAATGTTTGTAGTTGTTCAGGTTCTGACCAAAGGCGCAGTTTTTGTAAGTTTGAAATTTCACATTCATGCACCAGTGCCCAATTTCATTGAGCTGCTTAAGCAGAAAATATTGCTTACCAACTATCTGCTAAACAAAATTAGCAGGAAACACCAGTCATAGTTGGTACCTGTAGCACGGTAATTTGGCTTATATAACCTGGTGAGCATAATGTTGTTGTGCTCGGCTACTTTTTATGCTTTTCAGCAGCTCTACGAAAATGGGTCCAGTTCCCCTTGTGAGCTATCGATTTCTTTACAATAAAGTTTTAAACTAAGACCAGGACAAAAATATTTCCCAATCTCTTGGCAGGATGTTGAGCGATAATTTTGCCTCGCTCTTAGTTAGGCCTCTATAATGTAACGCCCGTCTTGTTGGTTTTTTCTGCTTCGTGAAAAAACGTATTCTTTCCTTCCTACTTCATGTGCTAAATCAAACCGAGGCCGAGACAATCAAGCAGTCTGGTGCCCGAGGCCGAGACAGTCTGGTGCTATAAAACCCATATGGAAGGTAGACAGGGTACATGGCCAAGATGGCCACCCCAGGGTGACAGGGGTGTATAAGAATGCATGATGAGTTTCAATTAACGAAACTTTATGTACTCCTTTCCGGATATAATGTCCCCCAAAAAGTAACATTAATACATGAAGAAGAAACAACAAGTAAGTCAACTCGCATCCATTCTGTCCGTAAAAACAAACAGGGGCTGACGGGCGTGGTGTTCAGCGACCAGCCGAGTCTGAGTCTGGTTAGCAATGGCGCCGAGTGCATTGTCATCAATAAGAAGTTTTATCTTGAGCACGCCACGGACGAAACACTGAGGATGCTGAGAAAAGAGGTAAGCCACAACAATAATAGCATTATCTTTGTCATTTAAGATACCATACAAATTTGGTAAGGATAAAAAACCAACATTTATAAGTTCAGTCTGAAAGCTTGCTGATTATGTAGTTCATCTAAAACCATTTCTTTCTGTGACATTTCACTCTGAAAATTTCTGAAAACCTAAGAAAAACAAAGCAACTGCAACAGCTGATTTCGGTTGTTACAACCAAAATGAATGCTTATACATGCTGAAAATATTGTACACGATTCTTCACTATTAATTTCTCCTGACTCGCACTACAAATTAAGCCCAAATTTTCACAGGTTTGTTATTTCATGTACACTGTAAAAACGGCGTTTAGAATCTAAACACATTTCTAAACGCCTCGCTTGTACCCACTTTTTTCACACGTTTAGCCCTCAACATGTTTAGATTTTGCGTTTCTGTGACATGTTTACCCCGAGACACATTTAGCCTGTGATACGTTTAGATTGAATGTGTTTAGGGTTCATAGTGAGTGCTAAACATGTTTAGAATCCAACACGTTTCAGAGAATAAGCTTAATTTTTAAACACCTGAAGAAAAGAAAAGAGAAATGTTGCAACATTCGCCTGCCTGCTTACTGAAACATAACGCTCAAGCTACGCTCGGCATGAGAATCGATAAATCATCATCATCTCAACGGGTCATCGAGATGATTTTCATAGAGATGATTTGAGGAGCAATGATGCCATAATTTCAGTCATACTGAAAACGGTCATTTTGAAGTCTCAGAATCCGTTCCAATTATATACATTTTGGGCTTTACTTTCTACCCATGGTGTGAATCTTTGAAGTGCTGGCCAATATGATACAACAAAAATTGCTTCAATTGAATTACACACATTAAAGTGTAAACTACTGCGCAGGAAAGGCTGTTATACCTACAATGGTTTTGAATAAACACCGAGATCTATATTTGTGCATATTTAATGAAACCCCGCCCATTTCATTCTAAACAAACTGATGAATTTAAACACATACAAAACATGTTTACAAGCAAACATGTTTAGAAATATGTTTGTAAGCTAAATTGGTATCCCTTTAACATGTCAAAAAGCTAAACGTGTTGCGATCAGTGCAGGTTTGAACTGGTTTGAACATTCAAATACACCAGAATGTGTGTTCATCATTTTAGTACGTTTGCTACCTGAGCAATTTTACTTGCCATGAGGGGCTAAACGTGTGGAGCATTTTTGATACCTTTGTAAAGTTACGTATTACCAAAATGCGAATTATTTTAAACCCTTTTAATTATGTGTTTATACCATATAGCAAAAACGCTCTCCAAGGAAGGCCTATATGCCTACGTGGAAGCCTATCATGACTAGCTGCTTAGCTTTTTCATACCAATAGCAAACGTATTCAATTGATGTAAACACATTCTGGTGTATTCAAATGTTCAAACCAGTTCAAAACACGTTTAGCTTTTGACATGTTAAAGAGATAGCCATTTAGCTTCAAACATATTTCTGAACGTGTTTGCGTGTAAACATGTTTTGTATGTGTTTAAATTCAAAACTGCATTTCAAACAAGGACAACAAATCTCAACCCGTTTAGCTTTTTGACATGTTAAAGAGGTAGCCATTTAGCTTCAAACATATTTCTAAACACGTTTGCCTGTAAACATGTTTTGTATGTGTTTAAATTCAAAACTGCATTTCAAACAAGCACAACAAATCTCAACACGTTTAGCTTTTTGACATGTTAAAGAGATACCCATTTAGCTTACAAACATATTTCTAAACATGTTTGCGTGTAAACATGTTTTGTATGTGTTTAAAATCAAAACTTCACTTAAAACAAGCATAACAAATCTCAACACGTTTAGCTTTTTGACATGTTAAGGAGATACCCATTTAGCTTTCAAGCATATTTCTAAACATGTTTGCGTGTAAACATGTTGTGTGTGTGTTTAAACGCTAAGCGCCGTTTTTACAGTGTACATGTATTAATATGGTTTATCAAGCAAATCGTAAACACTCTGTGCGCGACTACTTTCAATTCAATTCAATTCAATTCAAACTCACATTTATTTCCATACTTCATGAAACTTCCAAACAGTACATAGCCAAAACATTGATTTAAAGAAGTAATCAAAGAAGCATTAATTACAAGGCAAAAAAATAACATAAGTATGGAGACATCATCTAGAGGCCGAGGCTTGTGGTGAGATGCCTGATGGACAGACAAACAGAACGTAAACAGGAACAAGAACGTACGGACAGACAAGTTGCACAAAGACAGAAATTATGAGAATAATATTAATATTATAGTAATATTAATAATAATAATAACAATGATAATAACGACAATAACAAATATAAGTAAAGTAATATATATATAAAGAAAGAACATCAGCTGACTACTAAACATGAGTAAAAAGGAGATCTAAGCAGACTAGCTAGGTGAGAATAAACTATGTCAGATACTGGGAGAGGAGAGCTCTTTTATAAGAATTTAAAGAATTAGCCGGGTTGGAGTCAGAGAAAGTAATAGTTGTATCATCGGCAAATAAAGTAAAAGAAAGAAGGGAAGAGGAAGAATGCAGATCATTGATATAAATATAGCAAAACAAGAAGAGGACCAAGAATAGAACCCTGGGGAACGCCATGCTTGATTTCTCGCCAAGAAGAGTTGTGATTTTTGAAGGAAGTGAACTGTTGCCTATTTGAAAGATAAGAAGAAAGCCATTTGAGAGCAACACCTCTTATGCCGTAAAAACTAAGTTTGTCAAGGAGAATGGAGTGATCAATGGTGTCAAATGCTTTTGAAAGGTCAATAAATACACCGACTGTACTCATTTTATTATTGTCAGCTCTACCAATAATGTAGGGTCATACTTTGGTAATGACCCAGAGGGGGAAAAAATGTGCAATCTATCCGAAAGCTTACTTGTTATAAATATGGTACTGGTAGTAAGCATCCTGCGAAATCAGTTCGTCAAAAAAGTTGAATCTATAAAATTCACCTCAAGGCGAGTTTTGGAGATTCAAGATTTCTGTGGTGTCCGTTTGTTAATGCTGCAGCCAGAGATGCAGTTGGTACCCGCTGCATGTCACCTCCCTAGTGCATGGAATGTAGACAGTTTTTTGCAAGTAGACACCGCATTCAGCTGAAACTTTAACATGTGACTTTTATTGTATCTTTCTTGATAATTTGGCCTGTAAAGCAGCATTACGTTGACAAAAACCAATAAATTACCTTACTTTTAAGTTCCACATACCAAATACCATGAGCAGAATTGTACAAACAAACTAATAAAGAAATATATATAAAAAAAATATATAAAAAAATGATGAAGTAAAACATATAATAAATGCAATCCAATGATGACCCCGGTGTATAAAATAAACCCTCATTTGCATAACTGCCATATTGTTGTACATTGATTGACGGTAGGATATCAAGAGACCATATTGTTGTGTATGATCTACGCAGTGAGCCAAACGAGATCTCTCTAATATGTAACCCACACAATACAATTTGATTCGATATTATAAAAAAGAAAAGACAAATTGCTCAACAAAACGCTTCGACCGTATGCGGCTTATCTCCACACAAAGGCAATATAACCCAGTCATTCAAAGAATGTGAAATTAAAATTGAGCCTACAATGGTGAATGAGCTTTAACAAGTAATTTGAAAAGCGTGTATTACAGGAAGCGGTAATAAAAAAATGTGGGTTTTTAATCCTAAAGTACACTTGGTTTTAAAGTTAGGTTGGTTCAACAAATCACTCTTGGGGAAGTTTTTTTAAAAATAAATACCTTTTCTATTCGGTGTGGGCAGTGGTACAACGACACATTCGTTAATTTTTTGTTTTTGTTTGTTGACATTTTAAATATGTTATATATACATATATTTGTTCATTTGTTTGTACTTTACCAATAGAAACTACATGCAAGAAGTGCAATAAATACCCTAAATACCTAAATACTGTTCCTTGTAAAAGTTGATGTAGACCTACTGCAAATCATTCACAAATTTCGTTCACGATAGCGGACCGTGTTCTGTCTTGACGTTATTCTACACACAAAAAACCCCAATTTCAAGGCGTTCATTTATGATAATCATATTCTACCCATATTTGTTCGATCTCGTGTGGGTTAATTTTGGTTTAGTATTTTTGGATTAACAACTTCATTCACTTGGCTCTTTTTCATGAAATCTGGTGTACAAGAAAGTCCATTGATAATAAATTGAAGCACGTAGACAGTGTACTCTTGGGGAGGGGTGGACAAGTTTGCAACGAGCCTTAAAGATAATTCGGATGCGGGCCCAATTTCACAAGCATGAAAACACAAAAAGCTTGCTGAGCACAGAAATATCTTGCTCAGCTGAAACAGGATATCTGCCGAAATTCCATACAAGCTATAGCATTTTTCCGCTGGTGCCCCGCTCATTTTTGCTTAGCAAAAGATATTGCTAGCACCTTTACCACCGTGGGCCATTGAGCTTTTAGTCAAACAATACAGCCGTGGCTACAATAATTCCATATTCAATCAAATAATATGTAAGAATTGCACATAATTACATTGTTACGTTTCTAAATACCTTAAGCCTAATAGTAGTACACTGCACCTGTATGATCTAGATTGCTGAAGATAGTGCCCTTGCACCTGTGCAATTGTCCATATTCAGCATTGAAACAATGGCAACAATTAGTAGCATCCAGGCACTACGTGAGAGGAAGACGGCCGGCACGCGACAAACTCAAGAGGCAATTGAAGGGGCGAAGTTATTGAGCCTTTTGTTGGAGCGCTTGTCCTTCACGTATTTTAATATTTTGAAGTGTTTTATTCGCCATCTCACTCTTGCAATTTGACAAGGACTGGACAAGGGGCCTGGGTTGAAAGAACCATCCGCGAAAGGGGAAGAGGACGGTGGTGGTGGGGGTTGGAGGTTTTTTGTTTTGCCAAGCGCTATAGGTAGACAATATCTTTAATTAATTTTTAAAGGGCTTTGTAAAAAAGGGAGGTATTAAGTGGTGAAAGCGTCTGTAATAAACAAGATGATATGCGTTATTACCAAAAAAAATAAAATAATTGGGCCGTTTATTATTTGCATGCACGAAATATTTTATGATAGCATATTAAATACATTTTCGTAAATATTAATGAATAATTTTACACGTTTTTAGGAGTACGGTTCCAAACACCCATACAAATTGATTGTTACGCTCCTATTAACACGTTTTCATTTTTGAAAACGTCAACTGTAAATTTAGAGCATCGCACCCTGTGACCCACCAAGGTCTACCACCCCACCAAAGTGACCCTACAAAGTGATCCACCACGGTGACCCACCACCGTGACCCACCACGATGACCCAACAAGATGACCCACCCCGATGACCCACCCCGGTGACCCACCGTGGTGACCTACCGTGGTGACCCACCGTGGTGACCCACCGTGGTGACCCACCACGGTGACCCACCACGGTGACCCACCACGGTGACCCACCACGGTGACCCACAACGGTGACCCAAAACGTTGACCCACTACCGTGAGCCTCAACTGTGACCCACCACGGTGACTCACCACGGTGACTCACCACGGTGACTCACCACGGTGACTCACCACACCATGTAATTGTGGGACTTTCTATACAGACCATGTAACCTGTGCATCACATGTTTACAAAAGAGCCACGGAGACAGGACTTCCTGCAGGCACAGTTTGTACAAAGCTCATACAATAGCAGAAAACATAATTTTTTATATTATGGATATTGCATTTTTTTCATATCAAAACTTGATAAAAATCACAATGCAATATCCATAATATAAAAAATTATGTTTTCTGCTATTGTCTGAGCTTTGTACAAACTGTGCCTGCAGGAAGTCCGGTCTCCGTGGCTCTTTTGTAAACATTTTGAGATGTGCCATCTCAAAACTTGTTTAGCTGTTATTTTTACAACTCTTGAACTTATATGGAAATTGTTCTGTTTGAACTTATTTTGAAATGTCCACGAGTCCCAAAATGTAGGACCGCCTTGCCTGCATAAATCTACCCCAGGGATCCACATGGCTGCGCCCCCCCCCCCTTTGTTTCACAATAGTAATTGATAGTCGCTGGCAGATAATGAGTAATAATGTCGCCAACAGAAACGCTGCTACCCGCTATTCTGTCGATTATTGGGCCGTGACGTACGAAACAACAAAAGATAATTTTAACAAGGCAATATTAACGTCATCAATAAAGACCACTACAAAATAAGTAATAATGCCTATATCTTTCCCCATTGAGACTACCAGTATATTGTTAGAGGTATGATGTTGCATTGGTACTTAGAGGGGTACATAATACATATTTAATTGTTTAACGGTTATTCAAAGCCTTGAACTTATATGGAAATTGTGACACAAAATGTGAAAATTCCCAATGATCACTGTAGTATCTTGCCTGTCAAGAAATGACTTGGAACGTACAAGGTCGCTGTTTTTTAAAACAAAGGTTACATGGTCTATTACTATATTAGATAGCGCGGAAAAACACTTGCCGCAGGAACTATGACTTGCCCCCTGGTGCTAATTGTGGGCTGTTACGAATGGTGGAGATTGGGGGTTGGTGTAATCGTCCCACGAGAAGATGGCCCTCCACGACTGAACTATAATTATAGACCTTTCTCTTGCGACGTCACAGCCCGAGTTTTTGCCAACCGAGGTTGGAAAACTATGGAAAACCATAACTGCAAATCAAAAACAGATAGCCATAGTTTGTGGCAATGCTGCACAAATATTCAAAAATAGTGGTGAATTTGTTGGAAAAAATCAACCAATCATGGAAGGTATTTCAATTCATGAATCTTTACAGAAAATGTTGAATTTGGTCACAACATTTTTTAACACGATTGAATGATTTGCTATTATTCGGCCGTCCATGCCAACCGGCGAACTTTGTTTATCAAAAATGGAAAGGTCTGTTTGAACTTATTTTGAAATGTCCACGAGTCCCAAATGTAGGACCGCCTTGCCTGCATAAATCTACCCCAGGGATCCACATGGCTGCGCCCCCCCCCCCCCCCCCCCTCTTTGCAGCATGTTTCACAATAGTAATTGATAGTCGCTGGCAGATAATGAGTAATAATGTCGCCAACAGAAACGCTGCTACCCGCTATTCTGTCGATCATTGGGCCGTGACGTACGAAACAACAAAAGATAATTTTAACAAGGCAATATTAACGTCATCAATAAAGACCACTACAAAATAAGTAATAATGCCTATATCTTTCCCCATTGAGACTACCAGTATATTGTTAGAGGTATGATGTTGCATTGGTACTTAGAGGGGTACATAATACAGATTTAATTGTTTAACGGTTATTCAAAGCCTTTTCGAGCGATCGAGGAAAGCACCTACAAATTGGCTGTAGAACCGAGAGTGCTTTTTGTTGAAACTCTTGAACGCGTCGTGAATAATTATAAATAATGAATAATAATAGCATTTTATTAGGCGCTTTTTAACGCAGTATTAAATCACATTTCATACCCCCTTATAGGCCTTAAGCATTCCTCAAAGCATCTCAACTCCTTTGGAACATGCAGCACCGGGAAGCCCAATTGGCACACGGGTTGCTTCGCAGTCACATTAACAGTCTCTACCCTCGCAGGTGTCATTTACTCTTGGTTGACGGGAAACAAATCTAGTTAAGTGTCTTATCCATGAACACAAGAGTGTCACATTCGAACCCAAAGTGTTTATGACCCAGTCACCATTAACTCTATAGACCGCCCGGGCCACGACACGCTGATCATGCTAATATTTCACCAATACTTCCCAAATTATTTTATTTATTTAGTGACGTAAAAGATTCTTAGAAAGAATCGAATCGAGGCTTGTGGTAAACAATGTCTGGCTCCTCTTGAGTTTGAAATGAACTGTTCTCATTGCTTTGTTTTGGGGACATGACTAAGACGGCCAGTTGTGACTTTAAATGTTGTCTAAGTTCATTTACCTTTTGGCTGATTTGACCTAAGTATACTGTAATAGCAGATTATGAATAAAGACTTAAAAGTAACAATTGTAATCACACATATGTATCTATATCTCTTTTTCTTTTGTCTTTACTATCTATTTGTCAATGTTTATGTTTGATGAATGTCCATGTACACGTCACCGTTTCTGTATCTGTCAAATTGATTACGGCATTATTCATTTTATATCCTTATCTATCCTTCCTAAATCCATTGTGATCCCCTCCCTATATTTTACGCCCCTCTATTTAACCCCTCCCCTCTGCTCCATTTGTATGTGAAAAATAATAAAATAAAAAATAAAAAACGAACACATATTTCGCCTAACATACAAAAATGTACACGCTATTCTGGCATCTTTGCCACCAGGGGCGGATACAGGGGGGCGTGGGGGCGCACGCCCCCCCCCCTTTTGCTTGAGAAAATAAAACCCCAAAAACAAAACATCAAGACATCCAGGGGAAAAATGAGGGAGAGACAAAGTTAATGACATAGGCCCTACCTATTAGGTTTTTTTTTTTTCAAAAAGCTACTAATAATCCGTACCTCGTACACTTTGTTTCATTTGTGGACCACTGACTGATGAGGAATTACACATGAATCTGTGTGTGTGGACATCGTGTTTTTCCCAAACACTGAACATAAGCGCGAAACACCTGCACATGCCTGGCGCAGGGTCCGGGGGGCGTGAAGATCATACAACCGCAGCGTGAGTCGACCATGCCACCTGTGTGTGTACATTGTGCAAAGAAGTTTCTGGCTGGAGGTCAGCACGCGTGCGCGCTAAATACAATGTGACTTTTACAATACGAACTTCGGAAACTAGTATTAAGAAGAAAAACAAAATGAAGACATAGCCCAATGAATAGGGCCAAGCCACTTCGTATCCTTGGCTCTATCACCATTGCATTCCTATTTTTGTGCCTGATTTAATTTTTAATCCGGGTTATTAAACTTACTAATAGAATGCTACTGTACTTGTAGAAAGCCCTAATGCTTAATGTTTTTTAAAAACATCACAGATCTTTTGGGAAAATTGTTTGCTTTTCGAATCGCGAATGTGATTTTCCCCCCCACATATTATTAACTTGCGAGAAAAGCCATTGTCAGGTTCCCTCAACAATCCACAACAGTTATACGATCAACTGCTGATATTTAATGGGGACCAGACTTATTCACTCAGCGCGCTATCAAGGTCTTGTGAAATGCGTGTAATGTGGTGCGCAAAAGATATTATGCTCAGCGCGTTATGTAAATCAGTCTGGTCCCCATTAGATCGAATAATTATTGTGAAATTGATCAGGGAACCCAATTAGTATGGTTCTCGCGCAAGTTGTTAATACGTGATCAAAAAATTCACTCTCGCGACTCGAAAGGCAATCAATTTTCCCCCAAAATCCGTGATGTAAAAAAAAAAAATAGCATTAGGGCTTTCTACAAGTAGACCTACAGTATAGCATTCGATCGGTAAGTTTTATAACCCGGATTAAAAATTACATCGGGCACAACAATAGGATTGCAATGGTGCTAGGCCCAATTGGCAAGGATACTAACGAAGTGGATTGGCCCTACATGTATATGGGGCTCGTGAAGACACAGCATCGTATAATCATGGTGTCTCACTCTGTTCAGAAAATCACAGATTGTTTTCGTATTCAAGAAAGAGGGTTAATATCTGTTGTGTTTCTTTCAAACTGGTAATTATCACAGATAGTACACCTATGCAGGGCTGGGGGAGGGGGGATAGGCCTCTAGGCCTACCCTCACATTTTCGTACATTAATGTTATTATTGCTCGAGATATTGCATGAGATCGCACCACAGAGCATCTAGAATCCTTACTGTTTCGGAGCATTTAAGCGGGCCCCGGAACCGGCCCATGCCGTAAGGGCTTTGCGTTACGCGCTCGTAGGAGCCACAAATTGCATTCACCATTTGCTGCTTGGTACATTTCCACGCCCCCTGTTTGAAAAATCCTGGATCCGCCCCTGCATTATCTTTGCATGTTGTCACCCTGGTCCCCAATGTTTGTCACTGTCACTGTCTCTGTCAATGTCAATGTCAATGTCCAATGTGCCTGTTCTGACTGCAGGAAGTACCATACCCTAGTGAGGACGAGCTTCAAAGTAAGCTACAACAGTATATGAACTGGAACGCCTACCGAAACAACACATTCTTCAGCACGTTACACGACAGTCGTGACCACAAGACCGACAGGGTACATGTTACCAAATCGATAGTGAATAGATGAAGTCTCGGAATCGACACGGCTCCAACGAGACTCTGGAGTCGATAAAGACTGTACACACCACCTGCTTCTGTACAACCTCGCCACCACCACAGATGGACAGCGATACATACTATTCGAGATCGATAGTAAAAAAAAGTGGCGCCTCAGAATCGACACTGCTCTAATGTTGATGCCAAGTCAACTTGACAACTGGGGATGTTATCGGTTCATGTTAATCGATACTAATCCACAGTGAAGTGCCCTGATTGACTGTCAGTGTCATCAGTGAAGTCGTAAAGTTGCGACTATGGCTAGCGACAATGGCTACGGCTATGGTGATTGGCTGCTACGACGACGTCGAAGAAAAGGACTTTCTGGCGTCCAGACAAAAGCCACTGCCGAAACCATTTATTCGGAAAGGCCTATACGACCAAGGCACACGTTTTCAAATATTCCATAACCATTATGATTTGTAAATACATTTTTCAACGGATTGAATGATGTTTACTTACCACAAGATGCAAAGGTCAAACCGTGTTTATAAAGTCGACAATTTTGCTGTGAAAATGAACTAGACTATGTATCCTGTGACATATGTTCACAAAAGAGTCACAATGCATGACTTGTACACAGATGGAAGACCAAATAACATCTTGCAGCATTTCATGGCATTGCACTGTCCGATTCGTATCACATTTTTGATATGAAGAAAGAGGGTACATCTCAAAACTGTTTCAACTGTTTATTTTATAATTCTTAAAAACCTATATGTGGAAAGTATGACACACAGTTTCCCACATGACCAGTGCAGTATCTCGCCTGCCAGGAAATGCTCGGGAATGTACAAGGTCGCTCTTTTTGTATTAACAAAGGTCAACTGGTAAAAAAACCATGCATTACAAACCTTTTAACAAGAAATTACAATGTCTGAAGTTGTAATTTATACAGACTGCAAATATGTTTTTTAGCCGATGTAAACCGCAAAGGAAGAATTGTCTTTTAATATTTGTTTTTATTAATGACATAAATTAATATTCAGTACTCGATTGAGAATCCTGCATTAACATGCGAAGCTATAAATCCATACATAAATCTTTACGATCGGATGCATCCAAATTTACAAGTCAAATTGACAAACTAGTAGGTATTGTCAAGAACGTTTCAGGCCTCAAAGACCGTTTCTACATACAACGAACGGTGTACAGACATGTGCATACCAAACTTTTCTTGGTGAGAAAACAACCTACACACTTAGAACCTTTTCGAAAAAAACCCAATAGCGTGTTAGAAGCCTACAGCAGCTTTCGATAGTATAAAGCATTTTGAGAAACATTTCACTTCGAAGTTTTGTGGTTAGGTTTAAAAAAATATGTATGCCCCACATTTGAATCTGAGAAACGTTTCTGTCAGAAAACTCGACCACCTTTTGAAATGAATTTGTTCACAGGTTAGTTTTATTGTTTATATCAACATTTATATATGATTTAAACAATCAAACGCTTCCAAAAACTAATGGTATATACTTTTCCTTTATAAAAGTGTTTATATAATTGAAAGCCTTCACAATTAAACAATTTGGGTTGTATGAGTCGTATGGAGTAGATACAGCCCTGCTTTGTTTGTAAGCATGTGGTCATATTGACTACAATGCCCAGCAGTTGTAAATGTCCCGTGGTTTCTTGTTACCAATAGTTATAAAATAACACCTGATATTTAATACAGAATAAATTATTTATTTAAATTTAGAACCTTTCTTATTATATTATTTTTTATTTTGTGGGTTGAACAAAGAAAAAATGACTAGAGCGGGATTTGAACCAACGACCTCCGGTTTAACGTGCCAACTATGAGCTATCTAGCCCTATGTTGGCGGTCTCCCTATTTTGTCAATATCTTGTGGTTTGTTATTTGATATTTTTATTTTGTATATACGTTTCGAATGTTATTTGCAGTTGGCCTCACATGTGGATATTTCAAAATCTGGTTTGGATAATGTTATCCCCCTTTGCATTTGTAATATTTTATAGAAAAAAAGTTCAGCAGTGACGTTTTCCTTTATTGTATCCTCTCATACCCACAGATTCAAACTTATGAATTCAGGTCAGCATTCGGAAGATCGTCCTAACGGAAGGGTATACCTTTGGGAAATACTCCAATAATTAATGACCATTAAAACTAACTGGTAAACAGCAATGGAGATCCGTTGATACCAGAAAACATTGTTAGAAACGACATCATTTGAAGCTGACTAGTGCAGTTTTAGAGAAAGAAGTAATTTTCACAAAGTTCCAGGCATCGGAAAGCACACAATTCTATACTAATAGTGTTTTTTCCATTATTTTGTTGCAAGTGAACCCAAATTTTCACAGTTTTGTTGATTTATGCAAATGTTGGGACACGTGAGAATACTGGTCTTCGACAAATACCACAAGTATACACTGTCTTTAAACCATTTCAGCTTCTTGGTCATTGAGTCTTCTCCACGTTTTGTTTTGTTTTTTTCGTTCTTCACGATTGCAGGCTATGAAGTCATTGCAGTGACGTCACACACTGCTACTGTCTGCTCACGGTCCGCCATTTTGAAAGTCTAAATGCTTGTAAAATAATATTGTGCATGTCTAGCCTGGCGTTTGTGAGTCCTGCGCACTGCATGTAAACGCACGGGGAATCTGACTTCCAAAATAGCACACTAGGAGCCTTTCTCAAACCTCGGCTTGGGCTCCGTCTCTGGCTTGGGCTCCGTTATGAATTGTTGGTGCAGCGTGTATTTTGTACGCGGTGGTTCGAACATCAGACGGAGCCTGGAGCCGGAGCCGGAGCCCAAGCCGAGGTTTGAGAAAGGCCCTAGATTTAACCGTGTGATGACGTCATAAGAATTGGGTCAAAAGAGCAATTTCTAAGAGCTGATTTTTTAAATAATAAGTACATAATAAAGAAATTATTTGTGCTAGTTTTGTTTGCGTAAGATTACCTCGAAAAAGACTGCCTGATGGGACACATCGCCGCGCGTGACATAACGACGATTTTGTAATCGTTGGGTCATCAATGGGAACCGCAACCAGGCTTTCCCACGAGCTCCATATACAAGCTAATAAGGCTGATGGCGTTCGAGTACCCTTCTTTCTGTATTTTGTACGCGGTGGTTCAAACATCAGACGGAGCCTAGAAATCTCTTCTTAGTTACCCGCACCTCTCGGAAGCTTCAGCAGCTTTCGCGTGCACAGCAATTCAGTCACGGTTGACTAACCCAATGCAATATGTTGTTATACTACTCGAAAAAAAAGTTCATCCAATAATATAGATATCAAATAACAAACCACAAGGGAAACTGACTGGGTAAATTTTAAATGATTTTGGGTTGAACAAGGAAAAATTGACTAGAGCGGGATTTGAACCAACGACCTCCGGATTGACATAGGCCTAATATAGACAATAATATAGACATAAAATACGATATAAAAAACCGCCCGATACACATTTATTAGTATTTAAATTGATACTGGTTAACGGTCTTTTGAGAATGTTCAAGCTAATGTTTTCTCAGTTGTTTTGTTATACATAAAACAAAAACTATTGCAATAAACTGTTTTCTGAACGATGAGTTGCGTTATAACATTAATGCATAAAATATTCCCCAGTATAAAGTTTGCTGAATAAAGTCAACATGATTTACTGGGAAGAGTTTATCTTTTCAAAAGGGAAAATTATATAAGAATCGGCAACCTATTTCTAAACTTAGTAATGGAGTTTTGTTCAACACTAGATTGATACACAAGTAAGTAAAAAAACAATATAAAAAAATTAAAAATTAAAACCGAGAAGCAAGAATTATGCACTCTATACTCTCGGGTCAGAAGTACGGGTCCTATAAGGGGCCTGACATTTTTCTGGTTCAGGCTGTTTAGGAAAGTGGTTTAAAATATTTTTTTTGAAATTCAGATTCTTCGTAAGTTTTAATATTTTAACAATCATTCAATTTAACACCCGGCTCATTCAATTTCCTTTGAAATGAATGCGCTGTTTCATTGGCATTCAACACTCAAAGGGTGTACTACAATTTCGATAGTTTTCACTGGTCAACCCCCATGAAATAGTTTTGCGTATGCTGCCCACTATACACGAAATACACTTGGAACATGCACATTGTTTGTTCAGGGATGCTATATAAAATGCAAGATAATGTCGGGATCCGGTCAAAATCTTCACATTTTTGTATATTTTCGGATTGCAAATCGCCGACGGTTTTTGTTTCCGTCAGTGTCTCAAATGAAAGTTAATAACTGCCTCAACTATTAAGAAAAAAATAGCTATTTATATGTTTTCCCTGTGGGTCAATTTCAGCAAACATTTAACTAATCATCATTAACACGCGTTTAAAATCTCTCATGTTTCAGACTGGGGTTTCTTTTTAGTTACTTTTGCAGTCAATTTTGTTTTTGTGCGAGCATGATTTCGTTCTTTTCATTCGGATTCATTTTAGTAGGTTTATTTCATTTATAAACAATCAAGACTACTATAATATTATTCTTCAGTTGAATACACCGATCCATTAAGCCACGCCCATTTCTCATTGACCAATCACAACCGCGAAATCTGATCACCATTTGAGCCGTTTGGTGATCTTTGCACTAATGTTGATCGGGTTTCGTGGCTGTGATTGGTCAACTCGTAAGGAGGCGGGGCTTAATGGATCGATCTATTTCCACTGTCTTTGAACAATATTGAAATTAAATGTTGACAAGTCTCTTGCTGCTGGCTTTTGCGAAATTGAACGATCTTTGCGACCGAATGTATTTGAACGATATTATTGGAGCCTGGTGTTATATTGAAAACCTACCATCAAATTGGCAGAAGGTTTGCAGATGCATCGTTAAGCGAAATCAATTCTTGGTTAAGCCATTCGTCAATTTTTCTAGAGTGTGTTCGATCTGAAGCAAATAAATAACAAGACTAGTGTATACTATACTTTTTCCAAACTTTGTTTTGAGATTTCTCTCGAAGTCAAAAAACGTTTGACAATTTATATTTTATGATTAAGTAACTTTGTCAATAGATTTATTGTTGTGACCCTTGTTGGTTTTTCCAGAAACAACGTCAGAACTGTGAAACAAGTAAATAACGAGACTAGTGTAGACTATACTTTTTCTAAACTTTGTTTTGAAATTGCTCAAAATTGTCCAAACTAATTTTGACAATGTATACTTTATGAATTCGTAACTCTGTATATATTTATTGCTGTGACCCACATGGGTATTTCAGGAACAACGTCAGAACCGTAAATTATTGTGCAATTATTTGTTTGACTATGCCTTGTTAAGTTCTCAGACCTTGTGCTATTTGAGATAACACCCCAAGAATATCCCAATCTTTTTAAAGATGACAAATCAAAAAATAATTTCTCGATTAAAAAATCAACAAAATGTATAAGTTTTCCATGTCATTTCCCGCAAAAAGGCAGACTATTTCATTCGTATTCACTTCAAAGTCAGTTTCACTTTGATGCTCGCCAACTTGAAATGTATAGCATTTTATTAAAATAAACTTTAATTATTTAAGGCGTTCTTTTTTAGCCATGCGATATCGGCATACAACCAAGTCGCAACTACAGATTTCTGCGAAAAGCTGCTGCAAGTTTGAATGCTGTTCGAGTGGATTGTTAAAATAAATGGTTACTTGTTTTAATTGCATAACGTATAGACCAATTATTGCTTACACAGGAAGTAAAACTTAATGTTCGATTTGAGGGCCTTTCAATTTGTAGCGAAATAGAATAACAAGACGCTTAAAATGGCCGCTTGTTTGCAAAAGATGGCAGTGAAAAATATGCTGTTATTATTTTTATTTTTTAATATCATGATAGTAAAAATGAATTGCTTACTTGTTTTACCTTATAAATAAATTTTCAATTTCAACAGCATTTATTTCCATTTCACAAATCTCAGGTCACATAATTATATCATGATGATGTTCATTAAATCAGAGTAGGCCTACGCCAAGGAGATATGACTGCATTAAAGGCACTGGACACTATTGGTAATTACTCAAAATAATTGTTAGCATAAAAACCTAGCTAGTAACAAGCAATGGAGAGCTGTTGATAGCATAAAACATTGTGAGAAACGGCTCCCTCTGAAGTAATGTAGTTTTTGAGAAAGAGGTAATTTCTCACTCAAATAATAAGACTTCAGCTGAAGCCTTTTATTATGCATCTGAAAGCACACAAATTTGTGCAACGAGGGTGTTTTTTCTTTCATTATTTTCTTGCAACTGCGATGACCAATTGAGCCCAAATTTTCACAGATTTGTTATTTTATGCATATGTTTGGATACACCAAGTGAGAATACTGGTCTTTGACAATTACCAAAGGTGTCCAGTGCCTTTAAGGAACAAGACGATTTAGTGAAATGGAGACAAACATCTGGTAAGCGTTTGCTTGAGTTGGGGATGCCGTACAAGACAAAACAGACAAAACAGACGGACAGACAGCGCCACATCCCCAATAAAAGACAGGCAGCTCGAAAGCCCGACAGAAAGACAGACAAAAACATTAATAAACAACTTTGGAAATGTTGTACCTTATGAAATATTTTGTCCGAATGTTTTAAGTGCCTTAATATTGTAAAACTATATTTGAAAACATTTAACGCATGTATTTTGCCGTTTTTGTTTGAATTACCAATGGATGTAAACTCCCTTTAAACTTATTTTTTATTTTGAAAACATGTCTCGCAAGATTGGTTTTCGTTTAACTCGGATAGTCTGCAAGTCAGCTGTGGTATATGAAAATGATTCACGTAAAAGGAATGAAAAGAAGATGCTTGTTAATAATAATAATAATAATATAGAACATTTATAACGCGCACAAATCCGCAAAAAACGCTCATGGCGCAAACAGAGCAACATGGTCATAAAAACAAAAGCAACGTACACAAGTACATAATAGTAAACAGGATGCAATCATGATTTACAAATGGAAAAACTGAAATAAGCATTTACACATGATCCCGACCATAAGTGCTTTGCATGAGATGTGTTTTTAACCTGTTTTTGAATGTCTCAAGTGATGGAGAAGTACGAATATTGTAGGGAATTGCGTTCCATAACCGGGGAGCTGCGACAGAGAAAGCTCTGTCGCCCCAGGACCTAGATGATTTAGGCACAACCAAGAGTAATTTAGCAGCTGATCGCAAACCAGACCGGGGTGGATTATATAATTCAAGTAGATCAGAGATGTATGGTGGTGCTTGATCATTGTTCCACTTTCAGATCAATGTACGTCTATAAGAAAAGAGAAAATGCAATCGTGTAGTTTGGTTCATAACAGGTTTGCGTATCCTCTGTAGATCAGAATAAATGCAAAGATGAATTCGCTTGAATTTTGATTGGTACTTATGGGACCAAACAGTTAAAACAATAAACAAACAAACCACAAACATATAACTAAATAAATAAATAAAATACTAATCAAATAAAAACAAATTAACAAATAAAAATAGTGTAGCCCCTTACTTTGTCATTGGCATATAAGATGAACACTTTGTACTAATATTCGAGTTCTTGGCTCTTGGTTTCATAATAATACACTCAATATGAGTATAAAGACGGTTCCACAGTCAGCATTTCAGCATGTTGTTGATAGTAATCAGCCGGATTGAAGAGCGAACACTCGGATCCATCGGAACTTGAAGGCGTGTGAGCGGAAGGCCGGCTCAAAACTACTGGTTTCTCGGACGACAGGCGACAGTCGGAATACTCCCCAGGGTTTCGGAGTATATCCTCAAGAGTCTGAATGTAGTTCTGGGCCAGCACCAGCGTGGAGATTTTGGAGAGTTTCTGCCGATGAGGGCCTCGCTTGGGCTTCTTGAACGGCAGTGCTTTCTGAAGTCTCTCGAAGGCGTCGCAGAGCATGTGCATCCGCTCTCGTTCTCGTTCGTTGATGCGGTCCCGTCGCTCACCGGTGGATCGCCGCCCGCTGTCGCCAGCTCGATGGTGGCGGCCGCTCTGCTGATGACTCGCCGCGGTCGCAAAAGACGGTTCCGTTCCGTACTTACACGCAACGGAGTTGTTTCCTTTCAGACGGGTGTGCAGCATCTTTTTCACGGTATCGAAACCGTCTGCCGCGCCCCTAGGGCTTGTAAAGGCTGTCTCGGCGGTTGCAACCATGCTCGCTGATGCATAGTGGAACGACGTGGAGTAAGCGTCCGGCAAGCTACTCTGATCGGTAACGTAGTTGTATAAGTCAAACTGTGAGACGTTTTGCTGATGGGTCTCTGGATCAACCACTGGGTCGTAGAACATCATGCTGTCGGTTGTCTGCTCACTAGGAGTCTGGTAGTCAAGAAAACTCATCATCATCAGACGCTTCCGTAAAAAATAACTTCTCTAAACTTTTGTTGACGAAATTAAATTCACTCAGCAAGTTATTCTTATTGTAAAGAACTTGCCAAATAATTGCCAAAATGAATCAAATTCTGAGTGGTGGTTACTTTTACGTCTTTTCTCATCGTACCGAGAAGGTATACGCACGACTGACATATCAATAATGACGACTGAAGTTATTATTTGCTGACACTAATCATCCCAACTTTTATATGGTTATTGATAATGCAAACACGAATTTACTCACCGCCAATTAATTTTTATGAGAGGGGAGTGGCCACTAGTGACTACTGTCATAAAAATATTCATGCACATCTTGTGGGCGTTCCCATATCATCAGTGGCGCGTGATGCAATCACCACCATGCCCATAACGTCGTTTAGTTAAACATCATCATAAAGCACAAAATAATTGTGCAGGTATCGTATGGGTTTACACGTGGACAATCGATCTACGGTGTTCCATAGGAGACACTTGATACTGTGTTAAGTGAGACTTTTTTTCTTCTCCACGGGATAAATTGCTAGCACGGTTTATGTAGTTGCATAATATCTGTTTTACTATGTTTGGGAAGTCCGTGTGTGTGCGTGGACAACCACAATGTGCCAATAGTAATCCTACAATGCTCTGGAAATAAACTCTTGCATTTGTTGAGTGTCGTTTCATACTCAATGCTGGGTGGTACGGATGAAGCAAAGTACTTTCAGCAACTTATATCACCATGCAATCCGGTGCGCCAATTACGTTCAAGTGATGCCAACTTGCTTGTGGTTTCCATCTGCCAAGATAAAGCCTTCGGAGATACGGAGATAGACGTTTTTTTCAGTTGCAGCCCCCCACCTACGTAACAAATTGCCAATGACTTAACTGACATCACTTCCTTCTGATCACATCTCAAAAAATTCCAATAAGGCATATCATTAACTTTCCTGAAGTCTTAGGGGGAGTTGTTGGGGACTATACGAACCCTTGCCCTTCCTCTTACCACCCGACGTTTAATTTATAGTTCCCAAATCGTATTTTTGATAAGATGATCGTAAAGGTGTTTGGAGCCAATTGGTAACCAAAAAAATTATTATGCCAAATCACTTAGAGTGAATTTAAAGTGTGACATTGTTGATGCATGGCTCTTGGGCTTGCCACTTGAATATTTGAGAAACAATAGATGGTCAAACTATATATTATTAATTACGTTAATAGATTCATTTCAAAATATGCATTTATCTATAGCTTAGTCTGAGTCAGCAGCAGTAGGCCTATCATTCAATTCTTGTTCATTTCGTAAACAGTCCAACGTGTACAGAAACTAACCCTCAAACTAGCCTATGTGCCTGGAGATAAAGATGCCAAAGCACTGATCATAGCAGAAAACAACATATTATATTTGCCCGGTATCCTAGGGGAAATCTGCCACGGAGATTCTGTCCCCCGTGGGGAAATTAACATGAGCTGAAGGCGGTCGATTCAAAAGAGGGCGCTATCAGACAAATATGTACACAGTTCGCCGTTCGCCGTATGGGTGCACATAGAACATCGGCCTAATTAATAACTTTGTTGGTCCTCAAGTTAGACTGATTTGAGAGCCAAATTAAAGGGGTACAGTGTAAAATGTTTGCCTAACTGTGATCCGGGGTTGTTGACTTTCAACTCGAGGTATTTTGGATGACATATTATGCCCTGAAATAAATGGTCCTATTTGCCGGGAGGTGCAGGGCCATTTTACAAGCCTGATGCTCGGACGATCGGACAACTACACTGGTGTATGGGGTGTTTTTATTTGGAGGGGAAATAACTTGAAGGGCCTGTTGACTCCCCATATCAAATTGAACAAAGGATAACGGTTCAAGAGTCAATGGATAAATTAACCTTTACTGTAAAAAACTGTTAGACTTCTAAGTATTTTTTGTGCATTTTTGAATATTTAGCATTTTGCACTAAATGCTACGGGAGTTTATTTAGTGGGTCTGCGTCTTCAGCCGTATGGGGGCACAGAATCTCCTGTCACACCGGTGTGGACGGAGATTTTTTTTCCCCCCGGTGAATCTGTCCCCCGAACAACTTTACCTGGCTTGTCTAGGGAACAATATCCCCCGAGACAATATCTCCTAGGATAAACTGTCTCTCGTTAGGTTATTCTGTCCGTCGTGCTCAACGGAGATTATGTTCCCCAACGGAGAATATTATGTTCCCCAGGCATGAGCGTCCACCGACGGAACTACTTTAATAAACTTGCTTTATACCCCGGAGCTTTGCTGGCTTATAATAGAAGTATCATCAATTGTTGTTACTTATTTTAGTCAACATTGATTCACCAATGTAATAATTATTCTGTTGGTGTATTTATATATTTTCTAATATATTTTTGTTGAGCCCTACACTCCATTTTCCCGTACTGTGTATCTATAATTTAGCCCCATTCAACTTATTTACTTATATATTCCATATGTACTTTTTAAAAGATTAGCATTGAAGTTAATATAATTGAACTACATTTGGAGTAAAAATTTTTTATTATAAATTCAAACACAATTGAAAAGTAAATACAAACAACTGACAACAAGCTTTTTGAAATGTCCAACTGTTTTTATTTTCTAAATGGACAGTTACAATATTCCTCATTCCAACTCAATTAAAAATTCACATTTATTTACATCCGTCATGAAATATTTTAAACAATGCATAACAAAAGAAAACGAATTCAAGAAGTATTTATGTATCCAGTTTTTACAAGACAACAAATAAAATAAGTATAAAGGCCACAAGCAAGAAGCCAGATGGCTCGTGGTGAGTGTCCGGCGGACAGAAAACCCTAGCCGGTGGACACAATCCCCTAGGGGATTCTGTCCCCCCGGACCGTTGTGCCGGGGGACAGAATTCCCTGAGACACCGGTGTGGACGGAGATTCTGTCTCCCCGGAGATTTTTTCCCCCCATATGGAGAACTGTGTACAAACTTCTTTTGATAGCGCCCTCTTTTGAATCATCCCTCTCAGCCCACGTTAATTTCCCATATGAGGGACAGAATCTCTGGGGGACAGAATTACCTATGACACCGGCAGTGCGGCGCAGCGCAATCCATTGTTCAACAGAGGGCGCGTTATATTAAATTTTGACGCGCTTTTCCACTGAATAAAACGCCATCTGTCATTCCATGCATCAGTTGCAATTCTCTATAAATACATCCCAACATCTCAATAAATTATGGCTTTGTAACTATGTTAGCACCAATCAAAACTTAATTGATAAAGTCCCCAAGGTATTGGTTTGAGACTAATTGTTTCCTTTCATCACGCACGTTTGGTATAATGACTCTGAAAATTAATGGCAATGAAAACTTACGTGGTAAGAAGTACGGCAGCTTTGGGTAGTAGGCCTATATGAAGCATTTTGAGAAACATTTCACTTCGAAGAAATGTGGTAAGGTATAAAGATATACGTTTTTAAGACCCAAAATTTGAATCTGAGAAACGTTTCTGTCAGAAGCGTTTCTCAGATTGTGTATTCCTTTTGGGGACTAATCTTCCTCAGTGAACATTATTCGCTCCGGATTTTCGGCGATATCTCAAAAACGCGACTATTTAGATAGGAATAAAACATTCGAATGGTTAAAAAAAAACGAAGATATACTTTGCCTTTCAAGAACCTGAGGTCATCTTGCAGTTATGTTATTACAAACACAACTGGTAGACCTGTTTGCCAGTTTGATGCCTGACATCGTAGGTTGTGTTTGCGAAAGATAGGTGTACAGTATATTCGTTCATTTTATAAATCCGAGTTGTTTAGATACATGCATACGTTTTCTTTAAATGCGTAACTAAAAATACCCCTCCATTATATTTTGTACAATCAACGGAGGGCGCCATAACCAATACTTTTACGAGGGAACCTTTTATAGAGATGGTTGATCATTGATCTCTGTTTGCTCCATGGTTATACTGACTGCATGCAGGATAGCAGGTCGGCAGGATAGCAGGTCGGACCCACTGCACTCATATTCGGTACTTTATGGAGACCGATGATAGCTCTGTGTACACAAATCCCATTGGAGATGCACGGATAGTTAAGGCACAGTCATGTACAAACAACGTCTCTCTAGCATGGTTAGTTCAGGAGTTATTCCTGACATAAGCGCAGAGTTTATTTCTAACTTTTTTTGGCCTGCTGGTGTTGATACGCAGCAACAGTTGGTTAATTTGTGGTGGTTAAAGCCCTAGTCTTTGACCGCTGGTCTCTCATCCATACGAAATGGTCAGAGAAACGAAACTAACACAAGAAGAGAGCCCTTGAGTTGGGCTTTCCAATGGTATAAAACCTGTGCAATTCCAGAATTATTCTAATGGTGATTTGCCCGTTTTTGGTTTTGATTCGATGACAGCTCTGTGTACAAAAATCCCATTGGAGATGCTTTTGAGGAGCATTCGGATTATCCCCACTTGCTGGTCATTTCTGGTATGAAGATGGCGTAAAAGGGACCTAAAAGTAAAATTTTCGGATGCACAGATACCTAAGGCACAGTCAGATACAAATTACGTATCTCTAGCATGGCTAGTTCATGAGTTATTCTTAACTTAAGCGCAGAGTTTATTTCTTTGGTTTTGATTTCTCTCGATGACAGCTCTGTGTACAAAAATCCCATTGGAGATGCTTTTGAGACTCGCCAATGAGCTTCTGTGCACCTCTGAGCCATCAGCTATGGGAGATTAACGTTGGCGCAATTTTGTGATTTTTTCATATAGCACTTTTTCAACCCCCCCCCGAATACACATTTGTGGAATGATTACATTTTAAACTAACAATGTAATAAATATAAATTAAATTAAATCTGGAAACCTAAGATTATCGCAAAAGCTAGTACGCTCTCGAGGTCAACTTACGATAGTCTATTGTGAGTAAATTAACCGATTTTCTTGAAGTTTTGTTTCCAGACCGTAAATTCCACTTTAGGCACAACTATTCTTTGTTTACGAACGAGACGGCTGCTTTACATCATGTGGCGTTCAATTTATAAAGTACAACTCCATAACTGAATAAAGTCACGTCTTAGAAACACAGCCTTTGAAGTTAATGAACATGTTTAATTACTTTAGAAAACAGAGAGTGAAGGAGAAGAGAGTTACATCAATAGTTGAGCTGCATTTGTACAAAGTGGTATAGGAGTAATTTTCTGTAACCATAATTATTTACCCTTTCCAGTAAACGGGCAATGAAAAGTTTCAAAAGGATATTTATATGAAGGGTAATTTACCAGTACGACGTGGTTACAATAGGCCTAATGACTCGTTCAATTCAACTGTGTGTTCCATTCAGTTTAATCTAAAGTGAACACAATAGCTTCAATATTGTTATTCTTTAATGTCTACTCTATACAGATAGATAATGAAGTGCATTTGATATGTAATTTTATTATTGTATTAATGAGCAAGCATTCGAGAAAAATCCCTTCCTATGCAAAAGAAACACTTTTACTTGAAGTTCAACTACACTGGAGATCCTGACTGTGGCAATACTTGTTCAAAGCGACGTTGATGATTCGTGGTGTCGTTATTTCTGATACATTGGAGTTGATCTTGCTCCTTAAAACTATACAAAATTAACATCTCCGCTTCATTAGGATACACTGATGTATCTACTAATTAATTGAGTCTAATTAAGCTTATTCTGATGAGAATGGTTGGAGTCTGATCAGAACTTGAAACTTTGCACTAAAATCAACGTCCATACTAGACAGGTATATGTACAACTAATGTGCAGAACATGTTAAATATTTGTGCAAATAAAAACGTGGTAATTGTGCTGATGAAAATTTCAAATTCATCATAACGCAACAACTAAACTTTAACTTGTTGGTGTAATTGCCAGGATACATCAAGATCTGTAGTCACAATTAAAATCGACCATCCAATAGAAACAGAGTTATTGAGTATCTGACACAAAAACAACTATTAACCAATATATCTTCATTAAACACCAAGAATTAAAAGTGTAAGTTTTAGTAATATTATTAATATCAGTCTCAGTGTCGTCCATTATCTCCTCCACCCGTAATTTAATGACTCTCGCTTCTTCCATGAAAAACCATCTTCCCCCAATCTTGCTCCAGCAGATAAAACTAACAAATGATGCATGAATTGGCACCAGACTATATTCTAATGAACCATCAGGCTGTGCCTGTATTGGCGAATGCAGGCTGCGGCAGTTACTAAAGGTGTCTCAGATTGGTAACATTACATTGTACTGACCCCTTGCACCAACGTCACATGCAGCTACTGTCTGCCACCCTCACCCCCTCTATAACACACGCCGAAGTTTGTGTACATCTATCAACCTTTATCTTGTATCGGCCATTTTGTTTTTATCAGATCCTAATCAATGTAGCCGATACCAAGGAAGGAGGGGCGATGTGGGGTTTTTCATGTGTAAGACACGATTATAGATTGTTACACGGTAGTAGCCTCGGCTTGATAGACGTCGAATGTTAAAAGTTATTTTAGAATTAGTGTTATCCATGAATTAGTGTACAAGTTGGTTGGAAAAGAGATCAATGTGACTGTTTAACGCACTTCAAATCTCATACGATTATTGAGATGCAACCGTCTTGAAAACTGTATTCCCATATAATGCTGCACGCCTGAAGTAAAGTTCAATTTTGTTTCATTTGAGTGTGGATTTTTAATTCTAGGCCAGTGTTGAGATTTGGACTGAGATTGTTACTAAAAACGGCGCGTCAAAATATGCTCTGTCCATGAGCTGCATAATGTCTATTTAGAAAAAATACTTGAAAATTATGCTATTAAGAAAAATAACTGTTAAAATACGTCACGACAAAAAAGCTAAATACTCCATTTACTTGTTAAAATTCCCAGCACACATAAAGATCTTTTATCATAAATTGACCATCCAACAGAAATCAGAATTATTGAAGAACTGACAAAACAACAGTTTACCAATAATCTTAATCAAACACCAACAATTTAAAATGTAAAGCTCATCACTATTTTTTACGATCGGTTTCTGTGTCCTCAACTTTTTCCTTCTTTTCCCTTCGTTTTCAATGACCGTTGCTGCTTCCTGGACAAACCATCTTCCCTCCATCTTATTCCAGCAGATTGAAGGAGTGACATCGGGGGTGTGATCGGCAAGCCTTCCCGCACGATCCGACGCACTCACACAGTAACTCCTTCATGGCGTGGTGTAGCAGGTACTGAGGAGTGAGGATGGCACCACTGCAGACAGGCAGCTCGCATATAGCATAGTAATGGATGTCGCAGTTGACATCGTTCCATTGTCCATTATTCCACTCGTCTTGGACCCCACAGTCTTCACCAGTTCCATAATCATTTGGCTCGTATAGCTTCCAATTCTCATACGCGTCGGTCTCACCCTTCAACGGACAGTGCTGCCACTTTCCCTCCTCTTCGATGTCATTACAACCAATCCAGAGTCGGACACTTGATGTCAAATCAGGTTCTTTCTGGAATAGGTCCCACATGTAATCGTGTTCGGATTGTGTGTTTGGGACGGCCAGGTTTGCTCGTGACTCGGCACAAGTGCGATTTGCTTCGTACCAATCCATTTTGTCCGTTATGATGAAGTAACACGACTCGCCGTATCGGTGCCAATCAGGAGGGCAGATTTCAGCCAATAGACGGCCACAGTAGACGCCAAGAACAAGACTTAACACTTGAACTAAACGCATCTTGTAAATTCCTCAAAATGCTTAGAATTGATTATAACAGAGAAATGATTTGAATATTTGAACTGTTTCCAGACTGTAACCGTCACCAGACAATGACGGACTAAATGGCGGAGAGCCTCAACCAAAATCAAGAGCAAGACATCAAACTTGTATTCTACTTATCTCGTAAATGTCTGTAAGTGTGTGACTTGGCTATTTCAGTGGTTTATAGCTGTTGTGTTGTTAGTATGGAACCAAGTGCAGCTATTAATTTCGCACGAAGGCGTTTCATTGAAATGGCTATTATTACAACTTCATAGTGGCCGTGTTTCCAGGCCAACAATTAAACATAAACAACCAAGGCGAAATAAATTAATTAAAAGTCAGATTCAACGCAGAACCAGACGGCACAACCGATATATTATTATTCGTATTAGATGCAGAAGCATTCAAAATCCTGGTAAACAGTATACACTAGCATTTACACCTATGCGTATTCAAATTAAATAAACAAGAAGGGCTAAAAACAAAGACCAAAAAGACACAAAAAGCAGGTGAATTTTTAAATGACATAAGAGAAAACATAGTAAAAAAGAAAAACAAATAATATAAACAAATGAAAACAAAACAATAGCATTTAAACCTGTGCGTACTCAAATTGAATACACAAGAAGGGCTCAGACCATCTCCGACTAATAGAGTAAAATCAAACTAAAAACAAAGACCAAAAAGACAAAAGCACAAGAAAAAGAGTAAACTTTAAAATTAAATTAAAAAAATTAAAAATGTCATTAAAAAGAAAAAATATAAACAAATAAAATTTAAAAAATAATAATTTAAAGCGAAAATTTAAAACAAATTCATTGTTGATGAAGAAACGAATGCGTTTCTCCACATAAAGAGAGAAAAATATTAATTCAAATATAAATACATTAAATGAAAATGAAACATGAAAATGAAAAAACATATAAAATGAACATTAATATTAATACCCCTTTATACAACAAGAAATGCACACTAACGATAACATAAAAGATTAAAAACAATTTTTTAAAGAAAAAGACAATTTACAAGGCAAAAAAACGCACAAAAAACACAAGGAAACAAAAATTGTACAAACATAAAACCAGACGTCAACAGACACGACAATAGATGGGCTGCCGGAGTGAAGCGGTGACATCTTATTTGCATACCGAACAGTGCTACTTCGTGCATGGTGTATGTGATGAATTGTCACAACATGCCGTCGTCATGAGATAAGAAAACAAAATGGCTGCCTGCTCTGGCTCTTCCCAAAGGGATGTAGTTGCAACGTTGAAGGTTGTACCAGTCATAAACCGCCATTGATTGTTGCTAATGAAATTCACGAAGAAGAATTAAATTTGAGTTTTAGTTTCAAATATTACCGAAGAGGGAGCCACGGCAAACGGCTGAAACAATCCCTTTGATAATTGATCAACCTGTTAAAGGGTTCTATTCTAGGACCTCTCCTGTTCACTTTATTTGTCAATGACCTCCCTAGGTGTTCAGATAATAATTGTTTATTATACGCTGATGATTTGAAAGTTTTTCGACAGATTGGTAAAAAACACAGATACTTTTTCTTTGCAGGCGGACTTAGATAAGATTTTGAGTTGGTCTAAACTGTGGCAACTATCTCTAAATGTTAATAAATGTAGTGTTTTAACTGTGACTCTTAAGAAGACGCCGTTCAAGTTTGACTACACCCTAGGTGATACTATTCTTGGGTTGATGTTCAGAAAGATCTTGGTATTTTTATTGACAGTAAACTCACCTTTGTTCCTCATGTTAATTATATTATAAAGAAAGCTAACCGCATGAGTGGTCTGGTATGGCGGAATTTTCGCTCAATGAAAGATGAACACGTTATTCGCACCTTATTTTGCTCACTAGACCCAACTTAGAGAATTGTACTGTTGTTTTTAATTCAATCTCCACTCATCAGGCAAATAGGATAAAAGGGGTTCAATACCGTTATCTCAAATTTGTACACAGGATGCTTACTAATGTCAGTGCTTATAATTGTAATTTGGATTATCTTGATTTATGTGAAATGTACAGGCTTCCACCACTCAGACATAGAAGAATTATTAATGACTGTCTATTTATCTATAAATTATTCCATAATCGTTATAACAACACTGACTTCAACCCATTTAGTTTACATACTAATCGTCGTACAAGGCAAGCCACCAAACACATCCTACATGTTCCATGGAATCGCGTTGAGGTGACAAAACGTGGATTTATATCCAGGATTTCATCCACCTACAACGGGTTCCATGAAACTTGTGATGTTTTTGGGGCACCATTCACTCAACTCATTCCGTAATCAGATTTCACGTGCTTTAGCAAGTACTACTAGTACCGGTATCTGATGATGTCATTATTATGAATATTAAATTTGTTGATTCGTGTATTTATTTATTGTTTTATATTATATATAAATTACTTTGTGTATCTGGGCGTTAATAATATTATTATTATTTATATTATATTTATATTTACATGTATCTGTTTTCATTTTGTTGTTGTTGTTGTTGTTTTTTTTCTTTTTTTCTTTCTTCTTTTTCTTTTTTGTATGTATGTATGTATGTGTTTACAAATTTATTTATTTATTTCTTTGTTCTAGTTATATATATATATTTTTTTTACATTTAGGGCCCCTATATATTTAATTTCTATTTTCAAATTTAAGTTATTTTATATTTCAAGATTAAGTTATATTATATTTTCTCTTTCCTGTAATTGGCGGCTCGTCCGCTGTTCAATAAATACAATACAATACAATACAAATCTCATGAAATTTTATTGGAGGTGTTCTTTATCCTTATTAAGAGTTGGTCATGCAATTAAACACCTTTAATGTGTTATAATTAGTGAATAGTAATTAAAAACAACAACATTGCTCTCTGACCCCCGACATCTGTCCCGCGAGACGTATACGTATTTCCAGCCGTAAATACCATCGTCCATGTAATGGCAAAATGCGCGATGAACAGTAGTTAGGCTGGTGCCGTAGCCAGTGGCCTGGGAGTTGACCTTTTCCAAACCGTAACCGTTGCCAGACGATGATGTACTAAATGGCTGCCTGCTTTGGTTCTACTATACGACGTCGAAAGTATTATATTGAACTGGTACCTATTCAATGGAGTTGCGTCAGTGTTTCCATGGAAACAGCTTAATGAAAACCACGAAGTCTTATGAATCCTAATTCTTTCCTCGACAATTCCACACAATACCAGCCTGACCTACCGCCGAGTGAAACCGATTTTATTTTAAGCTGACCTTGCAGTCGCCATAAAATTGCCGGTTTTGTACCTTAAATTTGTACATCAGATTTAAGAAGTAATTTCAAAAAGATAACAAACACTACGGTACCATTCAGTGCTTATAATCGTTGTTACATATATACATCGTGTGTTTTAAGGAACATGTCGCTTATGGTTTTGGCGCATTGGGCTATAAATTTTGTCAAAATGTTTTGACTCCTCAAAATGGTGGACCCTTTTAGCCAAGTAAAAGGAAAACTACATAATTGTGATGGATATTTCTGTGAATCATACTACATTCTACTGTTTAAACATCTTTCCAACCATTATTTATTCAATTTCGATCATATTTGTTATACAGCCAAGAGTGCCCATTCCGAAGGCATTGTTTCTCTTTAATGAACATAATTATAATATAACATAAGATGTTGCTGTGTTGTTGCAGCTTGAACCAATAAACAGTTTTGAAACTGAATAAACCGATTTTCTTGCACCGTTTGTTTTTTACGAAGACGTTTTGTTTCAAGACCCTTTTCCAAACAATAACCGTTGCCAGACGATGATGGACTAAATGGCTGCCTGCTTTGGTTCCTACCATACGACGTTGAACTATTCCATTGAACTGGAATCTCTTCAATGAAGTTGCGTCAGTGTTTCCAGGGAAACAGCTTAATGAAAACCACGGAGTCTTACGAATCCTACTTTTCCCGACAATAAATTTCACACAATACCAGCCTGGTGTACCGCCGAGTGAAATCGATTTTATATTAAGTTGACTTTGCAGTCGCCATAGAGTTGTCGGTTCTGCTCCGTAACATCAGATTTAAGATTTAATTTCCAAAAGGTAACAAACGCTACGGTACTATTCAGTGCATGTTATTGCTTTTCAAGACCTCATATGTTTAAGCAACATGTCGCCTATGGATTTGGCGCATTCGGCTAGAAATGTTGTCAAAATGTTTTGACTCCTCAAAAAGGTGGACCCTTTAGTTTGCCAAGTAAAAGAAAACTGCCTAATTTTGAGGGATATTTCTGTGAATCACTGCTATATTCTACTGTTTATACATCTTTCCAACCATATTTATTTAATTTCAATCAGATTATTTTTGTTTACAGCCAAGAGTGCCTATTCCGAAGGCAATGTTTCCCTTTAATGTACATATAATGTAACAAAGCTGTTGCTGTGTTGTTGCAGCTTGAACCAAATATAAACACCTTTGAAAACTGAATAAACCGATTTTCTTGCACCGTCTGTTTTTACGAAGACGTTTTGTTTCAAGACCGTAAATTATTTTTTATGAATAGTTCATCTTTGTTTACGAGAAGGCTTCCTGATATCATGTGGCGTTCAATGTATATAGTACAACTGAATAAAGTCACGTCTTGGTAGTATACGCAGACTTTGAATTTAATGAACATTTATTAAAATCACTATAGGAAATAGAGAGTGATGGGGTGAGAGGTTACATTAAAAAGTGAGCTGCTTTTGTACCAATTGGTTTGGGGGTCACTTTTGAAACCATAACTCTTTTTAATGAAGTGGTTACGCAAATTTATTGGATATTGATATGAAGGCTTTGTCCTACGTCGATTACAATTATGACTCGTAAATTCACCTGTGTGGTGTGTTACATTCAGTTTAATCTAAAGTGATCACAATAGCTCCACTGCTGTAATTATTATGGTTATTTTATATATGTAGATAAAAGAGTGCATTTATAGTCAGTCTTGATTATTTTAGAAATGAGCAAGTGTTCGAGATTTGTTTGCCTCCTTTGCAAACAAAACAGTTTGCTGTTCAACTACACTGGATCCTGACAGTGCCAGTACTTGTCAACTATTCTCCAGTTGAAAGCGACGTTGATGATTCGTGGTGTCGTGAGTAGATCTTGCTCCTTAAAACTATACAAAATTAAGACCTCCGCTTCATTAGGATACACTGATGGATCTATTAACTAATTGAGTCTGGCCTATTCTGCGTGGAATGGTTGGAGTCTGTTCAGAACTTGACACTTCGCACGTAAATCAACGTCCATACTAGACAAGTATATGTACAACTAATGTGCAGAACATGTTTAAAAAAATTACCAATAAAAACGTGGTAACTGTGCTGCAAAAAATGTTTCAAATACATCATAACGCAACAGCTAAACTCTAACTTTGTGGTGTAATTGCCAAGATACATCAATATCTTTAGTCTTGGTCACAATTAAAATCGACCGTCCAATAGAAACAGAGTTATTGAGTATCTGACAAAACAACAATTAACCAATATATCTTCATTAAACACAAATAATTAAAAGTGTAAATTTTAGTTAGATTATTAATATCAGTCCCTGTGTCGTCCATTAACTCCTTCACCCGTGACTCTCGCTTCTTCCATGAAAAACCATCTTCCCCCAATCTTGTTCCAGCAGATAAAACTAACAAATGATGCATAAATGGCACCAGACTATATTCTAATGAACCATCAGGCTGTGCCTGTATTGGCGAATGCAGGCTGCGGCAGTTGCTAAAGGTGTCTCAGATTGGTAAACATTACATTGTACTGCCCCCTTGCACCAACGTCACATGCAGCTACTGTCTGTCACCCTCGCCCCCTCTATAACACACGCCCAAGTTTGTGTACATCTATCAACCTTTATCTTGTATCAGCCATTTTGTTTTTATCAGATCCTAATCAATGTAGCCGATACCAAGGAAGGAGGGGCAATGTGGGGTTTTTCATGACACGATTACAGAATAGTACACGGTAGTATCCTCGGCTTGATAGACGTCGATTGTTAAAAATGTTATTTAAAGAATTAGTGTTATCCATAAATTAGTGTACAAGTTGGTTGGAAATGAGATCCATGTGACTGTTTAACGCACTTCAAAACTCAAACGAATTTGGAGACGCAACCGTCTTGATAAATGTATTTACATATAATGCTGCACGCCTGCAGAAGTGAAGTTCAATGTTGCTCCATTTGAGTGTGGATTTATAATTCTAGGCCCTTGTTGAGACTTTGGCTGAGATTGTTACGAAAAACGGCGCCTCGAAATAAGCATTGTCCATGAGCTGCAGAATGTCTTCAGAATAAAAACTTTAAACTTATGCTATGAAAAATAACTGTACGCTCAAATACGTCACAACAAAACAGCTAAATACTCCAACTACTTGTTAAACTTACAAGCACACATCAAGATCTGTAATCCTAATTTGATTATCCAATAGAAATCAGAATTAACAAAGAACTGACAAAACAACAGTTCCCCAACATATCTTCAACAAACACCAACAATTAAAAATGTAAAGTTCAACACTATTTTTTACAATCTGTTTCTGTTTCCTCAACCTTTTCCTTCTTTTCCCTTTGTTTTCAATGAAAGTTGCTGCTTTCTGGACAAACCATCTTCACTCCATCTTATTCCAGCAGATTGAAGGAGTGACATCGGGGGTGTGATCGGCAAGCCTTCCCGCACGATCCGTCGCACTCACACAGTAACTCCTTCATGGCATGGTGTAGCAGGTACTGAGGAGTGAGGCGGGCACCACTGCATACAGGCAGCTCGCATATAGCAAAGTAACGGTCGTCGCAGTTGACATCGTTCCATTTACCATTTTTCCTCTCATCTAGGACCCCACAGTCTTCACCAGTTCCATAATCATTTGGCTCTCCTTGCTCCCAATTCTCATAGGCGTTGGTCTCACCCTTCAACGGACAGTGCTGCCACTTCCCCTCCTCCTCGATGTCATTACAACCAATCCAGAGACCGTCATTAAATGTCGGACCATGTTCTTTCCGGAATAGTTCCCATATGTAATCGTGTTCGGATTGTGAGTTTGCGACGGCCAGGTTTGCTCGTGACTCGGCACAAGTGCGATTTGCTTCGTACCAATCCATCCTGTCCCTTATAATGAAGTAACAAGACTCGCCGTATCGGTGTCAATCAGGAGGGCAGATTTTAGCCAATAGAAGGCCACAGTAGACGCCGAGAACAAGAATTAACACTTGACTAATACACATCTTGATATTTACTCAAAATATCTGAAATTGATCGCAAAGGAAAAATGAGTTTGGGAGTTGACTTTTTTCCAAACCGTAACCGTTGCCAGACGATGATGGACTAAATGGCTGCCTGCTTTGGTTCCTACCATACGACGTTGAAAGTATTCTATTGAACTGGAATCTATTCAATGGAGTTGCGTCAGTGTTTCCATGGAAACAGCTTAATGAAAACCACGAAGTCTTATGAATCCTTCTTTTCCCCGACAATATATTCCACACAATACCAGCCTGACCTACCGCTGGGTGAAATCGATTTTACTTTAAGCTGACTTAGCAGTCGCCATAGAATTGTCGATTTTGTTCCTTAAATTTGTACATCAGATTTAAGAATTAATTTCAAAAAGGTAACAAACGCTCCGGCTATTCAGTGCTTATAATTGTTGTTCAAGACATCATGTGTTTAAGGAACATGTCGCCTATGGTTTTGGCGCATTGGGCTATAAATTTGGTCAATTTTTTGACTCCTCAAAATGGTGGACCCTTTTAGTTTGCCAAGTAAAAGGAAAACTACATAATTTCGAGGGATATATTTTTGTGAAACACACTATATTCTACTGTTTAAACATCTTTCCAACCATATTTATTTAATTTCAATCATTCTTTTTTTACAGCCAAGAGTGCCCATTCCGAAGGCATTGTTTCCCTTTAATGTACATAAAATGTAAACATAAGATTTTGCTGTGTTGTTGCAGCTTGAACCAAAATAAACACTTTTGAAAGTGAACAAACCGATTTTCTTGCACCGTCTGTTTATACGAAGACGTTTTGTTTCAAGACCGTAAATTCTTTGTTATGCATAATTCATCTTTGTTTACGAGAATTCTGCCTTGTGTCATGTGGCGTTCAATGTATAAAGTACAACAACTGAATAAAATCACGTCTTGGATACGCAGACTTTGAATTTAATGAACATTTATTTAAATTACTATAGGAAATAGAGAGTGAAGGGGTGAGAGGTTACGTTAAAAGTTGAGCTGTTTTTGTACCAAGTGGTTTGGGGGGCATTTTTTGTAACTATAACTCTTTTGAATGAACTGGTTATGCAAATTTATTGGATATTTATATGAAGGCATTGTCCTACGTGATTACAATTATGACTCGTAAATTCACTTGTGTGGTGTGTTACATTCAGTTTAATCTAAAGTGATCACAAAAGCTCCACTGCTGTAATTATTATGGTTGTTTTATGTAGATAATAGAGTGCAATTATAGTCAGTCTTTATTATTTTAGAAATTAGCAAGTGTTGAAGATTTCTTTTCCTCCTTTGCAAACAAAACAGTTTGCTTAAAGTTCAACTACACTGGATTCTGACAGTGCCAGTACTTGCCAACCATTCCCCCAGTTCAAAGCGACGTTGATGATTCGTGGTGTCGTTATTTCAGGTACATTGGAGTAGATCTTGCTCCTTAAAACTAAACAAACTTAACACACCCGCTGGTAATTGTTTTTTTCAAATACATCATGAACACAACATCTAAACTCTAACTTGTTGGTGTAATTGCCGGGATACATCAAGATCTGTAGTCACAATTAAAATGGACCGTCCAATAGAAACAGAGCTATTGAGTATCGACACAAAAATCAATATATCTTCATTTAACACCAAGAATTAAAAGAGTAAATTTTAGTAATATTATTAACATCAGTCCCTGTGTCGTCCATTAACTCCTTCACCCGTAATTTAATGACTCTCGCTTCTTCCATGAAAACCATCTTCCCCAAATCTTGCTCCAGCAGATAAAACTAACAAATGCTGCATAAATGGCGCCAGACTATATTCTAATGAACCATCAGGCTGTGCCTGTATTGGCGAATGCAGGCTGCGGCAGTTACTAAAGGTGGCTCAGATTGGTAACATTACATTGTATTGACCCCTTGCACCAACGTCACATGCAGCTACTGTCTGCCACCCTCGACCCCTCTGTATCACACGCCCAAGTTTGTGTACATCTATCAACCTTTATCTTGTATCGGCCATTTTGTTTTTATCAGATCCTAATCAATGTAGCCGATACCAAGGAAGGAGGGGCAATGTGGGGTTTTTCATGTGTAAGACACGATTATAGATTGTTACACGGTAGTAGCCTCGGCTTGATAGACGTCGAATGTTAAAAGTTATTTTAGAATTAGTGTTATCCATGAATTAGTGTACAAGTTGGTTGGAAAAGAGATCCATGTGACTGTTTAACGCACTTCAAATCTCATACGATTATTGAGATGCAACCGTCTTGAAAACTGTATTCCCATATAATGCTGCACGCCTGAAGTAAAGTTCAATTTTGTTTCATTTGAGTGTGGATTTTTAATTCTAGGCCAGTGTTGAGATTTGGACTGAGATTGTTACTAAAAACGGCGCCTCAAAATAAGCTTTGTCCATGAGCTGCATAATGTCTCTTTAAAATAAATACTTGTAAATTATGCTAAGAAAAATAACTGTTCAAATACGTCACAACAAAACAGCTAAAAACTCCTCCTACTTTAAACTTCCCAGCACACATAAAGATCTGTAATCATAAATTAACCATCCAATGGAAATTTGAATTATTGAAGAACTGACAAAACAATGAGTTTACCAATATATTTATCAAACACCAAGAATTAAAAATGTCAAGTTCATCACTCTTTTTTACAATCAGTTTCTGTTTCCTCAACTTTTAACTTCTTTTCCCTTCGTTTTCAATGACCGTTGCTGCTTCCTGGACAAACCATCTTCCCTCCATCTTATTCCTGCAGATTGAAGGAGTGACATCCGGGGTGTGATCGGCAAGCCTTCCCGCACGATCCGACGCACTCACACAGTAACTCCTTCATGGCGTGGTGTAGCAGGTACTGAGGAGTGAGGCGGGCACCACTGCAGACAGGCAGCTCGCATATAGCAAAGTAATGGTCGTCGCAGTTGATATCGTTCCATTGTCCATTTTTCCACTCGTCTTGGACCCCACAGTCTTCACCAGTTCCATAATCATTTGGCTCGTATGGCGCCCAATTCTCATACGCGTCGGTCTCACCCTTCAACGGACAGTGCTGCCACTTTCCCTCCTCTTCGATGTCATTACAACCAATCCAGAGTTGGGCACTTGATGTCAAATTAGGTTCTTTCCGGAATAGTTCCCATATGTAATCGTGTTCGGATTGTGAGTTTGGGACGGCCAGGTTTGCTCGTGACTCGGCACAAGTGCGATTTGCTTCGTACCAATCCATTTTGTCCGTTATGATGAAGTAACATGACTCGCCGTATCGGTGCCAATCAGGAGGGCAAATTTCAGCCAATAGACGGCCACAGTAAACGCCAAGAAAAACACTTAACATTTGAACCACACGCATCTTGTAAACTCCTGAAAATGCTTGACATTGATTGTAACAGAGAAATGAGTTGAATATTTGAACTGTTTCCAGACCATAACAGTCGCCAGACGATGATGGACTAAATGGCGAACAGTTCTCAACCAAAGTCCAGAGCAAGACACTCAAACCGTATATTCTATAATCTCGTAATTGTCTGAAAGTGTGTGACTTGGCTATTTTCAGTGGTTTATAGCTGTTGTGTTGTTAGTATGGAGCCAAGTGCAACTATTAATTTCGCACCAAGGCGTTCCATTGAAACTGTTGTTATCACAACTTCATAGTGGCCGTGTTTCCAGGCCAACAACTAAACATAAACAACCAAGACGAAATAAATTAATTAAACGTCAAATTTGACGCAGAACCACACGGCACAACGGCAGAGTAAAATCGATGTATTATTATTCGTATAGGATGAAGAAGCATTCAAAGTCCTGGTAAACAGTCTTATAGCATTTAAACCTATGCGTACTCAAATTGAATAAACAAGAAGGGCTAAAAACAAAGACCAAAAAGACACAAAAAGCAGGTGAATTTTTAAATGACATAAGAAAAAACATAATAAAAGAAAATAATCAAATGAAAACAAAACAGTAGCATTTAAACCTATGCGTACTCAAATTGAATAGACAAGAAGGGTTCAGACCATCTCAGACTAATAGAGTAAAACCGAACTAAAAACAAAGACCAATAAGACACAAAAAGCACAAGAAAAAACATAAACTAAAAAAAAAAAAAAAAAAAAAAAAAAAAAAAAGTTTTTAAAATAAATTCATTGTTGATGAAGATCTTGCTCCTTAAAACTATACAAAATTAACATCTCCACTTCATTAGGATACACTGATGTATCTATTAAATAATTGAGTCTGGCTTATTCTGCGTGGAATGGTTGGAGTCTGTTCGGAACTTGACAGCTCGCACTTAAAGGCACTGTACACGTTTGGTAATTACTCAAAATATATATTAGCATAAAAACTTACTTGGTAATGAGCAACGGAGAGCTGTTGATAGTATAAAACATTGTGAGAAACGACTCCCTCTGAAGTAACGTAGTTTTTGAGAAAGAGGTAATTTCTCACTAAAATAATAAAAGACTTCTGGCCAGAAGCCTTTTATTCCTATCTGAAAGCACACTAATTTGTACAACAAGGGTGTTTTTTCTTTCATCATTTTCTTGCAACTTCAATGACCAATTCAGCCCAAATTTTCACAGGCTTGTTATTTTATGCATATGTTGGGATACACCAAGTGAGAATACTGGTCTTTTACAATTACCAAACGTGTTCAGTGCCTTTAAAGCAACGTCCATACTATAAGACAAGTATAATTATGTACAACTAATGTGCAGAACATGTTTGTTATGTAGGGGAACGGAATTTTATTAAGTTCCTTTCACCTTTAATACTCAATCTTGCTTGAGTATGCTGAAAATTATTACTTACAGTTGTGCGCGCCTTTAATAAGCCACGTCAGTGAGTTGGCAAGCCCTGATTGGTTGACAAGACTTTCCTGCGTTTAATGTGTGTATGTGTATTTTACGCACGAACTGCACGATTTCCTATTTTGTTGCATCGTGTATCGTCCGACATCTTGGTCTAAAAGAAGGTGTAAACACCCTCCGAATCGTCTATTTATTGTTTGTGAGGGCTACGATTAGAGTAAGTAGACATTCTGGATAGTTTTTTTGGGGGGGGAATAATATTGGTTTTTAGATAATAATCATTGTGTTAAGACCGTGGGAAAAGTTTGCACTTTTCAATAGTTTATAAAAGACTTTCCACGTTGCCTGTTGTTTTAATATTGAGTTCACATTGTATACGTTACTAAGGGCGTAGTGTAGTGACATGGTATCAATGGCGTCGGGTTCTATAGTGGTCCTATGTATGTGGGTATCCTCCCCTGTCCGGTTTTCGATGTAGTATGCCTTTTTCTTTGAATTGAAAAAAAATAAAAATATTCCATAATCAACTGATGCCCTAATTACCTTCCTTTGTTTATAAGAAATATGCAAACATATATTAAAACGTGATGGACATTGAAACTTTCACACCACGCACCGATTTTCGATGACTTCAGTAGCGTCCCATTTGATTTGAGTTTGACCTGTTTTCGATGCAAACAAGAAAGTATGGTGTCCGGGTGAAGCCATACGTGGAAGAAACATCTGCAGTGACTATTAGTGTTCTGTGAGACTTTGTGTATGACTCTATAGCCAGCAGTTTTCTTCATTTTATTCAACATATTTTTTATTTAGTTTTAAAAATAACCATGGTATTTTTCAAAAACTTAACAAACAAAAAACAACAACAAAAATGTAAATAATTCTTGGCTTTCAAATCTTATTTTTATTTAGTTTTGTGTCTTTTTATGTTTCTAAACATTTATAATAAAGCATATCAATATACAGTGATAATCGAATCACAAAGCTGATGTTTAAATTTTAATATTAATAACAAAAATGATAGAGTGTTACAAAAAAAAAATTATCCAGACTATTAGAAAATGATATAAGGCACATGGCTCCTTTAAGCCTCTGTATTTTTTCCCCCAGAATGCTCAGCAGAATGTTCAGTCACATGATTTGATCATCGTGAATTGTGAATTGAAAAAGTGTTTGATGAAACTTTTTCGGTGGGAATTTTTTTTTTTTATGGCCCCGACAGTATGACACATTTTTGTACCTTGCAGAAATGCCTAAAATACCACAACTTTTTGCATAACAAGTGCAACTAACCAGTGGAGCCTTTCATGTTTCTAAGTTTTGGTCAAATGAGAGGAGACTCTTTGCTTGGCAAGTCAAACCACAAAAATTGTATCTAGGGACTGTTTACATCGCGCGCAGAGAGGTCAAAGGTTTGCCTCGATTTCAGGGACGCCCTGAATACAGGGCGTCCTACGATACATGTTTATGAAGTATTTGTTTGTTACTTTCTTTGCAGGGACTAGCAGTATTGCGGATTTTTTTGGATATTCAGGATTTCGGATGTTGTGTTTTGTAGCCTGAACTCAAGGAAGTGAATATAATTAAACAAATCCTCCCGGAGGCTTTTATTTACATGTTGATTTTGTGGTAGTCCACATCGACATCACCCCTGCTTGATATAAAAAGCATCTCCCTGACAAAGAGGACACACGCCCTCACCCCCAGAAGAGAGGACAGCCCCCTTCACCCCGGGATCGCCCCCTGGCGTCTCCTGACAGATTTCGGCGTCGTAGACAGGATGGGAGTTGGTGATGATTAGTTGACTCGTCGACAGCTGAACTTTTGAAGCAGTTTAATCGTGGTGATGTGAGAGTCATTGAGCTGCTTGGTGTTTCTGGACTTCTTCGAGAGCAAGTCAAGTGATTGTGTGAGCTGTTGGAGTTTCTGTAATCAACGGAAGACCACTGGGCTTTGTGAGCAGAATTATTTTATGTTTGGTTAATACATGACTATTTAATTAAAATCCCCAGTACTGATTTATACCTATGTGAACACTTTATGGGAAAGGTGTGCTAAACATTTTGCTTATTGGTTTGCACATGTGAAATTGACAAGGATATTGACAATTATTGAGGCAAACGCTATTCTTTGCGTGGGCACCTGTTATTTTATAGTATTCTCCGGTGAGTTTCGTTTCAGTAACTTCGCGCAAATATCTTTCCTGAATTGTGTTCACATATTATTGAGTATATGGTGTTATCCAAGAGTTATTTACGATTTTCAGAAATTGTTGTTGGTTAAATACCTTTTTTTTTTTGACAATGGCCACTTCAGAGGGCATAGCAGATGTAATTGCAAAGTCAAACGAAGCGCTTGCAGAAACGCTAGCAAATGCGTTGCAAAATTTGAAGTTTTCAAGGGCACCTAAGGTAAAGCTGTCAAGGTTTTCGGGTTCCTCTGAAAAATCAGGTGAGCCTACCCTGAATGAGTGGCTAGATGAGGTAGATTTTTACTTAAGACAGTTAGGTGTGAATGATGAAGACCAATTGGAAGTCATGCTTGACCATCTGACTGGTATTGCACGGGAAGAGGTGGTGTGCAGCCCGTTAGAAGAGCGAGACACTGTGCAGAGGCTTATAACTTTACTGACTCGCACATTTGGGCCCCGCGAAAGCGTTGCTGCTCTGACTGGCTCACTTTATATGTGAATGCAGCATACTGGTGAATCCTTGGCCGATTACACCCGTGCTCTCATGCGATTACATGATAGAATTGAGGATGCTGCGGGCGGGCCAGAAAAGGCAGCTATTAAGCTCATGCGAGACAGCGTTTTGAAGGAGCAGTTTACTAAGGGGGTTCATGACACAGCCGTGCGCCGAGAACTCAGAAGGTTACAGTTAGGAAAGCCAGACCTGTCATTTTTCCGCTTTAGGGAGGAGGCTCTTGCGTTTCTGTCTGAATTTGAGGACAGCGGTACGCGGGCTAGCAAGGTTCGCGAAGCGACAGTGTCCACTGGGGATCCAGTGAACCACGTGCAATCGGTTACCAACAACAGGGTCGAGGAGGCTATTTGCCAATTAGCTACAACTAACAAATTGTTAGTAGAGAAGATTGAGGCATTACAGAGCAGCAATCCATGACAACCGTTACGCTAAAAAAGCTGGCGGACACCCTTGATCAGAAGTTGGGTGAAGCTTTAAACATGAAAAGTCCGAGGCCCTCAGTAGTTTGTAATTATTGTAACAAGCTTGGACATTATGCTAGGAATTGTCACAAGAGGCTTGCAGCAAGTCAGACAGGGATGCAGGAGAAGACCCAGGGAAACGCCACTCCTCTGTCATAGAGGGCGCTGTGACAGAGGATGGTGCTGTGCCCAAAAGTAATTCTGTGCCAGATATTTCTGTGAAACGTTTAGAGGGTGGTATAGTTAATCTTTCAGGGATTGATAGTAGTTGTAACGAAGAGGAGATGCGCAACAAGTTGATTGCGCGTAGCCCCACAGCCTCGATTGTGATAGGTGGGGTAGTGGCAAACTGTATCCTTGATACGGGTGCCGAAACCTCTTTGATTAGTTCCACCTTCTATGATACGTTTTTGGCTGGTAAGACAAAGCGTTTGGGGGCAGTGGGTACATTTTTGAGACTGTTTGGGGCAAATGACCTTGAAATACCTATACGGGGTTATTTGGAAACAGATATCCAAGTTTTTGGCATCTCAGTTAAGGCAAGTTTTCTAGTAAGGACTGACCATGATGGAGAGTCAGGGCAGGAGAGGAGGAAGGAATTTCCTATTATAATAGGATGTAACATATTAAGAACAATCTCTGCAATGGGGGTCACACCAGAGGGTCCATCTAAAGAGGAGTGGTTAGTGGCACTGAAATGGTTCAAGTGTCAGAGAGTTCCCGATAATCTGCTTAGTAACCGGGTGAATGGGATATTTACAGTTCAGGATGAGGCCATCCCCCTAATACAGCTAGATTGATTACTTGTCGTCGGGATAAGCCGTTAGAATGGCCTCATAGTGAATGCGTCTTGGTCCATGCATGCTCACTCGAGAATCTCACTGGTCGGGAAGCACGGATTGGAGTATTGGAAGGGTTACAGCAGGCTGCAACCTCAGTGACACTTCTTGTTAGTAATGAAAGTTCAATGCCATTGAACATCCCTGCTGATTATAAGCTTGCGTGGATTACGGAGGTTGAGATATGTGATGAGATTTACCTTCAGGAGTCCGAGGGTGAGCTTCAAGTGTCCATAGAGAGAGTTGTTGTAGACGAGACTGGTGTTGTGGATCCGGATAGTTATGCTCGAGTTGATTTGGGAAATTGTAAAGAAGGGATTAGTGTTTCAGATGGTCCATGCGAGGAGGTTACTCTCCCGGATGGTACCAATACTCCCTCCTGGGCTTACTCTAAAGGGTTTTGATAGAGATGAAACTTCTCAAATTTCACAGCTGATCAAACAGTATGATTCAGCATTTGCAAAGAGCTCATTGGACCTAGGGGTGTGTGATCTTATACCACACGAAATACGCCTTACCAGTGACAAAGCTGTAAACTTGCCATACCGACGGGTTGCTCCACATCTTGTCCCTGAAGTTAAGAGGCTTTTGCAAGATCTACTTGACAGGAAAGTAATCAAAAAGTCTTTGAGTCCTTATGCCAGCCCCGTAGTCTTGGTTCGCAAAAAGGACGGGTCAATTCGACTTTGCATAGACTATCGGAAGATAAATGCCTTCACTGTGAAGGATGCGTTCCCATTGCCTCGCATCGAGGAGACTTTGGAAGCGCTTGCGGGTTCTGAGTATTTTTCCTCACTTGACCTAGCCCATGGCTACTTTCAGGTGACCATGCATCCCAATTCAGTAGACAAAACGGCGTTTCGTGTTCCATGGGGCCTCTTTGAATTCAACAGACTACCTCAAGGGCTGTGTAACAGTCCTAGTACATTTCAAAGAGTGATGGAGTTAATGTTTGGGGATTTGAACATGTCCAAGGTAGTTCTGTATTTGGATGACATATTGGTGTATTCGGATTCATTCGAAGAACATCTGTCAAGGCTCCGCATTGTTTTTGAGAGGCTGACCAATTATGGTCTCAAGTTGAAGGGCAGTAAATGTAGACTCTTCCAGAAAGAGGTCAAACACCTTGGACATGTGGTAAATAGTAAGGGTGTTTCAGTAGACCCCGATAAAGTTAGCAGAATTGCAAACTGGCCAGTTCCTGCAAGTGCAGAGGAGCTGCGCTCGTTCCTTGGTCTTGCGTCATATTATCGACGGTTTATATCCAAGTTTTCGGCAATAGCGGCCCCTTTACATGCGTTAACATCCAAGGCAGACACAAAAACAGGGAAGGGCAACCCTGTTATCCAGTGGTCGGTGGAAGCTGATCAAGCTTTCTGTGATCTAAAGAGTGCTCTGTGTAAAACACCAGTGTTGGCTTTTCCGCACTTTGATAAAGAGTTCTTGGTTGAGGTTGACGCATCATTCAAAGGCCTTGGCGCTTCGTTGTCTCAGGTTGGGATAGATGGGGCACTCCACCCAATCGCATTTGCAAGTCGTGGCTTGAGAGGGGCAGAGCGGAACTATCCTGATATGTCTAGTTTCAAATTGGAGCTTCTTGCTCTTAAGTGGGCAGTATCAGAGAAGTTTAGGGATTATCTTCTGGGTACCCACTGTGTTGTGTACACAGATAACCCGTTGGCGCATCTTCAAAATGCAAAACTAGGTGCAACAGAGCAGCGTTGGGTGGCCCAGCTGGCATCATTTGATATGGAGATTCGTTTTCGCTCAGGGCGAACAAATAAATGCGCAGATGCATTAAGCCGGTGCCCTCTCAATGGTGTTCTTGGACAGGAAGTTGTGGATTATATACATTGTGCACTTCAGGGTACCCATATACCTTTGCAAGTACGAGCTGCTGGAGCCGCGGAGAAGTGTGAAGACAGTTCTGCTTCCAGTGAGGATGTGGGATATAAATCCTCAGTGTTGCCATCATTTAGTCTGGCTGATCTCGCAAAATCTCAGAAAGACGATAGTCAATTGGGAGAAATATGGCAACTCTGGAATTCGAAGTGGAAACCAGGTGATGGGAGAGACGACACTGTCAAATCTGGCTTAAGTGGTTGGATGAGAGAATGGTCTAAGCTGATTGAGAAAGATGGGGTATTGTATCGGCGTGTTGAAGATCAGGCGCTAGGCAAATTGGATCAATTGTTGACGCCCCAGAAGTTGCAATCATTAATGCTTGAGAATGCACATGATAGGTGGGGGCATCAGGGTTCCAACCGCACCCTTGCTCTGCTAAGATCACGATGTTTCTGGCCAGGAATCAGTAGACATGTACGGAGGTACGTACAACAGTGTTTTCGTTGCAGGTTGAGTAAAGTTCCTGGGCCGTCTGAGAGGCCTCCAATGCGCCATCTGCTGTCGTTCAGACCGATGGAGAGACTAGCAATAGATTTTCTTAAGCTGGACAAGGGAAAGGGAGCACTCGAGAACGTTCTGGTGATAACGGATGCTTTCACTAAGTTTGCGCTTGCTGTTCCGTGCAGAGACCAGACCGCTCCAGTAGTAGCACGTGTCTTACGTGACCACTGGTTTGCGCACTATGGTGTCCCTACTCAGATCCATTCTGATCAGGGACGGAACTTTGAGAGTTGTCTTGTCAAGGAACTTTGCCACCTTTATGGCATTCGGAAGACAAAAACTACCCCCTACCATCCGCAAGGAAACGCGCAGACAGAGCGCTTCAACAAAACAATCTGCTCCCTTATCAAATCGCTTGACAGCAAAGATCGGAGGAAATGGCCTGACCTGTTGCCCCACTTGGTCTACATGTATAACTCAACTCCACACAGTTTGACCGGTGTCTCCCCTTATACCTTACTTTTTGGTAGGGAACCAACAATTCCTATCGACCACTTGATTGGTACAAGTCAGCATGCCTTTGAGGAAGAGTTTGTCCAACAACAGTCAAAGTTAATTGAGCGAGCATACAGAGTTGTAAAAGACCGATTAGAGAAGGCAGCAGAGTACAATAAAAGAAGGTATGATAGGCGTTGTAAGGCAAATCCCTTTAGTGTAGGGAGTAGGGTACTTCTAAAGAAGTGTGCATTCACTAGTAGGCACAAACTCAGTGATACTTACGATGAGCAGCCACACGTTGTTGTGAAACGTAATGCAGAAATGGATTTGTACGCTGTGCGTCCGATCCTTGGTGGTAAAGAGAGATGGTTGAACCGGAGGTTGCTGATAGCAGACCCACGTGAAGAGTTTTCCGGGCCTGTGGAACCACTGGCTGGGGTTCCGTCAACTGTAGATTATCGGTCTGACGAAGACAGTGGGGGTGGTGTACTTTCAAGTGACTCAGATTCAGACAGTGATACTTCCTCTTCAGAGGATGAGTTTATATTGATACCTGGTAATTTGTTTGTTCCTCCCGTGCAGACCTCTGTTGAGACGCCCAAGGAACCAAAGACACTCCTACAGGGTGGGAAGTATCAGGGAGTCCAGGGGGGAGGATCACCGGTGTTGCCGATTTTCAAGGAGCAACCAAACTTGATTCTTCCAAAACCCAAGTGCCCTGAAGGTGCGTCAAGTGAGCAGACTCACGCGCGCGATGTGCAGCCATCGCTGAGGCGATCCCAGCGTATCTCTAAGAGAAAGTGTCAGTGGTCTAGTGCCATAACTTGATTAATAAAAACTTGTTCTCTCGGCAGTTTAACAGAGACAGCCTGTTCTGCAGGATTAGGAGTACTCCCGTCTCAATTGTTATTCTGTGCAGAGACTGATCAAGCAACAACTGAATGTAGTTGCGAAACTTTGATTTTGCATTGTGTGTAGTGTATTTCTTTATGCATATTGGTGTTGACCTTTTCATAAGTATTTTTAGGGTATTTACATGTTTCATTAAGTATAGTGCGAAGGTGTGCTATATACTAAGCGATGATTTTCTGAGGCAGCCTGTAGTGGGTTGTGACGTAGTCTCCTCAGAACTCATCATTCATCGTATTCCTTATTATTTGTTGTTTATTGGCAGGATTCGCCTTAATCAAAGAGTTTTTGTATTTCAGGTTAACGAAATTCTTGACAGTTTTATCTTGAAGTGTGTATTCGTATTAGTGAAAAGACCTATTTTATGCTAAAGTATAAGTTTCCTTTAAGATGGGTGACAAACCAAAAGTGTTCCTTTTTGGACACTCCTTTCCGGCCCGCCTTCTGAAGTGGTCCAGGGATAGATCTGAGACTGTTGAAGAATCAGTTAAAGTTACAGATAAGTGTTCTCTTTTCATTGAGGGTCATCCTGGCCTATCATATAACCGTATTTTCGACAATGATAGACATTATTTTAGTAAATTGCAATCAAGGTCGTTTGACATCCTTTGTATTGATTTAGGAACCAATGATTTATGTGACTTGGATGGGACACCACAGACAGTGGTCGATAAGACAACAAGATTTCTTGATCAGCTCCATGAGAAGGGCATAAATCCCAGATGTATTGTTTTGCTTTCGGTCATAAAAAGATCCAAAATTACCAGAGCCAGACAGGTTTCGGTGACTACGTTCAACCACAGGGTCAAAAGATACAATGCACTGTTAGTTCAAGCCCTTAAGAGGTCATATCCTGGGGTTTTCTGTTATCAACAGAAGAAAATAAAGTTGCCAAAGTATTTATGCGATGGTTGTCATCTTACCGAGGATGGTATGATCAGATATTGTAAGGGGTTAGAAGAGATTATTTGCAGGCACTGTAGAGCTATGTAAAGTTCAAGTCACTTAATCTCCTATATAAGGGTTTAGATAATCTTTCAAGTGTAATTTTAAGATGTTTTCATTATTATTATGTTTTGGAACCTGATCTTAGTATGGAGAGGAAAAGTGCGATTATTTTCAATGGATGCATGTATAAAGTTGTGTTACAACAAATGATTGGTTAAGTTTTAACAAAAGACTATAGGGTGGTCTTCCAAAATAGTATTTCAAGGAAAGAAATATATCTTGTTTTAAGTTTTAGTTAAATTTAAGTGTAATAGATAGCCTTTGGAAACATGTGAAAGTCAAATTAACCATCCGGGTCGTCTGGTTTAAAAACAGGGAAGATGTAAGGGAACGGAATTTTATTAAGTTCCTTTCACCTTTAATACTCAATCTTGCTTGAGTATGCTGAAAATTATTACTTACAGTTGTGCGCGCCTTTAATAAGCTACGTCAGTGAGTTGGCAAGCCCTGATTGGTTGACAAGACTTTCCTGCGTTTAATGCGTGTATGTGTATTTTACGCACGGACTGCACGATTTCCTATTTTGTTGCATCGTGTATCGTCCGACATCTTGGTCTAAAAGAAGGTGTAAACACCCTCCGAATCGTCTATTTATTGTTTGTGAGGGCTACGATTAGAGTAAGTAGACATTCTGGATACTTTTGGGGGGAATAATATTGGTTTTTAGATAATAATCATTGTGTTAAGACCGTGGGAAAAGTTTGCACTTTTCAATAGTTTATAAAAGACTTTCCACGTTGCCTGTTGTTTTAATATTGTGTGCACATTGTATACGTTACTAAGGGCGTAGTGTAGTGATATGGTATCAATGGCGTCGGGTTCTATAGTGGTCCTATGTATGTGGGTACATGTTTATGAAGTATTTGTTTGTTACTTTCTTTGCAGGGACTAGCAGTATTGGGGATTTTTTGCGATATTCAGGATTTCGGATGTTGTGTTTTGGAGATTGATTGAATAAAGCCTGAACTCAAGGAAGTGAATACAATTAAACAAATCCTCCCGGAGGCTTTTATTTACATGTTGATTTTGTGGTAGTCCACATCGACATCACCCCTGCTTGATATAAAAAGCATCTCCCTGACAAAGAGGACACACGCCCTCACCCCCAGAAGAGAGGACAGCCCCCTTCACCCCGGGATCGCCCCCTGGCGTCTCCTGACATATCCATTAAATAATTGAGTCTGGCTTATTCTGCGTGGAATGGTTGGAGTCTGTTCAGAACTTGACACTTCGCACGTAAATCAACGTATACACTACAAGACAAGTATAATTATATGTACAGCTAATGTGCAGAACATGTTTTTTTAAATGACAACTGAAAACTTGGTTATTGTGCTGAGAAAATGTTTTAAATAAATCATAACGCAACATCTAAACTCTAACTTGTTGGTGTAATTGCCGGGATACATCAAGATCTGTAGCCACAATTAAAATGGACCGTCCAATAGAAACAGAGCTATTGAGTATCGACACAAAAACAACTATTAACCAATATATCTTCATTAAACACCAAGAATTAAAAGTGTAAACTTTAGTAATATTATTAATATCAGTCCCAATGTCGTCCATTATCTCCTCCACCCGTAATTTAATGACTCTCGCTTCTTCCATGAAAAACCATCTTCCCCAAATCTTGCTCTAGCAGATAAAACTAACATAGGATGCAAAATGGCGCCAGACCATTTTCTAATGAACCATCAGGCTGTGCCTGTATTGGTGAATGCAGGCTGCGGCAGTTACTAAAGGTGGCTCAGATTGGTAACATTACATTGTATTGACCCCTTGCACCAATATCACTTGCAGCTACTGTCTGTCACCCTCGACCCCTCCGTAACACACGCCCAAGTTTGTGTACATCTATCAACCTTTATCTTGTATAGGCCAATTTGTTTTTATCAAATCCTACATCAATGTAGCCGATAACAAGGAAAGAGGGGCGGTGTGGGCTTTTTCATGTATAAGACACGACTATAGATTGTTACACGGTAGTAGCCTCGGCTCGATAGACGTCGAATGTTAAATGTTGTCTTTTAGAATTAGTGTAATCAGTACATTGGTGTACAAGTTGGTTGGAAATGAGATCCATGTGACTGTTTAACGCACTTCAAAAGCGATTTTCGAGAAACAACCTTCTTGATAAATTATATTTCCATATAATGCTGCACGCCTGCAGAAGTGAAGTTCACTCTTGCTCCATTTGAGTGTGGATTTGTAATTCTAGGCCAGTGTTGAGATTTTGACTCAAATTGTTACTTAAAACGGCGCCTCAAAATATGCTCTGTCCATGAGCTGCAGAATGTCTTCAGAATAAATATTATGCTTACGCTAAGAAAAATAACTGTTCAAATAAGTCATAACACAACAGCTAAATACTCCAACTACTTGTTAAACTTCCCAGCACACATCATGATCTGTAATCCTAATTAAATTGACCATCCAATAGAAAACAGAACAATATTGAAGAACTGACAAAACAACAGTTTATCAATAAATCTTCATCAAACACCAAGAATTAAAAATGTCAAGTTCATCACTATTTTTTGACAATCGGTTTCTGTATCCTCAACTTTTTCCTTCTTTTCCCTTCTTTTTCAATGACCGTTGCTGCTTCCTGGACAAACCATCTTCCCTCCATCTTATTCTTGCAGATTGAAGGAGTGACATCGGGGGTGTGATCGGCAAGCCTTCCCGCACGAACCGACGCACTCACACAGTAACTCCTTCAAGGCGTGGTGTAGCAGGCACTGATGAGTGAGGCGGGCACCACTGCAGACAGGGAGCTCGCATATAGCAAAGTAAGGGTAGTCGCAGTTGACGTCGTTCCATTTACCCTGACCCACCTTGGCTTGGACTCCACAGTCTTTACTATTGTTGGAATTATTTGGCTCTCCATTAAACCAATTCTCATAGGCGTTGGTCTCAGCCTTCAACGGACAGTGCTGCCAGTTTCCCTCCTCCTCGATGTCATTACAACCAAGCCAGAGTTCACCATCTTGCTCATGATCAAACTCCTTCAGGAATAGATCCCATATGTAATCGTGTTCGGATTGTGAGTTTGGGACGGCCAGGTTTGCTCGTGACTCGGCACAAGTGCGATTTGCTTCGTACCAGTCCATCTTGTCCGGTATAATGAAGTAACATGACTCGCTGTATCGGTGCCAATCAGGAGGGCAGATTTCAGCCAATAGACGGCCACAGTAGACGCCAAAAACAAGACTTAACACTTGACTGATACGCATCTTGATATGTACTTCAAATATTTGAAATTGATTGCAAAGGAAAAAGAGTTTGGGAGTTGACCTTTTCCAAACCGTAACCGTTGCCAGACGATGATGTACTAAATGGCTGCCTGCTTTGGTTCTACTATACGACGTCGAAAGTATTATATTGAACTGGTACCTATTCAATGGAGTTGCGTCAGTGTTTCCATGGAAACAGCTTAATGAAAACCACGGAGTCTTACGAAACCTACTTTTCCTGACAATAAATTCCAAACAATACCAGCCTGCCGTACCGCCGAGTGAAATCGATTTTATTTTAAGCTGACTTTGCAGTCGCCATAGAATTGTCGGTTTTGCTCCGTAAAGTTGTACATCAGATTTAAGATTTAATTTCCAAAAGGTAACAAACACTACGGTACTATTCAATGCTTGTTGTTGTTGTTCAAGACCTCATGTGTTGTAAGGAACATGTCGCCTATGCATTTGGCGCATTGGGCTAGAAATGTTGTCAAAATGTTTTGACTCCTCAAAATGGTGGACCCTTTTAGTTTGCCAAGTATAAGGAAAACTACATAATTTTGAGGGATATTTCTGTGAATCACACTACATTCTACTGTTTAAACATCTTTCCAACCATATTTATTTAATTTCAATCAGATTATTTTTGTTTACAGCCAAGAGTGCCCATTCCGAAGGCAATGTTTCCCTTTAATGTACATATAATGTAACAAAGATGTTGCTGTGTTGTTGCAGCTTGAACCAAATATAAACACTTTTGAAAATGAATAAACCGATTTTCTTGCACCGTCTGTTTTTACGAAGCCGTTTTGTTTCAAGACCGTAAATTCTTTTGTATGCATAATTCATCTTTGTTTACGAGAAGGCTGCCTTATACCACGTGGCGTTCAATGTATAAAGTACAACTGAATAAAGTCACGTCTTGGATACGCAGACTTTGAATTTAATGAACATTTATTAAAAGCACTATAGGAAATAGAGAGTGAAGGGGTGAGAGGTTACATTAAAAGTTGAGCTGCCTTTGTACCAAGTGGTTTGGGGGCATTTGTTTTGTAACCATAACTCTTTTTAATGAACTGGTTATGCAAACTTATTGGATATTTTATATGAAGGCATTGTCCTACGTGATTACAATTATGACTCGTAAATTCACCTGTGTGGTGTGTTACATTCAGTTTAATCTAAAGTGATCACAATAGCTTCACTGCTGTAACTATTATGGTTATTCTATATATGTAGATAATAGAGTGCATTTATAGTCAGTCTTGATTATTTTAGAAATTAGCAAGTGTTCGATATTTCTTTGCCTCCTTTGCAAACTAAACAGTTTGCTTCAAGTTCAACTACACTGGATCCTGACAGTGCCAGTACTTGTCAACTATTCCCCCAGTTCAAAGCGACGTTGATGATTCGTGGTGTCGTTATTTCAGGTACATTGGAGTAGATCTTGCTCCTTAAAACTAATCAAAATTAACACCTCCGCTTCATTAGGATACACTAATGTATCTACTAATTAATTGAGTCTAGCTTATTCTGATGGGAATGGTTGGAGTCTGTTCGGAACTTGACACTTTCGCACGTAAATCAACGTCTACACTACAAGACAAGTATAATTATGTACAACTAATGTGCAGAACATGTTTTTTTTTTTATTACAATTAAAAACTTGGTTATTGTGCTGAGAAAAAATAAATCATAACGCAACATCTAAACTCTAACTTGTTGGTGTAATTGCCAGGAAACATCAAGATCTGAAGTCAAAATTAAAATGGACCATCCAATAGTAAACAGAGTTATTGAGTATCTGACAAAAAACAACAATTAATCAAAATATCTTCATTAAACACTAAGAATTAAAAATGTAAATTTTAGTAATATTATTAATATCAGTCCCTGTGTCGTCCATTAACTCCTTCACCCGTAATTTAATGACTCTCGCTTCTTCCATGAAAAACCATCTTCCCCCAGTCTTGCTCCAGCAGATAAAACTAACATAGGATGCAAAATGGCACCAGACCATTTTCTAGTGAACCATCAGGCTTATACCATGCCCGATATGGGGCAGAGGGAGGCCCCCCCAAACTAACCCTAACCCTAACACACTCTTCCCTCTTGTATACAGAAGCACCCCCCCTAAAATTCTCAAAAGAATTCCTGAGATTCCCAGAACACAATGAAGACACAATAGAGGGGGGGCCTCCCTCTGCCCCATATCGAGCAGCAATTGCTGTGCCTGTATTGGCGAATGCAGGCTGCGGCAGTTACTAGAAGTGTTTCAGATTGGTAACATTACATTGTATTGACCCCTTGCACCAACGTCACATGCAGCTACTGTCTGTCACCCTCGCCCCCTCTGAAACACACGCCCAAATTTGTGTACATCTATCAACCTTTATCCTGTATCGGCCATTTTGTTTTTATCAGATCCTAATTAATGTAGCCGATAACAAGGAAATAGGGGCACTGTGGGCTTTTCATCTGTAAGACACGATTATAGATTGTTACACGGTAGTAATCTCGGCTTGATAAACGTCGAATGTTAAAAAAACATTTTTAGAATTAGTGTTATCCATAAATTAGTGTACACGTTGGTTGGAAATGAGATCCATGTGACTGTTTAACGCACTTCAAAACTCAACCAATTTTCGAGACGCAACCATCTTGATAAATGTATTTACATAATGCTGCACGCCTGCAGAAGTGAAGTTCAATGTTGCTCCATTTGAGTGTGGATTTATAATTCTAGGCCAGTGTTGAGATTTGGACTGAGATTGTTACGAAAAACGGCGCCTCAAAATAAGCTTTGTCCATGAGCTGCAGATTGTCTTCAGAATAAACACTTACGGATTAAGCTATGAAAAATAACTGTTCAAATACGTCACAACAAAACAGCTAAATACTCCTACTACTTGTTAAACTTCCCAGCCGAATCAAGATCAGGAATCCTAATTAAATTGACCATCAAATAGAAAACAGAATTATTGAAGAACTGACAAAACAACAGTTTACCAATATATCTTCATCAAACACCAAGAATTAAAAATGTAAAGTTCATCATTATTATTTTTTCAATCTGTTTCTGTATCCTCCACTTTCTCCTTCTTCCTTTCGTTTTCAATGACCGTTGCTGCTTCCTGGACAAACCATCTTCCCTCCATCTTATTCCTGCAGATTGAAGGAGTGACATCGGGGGTGTGATCGGCAAGCCTTGCCGAACGATCCGACGCACTCACACAGTAACTCCTTCAAGGCGTGGTGTAGCAGGCACTGAGGAGTGAGGCGGGCACCACTGCAGACAGGGAGCTCGCATATAGCAAATAATTGGTCGTCGCACTTCCAATCGTTCCATTGACCTTTACTCCACTCTGCTTGGGATTGGGATCCACAGTCTTCACCAATTCCATTATCATTTGGCTCTCCTTGCAGCCAATTCTCATAGGCGTTGGTCTCACCCTTCAACGGACAGTGCTGCCAATTTCCCTCCTCCTCGATGTCATTACACCCAATCCAGAGACCGTCATTAAATGTCGGACCAGGTTCTTTCAGGAATAGTTCCCATACGTAATCCTGTTCGGATTGTGAGTTTGGGACGGCCAGGTTTGCTCGTGACTCGGCACAAGTGCGATTTGCTTCGTACCAATCCATCCTGTCCCTTATAATGAAGTAACATGACTCGCCGTATCGGTGCCAGTCAGGAGGGCAGATTTCAGCCAAAAGACGGCCACAGTAGACGCCAAGAAAAAGACTTAACACTTGAACTAAACGCATCTTTTAATTCTCTCAAAATGCTTGGAATTGATTGTAAAAAAAATATTAGTTGAATATTTGAACTGTTTCCAGACTGTAACCGTTGTCAGACAATGATGGACCAAATGGCGGAGAGCTTCAACCAAAATCCAGAGCAAGACATCAAACATATATTCTACTTATCTCGTAAATGTCTGTAAGTGTGTGACTTGGCTATTTTCAGTGGTTTATAGCTGTTGTGTTGTTAGTATGGAACCAAGTGCAAGTATCGATTTCGCACCAAGGCGTTTCATTGAAATGGTTATTATTACAACTTCACAGTGGCCGTGTTTCCAGGCCAACAACTAAACATAAACAACCAAGACGAAATAAATTAATTGAACGTCAAATTCGGCACAGAACCAGACAGCAAACCGCAGAGTAAAATCGATATATTATTATTCGTATAGGATGAAGAAGCATTCAAAATCCTGGTAAACAGTCTTCTAGCATTTACACCTATGCGTACTCAAATTAAATAAACAAGAAGGGCTAAAAACAAAGACCAAAAAGACACAAAAAGCAGGTGAATTTTTAAATGACATGAAAGAAAACATAGTAAAGAAAAAAGAAAAAATATATATAAACAAATGAAAACAAAACAATAGCATTTAAACCTATGCGTACTCAAATTGAATACACAAGAAGGGCTCAGACCATCTCAGACTAATAGAGTAAAATAAAACTAAAAACAATGACCAAAAAGACACAAAAAGCACAAGAAAAAGGGTAAACTTAAAAATGAAATAAAATGTAAAAAAAAAATAATAAAAAATCTAACAAATGAAAACAAAACAATTTCATTTTTTGTTCTCTCTTTTTTTTAAAGAAAACTTAAAAACAAACTCATTGTTGATGAAGAAATGAAGAAGCGTATCTCCACATAAAGAGAGAAAACATTAATTAAAATATAAATACATTACATGAAAATGAAACATGAAAATGAAAAAATATATATAATAAACATTAATATTAATACCCTATATACAACAAGAAATGCAAACTAAAGATAAAATAAAAGATTATAAACAACTTTTTAAAGAAAAGAAAAATTTACAAGGCAAAAAAAAACGCACAAAAAACAAAGAAACCGCAAGGAAACAAAAAATGTACAAACATAAAACCAGAAGTCAACAGACACGACAATAGATTGGCTGCCGGAGTGAAACAGTAACATCTTATTTGCATACCGAACAGTGCTACTTCGTACATGTTGTATCTGATGAATCGTTACAACCCGTCGTCATGAGATGAGAAACAAAATGGCTGCCTGCTCTGGCTCTTCCCAAAGGGATGTAGTTGCAACGTTGAAGGTTGTACCAGTCATAAACCGCCATTGATTGTTACTATACAATTCACGAAGAAGAATTCAAATTTGAGTTTTAGTTCCAAATATTACCCAAGAGGGAGCCACGGCAAATGGCTGAAACAATCCCTATAGTTTTTATATTTGAACATCCTGTATAGTGTGCTCTTTGTTAAACTTTGAAACCACCCCAGGCCTAGAAGAAGTAGACGGCAAGTGACAAAATGGCTGATTACCTTGATTGCATTCAGCAGATGTTGCTGTGTTGATGCAGTTTGAACCAAAAATGAACACTATTGAAAGTAATTTAACCGATTTTTTTGCATCATGTAATTTTACGAAGGCGTTTTGTTTCCAGACCGTAAATTCCACCTTATGCCCAATTCTTCTCTGTTCACTAGAAGGCTGCCTTACATCATGTGGCGTTCAATTTATAAAGTACAACTCCAAAACTGAATGAAGTCACTTCTTGGAAACGCAGCCATTGAAGTCAATGAGCAATAGTTGAACTACTTGTACCAAGTGGTTTAGGAGCAGTTTTCTAGTTCTTCCAATAAACGGGCAAAGAAAAGTTACAGCAGGACAGTTATATAAAGGGTGATTTGCCTGTACTTTGTACTACATGATTACAATAATGACTCGTTAGTTCAACTGTGTCTTGCTTTCAGTTTAATCTAGAGTGAACACAGTAGTTTCAGTATTGTAATTTGTATGTCTATTCTATACATGGAGATAATGAAGTGCATTTGATATCGAATTTGATTAATTTATAAATGAGGAAGTATATTCGAGAACTTTCCCCTCCTATATGCGAAAGAAACAATTTACGCTCAACTATACACAGGATCCTGACAGTGCAAGTATTGCCAACTATTTCCCTGTTCAAAGCGACGTGGATAAAACTAACAAATGCTGCATAAATGGCGCCAGACTATATTCTAATGAACCATCAGGCTGTGCCTGTATTGACGAATGCAGGCTGCGGCAGTTACTAAAGGTGGCTCAGATTGGTAACATTACATTGTATTGACCCCTTTGCACCAATATCACATGCAGCTACTGTCTGTCACCCTCGACCCCTCTGTATCACACGCCCAAGTTTGTGTACATCTATCAACCTTTATCTTGTATCGGCCATTTTGTTTTTATCAGATCCTAATCAATGTAGCCGATACCAAGAAAGGAGGGGGGATGTGGGGTTTTTCATGTGTAAGACACGATTATAGATTGTTACACGGTAGTAGCCTCGGCTTGATAGACGTCGAATGTTAAAAGTTGTCTTTTAGAATTAGTGTTATCCATGAATTAGTGTACACGTTGGTTGGAAAAGAGATCCATGTGACTGTTTAACGCACTTCAAATCTCATACGATTATTGAGATGCAACCGTCTTGAAAACTGTATTCCCATATAATGCTGCACGCCTGAAGTAAAGTTCAATTTTGTTTCATTTGAGTGTGGATTTTTAATTCTAGGCCAGTGTTGACATTTGGACTGAGATTGTTTCTAAAAACGGCGCGTCAAAATATGCTCTGCCCATGAGCTGCATAATGTCTATTTAGAAAAAATACTTGAAAATTATGCTATTAAGAAAAATAACTGTTAAAATACGTCACGACAAAACAGCTAAATACTCCATTTACTTGTTAAAATTCCCAGCACACATAAAGATCTGTTATTATAAATTGACCATCCAACAGAAATCAGAATTATTGAAGAACTGACAAAACAACAGTTTACCAATAATCTTAATCAAACACCAACAATTTAAAATGTAAAGCTCATCACTATTTTTTACGATCGGTTTCTGTGTCCTCAACTTTTTCCTTCTTTTCCCTTCGTTTTCAATGACCGTTGCTGCTTCCTGGACAAACCATCTTCCCTCCATCTTATTTCAGCAGATTGAAGGAGTGACATCGGGGGTGTGATCGGCAAGCCTTCCCGCACGATCCGTCGCACTCGCACAGTAACTCCCTCGAGGCGTGGTGTAGCAGGCACTGGGGAGTGAGGCGGGCACCACTGCAGACAGGCAGCTCGCATATAGCAAAGTAATGGTCGTCGCAGTTGATATCGTTCCATTGTCCATTTTTCTCCTCGTCTTGGACCCCACAGTCTTCACCAGTTCCATAATCATTTGGCTCGTATGGCGCCCAATTCTCATACGCGTCGGTCTCACCCTTCAACGGACAGTGCTGCCACTTTCCCTCCTCTTCGATGTCATTACAACCAATCCAGAGTTGGGCACTTGATGTCAAATTAGGTTCTTTCTGGAATAGTTCCCACATGTAATCGTGTTCGGATTGTGAGTTTGGGACGGCCAGGTTTGCTCGTGACTCGGCACAAGTGCGATTTGCTTCGTACCAATACATCATGTCCGTTATAATGAAGTAACATGACTCGCCGTATAGGTGCCAGTCAGGAGGGCAATATTCAGCCAATAGACGGCCACAGTAAAAGCCAAGAACGAGACTTAACACTTGAACTAAACGCATCTTGTAAATTCCTCAAAATGCTTGGAACTGATTGTAACAGAGAAATTAGTTGAATATTTGAACAGTTTCCAGACTGTAACCGTCGCCAAACAGTTCTCAACTAAAGTCCAGAACACGTCACAAAACTTAAATGATATCTCGTAATTTTCTTAAAGTGCATGAAATACTTCGTAATACAGAAACATATTTCAGTATTTGCAATAATCCCGAAACTGTTACCGTTTGCAGACGGCTTGTGTTGAAACGACTTACTGACTTGGCTATTTTCAGTGGTATATTGGTGGTGTTGTTACTCGAACCAAATTTAAACCAATATTGAATTCGCAGAGAGGCATTCCAAAAACGGTTATTATATTACAACGTAACGGGTGGTCGTGTTTCCAGGCCAACAACTAAACATAAACAACGAAGACAAAATAAATTAATTATCGGTCAAATATACTGCAGAGCCACACGTCACAACCGCCGAGTAAAATCGATATTATTATAATTCGTAAAGGGTGAAGAAGAAGTCACGCTTATTCTAGACAATTAACACCAGCATTTAAACATATGCGTATAATCAAAGTGATTACACAAGCACTACTCAGACCATGTCATATCAGAATAACCAGGTAAACAAATCTAAAAACATAGACAGAAACAAGAACAAAAAGAACATGATATTTATTTTAAATAAATGAACAATAAAATTTTAATACAAATATTTATGTTTTTTAAATGTATATTATCAAATGTATAAATAAAAATAAAAGTAAATGTGAACGAGAGTAAGACCTATAGAGTACAAAGGGGGTAAAATTGGTGCTTAGTCGTGGTTACGGCCATAAGTTTGCAATTCGTCCAAACAAACCGTAGTAACAAAAATCATTGACGCCAATAGTCTTAAAAGCACAGAATTTATTTTTCGAGATGCATCATTGTAAGTTCATTCAACCATTCATTAAATGTTTATTTAAAAATCAATTTGCAACCATATGGCACAATTTAGTGATTAAAAGGAAACACACCAAATACATCACAAGAAACATTCAAAACTATAAAAAGTTACATTCATCAAATTACATTCAACATTAAAGGCGAATTGCACAACAATATTTATATAAACATCAAACATCAATTATTAATATTTAACTTTTTTTTTTAATCTGAGGGAACCAATTTAAAAGCTTCTGAGATGAAGAAACAAAATATGCTTCGACATTTAATAATTGTATATAAAAGGATTATTGCTGTGGAGGTACCTCTTTGTGAGCCATATAGGGGTTGTAAGTTTATTTGAGTGCTTTAGAACCCGGTTGTGTTAATGATACCCTCTATTTGTTGGTAGATATTGACGGAATTGCTCTGATTTGAAGAGTGAAATGGCAAATGAATTGTGGAAAAAGATCTCATATCGAAGAGGTAGCATCTTTCATTGCCGTTTCCTAATGAGTCTCAGTGCTTGCTGGACAAACCATCTTTACTCCAGCTTGTTCTAGCATATTGAAGGAGTGACAACGGGGGTGTTGTCGGCAAGACTTTCTCCACGATCCAACGCCCTTACCCAGTGTGCCTTTCATGGCGTGGTTTATAGCTGGTACTATGGAGTAAGGCTGGCTTTACTGTCAGTCAGAGTGCTGACAGGGAGCTCCCAAACTGCGTATAGTTGTGGCAGTATCAAGACTAATCATCCCACCGGCCAGCACAAGTAGATCACATCGCCCCCTGCTGTTGGAAAAAACTGCGCTTTTATTTAAGGCAGATCCCAATCACACTGTTGCCACAGACAGCAAAAGGCCTTGAACCTATATTAGTGCAGACGGCATTCGAACCCGGATCGCGTGGTCCAAGTGTTGAGACAGTCCCAGCACCTTATCCCACTGCGCTAGTAAGGTGTTGGTACTTTTACCCGTGAGTTTACAATGTATAGCCATACGAGTGCACCCAACCAGACTGGGAGAAAACAACAGACGGCAACATGTATCTATACTGAATGGAGACTCAAAAATTAACAAAATGAAAAAGGAAGAAGAAATATATAAGCAAATCAATGAAATAAACAATTCAATAAATGAAGCAAACCAAAAACAAAAAAGATTAATCTTAAAAGTTGAGACCCCCCCCCAAAAAAAAATAAAATAAATAAATAAAATAAAAAATAATAAATAAATAAAACACCCAATAAACGGTATAATTATTTTGAATTAGAACGTTTTGGGGGTCATGCTATTAATAGATTGCGTAAATATAAGAATCTATCACAACCTGGGGGTTCTGTGCTTCAACTTTTGAGGAGACTTGATCAATTTAGGCGTTAAAGTTGGCCCTATTTGACCGGGGAAGTGGAGAAGTGCTTCACGAAAACTGGCAGCAAGTCGGTTTAGGGAAAATTTCATTTTCTGGTGTGTTTTTTTCTGGGGTCGCTAGAAAAAATTCCAAACGGCTGACCTGCCAAAAATTGAAAAGAATTCTGAAGTTAATAGTTGTCCGGAGACTTTCACGATTTTTAGCATTGGTTCCTATGGGAGTTTATTTAGTGGGGAGTCCAAGGCCCGTCTAGTTTGTTTCCTTCCAAGTGAAAACACCTCAACGCCGGTGAAGATTTCCCTACGTCCGGGCATCAATCTTGAAAAATTTCCCTACCCAAAAAATTAATAAATAAAAATTATATATTAATTGCAACGGAAAAGAAAATTAAATGCTACGCGGCAATTAAACCAACAAATTATGTTGCATTATTCTGATTTGTGTTTTTCGTACAGATGAAAAAAATTAAAAATACGGCTTGGGTAAACAATGTAAAAATTACGGGGTGACATGTCATGCTTATAAAGCGCCGCGAGTCCGGTTTCACGGACTGACCGGCTGATATCTAGTTCCCATCATGGTGTGGCGACCGAGTCACAGCATTTCCTTTCCTGTCTTGAGCACCCAACTAAATGCACTCCCACTTGCCCACTTCTCCAGCAGAGTCCACTTGCCAAGTAAAATAGGGCCAACTTTAAAAGCCTAAATTTATCAAGTCTCCCCTGCACTGCGTGGCTCTATATGCATGTGTACAAGTCCAGCCCCAACAATGAAACCGCAGTCACATGCATACAGTCACCAATTATTTTAAAATACTAGAGAGGGTTACGATCATCGCAACTAATAAGCCATTTGCGAGTTACATTTGAATAATGTCTGGTACAATGACTTGTTTAGTCACAAGTTACCGCTTAAATTTGAATTCCTCAGACTATCGAGACAGTTGCTATGTCACATGATTAGGGGCAAGCTTTTGCTTAGTTACGTAAGAGACGGTGAACACCCATACACAATTCTGAATGGATGTGTATGACACAATGGTACCAGGGTTTGCTCATCTGGAGGTTGCTATACAAAAGCTTGCCCCGAACCATGTGACATAGCAACTGTCTCGATAGTCTGAGGAATTCAAATTTAAGCGGTAACTTGTGACTAAACTAGTCATTGTACCAGACATTATTCAAATTTAACTCGCAAATGGCTTATTCTGATACAGTGTTTTGGGTTTCTTTTTTTGCAATTGTTTCTTCAATAAAATGTTTTTTGCAGTATTTCATGTAACTTTTATTGCGTAGTTGCATCAACAAATGACAAAAATGAAAATAATAAACAATAAATAAATAAATAAAATAACCCCAAAAAGCGTCACAGTAAAATCTCATACCTTATATTATATTTAAAAAAAGATTAAAAAGTTACGTTGCTGGTAGTGTCAGGCGTTCACGCGCTGGAGAGGTTTAGATAGCGCACACTACGCCCCTCTTCTGCAGCAACGATTAGTTCCCTTATTTTGTGGCAAATTGACCCAGCAGCATATCCTCCCCTGTCTCCCCTGCCTAGCCACTAGGGCCCTGACCACTTTAGGGGAGGAAGCAAGGCAGATCCCAATCACACTGTTGCCACAGACAGCAAAAGGCCTTGAACCTATATTAGTGCAGACGGCATTCGAACCCGGATCGCGTGGTCCAAGTGTTGAGACAGTCCCAGCACCTTATCCCACTGCGCTAGTAAGGTGTTGGTACTTTTACCCGTGAGTTTACAATGTATAGCCATACGAGTGCACCCAACCAGACTGGGAGAAAACAACAGACGGCAACATGTATCTATACTGAATGGAGACTCAAAAATTAACAAAATGAAAAAGGAAGAAGAAATATATAAGCAAATCAATGAAATAAACAATTCAATAAATGAAGCAAACCAAAAACAAAAAAGATTAATCTTAAAAGTTGAGACCCCCCCCCTCCCAAAAAAAATTAAATAAATAAAATAAAAAATAATAAATAAAAAAAACACCCAATAAACGGTATAATTATTTTGAATTAGAACGTTTTGGGGGTCATGCTATTAATAGATTGCGTAAATATAAGAATCTATCACAACCTGGGGGTTCTGTGCTTCAACTTTTGAGGAGACTTGATGAATTTAGGCGTTAAAGTTGGCCCTATTTGACCGGGGAAGTGGAGAAGTGCTTCACGAAAACTGGCAGCAAGTCGGTTTAGGGAAAATTTCATTTTCTGGTGTGTTTTTTTCTGGGGTCGCTAGAAAAAATTCCAAACGGCTGACCTGCCAAAAATTGAAAAGAATTCTGAAGTTAATAGTTGTCCGGAGACTTTCACGATTTTTAGCATTGGTTCCTATGGGAGTTTATTTAGTGGGGAGTCCAAGGCCCGTCTAGTTTGTTTCCTTCCAAGTGAAAACACCTCAACGCCGGTGAAGATTTCCCTACGTCCGGGCATCAATCTTGAAAAATTTCCCTACCCAAAAAATTAATAAATAAAAATTATATATTAATTGCAACGGAAAAGAAAATTAAATGCTACGCGGCAATTAAACCAACAAATTATGTTGCATTATTCTGATTTGTGTTTTTCGTACAGATGAAAAAAATAAAAAATACGGCTTGGGTAAACAATGTAAAAATTACGGGGTGACATGTCATGCTTATAAAGCGCCGCGAGTCCGGTTTCACGGACTGACCGGCTGATATCTAGTTCCCATCATGGTGTGGCGACCGAGTCACAGCATTTCCTTTCCTGTCTTGAGCACCCAACTAAATGCACTCCCACTTGCCCACTTCTCCAGCAGAGTCCACTTGCCAAGTAAAATAGGGCCAACTTTAAAAGCCTAAATTTATCAAGTCTCCCCTGCACTGCGTGGCTCTATTTTTTTAATGCATGTGTACAAGTCCAGCCCCAACAATGAAACCGCAGTCACATGCATACAGTCACCAATTATTTTAAAATACTAGAGAGGGTTACGATCATCGCAACTAATAAGCCATTTGCGAGTTACATTTGAATAATGTCTGGTACAATGACTTGTTTAGTCACAAGTTACCGCTTAAATTTGAATTCCTCAGACTATCGAGACAGTTGCTATGTCACATGATTAGGGGCAAGCTTTTGCTTAGTTACGTAAAAGACGGTGAACACCCATACACAATTCTGAATGGATGTGTATGACACAATGGTACCAGGGTTTGCTCATCTGGAGGTTGCTATACAAAAGCTTGCCCCGAACCATGTGACATAGCAACTGTCTCGATAGTCTGAGGAATTCAAATTTAAGCGGTAACTTGTGACTAAACTAGTCATTGTACCAGACATTATTCAAATTTAACTCGCAAATGGCTTATTCTGATACAGTGTTTTGGGTTTCTTTTTTTGCAATTGTTTCTTCAATAAAATGTTTTTTGCAGTATTTCATGTAACTTTTATTGCGTAGTTGCATCAACAAATGACAAAAATGAAAATAATAAACAATAAATAAATAAATAAAATAACCAAAAAAAGCGTCACAGTAAAATCTCATACCTTATATTATATTTAAAAAAAGATTAAAAAGTTACGTTGCTGGTAGTGTCAGGCGTTCACGCGCTGGAGAGGTTTAGATAGCGCACACTACGCCCCTCTTCTGCAGCAACGATTAGTTCCCTTATTTTGTGGCAAATTGACCCAGCAGCATATCCTCCCCTGTCTCCCCTGCCTAGCCACTAGGGCCCTGACCACTTTAGGGGAGGAAGCAAGGCAGATCCCAATCACACTGTTGCCACAGACAGCAAAAGGCCTTGAACCTATATTAGTGCAGACGGCATTCGAACCCGGATCGCGTGGTCCAAGTGTTGAGACAGTCCCAGCACCTTATCCCACTGCGCTAGTAAGGTGTTGGTACTTTTACCCGTGAGTTTACAATGTATAGCCATACGAGTGCACCCAACCAGACTGGGAGAAAACAACAGACGGCAACATGTATCTATACTGAATGGAGACTCAAAAATTAACAAAATGAAAAAGGAAGAAGAAATATATAAGCAAATCAATGAAATAAACAATTCAATAAATGAAGCAAACCAAAAACAAAAAAGATTAATCTTAAAAGTTGAGACCCCCCCCCCCCAAAAAAATATAAATAAAATAAAAAATAATAAATAAAAAAAACACCCAATAAACGGTATAATTATTTTGAATTAGAACGTTTTGGGGGTCATGCTATTAATAGATTGCGTAAATATAAGAATCTATCACAACCTGGGGGTTCTGTGCTTCAACTTTTTAGGAGACTTGATGAATTTAGGCGTTAAAGTTGGCCCTATTTGACCGGGGAAGTGGAGAAGTGCTTCACGAAAACTGGCAGCAAGTCGGTTTAGGGAAAATTTCATTTTCTGGTGTGTTTTTTTCTGGGGTCGCTAGAAAAAATTCCAAACGGCTGACCTGCCAAAAATTGAAAAGAATTCTGAAGTTAATAGTTGTCCGGAGACTTACACGATTTTTAGCATTGGTTCCTATGGGAGTTTATTTAGTGGGGAGTCCAAGGCCCGTCTAGTTTGTTTCCTTCCAAGTGAAAACACCTCAACGCCGGTGAAGGTTTCCCTACGTCCGGGCATCAATCTTGAAAAATGTCCCTACCCAAAAAATTAATAAATAAAAATTATATATTAATTGCAACGGAAAAGAAAATTAAATGCTACGCGGCAATTAAACCAACAAATTATGTTGCATTATTCTGATTTGTGTTTTTCGTACAGATGAAAAAAATAAAAAATACGGCTTGGGTAAACAATGTAAAAATTACGGGGTGACATGTCATGCTTATAAAGCGCCGCGAGTCCGGTTTCACGGACTGACCGGCTGATATCTAGTTCCCATCATGGTGTGGCGACCGAGTCACAGCATTTCCTTTCCTGTCTTGAGCACCCAACTAAATGCACTCCCACTTGCCCACTTCTCCAGCAGAGTCCACTTGCCAAGTAAAATAGGGCCAACTTTAAAAGCCTAAATTTATCAAGTCTCCCCTGCACTGCGTGGCTCTATATGCATGTGTACAAGTCCAGCCCCAACAATGAAACCGCAGTCACATGCATACAGTCACCAATTATTTTAAAATACTAGAGAGGGTTACGATCATCGCAACTAATAAGCCATTTGCGAGTTACATTTGAATAATGTCTGGTACAATGACTTGTTTAGTCACAAGTTACCGCTTAAATTTGAATTCCTCAGACTATCGAGACAGTTGCTATGTCACATGATTAGGGGCAAGCTTTTGCTTAGTTACGTAAGAGACGGTGAACACCCATACACAATTCTGAATGGATGTGTATGACACAATGGTACCAGGGTTTGCTCATCTGGAGGTTGCTATACAAAAGCTTGCCCCGAACCATGTGACATAGCAACTGTCTCGATAGTCTGAGGAATTCAAATTTAAGCGGTAACTTGTGACTAAACTAGTCATTGTACCAGACATTATTCAAATTTAACTCGCAAATGGCTTATTCTGATACAGTGTTTTGGGTTTCTTTTTTTGCAATTGTTTCTTCAATAAAATGTTTTTTGCAGTATTTCATGTAACTTTTATTGCGTAGTTGCATCAACAAATGACAAAAATGAAAATAATAAACAATAAATAAATAAATAAAATAACCAAAAAAAGCGTCACAGTAAAATCTCATACCTTATATTATATTTAAAAAAAGATTAAAAAGTTACGTTGCTGGTAGTGTCAGGCGTTCACGCGCTGGAGAGGTTTAGATAGCGCACACTACGCCCCTCTTCTGCAGCAACGATTAGTTCCCTTATTTTGTGGCAAATTGACCCAGCAGCATATCCTCCCCTGTCTCCCCTGCCTAGCCACTAGGGCCCTGACCACTTTAGGGGAGGAAGCAAGGCAGATCCCAATCACACTGTTGCCACAGACAGCAAAAGGCCTTGAACCTATATTAGTGCAGACGGCATTCGAACCCGGATCGCGTGGTCCAAGTGTTGAGACAGTCCCAGCACCTTATCACACTGCGCTAGTAAGGTGTTGGTACTTTTACCCGTGAGTTTACAATGTATAGCCATACGAGTGCACCCAACCAGACTGGGAGAAAACAACAGACGGCAACATGTATCTATACTGAATGGAGACTCAAAAATTAACAAAATGAAAAAGGAAGAAGAAATATATAAGCAAATCAATGAAATAAACAATTCAATAAATGAAGCAAACCAAAAACAAAAAAGATTAATCTTAAAAGTTGAGACCCCCCCCCCAAAAAAAATAAATAAATAAATAAAATAAAAAATAATAAATAAAAAAATCACCCAATAAACGGTATAATTATTTTGAATTAGAACGTTTTGGGGGTCATGCTATTAATAGATTGCGTAAATATAAGAATCTATCACAACCTGGGGGTTCTGTGCTTCAACTTTTGAGGAGACTTGATCAATTTAGGCGTTAAAGTTGGCCCTATTTGACCGGGGAAGTGGAGAAGTGCTTCACGAAAACTGGCAGCAAGTCGGTTTAGGGAAAATTTCATTTTCTGGTGTGTTTTTTTCTGGGGTCGCTAGAAAAAATTCCAAACGGCTGACCTGCCAAAAATTGAAAAGAATTCTGAAGTTAATAGTTGTCCGGAGACTTACACGATTTTTAGCATTGGTTCCTATGGGAGTTTATTTAGTGGGGAGTCCAAGGCCCGTCTAGTTTGTTTCCTTCCAAGTGAAAACACCTCAACGCCGGTGAAGGTTTCCCTACGTCCGGGCATCAATCTTGAAAAATTTCCCTACCCAAAAAATTAATAAATAAAAATTATATATTAATTGCAACGGAAAAGAAAATTAAATGCTACGCGGCAATTAAACCAACAAATTATGTTGCATTATTCTGATTTGTGTTTTTCGTACAGATGAAAAAAATAAAAAATACGGCTTGGGTAAACAATGTAAAAATTACGGGGTGACATGTCATGCTTATAAAGCGCCGCGAGTCCGGTTTCACGGACTGACCGGCTGATATCTAGTTCCCATCATGGTGTGGCGACCGAGTCACAGCATTTCCTTTCCTGTCTTGAGCACCCAACTAAATGCACTCCCACTTGCCCACTTCTCCAGCAGAGTCCACTTGCCAAGTAAAATAGGGCCAACTTTAAAAGCCTAAATTTATCAAGTCTCCCCTGCACTGCGTGGCTCTATATGCATGTGTACAAGTCCAGCCCCAACAATGAAACCGCAGTCACATGCATACAGTCACCAATTATTTTAAAATACTAGAGAGGGTTACGATCATCGCAACTAATAAGCCATTTGCGAGTTACATTTGAATAATGTCTGGTACAATGACTTGTTTAGTCACAAGTTACCGCTTAAATTTGAATTCCTCAGACTATCGAGACAGTTGCTATGTCACATGATTAGGGGCAAGCTTTTGCTTAGTTACGTAAGAGACGGTGAACACCCATACACAATTCTGAATGGATGTGTATGACACAATGGTACCAGGGTTTGCTCATCTGGAGGTTGCTATACAAAAGCTTGCCCCGAACCATGTGACATAGCAACTGTCTCGATAGTCTGAGGAATTCAAATTTAAGCGGTAACTTGTGACTAAACTAGTCATTGTACCAGACATTATTCAAATTTAACTCGCAAATGGCTTATTCTGATACAGTGTTTTGGGTTTCTTTTTTTGCAATTGTTTCTTCAATAAAATGTTTTTTGCAGTATTTCATGTAACTTTTATTGCGTAGTTGCATCAACAAATGACAAAAATGAAAATAATAAACAATAAATAAATAAATAAAATAACCCCAAAAAGCGTCACAGTAAAATCTCATACCTTATATTATATTTAAAAAAAGATTAAAAAGTTACGTTGCTGGTAGTGTCAGGCGTTCACGCGCTGGAGAGGTTTAGATAGCGCACACTACGCCCCTCTTCTGCAGCAACGATTAGTTCCCTTATTTTGTGGCAAATTGACCCAGCAGCATATCCTCCCCTGTCTCCCCTGCCTAGCCACTAGGGCCCTGACCACTTTAGGGGAGGAAGCAAGGCAGATCCCAATCACACTGTTGCCACAGACAGCAAAAGGCCTTGAACCTATATTAGTGCAGACGGCATTCGAACCCGGATCGCGTGGTCCAAGTGTTGAGACAGTCCCAGCACCTTATCCCACTGCGCTAGTAAGGTGTTGGTACTTTTACCCGTGAGTTTACAATGTATAGCCATACGAGTGCACCCAACCAGACTGGGAGAAAACAACAGACGGCAACATGTATCTATACTGAATGGAGACTCAAAAATTAACAAAATGAAAAAGGAAGAAAAAATATATAAGCAAATCAATGAAATAAACAATTCAATAAATGAAGCAAACCAAAAACAAAAAAGATTAATCTTAAAAGTTGAGACCCCCCCCCCCCAAAAAAAAAATAAAATAAATAAAATAAAAAATAATAAATAAATAAAAACACCCAATAAACGGTATAATTATTTTGAATTAGAACGTTTTGGGGGTCATGCTATTAATAGATTGCGTAAATATAAGAATCTATCACAACCTGGGGGTTCTGTGCTTCAACTTTTGAGGAGACTTGATCAATTTAGGCGTTAAATTTGGCCCTATTTGACCGGGGAAGTGGAGAAGTGCTTCACGAAAACTGGCAGCAAGTCGGTTTAGGGAAAATTTCATTTTCTGGTGTGTTTTTTTCTGGGGTCGCTAGAAAAAATTCCAAACGGCTGACCTGCCAAAAATTGAAAAGAATTCTGAAGTTAATAGTTGTCCGGAGACTTACACGATTTTTAGCATTGGTTCCTATGGGAGTTTATTTAGTGGGGAGTCCAAGGCCCGTCTAGTTTGTTTCCTTCCAAGTGAAAACACCTCAACGCCGGTGAAGGTTTCCCTACGTCCGGGCATCAATCTTGAAAAATTTCCCTACCCAAAAAATTAATAAATAAAAATTATATATTAATTGCAACGGAAAAGAAAATTAAATGCTACGCGGCAATTAAACCAACAAATTATGTTGCATTATTCTGATTTGTGTTTTTCGTACAGATGAAAAAAATAAAAAATACGGCTTGGGTAAACAATGTAAAAATTACGGGGTGACATGTCATGCTTATAAAGCGCCGCGAGTCCGGTTTCACGGACTGACCGGCTGATATCTAGTTCCCATCATGGTGTGGCGACCGAGTCACAGCATTTCCTTTCCTGTCTTGAGCACCCAACTAAATGCACTCCCACTTGCCCACTTCTCCAGCAGAGTCCACTTGCCAAGTAAAATAGGGCCAACTTTAAAAGCCTAAATTTATCAAGTCTCCCCTGCACTGCGTGGCTCTATATGCATGTGTACAAGTCCAGCCCCAACAATGAAACCGCAGTCACATGCATACAGTCACCAATTATTTTAAAATACTAGAGAGGGTTACGATCATCGCAACTAATAAGCCATTTGCGAGTTACATTTGAATAATGTCTGGTACAATGACTTGTTTAGTCACAAGTTACCGCTTAAATTTGAATTCCTCAGACTATCGAGACAGTTGCTATGTCACATGATTAGGGGCAAGCTTTTGCTTAGTTACGTAAGAGACGGTGAACACCCATACACAATTCTGAATGGATGTGTATGACACAATGGTACCAGGGTTTGCTCATCTGGAGGTTGCTATACAAAAGCTTGCCCCGAACCATGTGACATAGCAACTGTCTCGATAGTCTGAGGAATTCAAATTTAAGCGGTAACTTGTGACTAAACTAGTCATTGTACCAGACATTATTCAAATTTAACTCGCAAATGGCTTATTCTGATACAGTGTTTTGGGTTTCTTTTTTTGCAATTGTTTCTTCAATAAAATGTTTTTTGCAGTATTTCATGTAACTTTTATTGCGTAGTTGCATCAACAAATGACAAAAATGAAAATAATAAACAATAAATAAATAAATAAAATAACCAAAAAAAGCGTCACAGTAAAATCTCATACCTTATATTATATTTAAAAAAAGATTAAAAAGTTACGTTGCTGGTAGTGTCAGGCGTTCACGCGCTGGAGAGGTTTAGATAGCGCACACTACGCCCCTCTTCTGCAGCAACGATTAGTTCCCTTATTTTGTGGCAAATTGACCCAGCAGCATATCCTCCCCTGTCTCCCCTGCCTAGCCACTAGGGCCCTGACCACTTTAGGGGAGGAAGCAAGGCAGATCCCAATCACACTGTTGCCACAGACAGCAAAAGGCCTTGAACCTATATTAGTGCAGACGGCATTCGAACCCGGATCGCGTGGTCCAAGTGTTGAGACAGTCCCAGCACCTTATCCCACTGCGCTAGTAAGGTGTTGGTACTTTTACCCGTGAGTTTACAATGTATAGCCATACGAGTGCACCCAACCAGACTGGGAGAAAACAACAGACGGCAACATGTATCTATACTGAATGGAGACTCAAAAATTAACAAAATGAAAAAGGAAGAAGAAATATATAAGCAAATCAATGAAATAAACAATTCAATAAATGAAGCAAACCAAAAACAAAAAAGATTAATCTTAAAAGTTGAGACCCCCCCCCAAAAAAAAAAAATTAAAATAAATAAAATAAAAAATAATAAATAAAAAAAACACCCAATAAACGGTATAATTATTTTGAATTAGAACGTTTTGGGGGTCATGCTATTAATAGATTGCGTAAATATAAGAATCTATCACAACCTGGGGGTTCTGTGCTTCAACTTTTGAGGAGACTTGATCAATTTAGGCGTTAAAGTTGGCCCTATTTGACCGGGGAAGTGGAGAAGTGCTTCACGAAAACTGGCAGCAAGTCGGTTTAGGGAAAATTTCATTTTCTGGTGTGTTTTTTTCTGGGGTCGCTAGAAAAAATTCCAAACGGCTGACCTGCCAAAAATTGAAAAGAATTCTGAAGTTAATAGTTGTCCGGAGACTTACACGATTTTTAGCATTGGTTCCTATGGGAGTTTATTTAGTGGGGAGTCCAAGGCCCGTCTAGTTTGTTTCCTTCCAAGTGAAAACACCTCAACGCCGGTGAAGGTTTCCCTACGTCCGGGCATCAATCTTGAAAAATTTCCCTACCCAAAAAATTAATAAATAAAAATTATATATTAATTGCAACGGAAAAGAAAATTAAATGCTACGCGGCAATTAAACCAACAAATTATGTTGCATTATTCTGATTTGTGTTTTTCGTACAGATGAAAAAAATAAAAAATACGGCTTGGGTAAACAATGTAAACATTACGGGGTGACATGTCATGCTTATAAAGCGCCGCGAGTCCGGTTTCACGGACTGACCGGCTGATATCTAGTTCCCATCATGGTGTGGCGACCGAGTCACAGCATTTCCTTTCCTGTCTTGAGCACCCAACTAAATGCACTCCCACTTGCCCACTTCTCCAGCAGAGTCCACTTGCCAAGTAAAATAGGGCCAACTTTAAAAGCCTAAATTTATCAAGTCTCCCCTGCACTGCGTGGCTCTATATGCATGTGTACAAGTCCAGCCCCAACAATGAAACCGCAGTCACATGCATACAGTCACCAATTATTTTAAAATACTAGAGAGGGTTACGATCATCGCAACTAATAAGCCATTTGCGAGTTACATTTGAATAATGTCTGGTACAATGACTTGTTTAGTCACAAGTTACCGCTTAAATTTGAATTCCTCAGACTATCGAGACAGTTGCTATGTCACATGATTAGGGGCAAGCTTTTGCTTAGTTACGTAAGAGACGGTGAACACCCATACACAATTCTGAATGGATGTGTATGACACAATGGTACCAGGGTTTGCTCATCTGGAGGTTGCTATACAAAAGCTTGCCCCGAACCATGTGACATAGCAACTGTCTCGATAGTCTGAGGAATTCAAATTTAAGCGGTAACTTGTGACTAAACTAGTCATTGTACCAGACATTATTCAAATTTAACTCGCAAATGGCTTATTCTGATACAGTGTTTTGGGTTTCTTTTTTTGCAATTGTTTCTTCAATAAAATGTTTTTTGCAGTATTTCATGTAACTTTTATTGCGTAGTTGCATCAACAAATGACAAAAATGAAAATAATAAACAATAAATAAATAAATAAAATAACCAAAAAAAGCGTCACAGTAAAATCTCATACCTTATATTATATTTAAAAAAAGATTAAAAAGTTACGTTGCTGGTAGTGTCAGGCGTTCACGCGCTGGAGAGGTTTAGATAGCGCACACTACGCCCCTCTTCTGCAGCAACGATTAGTTCCCTTATTTTGTGGCAAATTGACCCAGCAGCATATCCTCCCCTGTCTCCCCTGCCTAGCCACTAGGGCCCTGACCACTTTAGGGGAGGAAGCAAGGCAGATCCCAATCACACTGTTGCCACAGACAGCAAAAGGCCTTGAACCTATATTAGTGCAGACGGCATTCGAACCCGGATCGCGTGGTCCAAGTGTTGAGACAGTCCCAGCACCTTATCCCACTGCGCTAGTAAGGTGTTGGTACTTTTACCCGTGAGTTTACAATGTATAGCCATACGAGTGCACCCAACCAGACTGGGAGAAAACAACAGACGGCAACATGTATCTATACTGAATGGAGACTCAAAAATTAACAAAATGAAAAAGGAAGAAGAAATATATAAGCAAATCAATGAAATAAACAATTCAATAAATGAAGCAAACCAAAAACAAAAAAGATTAATCTTAAAAGTTGAGACCCCCCCCAAAAAAAAAAAAATTAAAATAAATAAAATAAAAAATAATAAATAAAAAAAACACCCAATAAACGGTATAATTATTTTGAATTAGAACGTTTTGGGGGTCATGCTATTAATAGATTGCGTAAATATAAGAATCTATCACAACCTGGGGGTTCTGTGCTTCAACTTTTGAGGAGACTTGATCAATTTAGGCGTTAAAGTTGGCCCTATTTGACCGGGGAAGTGGAGAAGTGCTTCACGAAAACTGGCAGCAAGTCGGTTTAGGGAAAATTTCATTTTCTGGTGTGTTTTTTTCTGGGGTCGCTAGAAAAAATTCCAAACGGCTGACCTGCCAAAAATTGAAAAGAATTCTGAAGTTAATAGTTGTCCGGAGACTTACACGATTTTTAGCATTGGTTCCTATGGGAGTTTATTTAGTGGGGAGTCCAAGGCCCGTCTAGTTTGTTTCCTTCCAAGTGAAAACACCTCAACGCCGGTGAAGGTTTCCCTACGTCCGGGCATCAATCTTGAAAAATTTCCCTACCCAAAAAATTAATAAATAAAAATTATATATTAATTGCAACGGAAAAGAAAATTAAATGCTACGCGGCAATTAAACCAACAAATTATGTTGCATTATTCTGATTTGTGTTTTTCGTACAGATGAAAAAAATAAAAAATACGGCTTGGGTAAACAATGTAAAAATTACGGGGTGACATGTCATGCTTATAAAGCGCCGCGAGTCCGGTTTCACGGACTGACCGGCTGATATCTAGTTCCCATCATGGTGTGGCGACCGAGTCACAGCATTTCCTTTCCTGTCTTGAGCACCCAACTAAATGCACTCCCACTTGCCCACTTCTCCAGCAGAGTCCACTTGCCAAGTAAAATAGGGCCAACTTTAAAAGCCTAAATTTATCAAGTCTCCCCTGCACTGCGTGGCTCTATATGCATGTGTACAAGTCCAGCCCCAACAATGAAACCGCAGTCACATGCATACAGTCACCAATTATTTTAAAATACTAGAGAGGGTTACGATCATCGCAACTAATAAGCCATTTGCGAGTTACATTTGAATAATGTCTGGTACAATGACTTGTTTAGTCACAAGTTACCGCTTAAATTTGAATTCCTCAGACTATCGAGACAGTTGCTATGTCACATGATTAGGGGCAAGCTTTTGCTTAGTTACGTAAGAGACGGTGAACACCCATACACAATTCTGAATGGATGTGTATGACACAATGGTACCAGGGTTTGCTCATCTGGAGGTTGCTATACAAAAGCTTGCCCCGAACCATGTGACATAGCAACTGTCTCGATAGTCTGAGGAATTCAAATTTAAGCGGTAACTTGTGACTAAACTAGTCATTGTACCAGACATTATTCAAATTTAACTCGCAAATGGCTTATTCTGATACAGTGTTTTGGGTTTCTTTTTTTGCAATTGTTTCTTCAATAAAATGTTTTTTGCAGTATTTCATGTAACTTTTATTGCGTAGTTGCATCAACAAATGACAAAAATGAAAATAATAAACAATAAATAAATAAATAAAATAACCAAAAAAAGCGTCACAGTAAAATCTCATACCTTATATTATATTAAAAAAAAGATTAAAAAGTTACGTTGCTGGTAGTGTCAGGCGTTCACGCGCTGGAGAGGTTTAGATAGCGCACACTACGCCCCTCTTCTGCAGCAACGATTAGTTCCCTTATTTTGTGGCAAATTGACCCAGCAGCATATCCTCCCCTGTCTCCCCTGCCTAGCCACTAGGGCCCTGACCACTTTAGGGGAGGAAGCAAGGCAGATCCCAATCACACTGTTGCCACAGACAGCAAAAGGCCTTGAACCTATATTAGTGCAGACGGCATTCGAACCCGGATCGCGTGGTCCAAGTGTTGAGACAGTCCCAGCACCTTATCCCACTGCGCTAGTAAGGTGTTGGTACTTTTACCCGTGAGTTTACAATGTATAGCCATACGAGTGCACCCAACCAGACTGGGAGAAAACAACAGACGGCAACATGTATCTATACTGAATGGAGACTCAAAAATTAACAAAATGAAAAAGGAAGAAGAAATATATAAGCAAATCAATGAAATAAACAATTCAATAAATGAAGCAAACCAAAAACAAAAAAGATTAATCTTAAAAGTTGAGACCCCCCCCCCCCCAAAAAAAAAAACAAAAAAAAAAAAAAAAAAAAAACACCCAATAAACGGTATAATTATTTTGAATTAGAACGTTTTGGGGGTCATGCTATTAATAGATTGCGTAAATATAAGAATCTATCACAACCTGGGGGTTCTGTGCTTCAACTTTTGAGGAGACTTGATCAATTTAGGCGTTAAAGTTGGCCCTATTTGACCGGGGAAGTGGAGAAGTGCTTCACGAAAACTGGCAGCAAGTCGGTTTAGGGAAAATTTCATTTTCTGGTGTGTTTTTTTCTGGGGTCGCTAGAAAAAATTCCAAACGGCTGACCTGCCAAAAATTGAAAAGAATTCTGAAGTTAATAGTTGTCCGGAGACTTACACGATTTTTAGCATTGGTTCCTATGGGAGTTTATTTAGTGGGGAGTCCAAGGCCCGTCTAGTTTGTTTCCTTCCAAGTGAAAACACCTCAACGCCGGTGAAGGTTTCCCTACGTCCGGGCATCAATCTTGAAAAATTTCCCTACCCAAAAAATTAATAAATAAAAATTATATATTAATTGCAACGGAAAAGAAAATTAAATGCTACGCGGCAATTAAACCAACAAATTATGTTGCATTATTCTGATTTGTGTTTTTCGTACAGATGAAAAAAATAAAAAATACGGCTTGGGTAAACAATGTAAAAATTACGGGGTGACATGTCATGCTTATAAAGCGCCGCGAGTCCGGTTTCACGGACTGACCGGCTGATATCTAGTTCCCATCATGGTGTGGCGACCGAGTCACAGCATTTCCTTTCCTGTCTTGAGCACCCAACTAAATGCACTCCCACTTGCCCACTTCTCCAGCAGAGTCCACTTGCCAAGTAAAATAGGGCCAACTTTAAAAGCCTAAATTTATCAAGTCTCCCCTGCACTGCGTGGCTCTATATGCATGTGTACAAGTCCAGCCCCAACAATGAAACCGCAGTCACATGCATACAGTCACCAATTATTTTAAAATACTAGAGAGGGTTACGATCATCGCAACTAATAAGCCATTTGCGAGTTACATTTGAATAATGTCTGGTACAATGACTTGTTTAGTCACAAGTTACCGCTTAAATTTGAATTCCTCAGACTATCGAGACAGTTGCTATGTCACATGATTAGGGGCAAGCTTTTGCTTAGTTACGTAAGAGACGGTGAACACCCATACACAATTCTGAATGGATGTGTATGACACAATGGTACCAGGGTTTGCTCATCTGGAGGTTGCTATACAAAAGCTTGCCCCGAACCATGTGACATAGCAACTGTCTCGATAGTCTGAGGAATTCAAATTTAAGCGGTAACTTGTGACTAAACTAGTCATTGTACCAGACATTATTCAAATTTAACTCGCAAATGGCTTATTCTGATACAGTGTTTTGGGTTTCTTTTTTTGCAATTGTTTCTTCAATAAAATGTTTTTTGCAGTATTTCATGTAACTTTTATTGCGTAGTTGCATCAACAAATGACAAAAATGAAAATAATAAACAATAAATAAATAAATAAAATAACCAAAAAAAGCGTCACAGTAAAATCTCATACCTTATATTATATTTAAAAAAAGATTAAAAAGTTACGTTGCTGGTAGTGTCAGGCGTTCACGCGCTGGAGAGGTTTAGATAGCGCACACTACGCCCCTCTTCTGCAGCAACGATTAGTTCCCTTATTTTGTGGCAAATTGACCCAGCAGCATATCCTCCCCTGTCTCCCCTGCCTAGCCACTAGGGCCCTGACCACTTTAGGGGAGGAAGCAAGGCAGATCCCAATCACACTGTTGCCACAGACAGCAAAAGGCCTTGAACCTATATTAGTGCAGACGGCATTCGAACCCGGATCGCGTGGTCCAAGTGTTGAGACAGTCCCAGCACCTTATCCCACTGCGCTAGTAAGGTGTTGGTACTTTTACCCGTGAGTTTACAATGTATAGCCATACGAGTGCACCCAACCAGACTGGGAGAAAACAACAGACGGCAACATGTATCTATACTGAATGGAGACTCAAAAATTAACAAAATGAAAAAGGAAGAAAAAATATATAAGCAAATCAATGAAATAAACAATTCAATAAATGAAGCAAACCAAAAACAAAAAAGATTAATCTTAAAAGTTGAGACCCCCCCCCCAAAAAAAAATAAAATAAATAAAATAAAAAATAATAAATAAATAAAAACACCCAATAAACGGTATAATTATTTTGAATTAGAACGTTTTGGGGGTCATGCTATTAATAGATTGCGTAAATATAAGAATCTATCACAACCTGGGGGTTCTGTGCTTCAACTTTTGAGGAGACTTGATCAATTTAGGCGTTAAAGTTGGCCCTATTTGACCGGGGAAGTGGAGAAGTGCTTCACGAAAACTGGCAGCAAGTCGGTTTAGGGAAAATTTCATTTTCTGGTGTGTTTTTTTCTGGGGTCGCTAGAAAAAATTCCAAACGGCTGACCTGCCAAAAATTGAAAAGAATTCTGAAGTTAATAGTTGTCCGGAGACTTACACGATTTTTAGCATTGGTTCCTATGGGAGTTTATTTAGTGGGGAGTCCAAGGCCCGTCTAGTTTGTTTCCTTCCAAGTGAAAACACCTCAACGCCGGTGAAGGTTTCCCTACGTCCGGGCATCAATCTTGAAAAATTTCCCTACCCAAAAAATTAATAAATAAAAATTATATATTAATTGCAACGGAAAAGAAAATCAAATGCTACGCGGCAATTAAACCAACAAATTATGTTGCATTATTCTGATTTGTGTTTTTCGTACAGATGAAAAAAATAAAAAATACGGCTTGGGTAAACAATGTAAAAATTACGGGGTGACATGTCATGCTTATAAAGCGCCGCGAGTCCGGTTTCACGGACTGACCGGCTGATATCTAGTTCCCATCATGGTGTGGCGACCGAGTCACAGCATTTCCTTTCCTGTCTTGAGCACCCAACTAAATGCACTCCCACTTGCCCACTTCTCCAGCAGAGTCCACTTGCCAAGTAAAATAGGGCCAACTTTAAAAGCCTAAATTTATCAAGTCTCCCCTGCACTGCGTGGCTCTATTTTTTTAATGCATGTGTACAAGTCCAGCCCCAACAATGAAACCGCAGTCACATGCATACAGTCACCAATTATTTTAAAATACTAGAGAGGGTTACGATCATCGCAACTAATAAGCCATTTGCGAGTTACATTTGAATAATGTCTGGTACAATGACTTGTTTAGTCACAAGTTACCGCTTAAATTTGAATTCCTCAGACTATCGAGACAGTTGCTATGTCACATGATTAGGGGCAAGCTTTTGCTTAGTTACGTAAGAGACGGTGAACACCCATACACAATTCTGAATGGATGTGTATGACACAATGGTACCAGGGTTTGCTCATCTGGAGGTTGCTATACAAAAGCTTGCCCCGAACCATGTGACATAGCAACTGTCTCGATAGTCTGAGGAATTCAAATTTAAGCGGTAACTTGTGACTAAACTAGTCATTGTACCAGACATTATTCAAATTTAACTCGCAAATGGCTTATTCTGATACAGTGTTTTGGGTTTCTTTTTTTGCAATTGTTTCTTCAATAAAATGTTTTTTGCAGTATTTCATGTAACTTTTATTGCGTAGTTGCATCAACAAATGACAAAAATGAAAATAATAAACAATAAATAAATAAATAAAATAACCCCAAAAAGCGTCACAGTAAAATCTCATACCTTATATTATATTTAAAAAAAGATTAAAAAGTTACGTTGCTGGTAGTGTCAGGCGTTCACGCGCTGGAGAGGTTTAGATAGCGCACACTACGCCCCTCTTCTGCAGCAACGATTAGTTCCCTTATTTTGTGGCAAATTGACCCAGCAGCATATCCTCCCCTGTCTCCCCTGCCTAGCCACTAGGGCCCTGACCACTTTAGGGGAGGAAGCAAGGCAGATCCCAATCACACTGTTGCCACAGACAGCAAAAGGCCTTGAACCTATATTAGTGCAGACGGCATTCGAACCCGGATCGCGTGGTCCAAGTGTTGAGACAGTCCCAGCACCTTATCCCACTGCGCTAGTAAGGTGTTGGTACTTTTACCCGTGAGTTTACAATGTATAGCCATACGAGTGCACCCAACCAGACTGGGAGAAAACAACAGACGGCAACATGTATCTATACTGAATGGAGACTCAAAAATTAACAAAATGAAAAAGGAAGAAGAAATATATAAGCAAATCAATGAAATAAACAATTCAATAAATGAAGCAAACCAAAAACAAAAAAGATTAATCTTAAAAGTTGAGACCCCCCCCCAAAAAAAAAAATTAAAATAAATAAAATAAAAAATAATAACTAAAAAAAACACCCAATAAACGGTATAATTATTTTGAATTAGAACGTTTTGGGGGTCATGCTATTAATAGATTGCGTAAATATAAGAATCTATCACAACCTGGGGGTTCTGTGCTTCAACTTTTGAGGAGACTTGATCAATTTAGGCGTTAAAGTTGGCCCTATTTGACCGGGGAAGTGGAGAAGTGCTTCACGAAAACTGGCAGCAAGTCGGTTTAGGGAAAATTTCATTTTCTGGTGTGTTTTTTTCTGGGGTCGCTAGAAAAAATTCCAAACGGCTGACCTGCCAAAAATTGAAAAGAATTCTGAAGTTAATAGTTGTCCGGAGACTTACACGATTTTTAGCATTGGTTCCTATGGGAGTTTATTTAGTGGGGAGTCCAAGGCCCGTCTAGTTTGTTTCCTTCCAAGTGAAAACACCTCAACGCCGGTAAAGGTTTCCCTACGTCCGGGCATCAATCTTGAAAAATTTCCCTACCCAAAAAATTAATAAATAAAAATTATATATTAATTGCAACGGAAAAGAAAATTAAATGCTACGCGGCAATTAAACCAACAAATTATGTTGCATTATTCTGATTTGTGTTTTTCGTACAGATGAAAAAAATAAAAAATACGGCTTGGGTAAACAATGTAAAAATTACGGGGTGACATGTCATGCTTATAAAGCGCCGCGAGTCCGGTTTCACGGACTGACCGGCTGATATCTAGTTCCCATCATGGTGTGGCGACCGAGTCACAGCATTTCCTTTCCTGTCTTGAGCACCCAACTAAATGCACTCCCACTTGCCCACTTCTCCAGCAGAGTCCACTTGCCAAGTAAAATAGGGCCAACTTTAAAAGCCTAAATTTATCAAGTCTCCCCTGCACTGCGTGGCTCTATATGCATGTGTACAAGTCCAGCCCCAACAATGAAACCGCAGTCACATGCATACAGTCACCAATTATTTTAAAATACTAGAGAGGGTTACGATCATCGCAACTAATAAGCCATTTGCGAGTTACATTTGAATAATGTCTGGTACAATGACTTGTTTAGTCACAAGTTACCGCTTAAATTTGAATTCCTCAGACTATCGAGACAGTTGCTATGTCACATGATTAGGGGCAAGCTTTTGCTTAGTTACGTAAGAGACGGTGAACACCCATACACAATTCTGAATGGATGTGTATGACACAATGGTACCAGGGTTTGCTCATCTGGAGGTTGCTATACAAAAGCTTGCCCCGAACCATGTGACATAGCAACTGTCTCGATAGTCTGAGGAATTCAAATTTAAGCGGTAACTTGTGACTAAACTAGTCATTGTACCAGACATTATTCAAATTTAACTCGCAAATGGCTTATTCTGATACAGTGTTTTGGGTTTCTTTTTTTGCAATTGTTTCTTCAATAAAATGTTTTTTGCAGTATTTCATGTAACTTTTATTGCGTAGTTGCATCAACAAATGACAAAAATGAAAATAATAAACAATAAATAAATAAATAAAATAACCAAAAAAAGCGTCACAGTAAAATCTCATACCTTATATTATATTTTAAAAAAGATTAAAAAGTTACGTTGCTGGTAGTGTCAGGCGTTCACGCGCTGGAGAGGTTTAGATAGCGCACACTACGCCCCTCTTCTGCAGCAACGATTAGTTCCCTTATTTTGTGGCAAATTGACCCAGCAGCATATCCTCCCCTGTCTCCCCTGCCTAGCCACTAGGGCCCTGACCACTTTAGGGGAGGAAGCAAGGCAGATCCCAATCACACTGTTGCCACAGACAGCAAAAGGCCTTGAACCTATATTAGTGCAGACGGCATTCGAACCCGGATCGCGTGGTCCAAGTGTTGAGACAGTCCCAGCACCTTATCCCACTGCGCTAGTAAGGTGTTGGTACTTTTACCCGTGAGTTTACAATGTATAGCCATACGAGTGCACCCAACCAGACTGGGAGAAAACAACAGACGGCAACATGTATCTATACTGAATGGAGACTCAAAAATTAACAAAATGAAAAAGGAAGAAGAAATATATAAGCAAATCAATGAAATAAACAATTCAATAAATGAAGCAAACCAAAAACAAAAAAGATTAATCTTAAAAGTTGAGACCCCCCCCCCCCCAAAAAAAATAAATAAATAAAATAAAAAATAATAAATAAAAAAAACACCCAATAAACGGTATAATTATTTTGAATTAGAACGTTTTGGGGGTCATGCTATTAATATATTGCGTAAATATAAGAATCTATCACAACCTGGGGGTTCTGTGCTTCAACTTTTGAGGAGACTTGATCAATTTAGGCGTTAAAGTTGGCCCTATTTGACCGGGGAAGTGGAGAAGTGCTTCACGAAAACTGGCAGCAAGTCGGTTTAGGGAAAATTTCATTTTCTGGTGTGTTTTTTTCTGGGGTCGCTAGAAAAAATTCCAAACGGCTGACCTGCCAAAAATTGAAAAGAATTCTGAAGTTAATAGTTGTCCGGAGACTTACACGATTTTTAGCATTGGTTCCTATGGGAGTTTATTTAGTGGGGAGTCCAAGGCCCGTCTAGTTTGTTTCCTTCCAAGTGAAAACACCTCAACGCCGGTGAAGGTTTCCCTACGTCCGGGCATCAATATTGAAAAATTTCCCTACCCAAAAAATTTATAAATAAAAATTATATATTAATTGCAACGGAAAAGAAAATTAAATGCTACGCGGCAATTAAACCAACAAATTATGTTGCATTATTCTGATTTGTGTTTTTCGTACAGATGAAAAAAAAAAAAAATACGGCTTGGGTAAACAATGTAAAAATTACGGGGTGACATGTCATGCTTGTAAAGCGCCGCGAGTCCGGTTTCACGGACTGACCGGCTGATATCTAGTTCCCATCATGGTGTGGCGACCGAGTCACAGCATTTCCTTTCCTGTCTTGAGCACCCAACTAAATGCACTCCCACTTGCCCACTTCTCCAGCAGAGTCCACTTGCCAAGTAAAATAGGGCCAACTTTAAAAGCCTAAATTTATCAAGTCTCCCCTGCACTGCGTGGCTCTATATGCATGTGTACAAGTCCAGCCCCAACAATGAAACCGCAGTCACATGCATACAGTCACCAATTATTTTAAAATACTAGAGAGGGTTACGATCATCGCAACTAATAAGCCATTTGCGAGTTACATTTGAATAATGTCTGGTACAATGACTTGTTTAGTCACAAGTTACCGCTTAAATTTGAATTCCTCAGACTATCGAGACAGTTGCTATGTCACATGATTAGGGGCAAGCTTTTGCTTAGTTACGTAAGAGACGGTGAACACCCATACACAATTCTGAATGGATGTGTATGACACAATGGTACCAGGGTTTGCTCATCTGGAGGTTGCTATACAAAAGCTTGCCCCGAACCATGTGACATAGCAACTGTCTCGATAGTCTGAGGAATTCAAATTTAAGCGGTAACTTGTGACTAAACTAGTCATTGTACCAGACATTATTCAAATTTAACTCGCAAATGGCTTATTCTGATACAGTGTTTTGGGTTTCTTTTTTTGCAATTGTTTCTTCAATAAAATGTTTTTTGCAGTATTTCATGTAACTTTTATTGCGTAGTTGCATCAACAAATGACAAAAATGAAAATAATAAACAATAAATAAATAAATAAAATAACCAAAAAAAGCGTCACAGTAAAATCTCATACCTTATATTATATTTAAAAAAAGATTAAAAAGTTACGTTGCTGGTAGTGTCAGGCGTTCACGCGCTGGAGAGGTTTAGATAGCGCACACTACGCCCCTCTTCTGCAGCAACGATTAGTTCCCTTATTTTGTGGCAAATTGACCCAGCAGCATATCCTCCCCTGTCTCCCCTGCCTAGCCACTAGGGCCCTGACCACTTTAGGGGAGGAAGCAAGGCAGATCCCAATCACACTGTTGCCACAGACAGCAAAAGGCCTTGAACCTATATTAGTGCAGACGGCATTCGAACCCGGATCGCGTGGTCCAAGTGTTGAGACAGTCCCAGCACCTTATCCCACTGCGCTAGTAAGGTGTTGGTACTTTTACCCGTGAGTTTACAATGTATAGCCATACGAGTGCACCCAACCAGACTGGGAGAAAACAACAGACGGCAACATGTATCTATACTGAATGGAGACTCAAAAATTAACAAAATGAAAAAGGAAGAAGAAATATATAAGCAAATCAATGAAATAAACAATTCAATAAATGAAGCAAACCAAAAACAAAAAAGATTAATCTTAAAAGTTGAGACCCCCCCCCCAAAAAAAAATAAAAAATAAATAAAATACAAAATAATAAATAAAAAAAACACCCAATAAACGGTATAATTATTTTGAATTAGAACGTTTTGGGGGTCATGCTATTAATAGATTGCGTAAATATAAGAATCTATCACAACCTGGGGGTTCTGTGCTTCAACTTTTGAGGAGACTTGATCAATTTAGGCGTTAAAGTTGGCCCTATTTGACCGGGGAAGTGGAGAAGTGCTTCACGAAAACTGGCAGCAAGTCGGTTTAGGGAAAATTTCATTTTCTGGTGTGTTTTTTTCTGGGGTCGCTAGAAAAAATTCCAAACGGCTGACCTGCCAAAAATTGAAAAGAATTCTGAAGTTAATAGTTGTCCGGAGACTTACACGATTTTTAGCATTGGTTCCTATGGGAGTTTATTTAGTGGGGAGTCCAAGGCCCGTCTAGTTTGTTTCCTTCCAAGTGAAAACACCTCAACGCCGGTGAAGGTTTCCCTACGTCCGGGCATCAATCTTGAAAAATTTCCCTACCCAAAAAATTAATAAATAAAAATTATATATTAATATCAACGGAAAAGAAAATTAAATGCTACGCGGCAATTAAACCAACAAATTATGTTGCATTATTCTGATTTGTGTTTTTCGTACAGATGAAAAAAATAAAAAATACGGCTTGGGTAAACAATGTAAAAATTACGGGGTGACATGTCATGCTTATAAAGCGCCGCGAGTCCGGTTTCACGGACTGACCGGCTGATATCTAGTTCCCATCATGGTGTGGCGACCGAGTCACAGCATTTCCTTTCCTGTCTTGAGCACCCAACTAAATGCACTCCCACTTGCCCACTTCTCCAGCAGAGTCCACTTATCAAGTAAAATAGGGCCAACTTTAAAAGCCTAAATTTATCAAGTCTCCCCTGCACTGCGTGGCTCTATATGCATGTGTACAAGTCCAGCCCCAACAATGAAACCGCAGTCACATGCATACAGTCACCAATTATTTTAAAATACTAGAGAGGGTTACGATCATCGCAACTAATAAGCCATTTGCGAGTTACATTTGAATAATGTCTGGTACAATGACTTGTTTAGTCACAAGTTACCGCTTAAATTTGAATTCCTCAGACTATCGAGACAGTTGCTATGTCACATGATTAGGGGCAAGCTTTTGCTTAGTTACGTAAGAGACGGTGAACACCCATACACAATTCTGAATGGATGTGTATGACACAATGGTACCAGGGTTTGCTCATCTGGAGGTTGCTATACAAAAGCTTGCCCCGAACCATGTGACATAGCAACTGTCTCGATAGTCTGAGGAATTCAAATTTAAGCGGTAACTTGTGACTAAACTAGTCATTGTACCAGACATTATTCAAATTTAACTCGCAAATGGCTTATTCTGATACAGTGTTTTGGGTTTCTTTTTTTGCAATTGTTTCTTCAATAAAATGTTTTTTGCAGTATTTCATGTAACTTTTATTGCGTAGTTGCATCAACAAATGACAAAAATGAAAATAATAAACAATAAATAAATAAATAAAATAACCAAAAAAAGCGTCACAGTAAAATCTCATACCTTATATTATATTTAAAAAAAGATTAAAAAGTTACGTTGCTGGTAGTGTCAGGCGTTCACGCGCTGGAGAGGTTTAGATAGCGCACACTACGCCCCTCTTCTGCAGCAACGATTAGTTCCCTTATTTTGTGGCAAATTGACCCAGCAGCATATCCTCCCCTGTCTCCCCTGCCTAGCCACTAGGGCCCTGACCACTTTAGGGGAGGAAGCAAGGCAGATCCCAATCACACTGTTGCCACAGACAGCAAAAGGCCTTGAACCTATATTAGTGCAGACGGCATTCGAACCCGGATCGCGTGGTCCAAGTGTTGAGACAGTCCCAGCACCTTATCCCACTGCGCTAGTAAGGTGTTGGTACTTTTACCCGTGAGTTTACAATGTATAGCCATACGAGTGCACCCAACCAGACTGGGAGAAAACAACAGACGGCAACATGTATCTATACTGAATGGAGACTCAAAAATTAACAAAATGAAAAAGGAAGAAGAAATATATAAGCAAATCAATGAAATAAACAATTCAATAAATGAAGCAAACCAAAAACAAAAAAGATTAATCTTAAAAGTTGAGACCCCCCCCCCAAAAAAAAATAAAAAAATAAATAAAATAAAAAATAATAAATAAAAAAAACACCCAATAAACGGTATAATTATTTTGAATTAGAACGTTTTGGGGGTCATGCTATTAATAGATTGCGTAAATATAAGAATCTATCACAACCTGGGGGTTCTGTGCTTCAACTTTTGAGGAGACTTGATCAATTTAGGCGTTAAAGTTGGCCCTATTTGACCGGGGAAGTGGAGAAGTGCTTCACGAAAACTGGCAGCAAGTCGGTTTAGGGAAAATTTCATTTTCTGGTGTGTTTTTTTCTGGGGTCGCTAGAAAAAATTCCAAACGGCTGACCTGCCAAAAATTGAAAAGAATTCTGAAGTTAATAGTTGTCCGGAGACTTACACGATTTTTAGCATTGGTTCCTATGGGAGTTTATTTAGTGGGGAGTCCAAGGCCCGTCTAGTTTGTTTCCTTCCAAGTGAAAACACCTCAACGCCGGTGAAGGTTTCCCTACGTCCGGGCATCAATCTTGAAAAATTTCCCTACCCAAAAAATTAATAAATAAAAATTATATATTAATTGCAACGGAAAAGAAAATTAAATGCTACGCGGCAATTAAACCAACAAATTATGTTGCATTATTCTGATTTGTGTTTTTCGTACAGATGAAAAAAATAAAAAATACGGCTTGGGTAAACAATGTAAAAATTACGGGGTGACATGTCATGCTTATAAAGCGCCGCGAGTCCGGTTTCACGGACTGACCGGCTGATATCTAGTTCCCATCATGGTGTGGCGACCGAGTCACAGCATTTCCTTTCCTGTCTTGAGCACCCAACTAAATGCACTCCCACTTGCCCACTTCTCCAGCAGAGTCCACTTGCCAAGTAAAATAGGGCCAACTTTAAAAGCCTAAATTTATCAAGTCTCCCCTGCACTGCGTGGCTCTATTTTTGTAATGCATGTGTACAAGTCCAGCCCCAACAATGAAACCGCAGTCACATGCATACAGTCACCAATTATTTTAAAATACTAGAGAGGGTTACGATCATCGCAACTAATAAGCCATTTGCGAGTTACATTTGAATAATGTCTGGTACAATGACTTGTTTAGTCACAAGTTACCGCTTAAATTTGAATTCCTCAGACTATCGAGACAGTTGCTATGTCACATGATTAGGGGCAAGCTTTTGCTTAGTTACGTAAGAGACGGTGAACACCCATACACAATTCTGAATGGATGTGTATGACACAATGGTACCAGGGTTTGCTCATCTGGAGGTTGCTATACAAAAGCTTGCCCCGAACCATGTGACATAGCAACTGTCTCGATAGTCTGAGGAATTCAAATTTAAGCGGTAACTTGTGACTAAACTAGTCATTGTACCAGACATTATTCAAATTTAACTCGCAAATGGCTTATTCTGATACAGTGTTTTGGGTTTCTTTTTTTGCAATTGTTTCTTCAATAAAATGTTTTTTGCAGTATTTCATGTAACTTTTATTGCGTAGTTGCATCAACAAATGACAAAAATGAAAATAATAAACAATAAATAAATAAATAAAATAACCAAAAAAAGCGTCACAGTAAAATCTCATACCTTATATTATATTTAAAAAAAGATTAAAAAGTTACGTTGCTGGTAGTGTCAGGCGTTCACGCGCTGGAGAGGTTTAGATAGCGCACACTACGCCCCTCTTCTGCAGCAACGATTAGTTCCCTTATTTTGTGGCAAATTGACCCAGCAGCATATCCTCCCCTGTCTCCCCTGCCTAGCCACTAGGGCCCTGACCACTTTAGGGGAGGAAGCAAGGCAGATCCCAATCACACTGTTGCCACAGACAGCAAAAGGCCTTGAACCTGTATTAGTGCAGACGGCATTCGAACCCGGATCGCGTGGTCCAAGTGTTGAGACAGTCCCAGCACCTTATCCCACTGCGCTAGTAAGGTGTTGGTACTTTTACCCGTGAGTTTACAATGTATAGCCATACGAGTGCACCCAACCAGACTGGGAGAAAACAACAGACGGCAACATGTATCTATACTGAATGGAGACTCACAAATTAACAAAATGAAAAAGGAAGAAGAAATATATAAGCAAATCAATGAAATAAACAATTCAATAAATGAAGCAAACCAAAAACAAAAAAGATTAATCTTAAAAGTTGAGACCCCCCTCCAAAAAAAAAAATTAAAAAAATAATAAAAAATAATAAATAAAAAAAACACCCAATAAACGGTATAATTATTTTGAATTAGAACGTTTTGAGGGTCATGCTATTAATAGATTGCGTAAATATAAGAATCTATCACAACCTGGGGGTTCTGTGCTTCAACTTTTGAGGAGACTTGATCAATTTAGGCGTTAAAGTTGGCCCTATTTGACCGGGGAAGTGGAGAAGTGCTTCACGAAAACTGGCAGCAAGTCGGTTTAGGGAAAATTTCATTTTCTGGTGTTTTTTTTTCTGGGGTCGCTAGAAAAAATTCCAAACGGCTGACCTGCCAAAAATTGAAAAGAATTCTGAAGTTAATAGTTGTCCGGAGACTTACACGATTTTTAGCATTCGTTCCTATGGGAGTTTATTTAGTGGGGAGTCCAAGGCCCGTCTAGTTTGTTTCCTTCCAAGTGAAAACACCTCAACGCCGGTGAAGGTTTCCCTACGTCCGGGCATCAATCTTGAAAAATTTCCCTACCCAAAAAATTAATAAATAAAAATTATATATTAATTGCAACGGAAAAGAAAATTAAATGCTACGCGGCAATTAAACCAACAAATTATGTTGCATTATTCTGATTTGTGTTTTTCGTACAGATGAAAAAAATAAAAAATACGGCTTGGGTAAACAATGTAAAAATTACGGGGTGACATGTCATGCTTATAAAGCGCCGCGAGTCCGGTTTCACGGACTGACCGGCTGATATCTAGTTCCCATCATGGTGTGGCGACCGAGTCACAGCATATCCTTTCCTGTCTTGAGCACCCAACTAAATGCACTCCCACTTGCCCACTTCTCCAGCAGAGTCCACTTGCCAAGTAAAATAGGGCCAACTTTAAAAGCCTAAATTTATCAAGTCTCCCCTGCACTGCGTGGCTCTATATGCATGTGTACAAGTCCAGCCCCAACAATGAAACCGCAGTCACATGCATACAGTCACCAATTATTTTAAAATACTAGAGAGGGTTACGATCATCGCAACTAATAAGCCATTTGCGAGTTACATTTGAATAATGTCTGGTACAATGACTTGTTTAGTCACAAGTTACCGCTTAAATTTGAATTCCTCAGACTATCGAGACAGTTGCTATGTCACATGATTAGGGGCAAGCTTTTGCTTAGTTACGTAAGAGACGGTGAACACCCATACACAATTCTGAATGGATGTGTATGACACAATGGTACCAGGGTTTGCTCATCTGGAGGTTGCTATACAAAAGCTTGCCCCGAACCATGTGACATAGCAACTGTCTCGATAGTCTGAGGAATTCAAATTTAAGCGGTAACTTGTGACTAAACTAGTCATTGTACCAGACATTATTCAAATTTAACTCGCAAATGGCTTATTCTGATACAGTGTTTTGGGTTTCTTTTTTTGCAATTGTTTCTTCAATAAAATGTTTTTTGCAGTATTTCATGTAACTTTTATTGCGTAGTTGCATCAACAAATGACAAAAATGAAAATAATAAACAATAAATAAATAAATAAAATAACCAAAAAAAGCGTCACAGTAAAATCTCATACCTTATATTATATTTAAAAAAAGATTAAAAAGTTACGTTGCTGGTAGTGTCAGGCGTTCACGCGCTGGAGAGGTTTAGATAGCGCACACTACGCCCCTCTTCTGCAGCAACGATTAGTTCCCTTATTTTGTGGCAAATTGACCCAGCAGCATATCCTCCCCTGTCTCCCCTGCCTAGCCACTAGGGCCCTGACCACTTTAGGGGAGGAAGCAAGGCAGATCCCAATCACACTGTTGCCACAGACAGCAAAAGGCCTTGAACCTATATTAGTGCAGACGGCATTCGAACCCGGATCGCGTGGTCCAAGTGTTGAGACAGTCCCAGCACCTTATCCCACTGCGCTAGTAAGGTGTTGGTACTTTTACCCGTGAGTTTACAATGTATAGCCATACGAGTGCACCCAACCAGACTGGGAGAAAACAACAGACGGCAACATGTATCTATACTGAATGGAGACTCAAAAATTAACAAAATGAAAAAGGAAGAAGAAATATATAAGCAAATCAATGAAATAAACAATTCAATAAATGAAGCAAACCAAAAACAAAATAGATTAATCTTAAAAGTTGAGACCCCCCCCCAAAAAAAATAAAATAAAAAATAAAATAAAAAATAATAAATAAAAAAAACACCCAATAAACGGTATAATTATTTTGAATTAGAACGTTTTGGGGGTCATGCTATTAATAGATTGCGTAAATATAAGAATCTATCACAACCTGGGGGTTCTGTGCTTCAACTTTTGAGGAGACTTGATCAATTTAGGCGTTAAAGTTGGCCCTATTTGACCGGGGAAGTGGAGAAGTGCTTCACGAAAACTGGCAGCAAGTCGGTTTAGGGAAAATTTCATTTTCTGGTGTGTTTTTTTCTGGGGTCGCTAGAAAAAATTCCAAACGGCTGACCTGCCAAAAATTGAAAAGAATTCTGAAGTTAATAGTTGTCCGGAGACTTACACGATTTTTAGCATTGGTTCCTATGGGAGTTTATTTAGTGGGGAGTCCAAGGCCCGTCTAGTTTGTTTCCTTCCAAGTGAAAACACCTCAACGCCGGTGAAGGTTTCCCTACGTCCGGGCATCAATCTTGAAAAATTTCCCTACCCAAAAAATTAATAAATAAAAATTATATATTAATTGCAACGGAAAAGAAAATTAAATGCTACGCGGCAATTAAACCAACAAATTATGTTGCATTATTCTGATTTGTGTTTTTCGTACAGATGAAAAAAATAAAAAATACGGCTTGGGTAAACAATGTAAAAATTACGGGGTGACATGTCATGCTTATAAAGCGCCGCGAGTCCGGTTTCACGGACTGACCGGCTGATATCTAGTTCCCATCATGGTGTGGCGACCGAGTCACAGCATTTCCTTTCCTGTCTTGAGCACCCAACTAAATGCACTCCCACTTGCCCACTTCTCCAGCAGAGTCCACTTGCCAAGTAAAATAGGGCCAACTTTAAAAGCCTAAATTTATCAAGTCTCCCCTGCACTGCGTGGCTCTATATGCATGTGTACAAGTCCAGCCCCAACAATGAAACCGCAGTCACATGCATACAGTCACCAATTATTTTAAAATACTAGAGAGGGTTACGATCATCGCAACTAATAAGCCATTTGCGAGTTACATTTGAATAATGTCTGGTACAATGACTTGTTTAGTCACAAGTTACCGCTTAAATTTGAATTCCTCAGACTATCGAGACAGTTGCTATGTCACATGATTAGGGGCAAGCTTTTGCTTAGTTACGTAAGAGACGGTGAACACCCATACACAATTCTGAATGGATGTGTATGACACAATGGTACCAGGGTTTGCTCATGTGGAGGTTGCTATACAAAAGCTTGCCCCGAACCATGTGACATAGCAACTGTCTCGATAGTCTGAGGAATTCAAATTTAAGCGGTAACTTGTGACTAAACTAGTCATTGTACCAGACATTATTCAAATTTAACTCGCAAATGGCTTATTCTGATACAGTGTTTTGGGTTTCTTTTTTTGCAATTGTTTCTTCAATAAAATGTTTTTTGCAGTATTTCATGTAACTTTTATTGCGTAGTTGCATCAACAAATGACAAAAATGAAAATAATAAACAATAAATAAATAAATAAAATAACCCCAAAAAGCGTCACAGTAAAATCTCATACCTTATATTATATTTAAAAAAAGATTAAAAAGTTACGTTGCTGGTAGTGTCAGGCGTTCACGCGCTGGAGAGGTTTAGATAGCGCACACTACGCCCCTCTTCTGCAGCAACGATTAGTTCCCTTATTTTGTGGCAAATTGACCCAGCAGCATATCCTCCCCTGTCTCCCCTGCCTAGCCACTAGGGCCCTGACCACTTTAGGGGAGGAAGCAAGGCAGATCCCAATCACACTGTTGCCACAGACAGCAAAAGGCCTTGAACCTATATTAGTGCAGACGGCATTCGAACCCGGATCGCGTGGTCCAAGTGTTGAGACAGTCCCAGCACCTTATCCCACTGCGCTAGTAAGGTGTTGGTACTTTTACCCGTGAGTTTACAATGTATAGCCATACGAATGCACCCAACCAGACTGGGAGAAAACAAAAGACGGCAACATGTATCTATACTGAATGGAGACTCACAAATTAACAAAATGAAAAAGGAAGAAGAAATATATAAGCAAATCAATGAAATAAACAATTCAATAAATGAAGCAAACCAAAAACAAAAAAGATTAATCTTAAAAGTTGAGACCCCCCCCCCCCCCAAAAAAATAAATAAATAAACTAAAAAATAATAAATTAAAAAAACACCCAATAAACGGTATAATTATTTTGAATTAGAACGTTTTGGGGGTCATGCTATTAATAGATTGCGTAAATATAAGAATCTATCACAACCTGGGGGTTCTGTGCTTCAACTTTTGAGGAGACTTGATCAATTTAGGCGTTAAAGTTGGCCCTATTTGACCGGGGAAGTGGAGAAGTGCTTCACGAAAACTGGCAGCAAGTCGGTTTAGGGAAAATTTCATTTTCTGGTGTGTTTTTTTCTGGGGTCGCTAGAAAAAATTCCAAACGGCTGACCTGCCAAAAATTGAAAAGAATTCTGAAGTTAATAGTTGTCCGGAGACTTACACGATTTTTAGCATTGGTTCCTATGGGAGTTTATTTAGTGGGGAGTCCAAGGCCCGTCTAGTTTGTTTCCTTCCAAGTGAAAACACCTCAACGCCGGTGAAGGTTTCCCTACGTCCGGGCATCAATCTTGAAAAATTTCCCTACCCAAAAAATTAATAAATAAAAATTATATATTAATTGCAACGGAAAAGAAAATTAAATGCTACGCGGCAATTAAACCAACAAATTATGTTGCATTATTCTGATTTGTGTTTTTCGTACAGATGAAAAAAATAAAAAATACGGCTTGGGTAAACAATGTAAAAATTACGGGGTGACATGTCATGCTTATAAAGCGCCGCGAGTCCGGTTTCACGGACTGACCGGCTGATATCTAGTTCCCATCATGGTGTGGCGACCGAGTCACAGCATTTCCTTTCCTGTCTTGAGCACCCAACTAAATGCACTCCCACTTGCCCACTTCTCCAGCAGAGTCCACTTGCCAAGTAAAATAGGGCCAACTTTAAAAGCCTAAATTTATCAAGTCTCCCCTGCACTGCGTGGCTCTATATGCATGTGTACAAGTCCAGCCCCAACAATGAAACCGCAGTCACATGCATACAGTCACCAATTATTTTAAAATACTAGAGAGGGTTACGATCATCGCAACTAATAAGCCATTTGCGAGTTACATTTGAATAATGTCTGGTACAATGACTTGTTTAGTCACAAGTTACCGCTTAAATTTGAATTCCTCAGACTATCGAGACAGTTGCTATGTCACATGATTAGGGGCAAGCTTTTGCTTAGTTACGTAAGAGACGGTGAACACCCATACACAATTCTGAATGGATGTGTATGACACAATGGTACCAGGGTTTGCTCATGTGGAGGTTGCTATACAAAAGCTTGCCCCGAACCATGTGACATAGCAACTGTCTCGATAGTCTGAGGAATTCAAATTTAAGCGGTAACTTGTGACTAAACTAGTCATTGTACCAGACATTATTCAAATTTAACTCGCAAATGGCTTATTCTGATACAGTGTTTTGGGTTTCTTTTTTTGCAATTGTTTCTTCAATAAAATGTTTTTTGCAGTATTTCATGTAACTTTTATTGCGTAGTTGCATCAACAAATGACAAAAATGAAAATAATAAACAATAAATAAATAAATAAAATAACCAAAAAAAGCGTCACAGTAAAATCTCATACCTTATATTATATTTAAAAAAAGATTAAAAAGTTACGTTGCTGGTAGTGTCAGGCGTTCACGCGCTGGAGAGGTTTAGATAGCGCACACTACGCCCCTCTTCTGCAGCAACGATTAGTTCCCTTATTTTGTGGCAAATTGACCCAGCAGCATATCCTCCCCTGTCTCCCCTGCCTAGCCACTAGGGCCCTGACCACTTTAGGGGAGGAAGCAAGGCAGATCCCAATCACACTGTTGCCACAGACAGCAAAAGGCCTTGAACCTATATTAGTGCAGACGGCATTCGAACCCGGATCGCGTGGTCCAAGTGTTGAGACAGTCCCAGCACCTTATCCCACTGCGCTAGTAAGGTGTTGGTACTTTTACCCGTGAGTTTACAATGTATAGCCATACGAGTGCACCCAACCAGACTGGGAGAAAACAACAGACGGCAACATGTATCTATACTGAATGGAGACTCAAAAATTAACAAAATGAAAAAGGAAGAAGAAATATATAAGCAAATCAATGAAATAAACAATTCAATAAATGAAGCAAACCAAAAACAAAAAAGATTAATCTTAAAAGTTGAGACCCCCCCCCAAAAAAAAAAAAATATAAAATAAAAAATAATAAATAAAAAAAACACCCAATAAACGGTATAATTATTTTGAATTAGAACGTTTTGGGGGTCATGCTATTAATAGATTGCGTAAATATAAGAATCTATCACAACCTGGGGGTTCTGTGCTTCAACTTTTGAGGAGACTTGATCAATTTAGGCGTTAAAGTTGGCCCTATTTGACCGGGGAAGTGGAGAAGTGCTTCACGAAAACTGGCAGCAAGTCGGTTTAGGGAAAATTTCATTTTCTGGTGTGTTTTTTTCTGGGGTCGCTAGAAAAAATTCCAAACGGCTGACCTGCCAAAAATTGAAAAGAATTCTGAAGTTAATAGTTGTCCGGAGACTTACACGATTTTTAGCATTGGTTCCTATGGGAGTTTATTTAGTGGGGAGTCCAAGGCCCGTCTAGTTTGTTTCCTTCCAAGTGAAAACACCTCAACGCCGGTGAAGGTTTCCCTACGTCCGGGCATCAATCTTGAAAAATTTCCCTACCCAAAAAATTAATAAATAAAAATTATATATTAATTGCAACGGAAAAGAAAATTAAATGCTACGCGGCAATTAAACCAACAAATTATGTTGCATTATTCTGATTTGTGTTTTTCGTACAGATGAAAAAAATAAAAAATACGGCTTGGGTAAACAATGTAAAAATTACGGGGTGACATGTCATGCTTATAAAGCGCCGCGAGTCCGGTTTCACGGACTGACCGGCTGATATCTAGTTCCCATCATGGTGTGGCGACCGAGTCACAGCATTTCCTTTCCTGTCTTGAGCACCCAACTAAATGCACTCCCACTTGCCCACTTCTCCAGCAGAGTCCACTTGCCAAGTAAAATAGGGCCAACTTTAAAAGCCTAAATTTATCAAGTCTCCCCTGCACTGCGTGGCTCTATATGCATGTGTACAAGTCCAGCCCCAACAATGAAACCGCAGTCACATGCATACAGTCACCAATTATTTTAAAATACTAGAGAGGGTTACGATCATCGCAACTAATAAGCCATTTGCGAGTTACATTTGAATAATGTCTGGTACAATGACTTGTTTAGTCACAAGTTACCGCTTAAATTTGAATTCCTCAGACTATCGAGACAGTTGCTATGTCACATGATTAGGGGCAAGCTTTTGCTTAGTTACGTAAGAGACGGTGAACACCCATACACAATTCTGAATGGATGTGTATGACACAATGGTACCAGGGTTTGCTCATGTGGAGGTTGCTATACAAAAGCTTGCCCCGAACCATGTGACATAGCAACTGTCTCGATAGTCTGAGGAATTCAAATTTAAGCGGTAACTTGTGACTAAACTAGTCATTGTACCAGACATTATTCAAATTTAACTCGCAAATGGCTTATTCTGATACAGTGTTTTGGGTTTCTTTTTTTGCAATTGTTTCTTCAATAAAATGTTTTTTGCAGTATTTCATGTAACTTTTATTGCGTAGTTGCATCAACAAATGACAAAAATGAAAATAATAAACAATAAATAAATAAATAAAATAACCCCAAAAAGCGTCACAGTAAAATCTCATACCTTATATTATATTTAAAAAAAGATTAAAAAGTTACGTTGCTGGTAGTGTCAGGCGTTCACGCGCTGGAGAGGTTTAGATAGCGCACACTACGCCCCTCTTCTGCAGCAACGATTAGTTCCCTTATTTTGTGGCAAATTGACCCAGCAGCATATCCTCCCCTGTCTCCCCTGCCTAGCCACTAGGGCCCTGACCACTTTAGGGGAGGAAGCAAGGCAGATCCCAATCACACTGTTGCCACAGACAGCAAAAGGCCTTGAACCTATATTAGTGCAGACGGCATTCGAACCCGGATCGCGTGGTCCAAGTGTTGAGACAGTCCCAGCACCTTATCCCACTGCGCTAGTAAGGTGTTGGTACTTTTACCCGTGAGTTTACAATGTATAGCCATACGAGTGCACCCAACCAGACTGGGAGAAAACAACAGACGGCAACATGTATCTATACTGAATGGAGACTCACAAATTAACAAAATGAAAAAGGAAGAAGAAATATATAAGCAAATCAATGAAATAAACAATTCAATAAATGAAGCAAACCAAAAACAAAAAAGATTAATCTGAAAAGTTGAGACCCCCCCCCCCAAAAAAAAAATAAATAAATAAACTAAAAAATAATAAATAAAAAAAACACCCAATAAACGGTATAATTATTTTGAATTAGAACGTTTTGGGGGTCATGCTATTAATAGATTGCGTAAATATAAGAATCTATCACAACCTGGGGGTTCTGTGCTTCAACTTTTGAGGAGACTTGATCAATTTAGGCGTTAAAGTTGGCCCTATTTGACCGGGGAAGTGGAGAAGTGCTTCACGAAAACTGGCAGCAAGTCGGTTTAGGGAAAATTTCATTTTCTGGTGTGTTTTTTTCTGGGGTCGCTAGAAAAAATTCCAAACGGCTGACCTGCCAAAAATTGAAAAGAATTCTGAAGTTAATAGTTGTCCGGAGACTTACACGATTTTTAGCATTGGTTCCTATGGGAGTTTATTTAGTGGGGAGTCCAAGGCCCGTCTAGTTTGTTTCCTTCCAAGTGAAAACACCTCAACGCCGGTGAAGGTTTCCCTACGTCCGGGCATCAATCTTGAAAAATTTCCCTACCCAAAAAATTAATAAATAAAAATTATATATTAATTGCAACGGAAAAGAAAATTAAATGCTACGCGGCAATTAAACCAACAAATTATGTTGCATTATTCTGATTTGTGTTTTTCGTACAGATGAAAAAAATAAAAAATACGGCTTGGGTAAACAATGTAAAAATTACGGGGTGACATGTCATGCTTATAAAGCGCCGCGAGTCCGGTTTCACGGACTGACCGGCTGATATCTAGTTCCCATCATGGTGTGGCGACCGAGTCACAGCATTTCCTTTCCTGTCTTGAGCACCCAACTAAATGCACTCCCACTTGCCCACTTCTCCAGCAGAGTCCACTTGCCAAGTAAAATAGGGCCAACTTTAAAAGCCTAAATTTATCAAGTCTCCCCTGCACTGCGTGGCTCTATATGCATGTGTACAAGTCCAGCCCCAACAATGAAACCGCAGTCACATGCATACAGTCACCAATTATTTTAAAATACTAGAGAGGGTTACGATCATCGCAACTAATAAGCCATTTGCGAGTTACATTTGAATAATGTCTGGTACAATGACTTGTTTAGTCACAAGTTACCGCTTAAATTTGAATTCCTCAGACTATCGAGACAGTTGCTATGTCACATGATTAGGGGCAAGCTTTTGCTTAGTTACGTAAGAGACGGTGAACACCCATACACAATTCTGAATGGATGTGTATGACACAATGGTACCAGGGTTTGCTCATGTGGAGGTTGCTATACAAAAGCTTGCCCCGAACCATGTGACATAGCAACTGTCTCGATAGTCTGAGGAATTCAAATTTAAGCGGTAACTTGTGACTAAACTAGTCATTGTACCAGACATTATTCAAATTTAACTCGCAAATGGCTTATTCTGATACAGTGTTTTGGGTTTCTTTTTTTGCAATTGTTTCTTCAATAAAATGTTTTTTGCAGTATTTCATGTAACTTTTATTGCGTAGTTGCATCAACAAATGACAAAAATGAAAATAATAAACAATAAATAAATAAATAAAATAACCCCAAAAAGCGTCACAGTAAAATCTCATACCTTATATTATATTTAAAAAAAGATTAAAAAGTTACGTTGCTGGTAGTGTCAGGCGTTCACGCGCTGGAGAGGTTTAGATAGCGCACACTACGCCCCTCTTCTGCAGCAACGATTAGTTCCCTTATTTTGTGGCAAATTGACCCAGCAGCATATCCTCCCCTGTCTCCCCTGCCTAGCCACTAGGGCCCTGACCACTTTAGGGGAGGAAGCAAGGCAGATCCCAATCACACTGTTGCCACAGACAGCAAAAGGCCTTGAACCTATATTAGTGCAGACGGCATTCGAACCCGGATCGCGTGGTCCAAGTGTTGAGACAGTCCCAGCACCTTATCCCACTGCGCTAGTAAGGTGTTGGTACTTTTACCCGTGAGTTTACAATGTATAGCCATACGAGTGCACCCAACCAGACTGGGAGAAAACAACAGACGGCAACATGTATCTATACTGAATGGAGACTCACAAATTAACAAAATGAAAAAGGAAGAAGAAATATATAAGCAAATCAATGAAATAAACAATTCAATAAATGAAGCAAACCAAAAACAAAAAAGATTAATCTGAAAAGTTGAGACCCCCCCCCCCCAAAAAAAAATAAATAAATAAACTAAAAAATAATAAATAAAAAAAACACCCAATAAACGGTATAATTATTTTGAATTAGAACGTTTTGGGGGTCATGCTATTAATAGATTGCGTAAATATAAGAATCTATCACAACCTGGGGGTTCTGTGCTTCAACTTTTGAGGAGACTTGATCAATTTAGGCGTTAAAGTTGGCCCTATTTGACCGGGGAAGTGGAGAAGTGCTTCACGAAAACTGGCAGCAAGTCGGTTTAGGGAAAATTTCATTTTCTGGTGTGTTTTTTTCTGGGGTCGCTAGAAAAAATTCCAAACGGCTGACCTGCCAAAAATTGAAAAGAATTCTGAAGTTAATAGTTGTCCGGAGACTTACACGATTTTTAGCATTGGTTCCTATGGGAGTTTATTTAGTGGGGAGTCCAAGGCCCGTCTAGTTTGTTTCCTTCCAAGTGAAAACACCTCAACGCCGGTGAAGGTTTCCCTACGTCCGGGCATCAATCTTGAAAAATTTCCCTACCCAAAAAATTAATAAATAAAAATTATATATTAATTGCAACGGAAAAGAAAATTAAATGCTACGCGGCAATTAAACCAACAAATTATGTTGCATTATTCTGATTTGTGTTTTTCGTACAGATGAAAAAAATAAAAAATACGGCTTGGGTAAACAATGTAAAAATTACGGGGTGACATGTCATGCTTATAAAGCGCCGCGAGTCCGGTTTCACGGACTGACCGGCTGATATCTAGTTCCCATCATGGTGTGGCGACCGAGTCACAGCATTTCCTTTCCTGTCTTGAGCACCCAACTAAATGCACTCCCACTTGCCCACTTCTCCAGCAGAGTCCACTTGCCAAGTAAAATAGGGCCAACTTTAAAAGCCTAAATTTATCAAGTCTCCCCTGCACTGCGTGGCTCTATATGCATGTGTACAAGTCCAGCCCCAACAATGAAACCGCAGTCACATGCATACAGTCACCAATTATTTTAAAATACTAGAGAGGGTTACGATCATCGCAACTAATAAGCCATTTGCGAGTTACATTTGAATAATGTCTGGTACAATGACTTGTTTAGTCACAAGTTACCGCTTAAATTTGAATTCCTCAGACTATCGAGACAGTTGCTATGTCACATGATTAGGGGCAAGCTTTTGCTTAGTTACGTAAGAGACGGTGAACACCCATACACAATTCTGAATGGATGTGTATGACACAATGGTACCAGGGTTTGCTCATGTGGAGGTTGCTATACAAAAGCTTGCCCCGAACCATGTGACATAGCAACTGTCTCGATAGTCTGAGGAATTCAAATTTAAGCGGTAACTTGTGACTAAACTAGTTATTGTACCAGACATTATTCAAATTTAACTCGCAAATGGCTTATTCTGATACAGTGTTTTGGGTTTCTTTTTTTGCAATTGTTTCTTCAATAAAATGTTTTTTGCAGTATTTCATGTAACTTTTATTGCGTAGTTGCATCAACAAATGACAAAAATGAAAATAATAAACAATAAATAAATAAATAAAATAACCAAAAAAAGCGTCACAGTAAAATCTCATACCTTATATTATATTTTAAAAAAGATTAAAAAGTTACGTTGCTGGTAGTGTCAGGCGTTCACGCGCTGGAGAGGTTTAGATAGCGCACACTACGCCCCTCTTCTGCAGCAACGATTAGTTCCCTTATTTTGTGGCAAATTGACCCAGCAGCATATCCTCCCCTGTCTCCCCTGCCTAGCCACTAGGGCCCTGACCACTTTAGGGGAGGAAGCAAGGCAGATCCCAATCACACTGTTGCCACAGACAGCAAAAGGCCTTGAACCTATATTAGTGCAGACGGCATTCGAACCCGGATCGCGTGGTCCAAGTGTTGAGACAGTCCCAGCACCTTATCCCACTGCGCTAGTAAGGTGTTGGTACTTTTACCCGTGAGTTTACAATGTATAGCCATACGAGTGCACCCAACCAGACTGGGAGAAAACAACAGACGGCAACATGTATCTATACTGAATGGAGACTCACAAATTAACAAAATGAAAAAGGAAGAAGAAATATATAAGCAAATCAATGAAATAAACAATTCAATAAATGAAGCAAACCAAAAACAAAAAAGATTAATCTGAAAAGTTGAGACCCCCCCCCCCCCAAAAAAAATAAATAAATAAACTAAAAAATAATAAATAAAAAAAACACCCAATAAACGGTATAATTATTTTGAATTAGAACGTTTTGGGGGTCATGCTATTAATAGATTGCGTAAATATAAGAATCTATCACAACCTGGGGGTTCTGTGCTTCAACTTTTGAGGAGACTTGATCAATTTAGGCGTTAAAGTTGGCCCTATTTGACCGGGGAAGTGGAGAAGTGCTTCACGAAAACTGGCAGCAAGTCGGTTTAGGGAAAATTTCATTTTCTGGTGTGTTTTTTTCTGGGGTCGCTAGAAAAAATTCCAAACGGCTGACCTGCCAAAAATTGAAAAGAATTCTGAAGTTAATAGTTGTCCGGAGACTTACACGATTTTTAGCATTGGTTCCTATGGGAGTTTATTTAGTGGGGAGTCCAAGGCCCGTCTAGTTTGTTTCCTTCCAAGTGAAAACACCTCAACGCCGGTGAAGGTTTCCCTACGTCCGGGCATCAATCTTGAAAAATTTCCCTACCCAAAAAATTAATAAATAAAAATTATATATTAATTGCAACGGAAAAGAAAATTAAATGCTACGCGGCAATTAAACCAACAAATTATGTTGCATTATTCTGATTTGTGTTTTTCGTACAGATGAAAAAAATAAAAAATACGGCTTGGGTAAACAATGTAAAAATTACGGGGTGACATGTCATGCTTATAAAGCGCCGCGAGTCCGGTTTCACGGACTGACCGGCTGATATCTAGTTCCCATCATGGTGTGGCGACCGAGTCACAGCATTTCCTTTCCTGTCTTGAGCACCCAACTAAATGCACTCCCACTTGCCCACTTCTCCAGCAGAGTCCACTTGCCAAGTAAAATAGGGCCAACTTTAAAAGCCTAAATTTATCAAGTCTCCCCTGCACTGCGTGGCTCTATATGCATGTGTACAAGTCCAGCCCCAACAATGAAACCGCAGTCACATGCATACAGTCACCAATTATTTTAAAATACTAGAGAGGGTTACGATCATCGCAACTAATAAGCCATTTGCGAGTTACATTTGAATAATGTCTGGTACAATGACTTGTTTAGTCACAAGTTACCGCTTAAATTTGAATTCCTCAGACTATCGAGACAGTTGCTATGTCACATGATTAGGGGCAAGCTTTTGCTTAGTTACGTAAGAGACGGTGAACACCCATACACAATTCTGAATGGATGTGTATGACACAATGGTACCAGGGTTTGCTCATGTGGAGGTTGCTATACAAAAGCTTGCCCCGAACCATGTGACATAGCAACTGTCTCGATAGTCTGAGGAATTCAAATTTAAGCGGTAACTTGTGACTAAACTAGTTATTGTACCAGACATTATTCAAATTTAACTCGCAAATGGCTTATTCTGATACAGTGTTTTGGGTTTCTTTTTTTGCAATTGTTTCTTCAATAAAATGTTTTTTGCAGTATTTCATGTAACTTTTATTGCGTAGTTGCATCAACAAATGACAAAAATGAAAATAATAAACAATAAATAAATAAATAAAATAACCCCAAAAAGCGTCACAGTAAAATCTCATACCTTATATTATATTTAAAAAAAGATTAAAAAGTTACGTTGCTGGTAGTGTCAGGCGTTCACGCGCTGGAGAGGTTTAGATAGCGCACACTACGCCCCTCTTCTGCAGCAACGATTAGTTCCCTTATTTTGTGGCAAATTGACCCAGCAGCATATCCTCCCCTGTCTCCCCTGCCTAGCCACTAGGGCCCTGACCACTTTAGGGGAGGAAGCAAGGCAGATCCCAATCACACTGTTGCCACAGACAGCAAAAGGCCTTGAACCTATATTAGTGCAGACGGCATTCGAACCCGGATCGCGTGGTCCAAGTGTTGAGACAGTCCCAGCACCTTATCCCACTGCGCTAGTAAGGTGTTGGTACTTTTACCCGTGAGTTTACAATGTATAGCCATACGAGTGCACCCAACCAGACTGGGAGAAAACAACAGACGGCAACATGTATCTATACTGAATGGAGACTCACAAATTAACAAAATGAAAAAGGAAGAAGAAATATATAAGCAAATCAATGAAATAAACAATTCAATAAATGAAGCAAACCAAAAACAAAAAAGATTAATCTGAAAAGTTGAGACCCCCCCCCCCCAAAAAAAAATAAATAAATAAACTAAAAAATAATAAATAAAAAAAACACCCAATAAACGGTATAATTATTTTGAATTAGAACGTTTTGGGGGTCATGCTATTAATAGATTGCGTAAATATAAGAATCTATCACAACCTGGGGGTTCTGTGCTTCAACTTTTGAGGAGACTTGATCAATTTAGGCGTTAAAGTTGGCCCTATTTGACCGGGGAAGTGGAGAAGTGCTTCACGAAAACTGGCAGCAAGTCGGTTTAGGGAAAATTTCATTTTCTGGTGTGTTTTTTTCTGGGGTCGCTAGAAAAAATTCCAAACGGCTGACCTGCCAAAAATTGAAAAGAATTCTGAAGTTAATAGTTGTCCGGAGACTTACACGATTTTTAGCATTGGTTCCTATGGGAGTTTATTTAGTGGGGAGTCCAAGGCCCGTCTAGTTTGTTTCCTTCCAAGTGAAAACACCTCAACGCCGGTGAAGGTTTCCCTACGTCCGGGCATCAATCTTGAAAAATTTCCCTACCCAAAAAATTAATAAATAAAAATTATATATTAATTGCAACGGAAAAGAAAATTAAATGCTACGCGGCAATTAAACCAACAAATTATGTTGCATTATTCTGATTTGTGTTTTTCGTACAGATGAAAAAAATTTAAAATACGGCTTGGGTAAACAATGTAAAAATTACGGGGTGACATGTCATGCTTATAAAGCGCCGCGAGTCCGGTTTCACGGACTGACCGGCTGATATCTAGTTCCCATCATGGTGTGGCGACCGAGTCACAGCATTTCCTTTCCTGTCTTGAGCACCCAACTAAATGCACTCCCACTTGCCCACTTCTCCAGCAGAGTCCACTTGCCAAGTAAAATAGGGCCAACTTTAAAAGCCTAAATTTATCAAGTCTCCCCTGCACTGCGTGGCTCTATATGCATGTGTACAAGTCCAGCCCCAACAATGAAACCGCAGTCACATGCATACAGTCACCAATTATTTTAAAATACTAGAGAGGGTTACGATCATCGCAACTAATAAGCCATTTGCGAGTTACATTTGAATAATGTCTGGTACAGTGACTTGTTTAGTCACAAGTTACCGCTTAAATTTGAATTCCTCAGACTATCGAGACAGTTGCTATGTCACATGATTAGGGGCAAGCTTTTGCTTAGTTACGTAAGAGACGGTGAACACCCATACACAATTCTGAATGGATGTGTATGACACAATGGTACCAGGGTTTGCTCATGTGGAGGTTGCTATACAAAAGCTTGCCCCGAACCATGTGACATAGCAACTGTCTCGATAGTCTGAGGAATTCAAATTTAAGCGGTAACTTGTGACTAAACTAGTCATTGTACCAGACATTATTCAAATTTAACTCGCAAATGGCTTATTCTGATACAGTGTTTTGGGTTTCTTTTTTTGCAATTGTTTCTTCAATAAAATGTTTTTTGCAGTATTTCATGTAACTTTTATTGCGTAGTTGCATCAACAAATGACAAAAATGAAAATAATAAACAATAAATAAATAAATAAAATAACCAAAAAAAGCGTCACAGTAAAATCTCATACCTTATATTATATTAAAAAAAGATTAAAAAGTTACGTTGCTGGTAGTGTCAGGCGTTCACGCGCTGGAGAGGTTTAGATAGCGCACACTACGCCCCTCTTCTGCAGCAACGATTAGTTCCCTTATTTTGTGGCAAATTGACCCAGCAGCATATCCTCCCCTGTCTCCCCTGCCTAGCCACTAGGGCCCTGACCACTTTAGGGGAGGAAGCAAGGCAGATCCCAATCACACTGTTGCCACAGACAGCAAAAGGCCTTGAACCTATATTAGTGCAGACGGCATTCGAACCCGGATCGCGTGGTCCAAGTGTTGAGACAGTCCCAGCACCTTATCCCACTGCGCTAGTAAGGTGTTGGTACTTTTACCCGTGAGTTTACAATGTATAGCCATACGAGTGCACCCAACCAGACTGGGAGAAAACAACAGACGGCAACATGTATCTATACTGAATGGAGACTCACAAATTAACAAAATGAAAAAGGAAGAAGAAATATATAAGCAAATCAATGAAATAAACAATTCAATAAATGAAGCAAACCAAAAACAAAAAAGATTAATCTGAAAAGTTGAGACCCCCCCCCCCCCAAAAAAAAATAAATAAATAAACTAAAAAATAATAAATAAAAAAAACACCCAATAAACGGTATAATTATTTTGAATTAGAACGTTTTGGGGGTCATGCTATTAATAGATTGCGTAAATATAAGAATCTATCACAACCTGGGGGTTCTGTGCTTCAACTTTTGAGGAGACTTGATCAATTTAGGCGTTAAAGTTGGCCCTATTTGACCGGGGAAGTGGAGAAGTGCTTCACGAAAACTGGCAGCAAGTCGGTTTAGGGAAAATTTCATTTTCTGGTGTGTTTTTTTCTGGGGTCGCAAGAAAAAATTCCAAACGGCTGACCTGCCAAAAATTGAAAAGAATTCTGAAGTTAATAGTTGTCCGGAGACTTACACGATTTTTAGCATTGGTTCCTATGGGAGTTTATTTAGTGGGGAGTCCAAGGCCCGTCTAGTTTGTTTCCTTCCAAGTGAAAACACCTCAACGCCGGTGAAGGTTTCCCTACGTCCGGGCATCAATCTTGAAAAATTTCCCTACCCAAAAAATTAATAAATAAAAATTATATATTAATTGCAACGGAAAAGAAAATTAAATGCTACGCGGCAATTAAACCAACAAATTATGTTGCATTATTCTGATTTGTGTTTTTCGTACAGATGAAAAAAATAAAAAATACGGCTTGGGTAAACAATGTAAACATTACGGGGTGACATGTCATGCTTATAAAGCGCCGCGAGTCCGGTTTCACGGACTGACCGGCTGATATCTAGTTCCCATCATGGTGTGGCGACCGAGTCACAGCATTTCCTTTCCTGTCTTGAGCACCCAACTAAATGCACTCCCACTTGCCCACTTCTCCAGCAGAGTCCACTTGCCAAGTAAAATAGGGCCAACTTTAAAAGCCTAAATTTATCAAGTCTCCCCTGCACTGCGTGGCTCTATATGCATGTGTACAAGTCCAGCCCCAACAATGAAACCGCAGTCACATGCATACAGTCACCAATTATTTTAAAATACTAGAGAGGGTTACGATCATCGCAACTAATAAGCCATTTGCGAGTTACATTTGAATAATGTCTGGTACAATGACTTGTTTAGTCACAAGTTACCGCTTAAATTTGAATTCCTCAGACTATCGAGACAGTTGCTATGTCACATGATTAGGGGCAAGCTTTTGCTTAGTTACGTAAGAGACGGTGAACACCCATACACAATTCTGAATGGATGTGTATGACACAATGGTACCAGGGTTTGCTCATGTGGAGGTTGCTATACAAAAGCTTGCCCCGAACCATGTGACATAGCAACTGTCTCGATAGTCTGAGGAATTCAAATTTAAGCGGTAACTTGTGACTAAACTAGTCATTGTACCAGACATTATTCAAATTTAACTCGCAAATGGCTTATTCTGATACAGTGTTTTGGGTTTCTTTTTTTGCAATTGTTTCTTCAATAAAAAATTTTTTGCAGTATTTCATGTAACTTTTATTGCGTAGTTGCATCAACAAATGACAAAAATGAAAATAATAAACAATAAATAAATAAATAAAATAACCCCAAAAAGCGTCACAGTAAAATCTCATACCTTATATTATATTTTTTTTAAGATTAAAAAGTTACGTTGCTGGTAGTGTCAGGCGTTCACGCGCTGGAGAGGTTTAGATAGCGCACACTACGCCCCTCTTCTGCAGCAACGATTAGTTCCCTTATTTTGTGGCAAATTGACCCAGCAGCATATCCTCCCCTGTCTCCCCTGCCTAGCCACTAGGGCCCTGACCACTTTAGGGGAGGAAGCAAGGCAGATCCCAATCACACTGTTGCCACAGACAGCAAAAGGCCTTGAACCTATATTAGTGCAGACGGCATTCGAACCCGGATCGCGTGGTCCAAGTGTTGAGACAGTCCCAGCACCTTATCCCACTCCGCTAGTAAGGTGTTGGTACTTTTACCCGTGAGTTTACAATGTATAGCCATACGAGTGCACCCAACCAGACTGGGAGAAAACAACAGACGGCAACATGTATCTATACTGAATGGAGACTCAAAAATTAACAAAATGAAAAAGGAAGAAGAAATATATAAGCAAATCAATGAAATAAACAATTCAATAAATGAAGCAAACCAAAAACAAAAAAGATTAATCTTAAAGGTTGAGACCCCCCCAAAAAAATAATAATAATAATAAATAAAATAAAAAATAACTAGACTTAAATTTTTGTTACACAACAAAAACAAGGTGTTCGGCATGACGTTCAAATATGGGATGTTACTCATTGTCAGCTTGAATACATCAATTTGGTTTTAAGCTTGACCAGGCAATTGTAATACTGTGTATACAAATCTGGTAAAACTGCAACTTTAAGTCGAAGTCATGTTACAATTGATGACGTCTTTTATCAGGAAAACAAGCGTTAAATGTAATATATCGCGGCTTGAGCTCAATCTTGCAATTTACTATAGGAGCACAAAAATAATGCTCCAGTACATAATATAATTAAATTGGGCCCCACGAGTGCAAAACACAACATTGCAAATTTATTGTAAATTTGCAACGTGGTTGTAGATCGTTGTTACGTTATACGCATGTTTTCTGCTAGTATTAATAAGCACACGACAATTCCTTTTGTCACCTTAGTGATGAAATGCCTTATATTCAGCGTACCCTGTCACCGATTAACGTTTTACAGCAAATCAAAGCAAATTGACCACGTCATTGACCACCATCATTGATGAAAAACAATGGAAAAGTGCACGCGTGTACGCGCTACGCACGACTCAAAGTGTGTCTTTGTTGGCCAACAAAAATGCTCACATTGGTGTTTGCGTAGACTAAAACGAGCCGATCTGTCACAGAGCAAGCCAATAATGCCACAGAGCGTGGTAAAAGCATGACCATAATTTGATATAGCACCACCAGCTTTAGCAAAAGTTTTAAAAAGCACACGATCGAAAGCACAGCATTTGCTTGTTAACGAGGTTTGCATGGACGGCTGTTTTAGAGACTAACAAAGCGTATTGTCAAAAGCAGGTTGCGCGAACCTTGAACAGAGACTAGACCACAAGCATGTTTGATGGACTTTGAACCTTGCGGATGATTTGCTCAACGTATACACACACACTACGTGATAACAAAACAGTAAACTGGTTTAGTTCGCGTAGTGTGTGTGTAGCCCGTGGTTTGACAGCGGGTCAATAAATACCCGTAATAATTGGTCAATATTTCAAATATTTGTATAAAAAAAAGGAATGACGTCATCATGTTTTCTCTTTAGATTTACATAGTCAATATCACTGTCTTTCAACATGCCAAGTTTCAACTCAGTCGATCTTGTGGTTTTGTAAATACACGGCTTCAAAAAGTAAACCTTTAAGGCAATACAACGTGACACACGATGACGTCATCAATCTAAAACTTCACACATATGTTGTCTGCATGAAGGTCATTATGTATACCAATTTCGAAACGATTATCTTAAACTTCGCCACAGACATCTAGGAAAAGTGCATTTTTAATTGTTTTCAACCTGCCGCTAGAGGGCGTTCTTGACTTTTATGACGTCATTTGTCTTTTTTTGTTAAACCAGACTCTTGCTCGACTATAACACCGTTAAAAAAACCTCAAAAAGTGTGCCACTTTTAAATTACAAGGCACTTCCTGTTTCTTCATGTTACGACCGGAAGTAGAGGTCATGTGAGGTCACGCACACGACAAAAAATAAAGACCTATATGACCTAAGTATGATCCCGCATAAAACAACCGCCGGTCTCTTAAGTGTGATTTGTTACAGATTTTCAAAGATTAATTTATTTTTTTCTAAAAACCTTGTAATTTGACACCTGATGACGTCATCATGATGTAAATGAAACGGTTTCGTCTCCTAATGGATATCTAACTATGGTAGAAATTTCAAGTTTATACGAGCTTGGGAAGTGTGCTTTTGTTAGCGGACAATCGCGGGGGATAAGAAGAAGAATAAGAAGTATTAACTAGACTTAACTTTTTGTTGTAACAAAAAGAAGGTGTTCGGAATGACGTTCAATTTTTGGTTGTAACACATCCCAGTTTGAATACTTGTAAGGTACATTTCAGCTTGACCAAGCATTTACTACTCAGTATATAGATCTTGAACCTGCACTTTTAAGGTGACGTCATGTCAGACTTGATGACGTCATCGTGGTGTGAACAAATTTGGATACATGCAAAGTTTCAGCTTGATTACCAAAGTCGTTCTGTACTTATAGATCTTGTACGAACCGTATATTGAAACATTTGGTAAACATGACTCTGTTAGAAATTTGTACGATAAGTTGTTATTAAAAATTAGTGAATGAGTCTATTTAGAAAAAAATTATTCCACAACTACTTTCACAAGAGTTACTTCCTTCCATAGTTTGAACCCAATAAAGTTACCCTTTTCCCGTGCAATTTGGACTTAATGTATAACATACTGAAGTACCTACTCATATCACGCATAGAACAGAAGCACCACAATGACCTAACTATGTCCCGAGTTTACATTAATCTACTAATCCCAAAATGTCTGTAGCGCCCGCTAGAGTTGACTTTTGAATTGCGAGTTTATTTACTTAAATGGTTTTTGGACGGCCATTGGATGGAAGTATAATGTTTCTTGATATGATCGGCTGGTTCCCTTTACTTGTTTTTATAATGATCACATATGAAATAATCGTGTACGATTTTTTCACAACAAAGCTTACATGTTTAGAATGATAGAACATAAGAATTAAGTGTTTGACGGGTCAATAATGTCCTTTCATACAGAGCAATATTAATTTTTCAAATTCCCTTTCATTTTGGTTGCACATCTTAAAACGAGCCTTTGAATTACTCACAAGTACAACTATCATGTATGCCACTCACTGAAGTTTTTTATTTTTCAATGGATATTGATTCTTTATTTATTAATAAATCCGACTATATGCAAATCATGTTGACATTATTAAGTTACAATTCTTATAAGTTTTAACAGGTTTTCAAATACTGTGATTTGGCTTCTCATGTATCGGTGCATGATACTTTGATTGTTCAATACATATGCACTGATGATGATGTCGTTAAAATAAGTCCAGCATAATGTGAGCTGGTTGCATTTTTAAAAATAGCTTGCTTGATTTTTAGACATTAGTCTTCATACAGAACGGTTTGTTAAATTTATAAAATTGAAAGAAAAGACACTTGTTTTTAAAAATTATGCAGGATAAAGGCAAGTCAAGAAGACGGCAGTTTTAGCTTCTCGTGAATTTTAACTAATTAAATATTATTACTATTTCTACCTGTATGGTGCATCATACACTCGGAAAGGAATTAGGGAATGGAACACAACAATGATTATGAAATCTTTCACTGGAGACCATTCGGGTACTGGATGTGTTGTATATTCTGAAGAAGAAAAAAACAATTATATACAAAGTATGACTCAAAGCAATGTAAGTCAAGCTGAAACTGCTCAATTTTATAAAATTCAAGACTTACTAAAATTCAAGACTTACAACATTTCATGATTATATAATAATAATAATAATAATTTATTGAATTTATATTGCGCTCAACAATACAACATATCAGAGTAAAGAAATTACGCAAGAAAAAAGTAGTGGAAGGTGCACATCTTGTTTTTGATGTGAACAACTTATAAACGAAACCTTATTAGGGGAAACGTTATCGAAGGGTTTTCAAATGTCATAATACAAAGTTGACGGAAAACATTCATCAGTCTGACCATTTTCTGACTATAGCGACACAGCCAACAATCATACCAATCCCTCCATTGCCCAATTCTATCTCTTCGACGTTCATACTAAACGTTCCTTGGTTTTAAAAACATTTCACCAACGTCACCACTTGATGATACAGGATAAACTTTATAACGTAATTGTGCATTAAATAAAAGAATCATTTTGAAAAGCATTGATGTTCACACAAAAACTTACCGTTTTTGTCCCGTGTTAGCAACGATAAACTCCTGCCGTGGGGAGGGTCTGAAGCACCCTTCACGATCCGATGACACATCCTTCCTTCTCGGAGTGTGATCAAAACATAACCAATGTTCGTCCTTTTCTGCTTGCATTTTCTCAAAAAATTAATAGTCATATGAATCACTGAAGTAGGTGGCCATCTCAGCGAAACTTCGTCTTTAATTCCATTTTGATCATTAAGCAACGAGAATGGCGAATAGGGGAACAATTAGACGCTGAATATGAGCGGAATTCAGATCTATAATGTCAGTACGCCATTGATAAGTTGTAAGTACGATGACCTGTGGCGTGTCAACTGTACGGTAATGTCTTCAATGTCGCAGTGTATTACACGTCGTGGTCCATGGCGAACGACCAGCTCTGTGCTTCTGCGAGCTGATACATTGGTTTTTGGACGGCCATTGGATGGAAGTAAAATGTTTCTTAATATGATCGGCTGGTACCCTTTATGATCACATATGAAATAATCGTGTACGATTTTTTTCACAACAAGGCTTACATGTTTAGAATGATAGAACATAAGAATCAAGTGTTTGACGGGCGCGGGCATCGATCTGCATGCAAATTTCCATGGTAGTCGCTTTGGAATCAAAACCCAATATTTTTGAATGATTATCCACTTGATTACAAGCCTAAAGATGTTATTCAAAATAATGAATGAAGTTGCCACCATTCCTGTGTCTATGAATGCAACAAAACATCAGCAGCTCGTGACCGTAGTTTTTATCTAGCGCCCTCTGTGTAAAGGCCGCGCTGATGTAACGTTTAAGCTTGATGCCAAAGTTGTTCTGTACGTATTAGATCTTGTAAAACACTATACCTTGGTGGTAATATAACTTGAAAATTGATGACGTCATGCAGACGTCATCACTTCATATTTTATAAATTCATTACCTTTCAAGTTTCAAAAGCCTAGCATTTGTTTGTTAACGAGGTTTGCATGGACGGCTGTTTTAGAGACTAACAAAGCGTATTGTCAAAAGCAGGTTGCGCGAACCTTGAACAGAGACTAGACCACAAGCATGTTTGATGGACTTTGAACCTTGCGGATGATTTGTTCAACGTATACACACACACTACGTGATAAAAATGTGTAAACTGGTTTAGTTCGCGTAGTGTGTGTGTAGCCCGTGGTTTGACAGCGGGTCAATAAATACACGTAATAATTGGTCAATATTTCAAATATTTGTATAAAAAAAGGAATGACGTCATCATATTGTTTCTTTAGATTTACGTTGTCACTATCACTGTCTTTCAACATGCCAAGTTTCAACTCAGTCGAACTTGTGGTTTTGTAGATACACGGCTTCAAAAAGTAAACCTTTAAGGCGATACCACGTGACACATGATGACGTCATCAATATAAAACTTCACACATATGTTGTCTGCATGAAGGTCATTATATATACCAATTTTGAAACGATTATCATAAACTTCGCCACAGACATCTAGTAAAAGTGTATTTTTAATTGTTTTTAACCTGCCGCTAGAGGGCGCTCTTGACTTTTATGACGTCACTTATCTTATTTTGTTAAACCAGACTCTTGCTCGACTATAACACCGTTAAAAAAAACTTCAAAAAGTGTGCCACTTTAAAATTACGAGGCACTTCCTGTTTCTTCCTGTTTCGACCGGAAGTAGAGGTCATGTGAGGTCACGCACACGACAAAAAATAAAGACCTATATGACCTAAGTATGATCCCGCATAAAACAACCGACGGCCTCTTAAGTGTGATTTGTTACAGAATTTCAAAGATTAATTTATTTTTTTCTAAAAACCTTGTAATTTGACACCTGATGACGTCATCATGACGTAACTGAAACGGTTTCGTCTCCTAATGGTTATCTATCTACATGTAAAGTTTCAAGTTTATATGAGCTTGGGAAGTGTGCTTTTGTTGGCGGACAAGGGACGGCCAGAAGCAGAAGACGAAGTAAAAAAAAAAAAAAAAAAAACCGAACAATAACAAGAGGTGTTCGGAGCTACGCTCCGCTCCGAACACCTAAAAAGTAAGAAAAAAAACCGGAACAAAAACAAGAGGTGTTACGGGCTGTGTGCCCGAACACCTAATAAATAAATAAAACACCCAATAAACGGTATAATTATTTTGAATTAGAACGTTTTGGGGGTCATGCTATTAATAGATTGCGTAAATATAAGAATTTATCACAACCTGGGGGTTCTGTGCTTCAACTTTTGAGGAGACTTGATCAATTTAGGCGTTAAAGTTGGCCCTATTTGACCGGGGAAGTGGAGAAGTGCTTCACGAAAACTGGCAGCAAGTCGGTTTAGGGAAAATTTCATTTTCTGGTGTGTTTTTTTCTGGGGTCGCTAGAAAAAATTCCAAACGGCTGACCTGCCAAAAATTGAAAAGAATTCTGAAGTTAATAGTTGTCCGGAGACTTACACGATTTTTAGCATTGGTTCCTATGGGAGTTTATTTAGTGGGGAGTCCAAGGCCCGTCTAGTTTGTTTCCTTCCAAGTGAAAACACCTCAACGCCGGTGAAGGTTTCCCTACGTCCGGGCATCAATCTTGAAAAATTTCCCTACCCAAAAAATTAATAAATAAAAATTATATATTAATTGCAACGGAAAAGAAAATTAAATGCTACGCGGCAATTAAACCAACAAATTATGTTGCATTATTCTGATTTGTGTTTTTCGTACAGATGAAAAAAATTAAAAATACGGCTTGGGTAAACAATGTAAAAATTACGGGGTGACATGTCATGCTTATAAAGCGCCGCGAGTCCGGTTTCACGGACTGACCGGCTGATATCTAGTTCCCATCATGGTGTGGCGACCGAGTCACAGCATTTCCTTTCCTGTCTTGAGCACCCAACTAAATGCACTCCCACTTGCCCACTTCTCCAGCAGAGTCCACTTGCCAAGTAAAATAGGGCCAACTTTAAAAGCCTAAATTTATCAAGTCTCCCCTGCACTGCGTGGCCCTATTTTTGTAATGCATGTGTACAAGTCCAGCCCCAACAATGAAACCGCAGTCACATGCATACAGTCACCAATTATTTTAAAATACTAGAGAGGGTTACGATCATCGCAACTAATAAGCCATTTGCGAGTTACATTTGAATAATGTCTGGTACAATGACTTGTTTAGTCACAAGTTACCGCTTAAATTTGAATTCCTCAGACTATCGAGACAGTTGCTATGTCACATGATTAGGGGCAAGCTTTTGCTTAGTTACGTAAGAGACGGTGAACACCCATACACAATTCTGAATGGATGTGTATGACACAATGGTACCAGGGTTTGCTCATCTGGAGGTTGCTATACAAAAGCTTGCCCCGAACCATGTGACATAGCAACTGTCTCGATAGTCTGAGGAATTCAAATTTAAGCGGTAACTTGTGACTAAACTAGTCATTGTACCAGACATTATTAAAATTTAACTCGCAAATGGCTTATTCTGATACAGTGTTTTGGGTTTCTTTTTTTGCAATTGTTTCTTCAATAAAATGTTTTTTGCAGTATTTCATGTAACTTTTATTGCGTAGTTGCATCAACAAATGACAAAAATGAAAATAATAAACAATAAATAAATAAATAAAATAACCAAAAAAAGCGTCACAGTAAAATCTCATACCTTATATTATATTTAAAAAAAGATTAAAAAGTTACGTTGCTGGTAGTGTCAGGCGTTCACGCGCTGGAGAGGTTTAGATAGCGCACACTACGCCCCTCTTCTGCAGCAACGATTAGTTCCCTTATTTTGTGGCAAATTGACCCAGCAGCATATCCTCCCCTGTCTCCCCTGCCTAGCCACTAGGGCCCTGACCACTTTAGGGGAGGAAGCAAGGCAGATCCCAATCACACTGTTGCCACAGACAGCAAAAGGCCTTGAACCTATATTAGTGCAGACGGCATTCGAACCCGGATCGCGTGGTCCAAGTGTTGAGACAGTCCCAGCACCTTATCCCACTGCGCTAGTAAGGTGTTGGTACTTTTACCCGTGAGTTTACAATGTATAGCCATACGAGTGCACCCAACCAGACTGGGAGAAAACAACAGACGGCAACATGTATCTATACTGAATGGAGACTCACAAATTAACAAAATGAAAAAGGAAGAAGAAATATATAAGCAAATCAATGAAATAAACAATTCAATAAATGAAGCAAACCAAAAACAAAAAAGATTAATCTGAAAAGTTGAGACCCCCCCAAAAAAAAAAAATAAAATAAAAAATAAAAAATAATAAATAAAAAAAACACCCAATAAACGGTATAATTATTTTGAATTAGAACGTTTTGGGGGTCATGCTATTAATAGATTGCGTAAATATAAGAATCTATCACAACCTGGGGGTTCTGTGCTTCAACTTTTGAGGAGACTTGATCAATTTAGGCGTTAAAGTTGGCCCTATTTGACCGGGGAAGTGGAGAAGTGCTTCACGAAAACTGGCAGCAAGTCGGTTTAGGGAAAATTTCATTTTCTGGTGTTTTTTTTTCTGGGGTCGCTAGAAAAAATTCCAAACGGCTGACCTGCCAAAAATTGAAAAGAATTCTGAAGTTAATAGTTGTCCGGAGACTTACACGATTTTTAGCATTGGTTCCTATGGGAGTTTATTTAGTGGGGAGTCCAAGGCCCGTCTAGTTTGTTTCCTTCCAAGTGAAAACACCTCAACGCCGGTGAAGGTTTCCCTACGTCCGGGCATCAATCTTGAAAAATTTCCCTACCCAAAAAATTAATAAATAAAAATTATATATTAATTGCAACGGAAAAGAAAATTAAATGCTACGCGGCAATTAAACCAACAAATTATGTTGCATTATTCTGATTTGTGTTTTTCGTACAGATGAAAAAAATAAAAAATACGGCTTGGGTAAACAATGTAAAAATTACGGGGTGACATGTCATGCTTATAAAGCGCCGCGAGTCCGGTTTCACGGACTGACCGGCTGATATCTAGTTCCCATCATGGTGTGGCGACCGAGTCACAGCATTTCCTTTCCTGTCTTGAGCACCCAACTAAATGCACTCCCACTTGCCCACTTCTCCAGCAGAGTCCACTTGCCAAGTAAAATAGGGCCAACTTTAAAAGCCTAAATTTATCAAGTCTCCCCTGCACTGCGTGGCTCTATATGCATGTGTACAAGTCCAGCCCCAACAATGAAACCGCAGTCACATGCATACAGTCACCAATTATTTTAAAATACTAGAGAGGGTTACGATCATCGCAACTAATAAGCCATTTGCGAGTTACATTTGAATAATGTCTGGTACAATGACTTGTTTAGTCACAAGTTACCGCTTAAATTTGAATTCCTCAGACTATCGAGACAGTTGCTATGTCACATGATTAGGGGCAAGCTTTTGCTTAGTTACGTAAGAGACGGTGAACACCCATACACAATTCTGAATGGATGTGTATGACACAATGGTACCAGGGTTTGCTCATCTGGAGGTTGCTATACAAAAGCTTGCCCCGAACCATGTGACATAGCAACTGTCTCGATAGTCTGAGGAATTCAAATTTAAGCGGTAACTTGTGACTAAACTAGTCATTGTACCAGACATTATTCAAATTTAACTCGCAAATGGCTTATTCTGATACAGTGTTTTGGGTTTCTTTTTTTGCAATTGTTTCTTCAATAAAATGTTTTTTGCAGTATTTCATGTAACTTTTATTGCGTAGTTGCATCAACAAATGACAAAAATGAAAATAATAAACAATAAATAAATAAATAAAATAACCAAAAAAAGCGTCACAGTAAAATCTCATACCTTATATTATATTTAAAAAAAGATTAAAAAGTTACGTTGCTGGTAGTGTCAGGCGTTCACGCGCTGGAGAGGTTTAGATAGCGCACACTACGCCCCTCTTCTGCAGCAACGATTAGTTCCCTTATTTTGTGGCAAATTGACCCAGCAGCATATCCTGCCCTGTCTCCCCTGCCTAGCCACTAGGGCCCTGACCACTTTAGGGGAGGAAGCAAGGCAGATCCCAATCACACTGTTGCCACAGACAGCAAAAGGCCTTGAACCTATATTAGTGCAGACGGCATTCGAACCCGGATCGCGTGGTCCAAGTGTTGAGACAGTCCCAGCACCTTATCCCACTGCGCTAGTAAGGTGTTGGTACTTTTACCCGTGAGTTTACAATGTATAGCCATACGAGTGCACCCAACCAGACTGGGAGAAAACAACAGACGGCAACATGTATCTATACTGAATGGAGACTCAAAAATTAACAAAATGAAAAAGGAAGAAGAAATATATAAGCAAATCAATGAAATAAACAATTCAATAAATGAAGCAAACCAAAAACAAAATAGATTAATCTTAAAAGTTGAGACCCCCCCCCCCCCAAAAAAAAAAATAAAAATAAAATAAAAAATAATAAATAAAAAAAACACCCAATAAACGGTATAATTATTTTGAATTAGAACGTTTTGGGGGTCATGCTATTAATAGATTGCGTAAATATAAGAATCTATCACAACCTGGGGGTTCTGTGCTTCAACTTTTGAGGAGACTTGATCAATTTAGGCGTTAAAGTTGGCCCTATTTGACCGGGGAAGTGGAGAAGTGCTTCACGAAAACTGGCAGCAAGTCGGTTTAGGGAAAATTTCATTTTCTGGTGTGTTTTTTTCTAGGGTCGCTAGAAAAAATTCCAAACGGCTGACCTGCCAAAAATTGAAAAGAATTCTGAAGTTAATAGTTGTCCGGAGACTTACACGATTTTTAGCATTGGTTCCTATGGGAGTTTATTTAGTGGGGAGTCCAAGGCCCGTCTAGTTTGTTTCCTTCCAAGTGAAAACACCTCAACGCCGGTGAAGGTTTCCCTACGTCCGGGCATCAATCTTGAAAAATTTCCCTACCCAAAAAATTAATAAATAAAAATTATATATTAATTGCAACGGAAAAGAAAATTAAATGCTACGCGGCAATTAAACCAACAAATTATGTTGCATTATTCTGATTTGTGTTTTTCGTACAGATGAAAAAAAAAAAAAATACGGCTTGGGTAAACAATGTAAAAATTACGGGGTGACATGTCATGCTTATAAAGCGCCGCGAGTCCGGTTTCACGGACTGACCGGCTGATATCTAGTTCCCATCATGGTGTGGCGACCGAGTCACAGCATTTCCTTTCCTGTCTTGAGCACCCAACTAAATGCACTCCCACTTGCCCACTTCTCCAGCAGAGTCCACTTGCCAAGTAAAATAGGGCCAACTTTAAAAGCCTAAATTTATCAAGTCTCCCCTGCACTGCGTGGCTCTATATGCATGTGTACAAGTCCAGCCCCAACAATGAAACCGCAGTCACATGCATACAGTCACCAATTATTTTAAAATACTAGAGAGGGTTACGATCATCGCAACTAATAAGCCATTTGCGAGTTACATTTGAATAATGTCTGGTACAATGACTTGTTTAGTCACAAGTTACCGCTTAAATTTGAATTCCTCAGACTATCGAGACAGTTGCTATGTCACATGATTAGGGGCAAGCTTTTGCTTAGTTACGTAAGAGACGGTGAACACCCATACACAATTCTGAATGGATGTGTATGACACAATGGTACCAGGGTTTGCTCATGTGGAGGTTGCTATACAAAAGCTTGCCCCGAACCATGTGACATAGCAACTGTCTCGATAGTCTGAGGAATTCAAATTTAAGCGGTAACTTGTGACTAAACTAGTCATTGTACCAGACATTATTCAAATTTAACTCGCAAATGGCTTATTCTGATACAGTGTTTTGGGTTTCTTTTTTGCAATTGTTTCTTCAATAAAATGTTTTTTGCAGTATTTCATGTAACTTTTATTGCGTAGTTGCATCAACAAATGACAAAAATGAAAATAATAAACAATAAATAAATAAATAAAATAACCCCAAAAAGCGTCACAGTAAAATCTCATACCTTATATTATATTTAAAAAAAGATTAAAAAGTTACGTTGCTGGTAGTGTCAGGCGTTCACGCGCTGGAGAGGTTTAGACATTATTCAAATGTAACTCGCAAATGGCTTATTAGTTGCGATGATCGTAACCCTCTCTAGTATTTTAAAATAATTGGTGACTGTATGCATGTGACTGCGGTTTCATTGTTGGGGCTGGACTTGTACACATGCATATAGAGCCACGCAGTGCAGGGGAGACTTGATAAATTTAGGCTTTTAAAGTTGGCCCTATTTTACTTGGCAAGTGGACTCTGCTGGAGAAGTGGGCAAGTGGGAGTGCATTTAGTTGGGTGCTCAAGACAGGAAAGGAAATGCTGTGACTCGGTCGCCACACCATGATGGGAACTAGATATCAGCCGGTCAGTCCGTGAAACCGGACTCGCGGCGCTTTATAAGCATGACATGTCACCCCGTAATTTTTACATTGTTTACCCAAGCCGTATTTTTTATTTTTTTCATCTGTACGAAAAACACAAATCAGAATAATGCAACATAATTTGTTGGTTTAATTGCCGCGTAGCATTTAATTTTCTTTTCCGTTGCAATTAATATATAATTTTTATTTATTAATTTTTTGGGTAGGGAAATTTTTCAAGATTGATGCCCGGACGTAGGGAAACCTTCACCGGCGTTGAGGTGTTTTCACTTGGAAGGAAACAAACTAGACGGGCCTTGGACTCCCCACTAAATAAACTCCCATAGGAACCAATGCTAAAAATCGTGTAAGTCTCCGGACAACTATTAACTTCAGAATTCTTTTCAATTTTTGGCAGGTCAGCCGTTTGGAATTTTTTCTAGCGACCCCAGAAAAAAACACACCAGAAAATGAAATTTTCCCTAAACCGACTTGCTGCCAGTTTTTGTGAAGCACTTCTCCACTTCCCCGGTCAAATAGGGCCAACTTTAACGCCTAAATTGATCAAGTCTCCTCAAAAGTTGAAGCACAGAACCCCCAGGTTGTGATAGATTCTTATATTTACGCAATCTATTAATAGCATGACCCCCAAAACGTTCTAATTCAAAATAATTATACCGTTTATTGGGTGTTTTTTTTATTTATTATTTTTTATTTTATTTATTTATTTTTTTTTGGGGGGGGGGGTCTCAACTTTTAAGATTAATCTTTTTTGTTTTTGGTTTGCTTCATTTATTGAATTGTTTATTTCATTGATTTGTTTATATATTTCTTCTTCCTTTTTCATTTTGTTAATTTTTGAGTCTCCATTCAGTATAGATACATGTTGCCGTCTGTTGTTTTCTCCCAGTCTGGTTGGGTGCACTCGTATGGCTATACATTGTAAACTAACGGGTAAAAGTACCAACACCTTACTAGCGCAGTGGGATAAGGTGCTGGGACTGTCTCAACACTTGGACCACGCGATCCGGGTTCGAATGCCGTCTGCACTAATATAGGTTCAAGGCCTTTTGCTGTCTGTGGCAACAGTGTGATTGGGATCTGCCTTGCTTCCTCCCCTAAAGTGGTCAGGGCCCTAGTGGCTAGGCAGGGGAGACAGGGGAGGATATGCTGCTGGGTCAATTTGCCACAAAATAAGGGACCTAATCGTTGCTGCAGAAGAGGGGCGTAGTGTGCGCTATCTAAACCTCTCCAGCGCGTGAACGCCTGACACTACCAGCAACGTAACTTTTTAATCTTTTTTAAAATATAATATAAGGTATGAGATTTTACTGTGACGCTTTTTTTGGTTATTTTATTTATTTATTTATTGTTTATTATTTTCATTTTTGTCATTTGTTGGTGCAACTACGCAATAAAAGTTACATGAAATACTGCAAAAAACATTTTATTGAAGAAACAATTGCAAAAAAAGAAACCCAAAACACTGTATCAGAATAAGCCATTTGCGAGTTAAATTTGAATAATGTCTGGTACAATGACTAGTTTAGTCACAAGTTACCGCTTAAATTTGAATTCCTCAGACTATCGAGACAGTTGCTATGTCACATGGTTCGGGGCAAGCTTTTGTATAGCAACCTCCAGATGAGCAAACCCTGGTACCATTGTGTCATACACATCCATTCAGAATTGTGTATGGGTGTTCACCGTCTCTTACGTAACTAAGCAAAAGCTTGCCCCTAATCATGTGACATAGCAACTGTCTCGATAGTCTGAGGAATTCAAATTTAAGCGGTAACTTGTGACTAAACAAGTCATTGTACCAGACATTATTCAAATGTAACTCGCAAATGGCTTATTAGTTGCGATGATCGTAACCCTCTCTAGTATTTTAAAATAATTGGTGACTGTATGCATGTGACTGCGGTTTCATTGTTGGGGCTGGACTTGTACACATGCATATAGAGCCACGCAGTGCAGGGGAGACTTGATAAATTTAGGCTTTTAAAGTTGGCCCTATTTTACTTGGCAAGTGGACTCTGCTGGAGAAGTGGGCAAGTGGGAGTGCATTTAGTTGGGTGCTCAAGACAGGAAAGGAAATGATGTGACTCGGTCGCCACACCATGATGGGAACTAGATATCAGCCGGTCAGTCCGTGAAACCGGACTCGCGGCGCTTTATAAGCATGACATGTCACCCCGTAATTTTTACATTGTTTACCCAAGCCGTATTTTTTATTTTTTTCATCTGTACGAAAAACACAAATCAGAATAATGCAACATAATTTGTTGGTTTAATTGCCGCGTAGCATTTAATTTTCTTTTCCGTTGCAATTAATATATAATTTTTATTTATTAATTTTTTGGGTAGGGAAATTTTTCAAGATTGATGCCCGGACGTAGGGAAACCTTCACCGGCGTTGAGGTGTTTTCACTTGGAAGGAAACAAACTAGACGGGCCTTGGACTCCCCACTAAATAAACTCCCATAGGAACCAAAGCTAAAAATCGTGTAAGTCTCCGGACAACTATTAACTTCAGAATTCTTTTCAATTTTTGGCAGGTCAGCCGTTTGGAATTTTTTCTAGCGACCCCAGAAAAAAACACACCAGAAAATGAAATTTTCCCTAAACCGACTTGCTGCCAGTTTTCGTGAAGCACTTCTCCACTTCCCCGGTCAAATAGGGCCAACTTTAACGCCTAAATTGATCAAGTCTCCTCAAAAGTTGAAGCACAGAACCCCCAGGTTGTGATAGATTCTTATATTTACGCAATCTATTAATAGCATGACCCCCAAAACGTTCTAATTCAAAATAATTATACCGTTTATTGGGTGTTTTTTTTATTTATTATTTTTTATTTTATTTATTTTTTTATTTTTTTTTTGGGGGGGGTCTCAACTTTTAAGATTAATCTTTTTTGTTTTTGGTTTGCTTCATTTATTGAATTGTTTATTTCATTGATTTGCTTATATATTTCTTCTTCCTTTTTCATTTTGTTAATTTTTGAGTCTCCATTCAGTATAGATACATGTTGCCGTCTGTTGTTTTCTCCCAGTCTGGTTGGGTGCACTCGTATGGCTATACATTGTAAACTCACGGGTAAAAGTACCAACACCTTACTAGCGCAGTGGGATAAGGTGCTGGGACTGTCTCAACACTTGGACCACGCGATCCGGGTTCGAATGCCGTCTGCACTAATATAGGTTCAAGGCCTTTTGCTGTCTGTGGCAACAGTGTGATTGGGATCTGCCTTGCTTCCTCCCCTAAAGTGGTCAGGGCCCTAGTGGCTAGGCAGGGGAGACAGGGGAGGATATGCTGCTGGGTCAATTTGCCACAAAATAAGGGAACTAATCGTTGCTGCAGAAGAGGGGCGTAGTGTGCGCTATTTAAACCTCTCCAGCGCGTGAACGCCTGACACTACCAGCAACGTAACTTTTTAATCTTTTTTTAAATATAATATAAGGTATGAGATTTTACTGTGACGCTTTTTGGGGTTATTTTATTTATTTATTTATGGTTTATTATTTTCATTTTTGTCATTTGTTGATGCAACTACGCAATAAAAGTTACATGAAATACTGCAAAAAACATTTTATTGAAGAAACAATTGCAAAAAAAGAAACCCAAAACACTGTATCAGAATAAGCCATTTGCGAGTTAAATTTGAATAATGTCTGGTACAATGACTAGTTTAGTCACAAGTTACCGCTTAAATTTGAATTCCTCAGACTATCGAGACAGTTGCTATGTCACATGGTTCGGGGCAAGCTTTTGTATAGCAACCTCCAGATGAGCAAACCCTGGTACCATTGTGTCATACACATCCATTCAGAATTGTGTATGGGTGTTCACCGTCTCTTACGTAACTAAGCAAAAGCTTGCCCCTAATCATGTGACATAGCAACTGTCTCGATAGTCTGAGGAATTCAAATTTAAGCGGTAACTTGTGACTAAACAAGTCATTGTACCAGACATTATTCAAATGTAACTCGCAAATGGCTTATTAGTTGCGATGATCGTAACCCTCTCTAGTATTTTAAAATAATTGGTGACTGTATGCATGTGACTGCGGTTTCATTGTTGGGGCTGGACTTGTACACATGCATATAGAGCCACGCAGTGCAGGGGAGACTTGATAAATTTAGGCTTTTAAAGTTGGCCCTATTTTACTTGGCAAGTGGACTCTGCTGGAGAAGTGGGCAAGTGGGAGTGCATTTAGTTGGGTGCTCAAGACAGGAAAGGAAATGCTGTGACTCGGTCGCCACACCATGATGGGAACTAGATATCAGCCGGTCAGTCCGTGAAACCGGACTCGCGGCGCTTTATAAGCATGACATGTCACCCCGTAATTTTTACATTGTTTACCCAAGCCGTATTTTTTATTTTTTTCATCTGTACGAAAAACACAAATCAGAATAATGCAACATAATTTGTTGGTTTAATTGCCGCGTAGCATTTAATTTTCTTTTCCGTTGCAATTAATATATAATTTTTATTTATTAATTTTTTGGGTAGGGAAATTTTTCAAGATTGATGCCCGGACGTAGGGAAACCTTCACCGGCGTTGAGGTGTTTTCACTTGGAAGGAAACAAACTAGACGGGCCTTGGACTCCCCACTAAATAAACTCCCATAGGAACCAATGCTAAAAATCGTGTAAGTCTCCGGACAACTATTAACTTCAGAATTCTTTTCAATTTTTGGCAGGTCAGCCGTTTGGAATTTTTTCTAGCGACCCCAGAAAAAAACACACCAGAAAATGAAATTTTCCCTAAACCGACTTGCTGCCAGTTTTTGTGAAGCACTTCTCCACTTCCCCGGTCAAATAGGGCCAACTTTAACGCCTAAATTGATCAAGTCTCCTCAAAAGTTGAAGCACAGAACCCCCAGGTTGTGATAGATTCTTATATTTACGCAATCTATTAATAGCATGACCCCCAAAACGTTCTAATTCAAAATAATTATACCGTTTATTGGGTGTTTTTTTTATTTATTATTTTTTATTTTATTTATTTAATTTTTTTTTGGGGGGGGGTCTCAACTTTTAAGATTAATCTTTTTTGTTTTTGATTTACTTCATTTATTGAATTGTTTATTTCATTGATTTGTTTATATATTTCTTCTTCCTTTTTCATTTTGTTAATTTTTGAGTCTCCATTCAGTATAGATACATGTTGCCGTCTGTTGTTTTCTCCCAGTCTGGTTGGGTGCACTCGTATGGCTATACATTGTAAACTAACGGGTAAAAGTACCAACACCTTACTAGCGCAGTGGGATAAGGTGCTGGGACTGTCTCAACACTTGGACCACGCGATCCGGGTTCGAATGCCGTCTGCACTAATATAGGTTCAAGGCCTTTTGCTGTCTGTGGCAACAGTGTGATTGGGATCTGCCTTGCTTCCTCCCCTAAAGTGGTCAGGGCCCTAGTGGCTAGGCAGGGGAGACAGGGGAGGATATGCTGCTGGGTCAATTTGCCACAAAATAAGGGACCTAATCGTTGCTGCAGAAGAGGGGCGTAGTGTGCGCTATCTAAACCTCTCCAGCGCGTGAACGCCTGACACTACCAGCAACGTAACTTTTTAATCTTTTTTTAAATATAATATAAGGTATGAGATTTTACTGTGACGCTTTTTTTGGTTATTTTATTTATTTATTTATTGTTTATTATTTTCATTTTTGTCATTTGTTGGTGCAACTACGCAATAAAAGTTACATGAAATACTGCAAAAAACATTTTATTGAAGAAACAATTGCAAAAAAAGAAACCCGAAACACTGTATCAGAATAAGCCATTTGCGAGTTAAATTTGAATAATGTCTGGTACAATGACTAGTTTAGTCACAAGTTACCGCTTAAATTTGAATTCCTCAGACTATCGAGACAGTTGCTATGTCACATGGTTCGGGGCAAGCTTTTGTATAGCAACCTCCAGATGAGCAAACCCTGGTACCATTGTGTCATACACATCCATTCAGAATTGTGTATGGGTGTTCACCGTCTCTTACGTAACTAAGCAAAAGCTTGCCCCTAATCATGTGACATAGCAACTGTCTCGATAGTCTGAGGAATTCAAATTTAAGCGGTAACTTGTGACTAAACAAGTCATTGTACCAGACATTATTCAAATGTAACTCGCAAATGGCTTATTAGTTGCGATGATCGTAACCCTCTCTAGTATTTTAAAATAATTGGTGACTGTATGCATGTGACTGCGGTTTCATTGTTGGGGCTGGACTTGTACACATGCATATAGAGCCACGCAGTGCAGGGGAGACTTGATAAATTTAGGCTTTTAAAGTTGGCCCTATTTTACTTGGCAAGTGGACTCTGCTGGAGAAGTGGGCAAGTGGGAGTGCATTTAGTTGGGTGCTCAAGACAGGAAAGGAAATGATGTGACTCGGTCGCCACACCATGATGGGAACTAGATATCAGCCGGTCAGTCCGTGAAACCGGACTCGCGGCGCTTTATAAGCATGACATGTCACCCCGTAATTTTTACATTGTTTACCCAAGCCGTATTTTTTTTTTTTTTCATCTGTACGAAAAACACAAATCAGAATAATGCAACATAATTTGTTGGTTTAATTGCCGCGTAGCATTTAATTTTCTTTTCCGTTGCAATTAATATATAATTTTTATTTATTAATTTTTTGGGTAGGGAAATTTTTCAAGATTGATGCCCGGACGTAGGGAAACCTTCACCGGCGTTGAGGTGTTTTCACTTGGAAGGAAACAAACTAGACGGGCCTTGGACTCCCCACTAAATAAACTCCCATAGGAACCAAAGCTAAAAATCGTGTAAGTCTCCGGACAACTATTAACTTCAGAATTCTTTTCAATTTTTGGCAGGTCAGCCGTTTGGAATTTTTTCTAGCGACCCCAGAAAAAAACACACCAGAAAATGAAATTTTCCCTAAACCGACTTGCTGCCAGTTTTCGTGAAGCACTTCTCCACTTCCCCGGTCAAATAGGGCCAACTTTAACGCCTAAATTGATCAAGTCTCCTCAAAAGTTGAAGCACAGAACCCCCAGGTTGTGATAGATTCTTATATTTACGCAATCTATTAATAGCATGACCCCCAAAACGTTCTAATTCAAAATAATTATACCGTTTATTGGGTGTTTTTTTTATTTATTATTTTTTATTTTATTTTTTTTATTTTTTTTTTTTGGGGGGGGGTCTCAACTTTTAAGATTAATCTTTTTTGTTTTTGGTTTGCTTCATTTATTGAATTGTTTATTTCATTGATTTGCTTATATATTTCTTCTTCCTTTTTCATTTTGTAAATTTTTGAGTCTCCATTCAGTATAGATACATGTTGCCGTCTGTTGTTTTCTCCCAGTCTGGTTGGGTGCACTCGTATGGCTATACATTGTAAACTCACGGGTAAAAGTACCAACACCTTACTAGCGCAGTGGGATAAGGTGCTGGGACTGTCTCAACACTTGGACCACGCGATCCGGGTTCGAATGCCGTCTGCACTAATATAGGTTCAAGGCCTTTTGCTGTCTGTGGCAACAGTGTGATTGGGATCTGCCTTGCTTCCTCCCCTAAAGTGGTCAGGGCCCTAGTGGCTAGGCAGGGGAGACAGGGGAGGATATGCTGCTGGGTCAATTTGCCACAAAATAAGGGAACTAATCGTTGCTGCAGAAGAGGGGCGTAGTGTGCGCTATTTAAACCTCTCCAGCGCGTGAACGCCTGACACTACCAGCAACGTAACTTTTTAATCTTTTTTTAAATATAATATAAGGTATGAGATTTTACTGTGACGCTTTTTGGGGTTATTTTATTTATTTATTTATTGTTTATTATTTTCATTTTTGTCATTTGTTGATGCAACTACGCAATAAAAGTTACATGAAATACTGCAAAAAACATTTTATTGAAGAAACAATTGCAAAAAAAGAAACCCAAAACACTGTATCAGAATAAGCCATTTGCGAGTTAAATTTGAATAATGTCTGGTACAATGACTAGTTTAGTCACAAGTTACCGCTTAAATTTGAATTCCTCAGACTATCGAGACAGTTGCTATGTCACATGGTTCGGGGCAAGCTTTTGTATAGCAACCTCCAGATGAGCAAACCCTGGTACCATTGTGTCATACACATCCATTCAGAATTGTGTATGGGTGTTCACCGTCTCTTACGTAACTAAGCAAAAGCTTGCCCCTAATCATGTGACATAGCAACTGTCTCGATAGTCTGAGGAATTCAAATTTAAGCGGTAACTTGTGACTAAACAAGTCATTGTACCAGACATTATTCAAATGTAACTCGCAAATGGCTTATTAGTTGCGATGATCGTAACCCTCTCTAGTATTTTAAAATAATTGGTGACTGTATGCATGTGACTGCGGTTTCATTGTTGGGGCTGGACTTGTACACATGCATATAGAGCCACGCAGTGCAGGGGAGACTTGATAAATTTAGGCTTTTAAAGTTGGCCCTATTTTACTTGGCAAGTGGACTCTGCTGGAGAAGTGGGCAAGTGGGAGTGCATTTAGTTGGGTGCTCAAGACAGGAAAGGAAATGCTGTGACTCGGTCGCCACACCATGATGGGAACTAGATATCAGCCGGTCAGTCCGTGAAACCGGACTCGCGGCGCTTTATAAGCATGACATGTCACCCCGTAATGTTTACATTGTTTACCCAAGCCGTATTTTTTATTTTTTTCATCTGTACGAAAAACACAAATCAGAATAATGCAACATAATTTGTTGGTTTAATTGCCGCGTAGCATTTAATTTTCTTTTCCGTTGCAATTAATATATAATTTTTATTTATTAATTTTTGGGGTAGGGAAATTTTTCAAGATTGATGCCCGGACGTAGGGAAACCTTCACCGGCGTTGAGGTGTTTTCACTTGGAAGGAAACAAACTAGACGGGCCTTGGACTCCCCACTAAATAAACTCCCATAGGAACCAATGCTAAAAATCGTGTAAGTCTCCGGACAACTATTAACTTCAGAATTCTTTTCAATTTTTGGCAGGTCAGCCGTTTGGAATTTTTTCTAGCGACCCCAGAAAAAAACACACCAGAAAATGAAATTTTCCCTAAACCGACTTGCTGCCAGTTTTTGTGAAGCACTTCTCCACTTCCCCGGTCAAATAGGGCCAACTTTAACGCCTAAATTGATCAAGTCTCCTCAAAAGTTGAAGCACAGAACCCCCAGGTTGTGATAGATTCTTATATTTACGCAATCTATTAATAGCATGACCCCCCAAAACGTTCTAATTCAAAATAATTATACCGTTTATTGGGTGTTTTTTTTATTTATTATTTTTTATTTTATTTATTTATTTTTTTTGGGGGGGGGGGTCTCAACTTTTAAGATTAATCTTTTTTGTTTTTGGTTTGCTTCATTTATTGAATTGTTTATTTCATTGATTTGTTTATATATTTCTTCTTCCTTTTTCATTTTGTTAATTTTTGAGTCTCCATTCAGTATAGATACATGTTGCCGTCTGTTGTTTTCTCCCAGTCTGGTTGGGTGCACTCGTATGGCTATACATTGTAAACTAACGGGTAAAAGTACCAACACCTTACTAGCGCAGTGGGATAAGGTGCTGGGACTGTCTCAACACTTGGACCACGCGATCCGGGTTCGAATGCCGTCTGCACTAATATAGGTTCAAGGCCTTTTGCTGTCTGTGGCAACAGTGTGATTGGGATCTGCCTTGCTTCCTCCCCTAAAGTGGTCAGGGCCCTAGTGGCTAGGCAGGGGAGACAGGGGAGGATATGCTGCTGGGTCAATTTGCCACAAAATAAGGGACCTAATCGTTGCTGCAGAAGAGGGGCGTAGTGTGCGCTATCTAAACCTCTCCAGCGCGTGAACGCCTGACACTACCAGCAACGTAACTTTTTAATCTTTTTTAAAATATAATATAAGGTATGAGATTTTACTGTGACGCTTTTTTTGGTTATTTTATTTATTTATTTATTGTTTATTATTTTCATTTTTGTCATTTGTTGGTGCAACTACGCAATAAAAGTTACATGAAATACTGCAAAAAACATTTTATTGAAGAAACAATTGCAAAAAAAGAAACCCAAAACACTGTATCAGAATAAGCCATTTGCGAGTTAAATTTGAATAATGTCTGGTACAATGACTAGTTTAGTCACAAGTTACCGCTTAAATTTGAATTCCTCAGACTATCGAGACAGTTGCTATGTCACATGGTTCGGGGCAAGCTTTTGTATAGCAACCTCCAGATGAGCAAACCCTGGTACCATTGTGTCATACACATCCATTCAGAATTGTGTATGGGTGTTCACCGTCTCTTACGTAACTAAGCAAAAGCTTGCCCCTAATCATGTGACATAGCAACTGTCTCGATAGTCTGAGGAATTCAAATTTAAGCGGTAACTTGTGACTAAACAAGTCATTGTACCAGACATTATTCAAATGTAACTCGCAAATGGCTTATTAGTTGCGATGATCGTAACCCTCTCTAGTATTTTAAAATAATTGGTGACTGTATGCATGTGACTGCGGTTTCATTGTTGGGGCTGGACTTGTACACATGCATATAGAGCCACGCAGTGCAGGGGAGACTTGATAAATTTAGGCTTTTAAAGTTGGCCCTATTTTACTTGGCAAGTGGACTCTGCTGGAGAAGTGGGCAAGTGGGAGTGCATTTAGTTGGGTGCTCAAGACAGGAAAGGAAATGATGTGACTCGGTCGCCACACCATGATGGGAACTAGATATCAGCCGGTCAGTCCGTGAAACCGGACTCGCGGCGCTTTATAAGCATGACATGTCACCCCGTAATTTTTACATTGTTTACCCAAGCCGTATTTTTTTTTTTTTTCATCTGTACGAAAAACACAAATCAGAATAATGCAACATAATTTGTTGGTTTAATTGCCGCGTAGCATTTAATTTTCTTTTCCGTTGCAATTAATATATAATTTTTATTTATTAATTTTTTGGGTAGGGAAATTTTTCAAGATTGATGCCCGGACGTAGGGAAACCTTCACCGGCGTTGAGGTGTTTTCACTTGGAAGGAAACAAACTAGACGGGCCTTGGACTCCCCACTAAATAAACTCCCATAGGAACCAAAGCTAAAAATCGTGTAAGTCTCCGGACAACTATTAACTTCAGAATTCTTTTCAATTTTTGGCAGGTCAGCCGTTTGGAATTTTTTCTAGCGACCCCAGAAAAAAACACACCAGAAAATGAAATTTTCCCTAAACCGACTTGCTGCCAGTTTTCGTGAAGCACTTCTCCACTTCCCCGGTCAAATAGGGCCAACTTTAACGCCTAAATTGATCAAGTCTCCTCAAAAGTTGAAGCACAGAACCCCCAGGTTGTGATAGATTCTTATATTTACGCAATCTATTAATAGCATGACCCCCAAAACGTTCTAATTCAAAATAATTATACCGTTTATTGGGTGTTTTTTTTATTTATTATTTTTTATTTTATTTATTTTTTTATTTTTTTTTTGGGGGGGGTCTCAACTTTTAAGATTAATCTTTTTTGTTTTTGGTTTGCTTCATTTATTGAATTGTTTATTTCATTGATTTGCTTATATATTTCTTCTTCCTTTTTCATTTTGTTAATTTTTGAGTCTCCATTCAGTATAGATACATGTTGCCGTCTGTTGTTTTCTCCCAGTCTGGTTGGGTGCACTCGTATGGCTATACATTGTAAACTCACGGGTAAAAGTACCAACACCTTACTAGCGCAGTGGGATAAGGTGCTGGGACTGTCTCAACACTTGGACCACGCGATCCGGGTTCGAATGCCGTCTGCACTAATATAGGTTCAAGGCCTTTTGCTGTCTGTGGCAACAGTGTGATTGGGATCTGCCTTGCTTCCTCCCCTAAAGTGGTCAGGGCCCTAGTGGCTAGGCAGGGGAGACAGGGGAGGATATGCTGCTGGGTCAATTTGCCACAAAATAAGGGAACTAATCGTTGCTGCAGAAGAGGGGCGTAGTGTGCGCTATTTAAACCTCTCCAGCGCGTGAACGCCTGACACTACCAGCAACGTAACTTTTTAATCTTTTTTTAAATATAATATAAGGTATGAGATTTTACTGTGACGCTTTTTGGGGTTATTTTATTTATTTATTTATGGTTTATTATTTTCATTTTTGTCATTTGTTGATGCAACTACGCAATAAAAGTTACATGAAATACTGCAAAAAACATTTTATTGAAGAAACAATTGCAAAAAAAGAAACCCAAAACACTGTATCAGAATAAGCCATTTGCGAGTTAAATTTGAATAATGTCTGGTACAATGACTAGTTTAGTCACAAGTTACCGCTTAAATTTGAATTCCTCAGACTATCGAGACAGTTGCTATGTCACATGGTTCGGGGCAAGCTTTTGTATAGCAACCTCCAGATGAGCAAACCCTGGTACCATTGTGTCATACACATCCATTCAGAATTGTGTATGGGTGTTCACCGTCTCTTACGTAACTAAGCAAAAGCTTGCCCCTAATCATGTGACATAGCAACTGTCTCGATAGTCTGAGGAATTCAAATTTAAGCGGTAACTTGTGACTAAACAAGTCATTGTACCAGACATTATTCAAATGTAACTCGCAAATGGCTTATTAGTTGCGATGATCGTAACCCTCTCTAGTATTTTAAAATAATTGGTGACTGTATGCATGTGACTGCGGTTTCATTGTTGGGGCTGGACTTGTACACATGCATATAGAGCCACGCAGTGCAGGGGAGACTTGATAAATTTAGGCTTTTAAAGTTGGCCCTATTTTACTTGGCAAGTGGACTCTGCTGGAGAAGTGGGCAAGTGGGAGTGCATTTAGTTGGGTGCTCAAGACAGGAAAGGAAATGCTGTGACTCGGTCGCCACACCATGATGGGAACTAGATATCAGCCGGTCAGTCCGTGAAACCGGACTCGCGGCGCTTTATAAGCATGACATGTCACCCCGTAATTTTTACATTGTTTACCCAAGCCGTATTTTTTATTTTTTTCATCTGTACGAAAAACACAAATCAGAATAATGCAACATAATTTGTTGGTTTAATTGCCGCGTAGCATTTAATTTTCTTTTCCGTTGCAATTAATATATAATTTTTATTTATTAATTTTTTGGGTAGGGAAATTTTTCAAGATTGATGCCCGGACGTAGGGAAACCTTCACCGGCGTTGAGGTGTTTTCACTTGGAAGGAAACAAACTAGACGGGCCTTGGACTCCCCACTAAATAAACTCCCATAGGAACCAATGCTAAAAATCGTGTAAGTCTCCGGACAACTATTAACTTCAGAATTCTTTTCAATTTTTGGCAGGTCAGCCGTTTGGAATTTTTTCTAGCGACCCCAGAAAAAAACACACCAGAAAATGAAATTTTCCCTAAACCGACTTGCTGCCAGTTTTTGTGAAGCACTTCTCCACTTCCCCGGTCAAATAGGGCCAACTTTAACGCCTAAATTGATCAAGTCTCCTCAAAAGTTGAAGCACAGAACCCCCAGGTTGTGATAGATTCTTATATTTACGCAATCTATTAATAGCATGACCCCCAAAACGTTCTAATTCAAAATAATTATACCGTTTATTGGGTGTTTTTTTTATTTATTATTTTTTATTTTATTTATTTATTTTTTTTGGGGGGGGGGGTCTCAACTTTTAAGATTAATCTTTTTTGTTTTTGGTTTACTTCATTTATTGAATTGTTTATTTCATTGATTTGTTTATATATTTCTTCTTCCTTTTTCATTTTGTTAATTTTTGAGTCTCCATTCAGTATAGATACATGTTGCCGTCTGTTGTTTTCTCCCAGTCTGGTTGGGTGCACTCGTATGGCTATACATTGTAAACTAACGGGTAAAAGTACCAACACCTTACTAGCGCAGTGGGATAAGGTGCTGGGACTGTCTCAACACTTGGACCACGCGATCCGGGTTCGAATGCCGTCTGCACTAATATAGGTTCAAGGCCTTTTGCTGTCTGTGGCAACAGTGTGATTGGGATCTGCCTTGCTTCCTCCCCTAAAGTGGTCAGGGCCCTAGTGGCTAGGCAGGGGAGACAGGGGAGGATATGCTGCTGGGTCAATTTGCCACAAAATAAGGGAACTAATCGTTGCTGCAGAAGAGGGGCGTAGTGTGCGCTATCTAAACCTCTCCAGCGCGTGAACGCCTGACACTACCAGCAACGTAACTTTTTAATCTTTTTTTTAATATAATATAAGGTATGAGATTTTACTGTGACGCTTTTTTTGGTTATTTTATTTATTTATTTATTGTTTATTATTTTCATTTTTGTCATTTGTTGATGCAACTACGCAATAAAAGTTACATGAAATACTGCAAAAAACATTTTATTGAAGAAACAATTGCAAAAAAAGAAACCCAAAACACTGTATCAGAATAAGCCATTTGCGAGTTAAATTTGAATAATGTCTGGTACAATGACTAGTTTAGTCACAAGTTACCGCTTAAATTTGAATTCCTCAGACTATCGAGACAGTTGCTATGTCACATGGTTCGGGGCAAGCTTTTGTATAGCAACCTCCACATGAGCAAACCCTGGTACCATTGTGTCATACACATCCATTCAGAATTGTGTATGGGTGTTCACCGTCTCTTACGTAACTAAGCAAAAGCTTGCCCCTAATCATGTGACATAGCAACTGTCTCGATAGTCTGAGGAATTCAAATTTAAGCGGTAACTTGTGACTAAACAAGTCATTGTACCAGACATTATTCAAATGTAACTCGCAAATGGCTTATTAGTTGCGATGATCGTAACCCTCTCTAGTATTTTAAAATAATTGGTGACTGTATGCATGTGACTGCGGTTTCATTGTTGGGGCTGGACTTGTACACATGCATATAGAGCCACGCAGTGCAGGGGAGACTTGATAAATTTAGGCTTTTAAAGTTGGCCCTATTTTACTTGGCAAGTGGACTCTGCTGGAGAAGTGGGCAAGTGGGAGTGCATTTAGTTGGGTGCTCAAGACAGGAAAGGAAATGCTGTGACTCGGTCGCCACACCATGATGGGAACTAGATATCAGCCGGTCAGTCCGTGAAACCGGACTCGCGGCGCTTTATAAGCATGACATGTCACCCCGTAATTTTTACATTGTTTACCCAAGCCGTATTTTTTATTTTTTTCATCTGTACGAAAAACACAAATCAGAATAATGCAACATAATTTGTTGGTTTAATTGCCGCGTAGCATTTAATTTTCTTTTCCGTTGCAATTAATATATAATTTTTATTTATTAATTTTTTGGGTAGGGAAATTTTTCAAGATTGATGCCCGGACGTAGGGAAACCTTCACCGGCGTTGAGGTGTTTTCACTTGGAAGGAAACAAACTAGACGGGCCTTGGACTCCCCACTAAATAAACTCCCATAGGAACCAATGCTAAAAATCGTGTAAGTCTCCGGACAACTATTAACTTCAGAATTCTTTTCAATTTTTGGCAGGTCAGCCGTTTGGAATTTTTTCTAGCGACCCCAGAAAAAAACACACCAGAAAATGAAATTTTCCCTAAACCGACTTGCTGCCAGTTTTCGTGAAGCACTTCTCCACTTCCCCGGTCAAATAGGGCCAACTTTAACGCCTAAATTGATCAAGTCTCCTCAAAAGTTGAAGCACAGAACCCCCAGGTTGTGATAGATTCTTATATTTACGCAATCTATTAATAGCATGACCCCCAAAACGTTCTAATTCAAAATAATTATACCGTTTATTGGGTGTTTTTTTTTTTTTTTTTTTTTTTTGGGGGGGGGGGTCTCAACTTTTAAGATTATACATTGTAAACTCACGGGTAAAAGTACCAACACCTTACTAGCGCAGTGGGATAAGGTGCTGGGACTGTCTCAACACTTGGACCACGCGATCCGGGTTCGAATGCCGTCTGCACTAATATAGGTTCAAGGCCTTTTGCTGTCTGTGGCAACAGTGTGATTGGGATCTGCCTTGCTTCCTCCCCTAAAGTGGTCAGGGCCCTAGTGGCTAGGCAGGGGAGACAGGGGAGGATATGCTGCTGGGTCAATTTGCCACAAAATAAGGGAACTAATCGTTGCTGCAGAAGAGGGGCGTAGTGTGCGCTATCTAAACCTCTCCAGCGCGTGAACGCCTGACACTACCAGCAACGTAACTTTTTAATCTTTTTTTAAATATAATATAAGGTATGAGATTTTACTGTGACGCTTTTTGGGGTTATTTTATTTATTTATTTATTGTTTATTATTTTCATTTTTGTCATTTGTTGATGCAACTACGCAATAAAAGTTACATGAAATACTGCAAAAAACATTTTATTGAAGAAACAATTGCAAAAAAAGAAACCCAAAACACTGTATCAGAATAAGCCATTTGCGAGTTAAATTTGAATAATGTCTTTATCCGTGTCCAATGTGTAATTAGGTTTGCAAAAACTTCTATTAAAAATTGAGCAATACTGACTTTTAATTAAAGATTTAAACAATCGGTTTCATAATTAACAACTTTAATTTTTTGAACAAAACATCGACGACGGCAAGAACTTGTAATCATTTCATATTATGATGAATATTTATTTGAGCAAATGATTGAAACCATTTCAAAAAAATAGCTTTTAGTCGATCAAATTTTACAATAAATTGTTTTACTTTTCTAATTGGGGTAATTCTTTGTTAACAAACAATAACGCATCTTTTCTTTTGATTCGAAAAGTGCATTTCTCTTTCAGCATGTTGTGAAAAGAATTAATTGTTAACTTTCACATGCTCATTTCATATGAAGGTGAATATAGCACTAAACATTTGGTTTTTTAATTTGCTTGTGTTTTTTATTCTTACGTAAGAAGTTAACAATGTTGACATGTGGGTGGTATGGGCTTCGTTGGTCGGTCTGGCTTTCATTTCCCGAAAACTTGTCAAATTGAAACGTGGCATGTAGGTAGAGATTAATGGCTTTCATTTCTAACGAATTGTGAACAGGGACGTTGCCGTATTGAATTGTGTTCTTTGAACTTGATTGCATTGTAGTGGTGGATTTTTTGAAGTACTGGTAGTCTTTTTGTGGCACGCAACTTAACGATGTGAAGAGTGGCTTGTATGTTTTCTCGTTTGTGGCTTTCATTTCTAACATTGGAGGGGGGTGTTGGCTTGCTTACTGATTGATGTGTTGCTTCTTTTTCATTGTGGGAAGTTTATTTGTACACTGGTTGTCTCATGATGGTCAGCAACATAGTCGATGTGAGGAGTATAGATGGGTTTGGTGGCTTTCTTTTATATCCTAAACATTAGTTGTGGCGGTTTATTGCCATGCTGATGTGGCAAGTGGCTTGTAGTTTTAGTTTGGTGTGTTACTGGCCTCATTTTCTAGAATGAAGCGGTACACTGTGGTGAATGATGGTCACACTTGCTCACACAGTCCACGTGTGTTTTCGGATGATGAGTCGCGATGGCCCACGGTGCAAACGATTTCGGCCACGGTGTGTTCGGATGAATCTTACAGTCTGAAACTGTGTTACTCGGCCAGTTACAAGGTGCATCACAATAGGGGACGGCGTACCTTAAATTTCTGGCGGGAAAAAATGGAAAGAATCAGACAAACATGGGCTTCTCAAAAATGCCAAGAAGCAAATCAAACTTTGAAGTCACATTTGCATGTCTTTTGATATGGGATTACTGAGGGTCACTTACGATTTCAGTCAACGGTGTCATCAGTAATTGAAACCCTTGATAGACAGACTTGCAGCTCGTGTTCAGTTTCTGGTTTTAATTTTCTTGTTGCTTTTTTAAAATTTTTAACGGGTGGAAAGGAATAGTTCAGCTGCTTGTACCAAGTGGTTTAGGGGCAGTTTTCTTTAACACTAGTTCTTCCAATAAACGGGCAAAGAAAAGTTACAGCAGGACAGTTATATAAAGGGTGATTTACCTGTACTTAATAGTACTACATGATTACAATAATGACTCGTTAAATCAACTGTGTCTTGCTTTCAGTTTAATCTAGAGTGAACACAGTAGTTTCAGTATTGTAATTTGTATGTCTATTCTATACATGGAGATAATGAAGTGCATTTGATATCGAATTTGATTAATTTATAAATGAGGAAGTATATTCGAGAACTTTCCCCTCCTATATGCGAAAGAAACAATTTACGCTCAACTATACACAGGATCCTGACAGTGCAAGTATTGCCAACTATTTCCCTGTTCAAAGCAGCGTGGATAATTTGTGATGTCATAGCTGTTTATAGCTGTTGTGTTGTTAGTATGGAACCAAGTGCAAGTATTGATTTCGCACCAAGGCGTTTCATTGAAATGGTTATTATTACAACTTCATAGTGGCCGTGTTTCCAGGCCAACAACTAAACATAAACAACCCAGACGAAATAAATTAATTAAAAGTCAAATTCGACGCAGAACCAGACGGCACAACTGCAGAGTAAAGTCGATATATTATTATTCGTAGGCCTATAGGATGAAGAAGCATTCAAAATCCTGGTAAACAGTCTTCTAGCATTTAAACCTATGCGTACTCAAATTGAATAAACAAGAAGGGCTAAAAACAAAGACCAAAAAGACACAAAAACAGGTGAATTTTTAAATGACATAAGAGAAAACAGAGTAAAAAAGAGAATAAAAAAATATATATACAAATGAGAACAAAACAATAGCATTAAAACCTATGCGTACTCAAATTGAATACACAATAAGGGCTCAGACCATCTCCAACTTATAGAGTAAAACAAAACTAAAAACAAAGACCAACAAGACACAAAAAGCACAAGAAAAAGGGTAAAACTTTAAAATGAAAACAATATATAAATGCATAATTTAAAAAAACAAAAAAACAAAACAACAACAACAACCGTTAAAATTAACCGTTTTTCTTGCATCGTGTATTCTTACGAAGACGTTTTGTTTCCAGACCGTAAATTCCATCTTATGCCCAGTTCGTCTCTGTTCACTAGAAGTCTGTCTTACATCATGTGGCGTTCAATTTATAAAGTACAACTCCAAAACTGAATGAAGTCACGTCTTGGAAACGCAGCCATTGAAGTCAATGAACAATTTAAATTACTTTGGGAAATAGAGAGTAATGGGGGGAAGAGGCTTACGGCAATAGTTGAGCTGCTTGCGTCCAAGTGGTTTAGGAGCAGTATTCTTTAACACTGGTTCTTCCAATAAACGGGCAAAGAAAAGTCACAACAAGATAGTTATATAAAGGGTGATTTGCCTTTATCCTTTGTACTACATTATAACAATAAAGACTCGTTAATTCAAAGGTGTGTTGCTTTCAGTTTAATCTAAAGTGAACACAATAGTTTCAGTATTGTAATTTGAATGTCTATTCTATACATGGAGATAATGAGGTGCATTTGATATCGAATTTGATTAATTTATAAATGAGCAAGTATTCGAGAACTTTCCCCTCCTATGCGAAAGAAATATTTTACTTTAAGCTCAACTACACTGGATCCTGACAGTGCAAGTACTGCAAACTATTTCCCGGTTCAAAGCAGCGTGGATAATTCGTGATGTCATTATTTACAGATACATTGAAATAGATCTTGCTCCTTAAAACTATACAAAATTAACATCTCCGCTTTATTAGGATACACTGATGTATCTATTAAATAATTGAGTCTGGCTTATTCTGCGTGGAATGGTTGGAGTCTGTTCGGAACTTGACATCGCGCACTTAAAGCAACGTCTACTCTACAAGACAAGTATAATTATGTACAGCTAATGTGCAGAACATGTTTTTTTAAATGACAACTGAAAACTTGGTTATTGTGCTGAGAAAATGTTTAAAATAAATCATAACGCAACATCTAAACTCTAACTTGTTGGTGTAGTTACCGGGATACATCAAGATCTGTAGCCACAATTAAAATCGACCATCCAATAGAAACAGAGCTATTGAGTATCGACACAAAAACAACTATTAACCAATATATCTTCATTAAACACCAAGAATTAAAAGAGTAAATTTTAGTAATATTATTAATATCAGTCCCAATGTCGTCCATTATCTCCTCCACCCGTAATTTAATGACTCTCGCTTCTTCCATGAAAAACCATCTTCCCCAAATCTTGCTCTAGCTGATAAAACTAACATAGGATGCAAAATGGCGCCAGACCATTTTCTAATGAACCATCAGGCTGTGCCTGTATTGGTGAATGCAGGCTGCGGCAGTTACTAAAGGTGGCTCAGATTGGTAACATTACCCTTGCACCAACGTCACATGCAGCTACTGTCTGCCACCCTCACCCCCTCTATATCACACGCCCAAGTTTGTGTACATCTATCAACCTTTATCCTGTATCGGCCATTTTGTTTTTATCAGATCCTACATCAATGTAGCCGATAACAAAGAAAGAGGGGCGGTGGTGTGGGCTTTTTCATGTATAAGACACGACTATAGATTGTTACACGATAGTAGCTTCGGCTCGATAGACGTCGAATGTTAAATGTTGTCTTTTAGAATTAGTGTAATCAGTACATTGGTGTACAAGTTGGTTGGAAATGAGATCCATGTGACTGTTTAACGCACTTCAAAACTCAAACGATTTTCGAGAAACAACCTTCTTGATAAATATATTTCCATATAATGCTGCACGCCTGCAGAAGTGAAGTTCACTCTTGCTCCATTTGAGTGTGGATTTGTAATTCTAGGCCAGTGTTGAGATTTTGACTCAAATTGTTACTTAAAACGGCGCCTCATAATATGCTCTGTCCATGAGCTGCAGAATGTCTTCAGAATAAATATTATACTTACGCTAAGAAAAATAACTGTTCAAATAAGTCATAACACAACAGCTAAATACCCCAACTACTTGTTAAACTTCCCAGCCGAATCAAGATCAGGAATCCTAATTAAATTGACCATCCAATAGAAAACAGAACAATATTGAAGAACTGACAAAACAACAGTTTATCAATAAATCTTCATCAAACACCAAGAATTAAAAATGTCAAGTTCATCACTATTTTTTGACAATCGGTTTCTGTATCCTCAACTTTTTCCTTCTTTTCCCTTCTTTTTCAATGACCGTTGCTGCTTCCTGGACAAACCATCTTCCCTCCATCTTATTCTTGCAGATTGAAGGAGTGACATCCGGGGGTGTGATCGGCAAGCCTTCCCGCACGATCCGACGCACTCACACAGTAACTCCTTCATGGCGTGGTGTAGCAGGCACTGAGGAGTGAGGCGGGCACCACTGCAGACAGGGAGCTCGCATATAGCAAAGTAAGGGTAGTCGCAGTTGACGTCGTTCCATTTACCCTTATCCACCTTGGCTTGGACTCCACAGTCTTCACTATTGTTGAAATTATTTGGCTCTCCATTAAACCAATTCTCATAGGCGTTGGTCTCAGCCTTCAACGGACAGTGCTGCCAGTTTCCCTCCTCCTCGATGTCATTGCAACCAAGCCAGAGATCACCATCTTGCTCATAATCAGGTTCTTTCAGGAATAGTTCCCATACGTAATCGTGTTCGGATTGTGAGTTTGGGACGGCCAGGTTTGCTCGTGACTCGGCACAAGTGCGATTTGCTTCGTACCAGTCCATCTTGTCCATTATAATGAAGTAACACGACTCGCCGTATCGGTGCCAATCAGGAGGGCATATTTCAGCGAAAATACGGCCACAGTAAAAGCCAAGAACGAGACTTAACACTTGACTAATACGCATCTTGATATTTACTCAAAATATTTGAAATTGATCGTAAAGGAAAAATGAGTTTGGGAGTTGAGCTTTTTCCAAACCGTAACCGTTGCCAGACGAGGATGGACTAAATGGCTGCCTGCTTTGGTTCCTACCATACGACGTCGAAAGTATTCTATTGAACTGGAATCTATTCAATGGAGTTGCGTCAGTGTTTCCAGGGAAACAGCTGAACGAAAACCATGGAGTCTTACGAATCCTACTTTTCCCGACAATAAATTCCACACAATACCAGCCTGCCGTACCGCCGAGTGAAATCGATTTTATTTTAAGCTGACTTTGCAGTCGCCATAGAATTGTCGGTTCTGCTCCGTAAAGTTGTACATCAGATTTAAGATTTAATTTCCAAAAGGTAACAAACACTACGGTACTATTCAGTGCTTGTTATTGTTGTTCAAGACCTCATGTGTTTTAAGGAACATGTCGCCTATGGATTTGGCGCATTCGGCTAGAAATGTTGTCAAAATGTTTTGACTCCTCAAAATGGTGGACCCTTTTAGTTTGCCAAGTATAAGGAAAACTACATAATTTTGAGGGATATTTCTGTGAATCACACTACATTCTACTGTTTAAACATCTTTCCAACCATATTTATTTAATTTCAATCAGATTATTTTTGTTTACAGCCAAGAGTGCCCATTCCGAAGGCAATGTTTCCCTTTAATGTACATATAATGTAACAAAGATGTTGCTGTGTTGTTGCAGCTTGAACCAAATATAAACACTTTTGAAAATGAATAAACCGATTTTCTTGCACCGTTTGTTTTTACGAAGCCGTTTTGTTTCAAGACCTTAAATTCTTTTTTATGCATAGTTCATCTTTGTTTACGAGAAGGCTTCCTTATATCACGTGGCGTTTAATGTATAAAAAACAACTGACTTTTAATTTTATGAACATTTATTAAAGTCACCTGGAAATAAAATTATTTTTTTTTAAATATAAGAGTATATGTATATTAACAATAAAACAATTTTTGAGTAATTGTTTGTCAGTATTTATATGTTAAAAAAATAGATAAAGTTGTTTGGGGGCGACTCCGCCCATCCCTTTTGGTGACGTCGAGGAATACTTCGCCTCCATTGAACATCGACCCCACTCGAACTTGCCTGCATTTACGTTGTATATACACGTGCAAGTAGTGAGATTGTACGTTTCGTTTGGTTATCCAAAAGGGGGTTTTTTCTTGCATTTTTCCAGCGAAAATTGCTGCTGGATGCAGCAAAACGACTAAAGATGGGGTCAGCCAGCATTTTTTTCCTGCAGATCCCAAATATAGGCAGTTACGGGCATCGAAAGTTAGGCTAACGAGGGCAAAGTGGTCCGGTCCGACGTCGTTTTCAGCGCTATGCAGCGAACACTTGGATAGCCCGGGAATTTTTTCGTTGGTAGTAGTGTGCAAGGGAAGTTGCAGTGAAGCTTAGGTTACCAGCGAAATGTTTCTGGTGGAAAAACAATACCTCGTATTATCCGTGTTCTCGTTATGACCATGCTCGTATCTTCCGTTTTTAAGACATAGAAACGCGCATGGGACAGTTCGGGACCGGTGAAAAACCTCTGGCGTCTCGTATTAGTCGACTGTACACTGTCCTAGGATTGCATTGGGTGGTGACGTCCGAATACGAAAACGCATCATACTGATCAGGTACCCAGACGTAATGTACGGGGCCAGACTACACATTTTCTCCTGCCTCGATTGACGTCACGAACAGCGCCATGTAAAGGGGGGCCTATTTTTTAATTTGTAATTAAAAGAAAAATACAATTTGTTAACCTTAGTAAATTGTTTATTCACATTCCACTCATAAAAATGTATATATAATGACAAAAGCTTTATTTTGAAAAAATACCACTGCCAGGTGCCTTTAAAATCCTTTTAGGAAATAGAGAGTGAAGGGGTGAAAGGTTATATTAAAAATTGAGGTGCTTTTGTACCAAGTGGTTTGGGGGCATTTTTGTAACTATAACTCTTTTGAATGAACTGGTTATGCAAATTTATTGGATATTTATATGAAGGCATTGTCCTACGTGATTACAATTATGACTCGTAAATTCACCTGTGTGGTGTGTTACATTCAGTTTAATCTAAAGTGATCACAATAGCTCCACTGCTGTAACTATTATGGTTATTCTATAATGTAGATAATTGAGTGCAATTATAGTCAGTCTTTATTATTTTAGAAATTAGCAAGTGTTGAAGATTTCTTTTCCTCCTTTGCAAACAAAACAGTTTGCTTAAAGTTCAACTACACTGGATTCTGACAGTGCCAGTACTTGTCAACTATTCCCCCAGTTCAAAGCGACGTTGATGATTCGTGGTGTCGTTATTTCAGGTACATTGGAGTAGATCTTGCTCCTTAAAACTAAACAAACTTAACACACCCGCTGGTAATTGTTTTTTTCAAATACATCATGAACACAACATCTAAACTCTAACTTGTTGGTGTAATTGCCGGGATACATCAAGATCTGTAGTCACAATTAAAATGGACCGTCCAATAGAAACAGAGTTATTGAGTATCGACACAAAAACAACTATTAACCAATATATCTTCATTAAACACCAAGAATTAAAAGTGTAAACTTTAGTAATATTATTAATATCAGTCCCAATGTCGTCCATTATCTCCTTCACCCGTAATTTAATGACTCTCGCTTCGTCCATGAAAAACCATCTTCCCCAAATCTTGCTCCAGCAGATAAAACTAACAAATGCTGCATAAATGGCGCCAGACTATATTCTAATGAACCATCAGGCTGTGCCTGTATTGGCGAATGCAGGCTGCGGCAGTTACTAAAGGTGGCTCAGATTGGTAACATTACATTGTATTGACCCTTGCACCAACGTCACATGCAGCTACTGTCTGCCACCCTCGACCCCTCTGTATCACACGCCCAAGTTTGTGTACATCTATCAACCTTTATCTTGTATCGGCCATTTTGTTTTTATCAGATCCTAATCAATGTAGCCGATACCAAGGAAGGAGGGGCAATGTGGGGTTTTTCATGTGTAAGACACGATTATAGATTGTTACACGGTAGTAGCCTCGGCTTGATAGACGTCGAATGTTAAAAGTTATTTTAGAATTAGTGTTATCCATGAATTAGTGTACAAGTTGGTTGGAAAAGAGATCCATGTGACTGTTTAACGCACTTCAAATCTCATACGATTATTGAGATGCAACCGTCTTGAAAACTGTATTCCCATATAATGCTGCACGCCTGAAGTAAAGTTCAATTTTGTTTCATTTGAGTGTGGATTTATAATTCTGAGCCAGTGTTGAGATTTGGACTGAGATTGTTACTAAAAACGGCGCCTCAAAATAAGCTTTGTCCATGAGCTGCATAATGTCTCTTTAAAATAAATACTTGTAAATTATGCTAAGAAAAATAACTGTTCAAATACGTCACAACAAAACAGCTAAAAACTCCTCCTACTTTAAACTTCCCAGCACACATAAAGATCTGTAATCATAAATTAACCATCCAATGGAAATTTGAATTATTGAAGAACTGACAAAACAATGAGTTTACCAATATATTTATCAAACACCAAGAATTAAAAATGTAAAGTTCATCACTCTTTTTTACAATCAGTTTCTGTTTCCTCAACTTTTAACTTCTTTTCCCTTCGTTTTCAATGACCGTTGCTGCTTCCTGGACAAACCATCTTCCCTCCATCTTATTCCTGCAGATTGAAGGAGTGACATCCGGGGTGTGATCGGCAAGCCTTCCCGCACGATCCGACGCACTCACACAGTAACTCCTTCATGGCGTGGTGTAGCAGGTACTGAGGAGTGAGGCGGGCACCACTGCAGACAGGCAGCTCGCATATAGCAAAGTAATGGTCGTCGCAGTTGATATCGTTCCATTGTCCATTTTTCCACTCGTCTTGGACCCCACAGTCTTCACCAGTTCCATAATCATTTGGCTCGTATGGCGCCCAATTCTCATACGCGTCGGTCTCACCCTTCAACGGACAGTGCTGCCACTTTCCCTCCTCTTCGATGTCATTACAACCAATCCAGAGTTGGGCACTTGATGTCAAATTAGGTTCTTTCTGGAATAGTTCCCACATGTAATCGTGTTCGGATTGTGAGTTTGGGACGGCCAGGTTTGCTCGTGACTCGGCACAAGTGCGATTTGCTTCGTACCAATCCATTTTGTCCGTTATGATGAAGTAACATGACTCGCCGTATCGGTGCCAATCAGGAGGGCAAATTTCAGCCAATAGACGGCCACAGTAAACGCCAAGAAAAACACTTAACATTTGAACCACACGCATCTTGTAAACTCCTGAAAATGCTTGACATTGATTGTAACAGAGAAATGAGTTGAATATTTGAACTGTTTCCAGACCATAACAGTCGCCAGACGATGATGGACTAAATGGCGAACAGTTCTCAACCAAAGTCCAGAGCAAGACACTCAAACCGTATATTCTATAATCTCGTAATTGTCTGAAAGTGTGTGACTTGGCTATTTTCAGTGGTTTATAGCTGTTGTGTTGTTAGTATGGAGCCAAGTGCAACTATTAATTTCGCACCAAGGCGTTCCATTGAAACTGTTGTTATCACAACTTCATAGTGGCCGTGTTTCCAGGCCAACAACTAAACATAAACAACCAAGACGAAATAAATTAATTAAACGTCAAATTTGACGCAGAACCACACGGCACAACGGCAGAGTAAAATCGATGTATTATTATTCGTATAGGATGAAGAAGCATTCAAAGTCCTGGTAAACAGTCTTATAGCATTTAAACCTATGCGTACTCAAATTGAATAAACAAGAAGGGCTAAAAACAAAGACCAAAAAGACACAAAAAGCAGGTGAATTTTTAAATGACATAAGAAAAAACATAATAAAAGAAAATAATCAAATGAAAACAAAACAGTAGCATTTAAACCTATGCGTACTCAAATTGAATAGACAAGAAGGGTTCAGACCATCTCAGACTAATAGAGTAAAACCGAACTAAAAACAAAGACCAATAAGACACAAAAAGCACAAGAAAAAACATAAACTAAAAAAAAAATAATAATAAAAAATAAATAAAGTTTTTAAAATAAATTCATTGTTGATGAAGATCTTGCTCCTTAAAACTATACAAAATTAACATCTCCACTTCATTAGGATACACTGATGTATCTATTAAATAATTGAGTCTGGCTTATTCTGCGTGGAATGGTTGGAGTCTGTTCGGAACTTGACATCTCGCACTTAAAGGCACTGTACACGTTTGGTAATTACTCAAAATATATATTAGCATAAAAACTTACTTGGTAATGAGCAACGGAGAGCTGTTGATAGTATAAAACATTGTGAGAAACGACTCCCTCTGAAGTAACGTAGTTTTTGAGAAAGAGGTAATTTCTCACTAAAATAATAAAAGACTTCTGGCCAGAAGCCTTTTATTCCTATCTGAAAGCACACTAATTTGTACAACAAGGGTGTTTTTTCTTTCATCATTTTCTTGCAACTTCAATGACCAATTCAGCCCAAATTTTCACAGGTTTGTTATTTTATGCATATGTTGGGATACACCAAGTGAGAATACTGGTCTTTTACAATTACCAAACGTGTTCAGTGCCTTTAAAGCAACGTCCATACTATAAGACAAGTATAATTATGTACAACTAATGTGCAGAACATGTTTGTTATATAAATAATTTTGAAAACTTGGTTATCATTGTGCTGAAAAAATGTTTAAAATAAATCATAACGTAACATCTAAACTTTTTTGTGTAATTGTCGGGATACATCAAGATCTGTAGTCACACAAACAAACAAATAACCAATATATATTCATTAAACACTGTTACGACCCCATTCCTGACATACTTCCCTCCCCACTTGTTCCTTTTCTTTTATGGAATGTCTTTGTGGCTATGCGCGGGTAAGACCCTTTAAAAGGCTTGACCACATCTTGTGTGGTCCTCAGTCAGTGCCCATGCAGGCATACACAATTGTACGACCCGTTATGGTGCAGCGTTGGGCCCGCATCTCCTCCGTCTTCGACGACTCCTCCTTCTCCACCAGTGGATCGTGGCCAAGAGTGACCTACCGGTCTCTGGACTGTCGTGGCTTCCGAGCTGAACTCCCGAGTCGACCTGTGACTGTGGGCTGATCTACTGTGGGCTTGGGCTGCTGTTGGAGATGCTGGGCCTAACGTCTGCACTATTTAAATCTTGTTAGGGGACTGACTGGGCGGGGGCATATTCAGCCTCCTTAAGGTAAATATTACTTAATTTGCTTTAATTTTTCTTTGCCGGCTTACCATTCAGTTTTGCCTCTGTTTTGCTTAAATCCTGCTTTATTAACTGCTTTGTAATGTATGTGGCTTTACCGTTATTAATCTTGCTTTAACTCATTGTTCTGCTTATTGATTTATGTATTAAATATAATTTTGAATGTATTTCATTGATTGCTTCTGTGCTTTTACTTACAAGGTCTTTTGTTCTTGTCCCGTTTTATATAATATCGCTGTCGTGCTTTTCAGTACGTAACAACACCAAGAATTAAAAGTGTAAATTTTAGAAAGATTATTAATACTAGTCCCAGTGTCGTCCATTATCTCCTTCACCCGTGATTTAATTACTCTCACTTCTTCCATGAAAAGCCATCTTCCCCAAATCTTGCTCCAGCAGATAAAACTAACAAATGCTGCATAAATGGCGCCAGACCATTTTTCTAATGAACCGTCAGGCTGTATCTGTACAGACATTTCCATTGTTGATAAACAAAGTGGCCGGTTGGCATGGACGGCCGAATGTTGGCAAAACATTCAATCGTGTTAAAAAAAATTGTGACAAAATTCAACATTTTCTGTAAAGATTCATGAACTGAAATACCTTAAATGATTGGTTGATTGGTTTCCAACAAATTCAACCCTATATTTGAATATTTGTGTAACATTGCTACAAACTATGGCTACAAACTATGGCTATCTGTTTTTGGATTTGCAGTTATGAATTTCCATAGTTTTCCAACCTCGGTTGGCAAAAACTCGGGCTGTGACGTTGCAATAGAAAGGTCTACATATGGATTGCACGTGACGTCAGTGACCACCATCTTTGATGAAAAACAGTGGAAACGTGCACGCGTGTACGCGCTGCGCACAACTCTCAGCCAATGACAGCCTTTCACGCGTGCACGTTTCATCAACGACGTCGGCCAATTGGTAACATTACATTGTATTGACCCCTTGCACCAACGTCACATGCAGCTACTGTCTGTCACCCTCGCCACCTCTGAAACACACGCCCAAATTTGTGTACATCTATCAACCTTTATCCTGTATCGGCCATTTTGTTTTTATCAGATCCTAATTAATGTAGCCGATAACAAGGAAATAGGGGCAATGTGGGCTTTTCATCTGTAAGACACGATTATAGATTGTTACACGGTAGTAATCTCGGCTTGATAAACGTCGAATGTTAAAAAAACATTTTTAGAATTAGTGTTATCCATAAATTAGTGTACACGTTGGTTGGAAATGAGATCCATGTGACTGTTTAACGCACTTCAAAACTCAACCAATTTTCGAGACGCAACCATCTTGATAAATGTATTTACATATAATGCTGCACGCCTGCAGAAGTGAAGTTCAATGTTGCTCCTTTTGAGTGTGGATTTATAATTCTAGTGTTGAGATTTGGACTGAGATTGTTACGAAAAACGGCGCCTCAAAATAAGCTTTGTCCATGAGCTGCAGATTGTCTTCAGAATAAACACTTACGGATTAAGCTATGAAAAATAACTGTTCAAATACGTCACAACTATGAAAAATAACTGCTCAAATACCACAACAAAACAGCTAAATACTCCTACTACTTGTTAAACTTCCCAGCCGAATCAAGATCAGGAATCCTAATTAAATTGACCATCAAATAGAAATCAGAATTATTGAAGAACTGACAAAACAACAGTTTACCAATATATCTTCATCAAACACCAAAAATTAAAAAGGTGAAGTTCATCACTATTTGTTTACAATCTGTTTCTGTATCCTCCACTTTTTCCCTCTTCCTTTCGTTTTCAATGACCGTTGCTGTTTCCTGGACAAACCATCTTCCCTCCATCTTATTCCTGCAAATTGAAGGAGTGACATCCGGGGTGTGCTCGGCAAGCCTTCCCGCACGATCCGACGCACTCACACAGTAACTCCTTCAAGGCGTGGTGTAGCAGGCACTGAGGAGTGAGGCGGGCACCACTGCAGACAGGGAGCTCGCATATGGCAAATAATTGGTAGTCGCACCTGCCATCGATCCATTGACCTTTACTCCACTCGGCTTGGGATTGTGATCCACAGTCTTCACCAATTCCATTATCATTTGGCTCTCCTTGCTTCCAATTCTCATAGGTGTTGGTCTCACCCTTCAACGGACAGTGCTGCCAGTTTCCCTCCTCCTCGATGTCATTACAACCAATCCAGAGACCGTCATTAAATGTCGGACCAGGTTCTTTCAGGAATAGTTCCCACATGTAATCGTGTTCGGATTCTGAGTTTGAGACGGCCAGGTTTGCTCGTGACTCGGCACAAGTGCGATTTGCTTCGTACCAATCCATCCTGTCCCTTATAATGAAGTAACAAGACTCGCCGTATCGGTGCCAGTCAGTAGGGCAATATTCAGCCAATAGACGGCCACAGTAAAAGCCAAGAACAAGACCCAACACTTGAACTAAACGCATCTTGTAAATTCCTCAAAATGCTTGGAACTGATTGTAACAGAGAAATTAGTTGAATATTTGAACTGTTTCCAGACTGTAACCGTCGCCAAACAGTTCTCAACCAAAGTCCAGAACACGTCACAAAACTTAAATGATATCTCGTAATTTTCTTAAAGTGCATGAAATACTTCGTAATACAGAAACATATTTCGGGATTTGCAATACTTTCGAAACTGTTACCGTTTGCAGACGGCTAGTGTTGAAACGGCTGACTGACTTGGCTATTTTCAGTGGTATATTGGTGGTGTTGTTACTCGAACCAAATTTAAACCAATATTGAATTCGCAGAGAGGCATTCCAAAAACGGTTATTATATTACAACGTAACGGGTGGTCGTGTTTCCAGGCCAACAACTAAACATAAACAACGAAGACAAAATAAATTAATTATCGGTCAAATATACTGCAGAGCCACACATCACAACCGCCGAGTAAAATCGATATTATTATAATTCGTAAAGGGTGAAGAAGAAGTCACGCTTATTCTAGACAACTAACACCAGCATTTAAACATATGCGTATAATCAAAGTGATTACACAAGCACTACTCAGACCATGTCATATCAGAATAACCAGGTAAAAGAATCTAAAAACATAGACAGAAACAAGAACAAAAAGAACATGGGGAAATTCTAACATGATATTTATTTTAAATAAATGAAAAAAAGTTATAAATAAAATGGAAAATAAAATAAAATTTTAATACAAATATTTATGTTTTTTAAGTGTATATTATCAAATGTATAAATAAAAATAAAAGTAAATGTGAACGAGAGTAAGACCTATAGAGTACAAAGGGGATAAAATTGGTGCTTAGTCGTGGTTACGGCCATAAGTTTGCAATTCGTCCAAACAAACCGTAGTAACAAAAATCATTGACGCCAAGAGTCCTAAAAGCACAGAATTTATTTTTCGAGATGCATCATTGTAAGTTCATTCAACCATTCATTAAATGTTTATTTAAAAATCAATTTGCAACCATATGGCACAATTTAGTGATTAAAAGGAAACACACCAAATACATCACAAGAAACATTCAAAACTATAAAAAGTTACATTCATCAAATTACATTCAACATTAAAGGCGAATTGCACAACAATATTTATATAAACATCAAACATCAATTATTAATACTTAACTTTTTTTTTAATCTGAGGGAGCCAATTTAAAAGCTTCTGAGATGAAGAAACAAAATATGCTTCGACATTTAATAATTGTATATAAAAGGATTATTGCTGTGGAGGTACCTCTTTGTGAGCCATATAGGGGTTGTAAGTTTATTTGAGTGCTTTAGAACCCGGTTGTGTTAATGATACCCTCTATTTGTTGGTAGACATTGACGGAATTGCTCTGATTTGAAGAGTGAACCGGCAAATGAATTGTGGAAAAAGATCTCATATCGAAGAGGTAGCATCTTTCAGTGCCGTTTCCTAATGAGTCTCAGTGCTTGCTGGACAAACCATCTTTACTCCAGCTTGTTCTAGCATAATAATTGAAGGAGTGACAACGGGGGTGTTGTCGGCAAGACTTTCTCCACGATCCAACGCCCTTACCCAGTGTGCCTTTCATGGCGTGGTTTATAGCTGGCACTATGGAGTAAGGCTGGCTTTACTGTCAGTCAGAGGGCTGACAGGGAGCTCCCAAACTGCGTATAGTTGTGGCAGTATCAAGACTAATCATCCCACCGGCCAGCACAAGTAGATCACATCGCCCCCTGCTGTTGGAAAAAGCTGCACTTTTATTTAAGACAAATCCTGTTCATGATCTATCCTCGCGGAAATTTATCTCTGCAAATAATTTTTTTTAAATTGTCTTGATTTATTTTTAACCGCTTCACCACTAGTTGTGTTTGATCAGCTGACAAGCCACCTTCCTTCAATCTTATTTCAAACCTATGTTTCGATCATTCTACAGCTCTGAAGACACGCCACACTTTTAATTAAGTAGTGGATGCTGGAAATATGTTTCTGCAAAGCTCAGTAGTTTTCATTGTCGTAGATATTCTTAGCGGCCATTTGCTGATGATCGCAGTTGTTTAGCAGGTAGGAATGACATCAGGGGGTGTGATCGGCAGTCCTTCCCGCACGATCACGAGCTCTTACCCGGTAGCTCCTCCATGGTGTGATGGAGCAGACACCGATGTGTGAATCGACTCTTTTAGACGGGGAGTTCGCAGACTGCATAAGGGTATTTTGGATGCAGTTTTCATCATCCCATTGATTGACGTGTAGATCGATGTACTAAAAATCAAGCCGGGTGGCGGAATCTTGCCTATACTCAAAGAACGATATTCTCGAAATCACAAATCTGTTGTAAATTGGCTCGCTGATTTTGTTACCTGTTTGGTCGTCCTTTGAATAGTCATATTTACGGACGTATTGATTGCAAATGGTAAAGTTTGGCGATGCATTTGCGTTGGTTCCAAACTAACTAGCCACCGCTGACGTCACGAGTCCTTTTTCGCGCGGTTTGTTTGACCTCGCGTTTTTCAGATTTTGGGCTTTGAGTGTTTCGAGGAACAGACAGTTTTACCATGTTTTATTGTGAGGTAATGGTTCATAATAGCTTTTTCTATTTTTGGGGGACTCCATCTACTGGAAACATTCACAAACGAAATATTTCAGAGCATCCTAGAGACGCTCTTAAGAATTTGATTTCCCGTGACAATCAATGCGAGGCAAAAACCAGCCAGCCCAACCGCCGAGTAAAATCGATTTCTTTTTGAACCGTTAGTTGCTGACGTTTCAGGAGCAATATTGGTCATTACCTTGCTATATAGTAATATAAACAACTTATACACGCAATATGAATAATCAAAGTCACCATTTAAGTCAAATGTTTTGCTCTAATTAGACCTCTTTGTTATTCCGTCTGTTTGAATGAGAGAACGTGCGGTACCGTGTTCCACGTCTGTTTGGGTCTGCGGCCTGAAAGCAATAACGACATTGTTATTGATGGACATCACAATGAGCTTTGCTACATTCATAGATTCAAATAAAGTTTTGGACGAACGGATTCTTTCACTTTCCAAATATTAGCCAAGAGGGAGAAACGGCAAACGGCTGAAACAATTCCTAAAGAAGTGATATTTGATCTTCCTGTAAAATGTGCTCAGTACTTCGTTAAGTTGAAACCTCCGTCCTTTAAAATCCAACAGAAGTAGACGGCAAGAGACAAAATGGCTGCTCACCTTGATTTCATTCAGCAGATGTTGCTGAATGGTTGCAGCTTGAACCAAATAATAAACATTTTTGAAAGTAAATTAACCGATTTTATTGCATCGTTTGTTTTTACGAAGCCGTTTTGTTTCAAGACCGTAAATTCTTTTGTATGCATAATTCATCTTTGTTTACGAGAAGGCTGCCTTATACCACGTGGCGTTCAATGTATAAAGTACAACTGAATAAAGTCACGTCTTGGATACGCAGACTTTGAATTTAATGAACATTTATTAAAATCACTATAGAAAATAGAGAGTGAAGGGGTAAGAGGTTACATTTAAAGTTGAGCTGCTTTTGTACCAAATGGTTTTTGCCTTTTTTGTAACCATAAATCTTTTGAATGAACTGGTTATGCAAATTTATTGGATATTAATATAAAGGCATTGTCCTACGTGATTACAATTATGACTCGTAAATTCACCTGTGTGGTGTGTTACATTCAGTTTAATCTAAAGTGATCACAATAGCTCCACTGCTGTGATTATTATGGTTATTCTATATAATGTAGATAAAACAGTGCATTTATAGTCAGTCTTGATTATTTTAGAAATTAGCAAGTGTTCAAGATTTCTTTTCCTCCTTTGCAAACAAAACAGTTTGCTTAAAGTTCAACTACACTGGATTCTGACAGTGCCAGTACTTGCCAACCATTCCCCCAGTTCAAAGCGACGTTGATGATTCGTGGTGTCGTTATTTCAGGTACATTGGAGTAGATCTTGCTCCTTAAAACTAAACAAACTTAACACACCCGCTGGTAATTGTTTTTTCAAATACATCATGAACGCAACATCTAAACTCTAACTTGTTGGTGTAATTGCCGGGATACATCAAGATCTGTAGTCACAATTAAAATGGACCGTCCAATAGAAACAGAGCTATTGAGTATCGACACAAAAATCAATATAGGCCTATCTTCATTTAACACCAAGAATTAAAAGTGTAAACTTTAGTAATATTATTAATATCAGTCCCAATGTCGTCCATTATCTCCTTCACCCGTAATTTAATGACTCTCGCTTCGTCCATGAAAAACCATCTTCCCCAAATCTTGCTCCAGCAGATAAAACTAACAAATGCTGCATAAATGGCGCCAGACTATATTCTAATGAACCATCAGGCTGTGCCTGTATTGGCGAATGCAGGCTGCGGCAGTTACTAAAGGTGGCTCAGATTGGTAACATTACATTGTATTGACCCCTTGCACCAACGTCACATTCAGCTACAGTCTGCCACCCTCGCCCCCTCTATAACACACGCCGAAGTTTGTGTACATCTATCAACCTTTATCTTGTATCGGCCATTTTGTTTTTTATCAGATCCTAATCAATGTAGCCGATACCAAGGAAGGAGGGGGAATGTGGGGGTTTTCATGTGTAAGACACGATTATAGATTGTTACACGGTAGTAGCCTCGGCTTGATAGACGTCGAATGTTAAAAGTTATTTTAGAATTAGTGTTATCCATGAATTAGTGTACAAGTTGGTTGGAAATAAGATCCATGTGACTGTTTAACGCACTTCAAATCTCATACGATTATTGAGATGCAACCGTCTTGAAAACTGTATTCCCATATAATGCTGCACGCCTGAAGTAAAGTTCAATTTTGTTTCATTTGAGTGTGGATTTTTAATTCTAGGCCAGTGTTGAGATTTGGACTGAGATTGTTACTAAAAACGGCGCGTCAAAATATGATCTGTCCATGAGCTGCATAATGTCTCTTTAAAATAAATACTTGTAAATTATGCTAAGAAAAATAACTGTTCAAATACGTCACAACAAAACAGCTAAAAACTCCTCCTACTTTAAACTTCCCAGCACACATAAAGATCTGTAATCATAAATTAACCATCCAATGGAAATTTGAATTATTGAAGAACTGACAAAACAACAGTTTACCAATATATTTATCAAACACCAAGAATTAAAAATGTAAAGTTCATCACTCTTTTTTACAATCAGTTTCTGTTTCCTCAACTTTTAACTTATTTTCCCTTCGTTTTCAATGACCGTTGCTGCTTCCTGGACAAACCATCTTCCCTCCATCTTATTCCTGCAGATTGAAGGAGTGACATCCGGGGTGTGATCGGCAAGCCTTCCCGCACGATCCGACGCACTCACACAGTAACTCCTTCAGGGCGTGGTGTAGCAGGCACTGGGGAGTGAGGCGGGCACCACTGCAGACAGGCAGCTCGCATATAGCAAAGTAATGGTCGTCGCAGTTGATATCGTTCCATTGTCCATTTTTCTCCTCGTCTTGGACCCCACAGTCTTCACCAGTTCCATAATCATTTGGCTCGTATGGCGCCCAATTCTCATACGCGTCGGTCTCACCCTTCAACGGACAGTGCTGCCACTTTCCCTCCTTTTCGATGTCATTACAACCAATCCAGAGTTGGGCACTTGATGTCAAATTAGGTTCTTTCTGGAATAGTTCCCACATGTAATCGTGTTCGGATTGTGAGTTTGGGACGGCCAGGTTTGCTCGTGACTCGGCACAAGTGCGATTTGCTTCGTACCAATCCATTTTGTCCGTTATGATGAAGTAACATGACTCGCCGTATCGGTGCCAATCAGGAGGGCAAATTTCAGCCAATAGACGGCCACAGTAAACGCCAAGAAAAACACTTAACATTTGAACCACACGCATCTTGTAAACTCCTGAAAATGCTTGACATTGATTGTAACAGAGAAATGAGTTGAATATTTGAACTGTTTCCTGACTGTAACCGTCGCCAGACAATGATGGACTAAATGTCGGAGAGCCTCAACCAAAATCCAGAGCAAGACATCAAACTTAAATTCTACTTATCTCGTAAATTGTCTGAAAGTGTGTGACGTGGCTATTTTCAGTGGTTTATAGCTGTTGTGTTGATAGTATGGAACCAAGTGCAAGTATTAATTTCGCACAGAGGCGTTCCATTGAAATGGCTATTATTACAACTTCATAGTGGCCGTGTTTCCAGGCCAACAATTAAACATAGACAACCAAGGCGAAATAAATTAATTAAACGTCAGATTCAACGCAGAACCAGACGGCACAACCGATATATTATTATTCGTATTAGATGCAGAAGCATTCAAAATCCTGGTAAACAGTATACACTAGCATTTACACCTATGCGTACTCAAATTAAATAAACAAGAAGGGCTAAAAACAAAGACCAAAAAGACACAAAAAGCAGGTGAATTTTTAAATGACATAAGAGAAAACATAGTAAAAAAGAAAAACAAATAATATAAACAAATGAAAACAAAACAATAGCATTTAAACCTGTGCGTACTCAAATTGAATACACAAGAAGGGCTCAGACCATCTCCGACTAATAGAGTAAAATCAAACTAAAAACAAAGACCAAAAAGATAAAAAGCACAAGAAAAAGAGTAAACTTTAAAATTAAATTAAAAAAATTAAAAATGTAATTAAAAAGAAAAAAAGAAAAAAAAAAATAATAATAATAATAATTTAAAGCGAAAATTTAAAACAAATTCATTGTTGATGAAGAAACGAATGCGTTTCTCCACATAAAGAGAGAAAAATATTAATTCAAATATAAATACATTAAATGAAAATGAAACATGAAAATGAAAAAAACATATAAAATGAACATTAATATTAATACCCCTTTATACAACAAGAAATGCACACTAACGATAACATAAAAGATTAAAAACAATTTTTTAAAGAAAAAGACAATTTACAAGGCAAAAAAACGCACAAAAAACACAAGGAAACAAAAATTGTACAAACATAAAACCAGACGTCAACAGACACGACAATAGATGGGCTGCCGGAGTGAAGCGGTGACATCTTATTTGCATACCGAACATTGCTACTTCGTGCATGGTGTATGTGATGAATTGTCACAACATGCCGTCGTCATGAGATAAGAAAACAAAATGGCTGCCTGCTCTGGCTCTTCCCAAAGGGATGTAGTTGCAACGTTGAAGGTTGTACCAGTCATAAACCGCCATTGATTGTTGCTAATGAAATTCACGAAGAAGAATTAAATTTGAGTTTTAGTTTCAAATATTACCGAAGAGGGAGCCACGGCAAACGGCTGAAACAATCCCTTTGATAATTGATCAACCTGTTAAAGGGTTCTATTCTAGGACCTCTCCTGTTCACTTTATTTGTCAATGACCTCCCTAGGTGTTCAGATAATAATTGTTTATTATACGCTGATGATTTGAAAGTTTTTCGACAGATTAGTAAAAAAAAACAGATACTTTTTCTTTGCAGGCGGACTTAGATAAGATTTTGAGTTGGTCTAAACTGTGGCAACTATCTCTAAATGTTAATAAATGTAGTGTTTTAACTGTGACTCTTAAGAAGACGCCGTTCAAGTTTGACTACACCCTAGGTGATACTATTCTTGGGTTGATGTTCAGAAAGATCTTGGTATTTTTATTGACAGTAAACTCACCTTTGTTCCTCATGTTAATTATATTATAAAGAAAGCTAACCGCATGAGTGGTCTGGTATGGCGGAATTTTCGCTCAATGAAAGATGAACACGTTATTCGCACCTTATTTTGCTCACTAGACCCAACTTAGAGAATTGTACTGTTGTTTTTAATTCAATCTCCACTCATCAGGCAAATAGGATAAAAGGGGTTCAATACCGTTGTCTCAAATTTGTACACAGGATGCTTACTAATGTCAGTGCTTATAATTGTAATTTGGATTATCTTGATTTATGTGAAATGTACAGGCTTCCACCACTCAGACATAGAAGAATTATTAATGACTGTCTATTTATCTATAAATTATTCCATAATCGTTATAACAACACTGACTTCAACCCATTTAGTTTACATGTTCCTAATCGTCGTACAAGGCAAGCCACCAAACACATCCTACATGTTCCATGGAATCGCGTTGAGGTGACTAAACGTGGATTTATATCCAGGATTTCATCCACCTACAACGGGTTCCATGAAACTTGTGATGTTTTTGGGGCACCTTCACTCAACTCATTCCGTAATCAGATTTCACGTGCTTTAGCAAGTACTACTAGTATCAGTATCTGATGATGTCATTATTATGAATATTAAATTTGTTGATTCGTGTATTTATTTATTGTTTTATATTATATATAAATTACTTTGTGTATCTGGGCGTTAATAATATTATTATTATTTATATTATATTTATATTTACATGTATCTGTTTTCATTTTGTTGTTGTTGTTGTTGTTTTGGTTTTTTTTTCTTTCTTCTTTTTCTTTTTTGTATGTATGTATGTATGTGTTTACAAATTTATTTATTTATTTCTTTGTTCTAGTTATATATATATTTTTTTTTACATTTAGGGCCCCTATATATTTAATTTCTATTTTCAAATTTAAGTTATTTTATATTTCAAGATTAAGTTATTTTATATTTTCTCTTTCCTGTAATTGGCGGCTCGTCCGCTGTTCAATAAATACAATACAATACAATACAAATCTCATGAAATTTTATTGGAGGTGTTCTTTATCCTTATTAAGAGTTGGTCATGCAATTAAACACCTTTAATGTGTTATAATTAGTGAATAGTAATTAAAAACAACAACATTGCTCTCTGACCCCCGACATCTGTCCCGCGAGACGTATACGTATTTCCAGCCGTAAATACCATCGTCCATGTAATGGCAAAATGCGCGATGAACAGTAGTTAGGCTGGTGCCGTAGCCAGTGGCCTGGGAGTTGACCTTTTCCAAACCGTAACCGTTGCCAGACGATGATGTACTAAATGGCTGCCTGCTTTGGTTCTACTATACGACGTCGAAAGTATTATATTGAACTGGTACCTATTCAATGGAGTTGCGTCAGTGTTTCCATGGAAACAGCTTAATGAAAACCACGAAGTCTTATGAATCCTAATTCTTTCCTCGACAATTCCACACAATACCAGCCTGACCTACCGCCGAGTGAAACCGATTTTATTTTAAGCTGACCTTGCAGTCGCCATAAAATTGCCGGTTTTGTACCTTAAATTTGTACATCAGATTTAAGAAGTAATTTCAAAAAGATAACAAACACTACGGTACCATTCAGTGCTTATAATCGTTGTTACATATATACATCGTGTGTTTTAAGGAACATGTCGCTTATGGTTTTGGCGCATTGGGCTATAAATTTTGTCAAAATGTTTTGACTCCTCAAAATGGTGGACCCTTTTAGCCAAGTAAAAGGAAAACTACATAATTGTGATGGATATTTCTGTGAATCATACTACATTCTACTGTTTAAACATCTTTCCAACCATTATTTATTCAATTTCGATCATATTTTTTATACAGCCAAGAGTGCCCATTCCGAAGGCATTGTTTCTCTTTAATGAACATTATTATAATATAACATAAGATGTTGCTGTGTTGTTGCAGCTTGAACCAATAAACACTTTTGAAACTGAATAAACCGATTTTCTTGCACCGTTTGTTTTTTACGAAGACGTTTTGTTTCAAGACCCTTTTCCAAACAATAACCGTTGCCAGACGATGATGGACTAAATGGCTGCCTGCTTTGGTTCCTACCATACGACGTTGAACTATTCCATTGAACTGGTACCTATTCAATGGAGTTGCGTCAGTGTTTCCATGGAAACAGCTTAATGAAAACCACGGAGTCTTACGAATCCTACTTTTCCCGACAATAAATTTCACACAATACCAGCCTGCCGTACCGCCGAGTGAAATCGAATTTATATTAAGTTGACTTTGCAGTCGCCATAGAGTTGTCGGTTCTGCTCCGTAACATCAGATTTAAGATTTAATTTCCAAAAGGTAACAAACGCTACGGTACTATTCAGTGCTTGTTATTGCTTTTCAAGACCTCATATGTTTAAGCAACATGTCGCCTATGGATTTGGCGCATTGGGCTAGAAATGTTGTCAAAATGTTTTGACTCCTCAAAATGGTGGACCCTTTTAGTTTGCCAAGTATAAGGAAAACTACATAATTTTGAGGGATATTTCTGTGAATCACACTACATTCTACTGTTTAAACATCTTTCCAACCATATTTATTTAATTTCAATCAGATTATTTTTGTTTACAGCCAAGAGTGCCCATTCCGAAGGCAATGTTTCCCTTTAATGTACATATAATGTAACAAAGATGTTGCTGTGTTGTTGCAGCTTGAACCAAATATAAACACTTTTGAAAATGAATAAACCGATTTTCTTGCACCGTCTGTTTTTACGAAGCCGTTTTGTTTCAAGACCGTAAATTCTTTTGTATGCATAATTCATCTTTGTTTACGAGAAGGCTGCCTTATACCACGTGGCGTTCAATGTATATAGTACAACTGAATAAAGTCACGTCTTGGATACGCAGACTTTGAATTTAATGAACATTTATTAAAATCACTATAGGAAATAGAGAGTGAAGGGGTGAGAGGTTACATTAAAAAGTGAGCTGCTTTTGTTCCAAGTGGTTTGGGGTCACTTTTGAAACCATAACTCTTTTTAATGAAGTGGTTACGCAAATTTCTTGGATATTGATGTGAAGGCTTTGTCCTACGTCGATTACAATTATGACTCGTAAATTCACATGTGTGGTGTGTTACATTCAGTTTAATCTAAAGTGATCACAATAGCTCCACTGCTGTAATTATTATGGTTATTTTATATATGTAGATAAAAGAGTGCATTTATAGTCAGTCTTGATTATTTTAGAAATGAGCAAGTGTTCGAGATTTGTTTGCCTCCTTTGCAAACAAAACAGTTTGCTGTTCAACTACACTGGATCCTGACAGTGCCAGTACTTGTCAACTATTCCCCCAGTTCAAAGCGACGTTGATGATTCGTGGTGTCGTTATTTCAGGTACATTGGAGTAGATCTTGCTCCTTAAAACTATACAAAATTAACACCTCTGCTTCATTAGGATACACTGATGTATCTACTAATTAATTGAGTCTAATTAAGCTTATTCTGATGAGAATGGTTGGAGTCTGATCAGAACTTGAAACTTTGCACTAAAATCAACGTCCATACTAGACAGGTATATGTACAACTAATGTGCAGAACATGTTAAATATTTTTGCAAATAAAAACGTGGTAATTGTGCTGATGAAAATTTCAAATTCATCATAACGCAACAACTAAACGTTAACTTGTTGGTGTAATTGCCAGGATACATCAAGATCTGTAGTCACAATTAAAATCGACCATCCAATAGAAACAGAGTTATTGAGTATCTGACACAAAAACAACTATTAACCAATATATCTTCATTAAACACCAAGAATTAAAAGTGTAAGTTTTAGTAATATTATTAATATCAGTCCCAGTGTCGTCCATTATCTCCTCCACCCGTAATTTAATGACTCTCGCTCAGTCTTCCATGAAAAACCATCTTCCCGAAATCTTGCTCCAGCAGATAAAACTAACAAATGATGCATAAATGGCGCCAGACTATATTCTAATGAACCATCAGGCTGTGCCTGTATTGGCGAATGCAGGCTGCGGCAGTTACTAAAGGTGGCTCAGATTGGTAACATTACATTGTATTGACCCCTTGCACCAACGGCACATGCAGCTACTGCTGCCACCCTCACCCCCTCTATAACACACGCCGAAGTTTGTGTACATCTATCAACCTTTATCTTGTATCGGCCATTTTGTTTTTATCAGATCTTAATCAATGTAGCCGATACCAAGGAAGGAGGGGGAATGTGGGTGTTTTCATGTGTAAGACACGATTATAGATTGTTACACGGTAGTAGCCTCGGCTTGATAGACGTCGAATGTTAAAAGTTATTTATAGAATTAGTGTTATCCATAAATTAGTGTACACGTTGGTTGGAAAAGAGATCCATTTGACTGTTTCACGCACTTTAAAACTCAAACGATTTTCGAGGCGCAACCATCTTGATAAATTTATTTCCATATAATGCTCCACGCCTGAAGTGAAGTTCAATTTTGCTCCATTTGGGTTTGGATTTGAAATTCTAAGCCATTGTTGAGATTTCGACTGAGATTGTTACGAAAAACGGTGCGTCAAAATATCCCTCATCCATGAGCTCCAGATTGTCTTCAGAATAAACACTTAAGGATTGTGCTAAGAAAAATAACTGCTCAAATACGTCACAACAAAAAGGCTAAATACTCCAACTATACTTGTTCAACTTCCCAGCTCAAGATCTGTAATCCTAATTAAATTGACCATCCAATAGAAAACAGAATTATTGAAGAACTGACAAAACAACAGTTTACCAATATATCTTTATCAAACACCAAAAATTAAAAAGGTGAAGTTCATCACTATTTGTTTACAATCTGTTTCTGTATCCTCCACTTTTTCCCTCTTCCTTTCGTTTTCAATGACCGTTGCTGCTTCCTGGACAAACCATCTTCCCTCCATCTTATTCCAGCAGATTGAAGGAGTGACATCGGGGGTGTGATCGGCAAGCCTTCCCGCACAATCCGACGCACTCACACAGTAACTCCTTCATGGCGTGGTGTAGCAGGTATGAGGAGTGAGGCGGGCACCACTGCAGACAGGGAGCTCGCATATAGCAAATAATTGGTCGTCGCACCTGCCATCGATCCATTGACCTTTACTCCACTCGGCTTGGGATTGGGCTCCACAGTCTTCACCATCAATTCCATAATCATTTGGCTCTCCTTGCTTCCAATTCTCATAGGCGTTGGTCTCACCCTTCAACGGACAGTGCTGCCACTTTCCCTCCTCCTCGATGTCATTACAACCAATCCAGAGACCGTCATTAAATGTCGGACCATGTTCTTTCAGGAATAGTTCCCATATGTAATCCTGTTCGGATTGTGAGTTTGCGACGGCCAGGTTTGCTCGTGACTCGGCACAAGTGCGATTTGCTTCGTACCAATCCATCCTGTCCCTTATAATGAAGTAACATGACTCCCTGTATCGGTGCCAACCAGGAGGGCAGATTTCAGCCAATAGACGGCCACAGTAGAAGCCAAGAACAAGACTTAACGCTTGAAGAACTAAACGCATCTTGTAAATTCCCTCAAAATGCTAGTAATTGATTGTAAGACAGAAATGATTTGACTATTTGAACTGTTTCCAGACCATTACAGTCGCCAGACGATGACGGACTAAATGGCGAACAGTTCTCAACCAAAGTCCAGAACAAGTCACAAAACTTAAACGCTATCTCGTAATTTTCTAAAAATGTATGAAATACTTCGTAACACAGAGAAATATTTCAGTATTTGGAATAATCCCGAAACTGTTACCGTTTGCAGACGGCTATTGTTGAAACGACTTACTGACTTGGCTATTTTCAGTGGTATATTGGTGGTGTTGTTACTCGAACCAAATTTAAACCAATATTGAATTCGCAGAGAGGCATTCCAAAAACGGTTATTATATTACAACGTAACGGGTGGTCGTGTTTCCAGGCCAACAACTAAACATAAACAACGAAGACAAAATAAATTAATTATCGGTCAAATATACTGCAGAGCCACACATCACAACCGCCGAGTAAAATCGATATAGGCCTATTATAATTTGTAAAGGGTGAACTTGAAGAAGTCACGTTTATTCTAGACAATTAACACTAGCATTTAATCATATGCGTATAATCAAAGTGATTACACAAGAACTACTCAGACCATGTCATATCAGAATAGCCAGGTAAAAAAACAACACATAGACAAAAACAAGAACAAAAAGAATACGGGGAAATTCTAACATGATATTTATTTTAAATAAATGAAAAAAAATTATAAATAAAATAGAAAATAAAATAAAATTTTAATTCAAATATTTGTATGTGTTTTTTAAGTGTATATTATCAAATGTATAAATAAAAATAAAAGTAAATGTGAACGAGAGTAAGACCTATAGAGTACAAAGGGGGTAAAATTGGTGCTTAGTCGTGGTTACGGCCATAAGTTTGCAATTCGTCCAAACAAACCGTAGTAACAAAAATCATTGACGCCAAGAGTCTTAAACGCACAGAATTTATTTTTCGAGATGCATCATTGTAAGTTCATTCAACCATTCATTAAATGTTTATTTAAAAATCAATTTGCAACCATATGGCACAATTTAGTGATTAAAAGGAAACACACCAAATACATCACAAGAAACATTCAAAACTATAAAAAGTTACATTCATCAAATTACATTCAACATTAAAGGCGAATTGCACAACAATATTTATATAAACATCAAACATCAATTATTAATATTGAACTTTTTTTTAATCTGAGGGAACCAATTTAAAAGCTTCTGAGATGAAGAAACAAAATATGCTTCGACATTTAATAATTGTATATGAAAAGGATTATTGCTGTGGAGGTACCTCTTTGTGAGCCATATAGGGGTTGTAAGTTTATTTGAGTGATTCAGAACCCGGTTGTGTTAATGATACCCTCTATTTGTTGGTAGACATTGACGGAATTGCTCTGATTTGAAGAGTGAACTGGCAAATGAATTGTGGAAAAAGATCTCATATCGAAGAGGTAGCATCTTTCAGTGCAGTTTCCTAATGAGTCTCAGTGCTTCTGGACAAACCATCTTTACTCCAGCTTGTTCTAGCATATTGAAGGAGTGACAACGGGGGTGTTGTCGGCAAGACTTTCTCCACGATCCAACGCCCTTACCCAGTGTGCCTTTCATGGCGTGGTTTATAGCTGGCACTATGGAGTAAGGCTGGCTTTACTGTCAGTCAGAGGGCTGACAGGGAGCTCCCAAACTGCGTATAGTTGTGGCAGTATCAAGACTAATCATCCCACCGGCCAGCACAAGTAGATCACATCGCCCCCTGCTGTTGGAAAAAACTGCGCTTTTATTTAAGACAAATCCTGTTCATGATCTATCCTCGCGGAAATTTATCTCTGCAAATTTTTTTTATTTTTATTTTCTTGATTTATTTTAAACCGCATCACCACTAGTTGTGTTTCATCAGCTGACATGCCATCTTCCCTTCAATCTTACTTCAAACCTCTTTTTTCGATCATTCTACAGCTCTGAAGACACGCCACACTTTTAATTAAGTAGTGGATGCTGGAAATATGTTTCTGCAAAGCTCAGTAGTTTTCATTGTCGTAGATATTCTTAGCGGCCATTTGCTGATGATCGCAGTTGTTTAGCAGGTAGGAATGACATCAGGGGGGTGTGATCGGCAGTCCTTCCCGCACGATCACGAGCTCTTACCCGGTAGCTCCTCCATGGTGTGATGGAGCAGACACCGAGGTGTGAGGCGACTGTTTTAGACGGGGAGTTTGCAGACTGCATAAGGGGTATTTTGGATGCAGTTTTCATCATCCCATTGATTGACGTGTAGATCGATGCACTAAAAATCAAGCCGGGTGGCGGAATCTTGCCTATACTCAAAGAACGATATTCTCGAAATCACAAATCTGTTGTAAATTGGCTCGCTGATTTTGTTACCTGTTTGGTCGTCCTTTGAATAGTCATATTTACGGACGTATTGATTGCAAATGGTAAAGTTTGGCGATGCATTTGCGTTGGTTCCAAACTAACTATAGCCACCGCTGACGTCACGAGTCCTTTGTCGCGCAGTTTGTTTGACCTCGCGTTTTTCAGATTTTGGGCTTGGAGTGTTTCGAGGAACAGACAGTTTTACCATGTTTTATTGTGAGGTAATGGTTCATAATAGCTTTTTCTATTTTTGGGGGACTCCATCTACTGGAAACATTCACAAACGAAATATTTCAGAGCATCCTAGAGACGCTCTTAAGAATTTGATTTCCCGTGACAATCAATGCGAGGCAAAAACCAGCCAGCCCAACCGCCGAGTAAAATCGATTTCTTTTTGAACCGTTAGTTGCTGACGTTTCAGGAGCCATATTGGTCATTACCTTGCTATATAGTAATATAAACAACTTATACACGCAATATGAATAATCAAAGTCACCATTTAAGTCAAATGTTTTGCTCTATAATTAGACCTCTTTGTTATTCCGTCTGTTTGAATGAGAGAACGTGCGGTACCGTGTTCCACGTCTGTTTGGGTCTGCGGCCTGAAAGCAATAACGACATTGTTATTGATGGACATCACAATGAGCTTTGCTACATTCATAGATTCAAATAAAGTTTTGGACGAACGGATTCTTTCACTTTCCAAATATTAGCCAAGAGGGAGAAACGGCAAACGGCTGAAACAATTCCTAAAGAAGTGATATTTGATCTTCCTGTAAAATGTGCTCAGTACTTCGTTAAGTTGAAACCTCCGTCCTTTAAAATCCAACAGAAGTAGACGGCAAGAGACAAAATGACTGCTCACCTTGATTTCATTCAGCAGATGTTGCTGAATGGTTGCAGCTTGAACCAAATAATAAACATTTTTGAAAGTAAATTAACCGATTTTATTGCATCGTTTCTTTTTAGGAAGCCGTTTTGTTTCAAGACCGTAAATTCTTTTGTATGCATAATTCATCTTTGTTTACGAGAAGGCTGCCTTATATCACGTGGCGTTCAATGCATAAAGTACAACAACTGAATAAAGTCACGTCTTGGATACGCAGACTTTGAATTTAATGAACATTTATTAAAATCACTATAAGAAATAGAGAGTGAAGGGGTAAGAGGTTACATTTAAAGTTGAGCTGCTTTTGTACCAAATGGTTTTTGCCTTTTTTGTAACCATAACTCTTTTCAATGAACTGGTTATGCAAATTTATTGGATATTTATATAAAGGCATTGTCCTACGTGATTACAATTATGACTCGTAAATTCCCCTGTGTGGTGTGTTACATTCAGTTTAATCTAAAGTGATCACAATAGCTCCACTGCTGTGATTATTATGGTTATTCTATATATGTAGATAATAGAGTGCATTTATAGTCAGTCTTTAATATTTTAGAAATTAGCAAGTGTTCGAGATTTCCTTGCCTCCTTTGCAAACTAAACAGTTTGCTTAAAGTTCAACTACAATGGATCCTGACAGTGCCAGTACTTGCCAACCATTCCCCCAGTTCAAAGCGACGTTGATGATTCGTGGTGTCGTTATTTCAGATACATTGGAATAGATCTTGCTCCTTAAAACTATACAAAATTAACACCTCTGCTTCATTAGGATACACTGATGGATCTACTAATTAATTGAGTCTAATTAAGCTTATTCTGATGAGAATGGTTGGAGTCTGATCAGAACTTGACACTTCGCACGTAAATCAACGTCCATACTAGACAGGTATATGTACACCTAATGTGCAGAACATGTTTAAAAAAATTACCAATAAAAACGTGGTAATTGTGCTGAAAATTTCAAATTCATCATAACGCAACAACTAAACTTTAACTTGTTGGTGTAATTGCCAGGATACATCAAGATCTGAAGTCAAAATTAAAATGGACCATCCAATAGAAACAGAGCTATTGAGTATCTGACAAAAACAATATTAACCAATATATCTTCATTAAACACCAAGAATTAAAAGTGTAAACTTTAGTAATATTATTAATATCAGTCCCAATGTCGTCCATTAACTCCTTCACCCGTAATTTAATGACTCTCGCTTCTTCCATGAAAAACCATCTTCCCCCAGTCTTGTTCCAGCAGATAAAACTAACAAATGATGCATAAATGGCACCAGACTATATTCTAATGAACCATCAGGCTGTGCCTGTATTGGCGAATGCAGGCTGCGGCAGTTACTAAAGGTGTCTCAGATTGGTAACATTACATTGTATTGACCCCTTGCACCAACGTCACATGCAGCTACTGTCTGCCACCCTCGCCCCCTCTATAACACACGCCCAAGTTTGTGTACATCTATCAACCTTCATCTTGTATCAGCCATTTTGTTTTTATCAGATCCTAATCAATGTAGCCGATACCAAGGAAGGAGGGGCAATGTGGAGTTTTTCATGACACGATTACAGAATAGTACACGGTAGTATCCTCGGCTTGATAGACGTCGATTGTTAAAAATGTTATTTAAAGAATTAGTGTTATCCATAAATTAGTGTACACGTTGGTTGGAAATGAGATCCATGTGACTGTTTAACGCACTTCAAAACTCAACCAATTTTCGAGACGCAACCATCTTGATAAATGTATTTACATATAATGCTGCACGCCTGCAGAAGTGAAGTTCAATGTTGCTCCATTTGAGTGTGGATTTATAATTCTAGGCCAGTGTTGAGATTTGGACTGAGATTGTTACGAAAAACGGCGCCTCAAAATAAGCTTTGTCCATGAGCTGCAGATTGTCTTCAGAATAAACACTTTAGGATTAAGCTATGAAAAATAACTGTTCAAATACGTCACAACAAAACAGCTAAATACTCCTACTACTTGTTAAACTTCCCAGCCGAATCAAGATCAGGAATCCTAATTAAATTGACCATCAAAATAGAAATCAGAATTATTGAAGAACTGACAAAACAACAGTTTACCAATATATCTTCATCAAACACCAAGAATTAAAAATGTAAAGTTCATCATTATTTCTTTTTCAATCTGTTTCTGTATCCTCCACTTTCTCCTTCTTCCTTTCGTTTTCAATGACCGTTGCTGCTCCCTGGACAAACCATCTTCCCTCCATCTTATTCCTGCAGATTGAAGGAGTGACATCCGGGGTGTGATCGGCAAGCCTTCCCGCACGATCCGACGCACTCACACAGTAACTCCTTCAAGGCGTGGTGTAAGCAGGCACTGAAGAGTGAGGCGGGCACCACTGCAGACAGGGAGCTCGCATATAGCAAAGTAAGTGTAGTCGCAGTTGACGTCGTTCCATTGACCTTTACTCCACTCGGCTTGGGATTGGGATCCACAGTCTTCACCAATTCCATAATCATTTGGCTCTCCTTGCTTCCAATTCTCATAGGTGTTGGTCTCACCCTTCAACGGACAGTGCTGCCAGTTTCCCTCCTCCTCGATGTCATTACAACCAATCCAGAGACCGTCATTAAATGTCGGACCATGTTCTTTCAGGAATAGTTCCCATATGTAATTGTGTTCGGATTGTGAGTTTGGGACGGCCAGGTTTGCTCGTGACTCGGCACAAGTGCGATTTGCTTCGTACCAATCCATCTTGTCCCTTATAATGAAGTAACAAGACTCGCCGTATCGGTGCCAGTCAGGAGGGCAGATTCCAGCCAATAGACGGCCACAGTAAAAGCCAAGAACGAGACTCATCACTTGAATAATACGCATCTTGATATTTACTAAAAATATTTGAAATTGATCGTAAAGGAAAAATGAGTTTGGGAGCTGATCCTTTTCCAAACCGTAACCGTTGCCAGACGATGATGGACTAAATGGCTTCCTGTTTTGGTTCCACCACAGGGTTATAATTACAACGTTGAAACTGTTGTATTGATCTGGTATCTTTCAATGGAGTTGCGTCAGTGTTTCCATGGAAACGGCTTGATGAAAACCACGAGATCTTATGAATCCAACTTTTCCCGACAATAAATTCCACACAATACCAGCCTGCCGTACCGACGGGTGAAATCGATTTTATTTTAAGCTGTTATTTGATGACTTTGCAGTCGCCATTGAATTATCGGTTTTGCTCCGTAAAGTTGTACATTAGATTTAAGATTTAATTTCAAAAGGGCAACAAACACTACGGTACCATTCAGTGCTTATAAATGCTGATAAAGACCTCATGTGTTTAAAGGCACTGTACACGTTTGGTAATTACACAAAATATATATTGGCATAAAAACCTACTTGGTAACCAGCAACGGAGAGCTGTTGATAGTATAAAACATTGTGAGAAACGACTCCCTCTGAAGTAACATAGTTTTTGAGAAAGAGGTAATTTCTCACTCAAATAATAAAAGAATTCATGCATGAAGTCTTTTATTACCATATGAAAGCACACAAAGTAATACAACAAGGGTGTTTTTTCTTTCATTATTCTCTTGCAAATTCGATGGCCAATTGAGCCCAAATTTTCACAGGTTTGTTATTTTATGCATATGTTGGGATACACCAAGTGAGAATACTGGTCCTCGACAATTACCAAACGTGTTCAATGCCTTTAAGGAACATGTCTTCTTCGAATTGGGCGCATTTGGCTTTATTTTGTCACATTTTTGACTCCTCAAATTGACGGATCCTGTTAGTTTGCTAAGTAAAGGGGAACTAGACAATTTCGAGGGATAGTTCTGTGAATCATTATATTCTACATTTTAAACATCTTTCCATTCAACCATATTTAATTTCAAACGGATTTTTTTACAGTCAATAGTGCCCATTCCGAAGTTAATGTTTCCCTTGATAAACATATAATACTCTCATTCATTAGTTACTGCTGATGTCTGTATCACTGACTCATTGGTGTCCTAAATTGACCGAGGACAAACCTGGCGGAGCACAGTCCCGTCGGTACGGGGATTCACTATATTATAATACAGTGCGCCACCATTATCCATGTTTAATTCTTTTATTCACACGAACAGTTTAAGAGTTTTGCTGAGAATCGGATGTGTTTGCATTGTTTAATTAGGAAACATCTTGTTAATAAAAGATAATTTTAACTTCGTGTCCAGACAAGCCGTCATCAAAAGCTTCATTGACACCAAGAGTCTCTTAAAAATAGTGCACAATTTCTTCTATACAGGTACGCAACATTGTGAGGTTGAACTGATTGTGGAATTCAATTTAACAGATCCAAGATGTATAGCATCTTTCATTGTCGTTTTGTAGTGGGCCTTGCTGCTTTCTGGACAAGCCTTATTCCTCCATCTTGTTCCAGTAGATTAAAGGAGCGACCTTTGTGCATACCGACAGGGCTACTTCGTAAAAACGCTTTTTGTTCTCAATTGTTCTCATCAATTGTCATGAGTACTACTTCGTGAAAAGGAACATTTTCTGTATCGTAAAAAAGTTGCCAATGATAATTAGCGTAATAACTTATAAAGGTAAAGCTCTTATGAAGCCTTGAAACTTCATGAAACTGTAAGCCTTGATAAATAATGTAGGCCTACACACACGTAAAAAATAAAAAAGACTCGAAACAAAGTGTGTTTTACGTGGAGTGCTAATTCGTGCATGGTGTATCTGGTGAATTGTTACACCATACCGTTGTCATGAGATGAGAAACCAAAATGGCTGCCTACTTTGGCTCTTCCCAGAAGGATGTAGTTGCAACGTTGAAGGTTGAACCATTCATAAACCGCCATTGAGTGTTACTAATAAAATTCACGATCAAGGATAAATTGAAGTATAATATTGCAGTGCCATTATGCCAGCGTTGCCATCACAATTCCACCTCACACAACCGTCGAGTAAAAATCAAAACAGAAAAATATGAAGTTAAAAAAAAATTAATTATGAAATTACGATGGCCGTCATCTTTTCACAAAACCTAGTAGGGATCAAAACATTGTAGCCCTGTATGTAAGCTTTCTAATGGTATATAATGTGATGAGGATTATGAGAAGTAAGACATAAATGTTACTGCAAAACTGCACCACATACAAAATTCACCCAAACAGACCTTGGTGTAAAGGTTTAAACTGTTATTTTCGTACGCTGCAGTCGCCATGTTGGCTAGATTCACTTAGCAAGTCTATGCGTGCAGATACTTAAAATCACGTTTTAAAAGAAGGGGCCATACATTGTTTACATTTCAAACCTTTGAGTTTGTGTTACATCGTTGCTTTGAATAGAGGAATTCCTTTCTCCGTGTCCAATGTGTAATTAGCTTTGCAAAAACCTCTATTAAAAATTGAGCAATACTGACTTTTAATTAAAGATTTAAACAATCGGTTTCATAATTAACAACTTTAATTTTTTGAACAAAACATCGACGACGGCAAGAACTTGTAATCATTTCATATTATGATGAATATTTATTTGAGCAAATGATTGAAACCATTTCAAAAAAATAGCTTTTAGTCGATCAAATTTTACAATAAATTGTTTTACTTTTCTAATTGGGGTAATTCTTTGTTAACAAACAATAACGCATCTTTTCTTTTGATTCGAAAAGTGCATTTCTCTTTCAGCATGTTGTGAAAAGAATTAATTGTTAACTTTCACATGCTCATTTCATATGAAGGTGAATATAGGTTAATATAGCACTGAACCTTTGGCTTTTTAATTTGCTTGTGTTTTTTATTCTTACGTAAGAAGTTAACAATGTTGACATGTGGGTGGTATGGGCTTCGTTGGTCGGTCTGGCTTTCATTTCCCGAAAACTTGTCAAATTGAAACGTGGCATGTAGGTAGAGATTAATGGCTTTCATTTCTAACGAATTGTGAACAGGGACGTTGCCGTATTGAATTGTGTTCTTTGAACTTGATTGCATTGTAGTGGTGGATTTTTTGAAGTACTGGTAGTCTTTTTGTGGCACGCAACTTAACGATGTGAAGAGTGGCTTGTATGTTTTCTCGTTTGTGGCTTTCATTTCTAACATTGGAGGGGGGTGCTGGCTTGCTTACTGATTGATGTGTTGCTTCTTTTTCATTGTGGGAAGTTTATTTGTACACTGGTTGTCTCATGATGGTCAGCAACATAGTCGATTTGAGGAGTATAGATGGGTTGTGGCGGTTTATCGCCATGCTGATGTGGCAAGTGGCTTGTAGTTTTAGTTTGGTGTGTTACTGGCCTCATTTTCTAGGATGAAGCGGTACACTGTGGTGAATGATGGTCACACTTGCTCACACAGTCCACGTGTGTTTTCGGATGATGAGTCGCGATGGCCCACGGTGCAAAAGATTTCGGCCACGGTGTGTTCGGATGAATCTTACAGTCTGAAACTGTGTTACTCGGCCAGTTACAAGGTGCATCACAATAGGGGACGGCGTACCTTAAATTTCTGGCGGGGAAAAAATGGAAGGATCAGACAAAAATGGGCTTCTCAAAAATGCCAAGAAGCAAATCAAAATTTGAAGTTATACATTTGATTGTCTTTTGATATAAGATTACATACACCTTAGGAAGAACCGTGTTCGATAAGGAACTGGGTCAGTACGAACTAAGTTGGGTCACTTACGATTGTCAACAGTTGAAACCCTTGATAGGACCTACAAACGATTCCAGCTCATGTTCAGTTTCTGGTTTAATTTTTTTTTTTTTTTTTTTTTTTTTACTTTAACTGTATGTCAATAAAGCGCTGAGATAAGGCACGTAGGCACGCCCAGCTTTGCTCCAGCTGATCCGTGTGATAGGTCCGGAGTTCAAAAAACTTTGAACTTACTCTGCGGCCCTGTTGCGGTGCTGATGTTCATCACCGAGGTCCTTCTTGAACTCGGGTTGGGCTGATGACGACAGGAAGGGCGCCACCTTGCATGTGTTTCTCCCTTTGTATGAGGCGTGTACTCGTCCCCACCGTTCTTTTTCAGTAGTCATTGTGACTGGGTTTTAATTAACGAGGCCAAACTCTCGTTCACCAGGTCATACTACTTTGGACCCTGCCCCTGGAGAGAAAAACGAGTTCATGAATCAATTATATTCTTTCTTTCTTTTTTCAAATGCGGTCAAAGTTAATTCCAACCAGTGTTGTCACAAACTCTCTACAAAGTTTAACCTCAATCGGTCATTGGAGTCACGAGAAAATAGTGAAAACTCCATTTATGTTTGCATTGCTTTCAAACATCAGATTTTGAACTCGCCGGATCAAAATAATTATTTTTCTCAGTTCTAAAAACTTTAGCATTGTTCCAGCAAAACTACATGGGACGTTTTCCACCATGACCATCTTTAAGTAATGTAAATTATGTACAGATCTGTGAACAAGATTTACATTTTCAATCTTACCAATGTTGTGCACAACCTTAACAGCAGAAGTGTTTGTTTATCACTATCATTGGGTTGGAAAATATTGGGTGAAAAAGCGGCTGCAGTAAGATCGAGGTCAAGTGTGCAGCAAAACAAACCCAGCGTGGTCGCACTAAACAAACAAAAACAATTTTCGTATCCTCGGCAGGAAGTAAAATAGAGTGACAACAGAAAATGCAATCAATAAATTGGTTTGAAAAGTATGTTACCTGATCAAAGTTAGTTAGAAGACACAACTTGACATTATCATCCCGAAATTACAAGGTTGAAAATTTCAAATGAACGAGTCCGCAGGATTGTGACACCGGCCGCCTTCAGAAAAGATTTCACGGGGCTCAGTGACTTGTGTGGACGGCGGACCAGCTGCGTTGAAGCCACGGTGTTATGTTATCCTCGATTAATTTTGTTTATTGGGTCCTGGAATTTGTGAGACCTTGGAGTGGACTTTGAAGTGTTGTTTTTATGTGAGCTGCGTGGAGTTGCATTGATTACTGTTTTGTTGCTATCCTTAAATTCGATATTCGATTAACATAAAATTATGTGATTCTTCTCAAAACTAGAAGTGTTTGGGTTTACGGTCGGATTTATTCCATCAAAGAGAAATCAGCATCCTCGAGTCGTCTCTGTTTTGTAAGAATAACAGCAATAACTTTGCAAAACAATTTTGGGAAATTATTTTTTCCCCCAAAAAGGTTGACAATCACTGTGACGTAATAAAGCGTTCGCGTCTAAAGTCTGTGCTGCTTGAGTCTTGTTTCTCCCGTATCTTGATTTTTAGGACCAACTTTTATTGTCTAAGGGCAATTTCACAGAGCTTTTAAGCAGAAAATTATGTTTAGCAAATTGTTTGCTGAGCAGAAATCAACCGGGAACCAGTCACAAACAATACTCATCAATGGTATAATTGGCTGGCAATAATGTTTAAGTGCAAACATATTATTTTTGTGCTGAACAGCTTTATGAAATTGGTCCAGTAAATGGCATACCACAAAGAAAACTAAGTGTAGGCAAATCTGCTTAGCAGAAAAGGTTAACCAGTCTGTATGCTGTGCATGCATTGTACGTTGCTGGTGACTGGTTCCCTGTTAATTTTAGCTTAGCACATACAAATTGTAGTCGTTCTTTTACTCGACGTACTTTTATTCATGAGTATAGGCCTACTCAGCAATGAGTGAGCGACAACGACGATAATACAAATCATGCAACTTTAAAATAGTTATTGAAAAAACGCACTCAGCACTAATGACGTCACACTTGCTCAAATTACCTGGCTGTCAGACAAACATTCCACCACTCTTTAATAACCGATCACCGCATCATTGGAGCAGGCAGTATATGTGAGGAAACATAAAACTTGGACAGTACGCACGCCTATGTTTGTAAATTTTGACACGTTTGTCTGAGATCCGGGTACTTTAGCTTCTAATTTTAGCACAGTGCGGTGTGCTACCGCCGTATTGTAGCAACAACAGAAAATAACACACACAAACGACACAAGGTTTTCCGGGCTATTTCCATTGTCATTTTTTCAATCTGATGCCCCCAAAATAATGCTCTTCTCTGGTGTTACATCTTATTGATGGTTATTGTCAGTAAGCTGCATTGTGCAATAGACCTTATGCATTGACGTCACCAAGCCGCCATCTTAGAGGTAAACTGATGATGAAACAATGGAAACGCGCTGATTTGTACGCGCGGCGCACAGGACTGGCCAATGAACATCTTCCTTTTGACCTCTAGGTGAGGGCGCCCTACTCAAATGACGTCATATGCATAAGGTCTATAGAGAGGTTGCGTGACCCCGCAAAAAGTTCGCTGAGGGCGCCGTCGGCCATGTTGAGTACTACTTCGGTTGCTACGAGTCGTCTGCTCCAGCAGCAGACGCGCGTTTGCAACCGAGAAGGCTTTTTCGACAGACAAATTTGGTGAAGGTTTTCCTTCAGTGTTTTATTTGGTCTGTTAATTAAATAATAGAACAATGAAAGTTGATCAGGGCAACATCAAGTACATATTAACTCTGGATAATGCAAGTCAACGCCGATACTGCGAGAAAATACAACGAATAAACAACAAAGATCCGTACGAATTAAAACCTGCCGACTGGTCTTCAAACATTGAACTTTTCGCAGCAGTGTCTTACCCAGATATTATTAATTACTTACTCTATGTTAAGAGTGCATACACTTTAGAGGAATTCAGATCGTTTAAGTCCCTTGATGCATACAACCAGTTTTTATCTGGATGGGTGACGAACGTAAAGGTGCACATCGAGGGAAATCTGCACTTGCATACGGCAAAGGTAAAATTGTTAGTAAACAAACTTTGGAGTTGTATCGTAGACGCCCTATATTGTATCTTTTTAAACTCTTGATGCCGCCCTTGTGGACTGCAAAACATTGTTAGTTACATGATGATATAGGGACGTGCGGTGATAAATACCGGAAAACACTGTACCACCACTGCCGAACACTAAAACAGTTACTGAGGACAAAGCTTACTGGCTGCCAGCAGCCTCCAAGAAGGCAAGAATAATTAAAACTACTCTTAATAATACTGGTAACTGTTTCTGAGTAACTGCAATTTGGATAGGATGAGGTAGTAATGAGCTCAGTCAGCATGATCAAAACTTACTTTTGGATAATGATAAACAAACACTCCTGACAAAATATTAATCGTTTTATGGTATGCCAGTTTTAATCTTCAGTGGCAAGTAAGTTAGAAAAATTATTTATTTATGTCATACGTGTATTTCATGTAGGTTCCATTTTCTGAGGTGAGATTCATGGATTTTCGGTCCGCAAAGAAGAGGAAATCTGATCTGGACCAAGGACACATTCATGATCTGCACACTGACAAGCTCGTACCTGGCAAAAAGAACTTGGGCAGCAAGCCTTCAGAAAAAGAAAAGGAAGAATTACTACAGCAAATATACCAAGCAGAACCCAGGCAGCAGCATTGACTGTAGCAAAGAAATACTGCAAAAACCTTGCACCAAAGTATACCGAACTTCCACCCCGAATGAGCAGTCTTCGGAGTACAAGTTACAACACTCTCACATTCAGTGAACTCTTAACAAAATGTGAAGATGTTTTTCACAATCTTCCAAGTATAACTGCAACTATGGTGCAGAATGTAGAGCAGATAACCAGAAATCAATCTGAGTCCTCAGATTGGTTCACTCACCGGGCAGGGAGAGTCACAGCTTCAAAAATGAAGGCTGCCTGTTCAACTGACCCGGCAAATCCATCCGTGTCTTTAATCAAGGCCATCTGCTATCCCACAGAATCAAAGAGGATTTAGCACAAATTCATAATATGAGCTCAAAACCCCAAACTGAAAAAAAGTACCAAAGTCTCATTCCAAAGGTTCTGGTCACAAAAGTATATAATATATCAACATTTTAATTTTAAGTTGTACATTAAAACCAATAGTAGTGATTTTGAAAAATATGCATAATATATTAAGATTTCTATAAAATTTATATTTTATATTATTTATATCTTTACATTGTAATTAATACATTAAGTCTGAAAATAACTGTCCTGCTTACATGTAAGTTCTACTAGGGGCTGGGTAGGAAATCAGCCTGCTCTCTTTAGCTGCATGTAAGTGAAGTTACAAGAAGTCTCTGCTTTATCCACTAAGCTAAAGTAGTAAGTAGTCCAGACCGATTTCCTACCCTGGCCTGATAGAACTTTAGAATCGAAGGACAGTTCTTTTCAGAATTAAAGTCTCCTCCAACCAATCTACATTGTATAAAGCAAGTCAATACAAACAAATCACATAGTAATATTGCAAACCAAATTAATAGCCTTATACAACTGTAAAGTGTTATTAATTGTACATGTACACTGATGTCAACAAGTATACATTTATGTTTACAATTACACAGCTTTTGTAAATTTGAAGTCATCTTGACGTGTATGCAATAAATAGCCTACTGTTCGCTGCCTCAAATGATGTACATTGTACATGTTGTACTGATGTTTTTTCAAAGCACAAAGTTGGTATGCAAAACAAGTTATTGAAATTCAGTAATGAGCCTTTTCAGTTGTCAGATGGTGTACTGTAAGTAATATTGCAAATCTTCAAATAAGAGTGGGTGGTTCTAAAAAAAAAAAACACCTGAAACTCTATTCATGATGGTTATTTCAATGGGACAACTGAAGGACATGCGTTAGTTAAGCTACAGCATACCCTTGCAATTTTATCAATGGGTGCATCTGTCTGACCAGCTCTACGTGTTACAAGTTCCATCGGTAGGGGTCCACCTAATATCTTATACTTTTGCCTTACAGCACCAATTACTCTCTCAATATGTATTCTTACATTTGCAATTTTTCTTGTTTCCTCTACTTCAAGTGCAGATAGCTGTTTCTTTCCCTTAGTGAATGCTGGAATTGCTAATCTGGCACAATAAAACCCAACACTTTCTGCAATGTCAAAACCTCGATCAGCTAGCACAACATCTCCTTTTATTAAGTTGTCTAAAATCCCACTATTTTCTGTCAAATGTTTATCACTGACTCTACCTCCCCAGGCTTTTGAAATAAAAGATATAATACCATGTGGCGTTATGCCTATTAGAAATTTCACTGTATTGTGATGCTTATAACTTGACCAAGTCATAGCTCTTGCCAATAAATTACTTGGACGATCTATAAATATTTCAAAACAATCAATAATAGTTGCTACTTTGTCACCAAATGCTCTCATGAAATCACAGGGAACATTTGTTCTAAGAAGTTCCCTTTCAGGCCACACGATGAGATGACTTAATCTTAAATCCATCATATCTATCCACTTATCAAATATACGACAAGCACTAACCATTGAGATATTAAACCTGTATGCAAGATCTTGAAAGGCCAAGTTCAAACGTAATCGCATCATAACTAAAACAAATTCTTGGAATTGTGAAAGAGCATTTCTATGAGATGTAGCTACATGTGGTGCGATAAAATTGAAGATTGACATCATTAGGGCCAGATTTGTAAGACCAGTATAAAATTTTACTTTATCATCATTTGCAAAAAATGTGTCATCAATTTTGTGATGTGTTTCTTTTTCGCGATATTCATACAGCTGCTGTCGTAGTTGAAGCATGTCATCCTCACTTTGACTCATAGCATGCATTGTTATGTCTGTGTTGAGAGTTTGGTCGGCCATACCTGCTGTCTCGGGCAAGTTAACTCTTTCCACCACTTCACTGGAATCATGACTGTTTTCCATAACTGTATTAAATGAGAAATAAGTACAGTAAAGGGTATCAATTCAGAGGCATACATCCATGTTGAAAAGAGGGGGGGGGGGTGTTAATTCTGAAGTTTTTGTATTAAAATTTCCAGTGTGAAAAAACACACGCTTATCGTTTATTTTTATTTGTCTAGGCAGACCCAATATGGTATTATAGTGCATGTTATTTTGAGACAAGATATTTCCCATTTTTGCCTGTGGGGGGTGGGGGTGATCCTATTGAAAGTGGGGGGGGGGGGTATATTATTACATTTAAATGTACATCCCTTGTAATTGATGCCGGTTTCTTTGTTGTCTATTTGTCATATAATTGTGCAGAATTTGTGGTTTGTTTTGGGACTGGAAAGGAAGTTCAAACTCAAGTATCATCTCTAAAAAATCTAAAGACTTTCAAAAAAGTCAATAATCTTGGCAGCTATAGGCCTAAGTGTGCGTACATATCCGTAAAACAAATGCAAAAATTTAGGGCAGCTGAGTGTTAAGCTTTATTGTTTCTATAAGATAGTGATGTCTATATGTTCCCTTTTTCGTTTAAATTTAATTTTAAACTTCCTCAGAAACCAGAGGGTTAGGTTAACTGCAAGAAAATTGCTACAAAATTATGTTACCTTCAAATTCATGTTGTTTATCATCTCTTGACACTGTGGATGATGTTTTCACTGTGTCCGGTCTTTTTAAGCGACTTCTTCTTTGTCGTCGAGATGCTCTCTCCAAAGACCATTTCAATGTTTCCTCATTAAATGTACAAGTCTCCAAGTTACGTTTTGGACTCCAGTCTGGGTTTGTTGTGTCATACAGTGCTGCTGGTTTTCCTGCAAAGCAAAACACACATCAAAAGAAATGTACAATTTGTCTACAGTACATCACTAGTAGTACTACTAGTACTACTACTAGTAGTACTAGTAGGAGTTAAGTTATAAAGAGTAGAAAAAAGAAGTTGTAGTTAATCATCATCTGAATTTCAGAGGATGTAATTCACTTTCACTTCATTCAGCTTAAAAATGGCCATAAACAAAACAGTCAGACATGGTGACGGTCAGACCATGGAGCATCAGACAATCATAATTTTCTCACCACCATTGACTTTATTTTCTCTCAATCAATTTCTCAACTTCATGACTTACCACTAACAAAGTGATCACTACAAACACGAACGTTGACCAAACTGGACTCTGTAATGTCTGTTCGTCCAATGTTTTTAAGCCATGCAGCCCTCCGATGTTTCGACAGTTCTTCAGATTGTTTGCCTTGGTGCAAAATAATCGACGGTAGCCGAAAAAAAGAAATGCCACGGTCTCGTGGCTTACGATGTTTACACACTGAACACTGGGCCATTATCGTTTTATAACAATAAAAAAACTCAGGCCTGGCGGTTGGTGTCGCTGTTGATTGTTTACACGTTGCTGGCCAGCTGATTTGGTACTCAACATGGCGGCGGGTGTCAAAATCTGACGGTGTGACGTCACGTGAAACCTCTCTATACACAAGTCATTTGAAATAAATATTTTTTTATATTAATGATGGTGGCAATAGAATAAACTCTAAATAGTGAAAAGGAAGTTTCATGATCTCCTTTCCTAAACAAATTAATGTTCTGGAAATGCCATCCGAATTGTTGACAACATGGAATATATAGTCTATATAGAATATATAGGACATCCGACAGAAAACAAATCTAGGGATTTCGACATTCTAATGAAAAACATGCCAAACGCAATTTCTGTCCTTGTTTCATATTTGATATTAAATCAGGATCTCGGATGGCACTTCCAGGTTCCGTTGTCGTAGGGAAATCTGTCCCCCGGAGATTCTGTCCCCCGTTAATGGGAAATTAACTTGGGCTGAAGGAGAATAATTCAAAAGAGGGCGCTATCAGAAAAAGTTCATACACAGTTCACCGTATGGGGAACCAGAATCTCTGGAGGACAGAATCTCCTGCTACACCAGCCAAAGCCACCACCGATGCCATTAATTCGGACATATCCCATGTAATCAATTAGTGGTTTTTGAAACGTCAACTTTCACACTGTTCTTGCAATCTGGACTAGAACCAATTTGTACTCAATTTGAGGGCGGTAAACATGAAGTGCCGTGACGGCAGGCACATGAGCCTTCACTGCGGACATCCGACCAGCTGGGCTCTCGTTGCCTCGGCAGACCCTGCTATACCTCATCCTCGCCATTCCCCTGTGACTGTGTCTGTCTTTGTAGTACATTCCCAGAGCAGTGAGGTAAGCGAAGACTCCGAGGCATAGCAAGGCGATGCCGATGGGCACGCCGGAAAAATCGGCCGTGGTCCCGGTGCTGTTGTCGTCAGTGATCCCGACCACCGTCATCTTCGCACTACTCGGGAGACGCAGCGGAGACGAGAGGATTATCACTGCAGCACCACTTGTCAGCAGTATCGTGCCGACGAAGGTGAATGCCCGAACGAGGTTGTGAAGTATTGATGTATATCGCCTCGTTATGGGTCGTCTAGGGACGACCTGGCTGATGGGGAGGTCCTGGTAAGATTTGGTGGTCGACATTTTAAAGTGCCATAATTTGAACCGTCGTCATCATCATGTGGGTTGATGCTTGTGACAGACCTGAGTAATTTTTTTATAAAGAATAGTACAAAAATAAGAAATATTAGACTAGATAATACCATCCATTGAAAAAGTGTTAACCCAGACGTCCCTACACTTCTGTATCACATAGCATTGAACCAAACAGCACCACCCACGACATACGTAAGTCCCCCCCCCCCCCCCCCCCGCCCTCCCCCCGCGCCCTCCCCCCGCGCCCTCCCCCCGCGCCCAAGTTGGATTGCAAAGAGCAGTACTACACAATTAGTAAACAAAGACTGGCCTGGGCCACAACTAACGGGTTATGTAATGTAGGCCCACACAGCTCGAGATGGATTTTGAATTTTACTTACTTACTTAGGATTGGAGATTGACATTTATAGAAAGCTTTCAAGTATGCCTACCCCGGCATATTCATTTTTTCGGGGAGTTTATTTTACAACTCAAAGTCTCAATATAGGCCCTAACTCTTTCGGAGAAGAAGTTTTTCCTCAAATTTATAAATCCCTTGTGAATCAAACAAATTGACAATTGCATCGGGTTTAAACTTATTACGGTAGCATACATATAATTCACTTACCTCTATTGAATCTATATAGTGGTTTTATTGTGGATATATCACGGTTGTTCAATATTGTGTTCAGTTTAAACTTGTCTGCCCTTGACCCAACTATCTAGTAACTAGAGAGTTGCTGCTAAAAACGTGCAGTATTTATACGCGGGCGTCTCAAGTGGCATTATTCTTACGCCGAGGACCAGAGAGAAGGCGCGCACTGCAACCAAAAACGAAATCTAAATTACTTTTCTTTGTTTTCATGAACGGGATACTTTTAGGCCGTATCCGAATTGGCGGCTACAGCTACGGCTACGGCTGTTGATAAGGGTGTTGCTAAGGACGTCCTATACTTCAATGCACGATGACGCGGAAATCTAGCCGTAGCCGTAGCTGTAGCCGTCAATTCGGACACGGCCTGAATAGACCCCTTGCATATGACATCACACGCTAAAAAAGCGCCCTCACTGAGGCCAAAAAGCGCCCTCACTGAGGTCAAAGGAGGCAGATGATTGGACGATAGGTGTTCTTTGTGCGTAAAATAGTGTGCGTGACCTCAGGGTCCATTTAGCGTTCCGCGTTATGCAAGGGGTCTATAGACCCCTTGCACAACGCGCAGCGCGCATACACGCGCGTCACCTGTCCGCCATTTTGGGTGTCAAAACGTGCACAAAAGGATGGTACACGTGTTTACGCACCAATGCGCGTATTTACGCACCAATGCGCGTCTATAGAACGTTGAAAGTAGTAATAATTAATTGTACATGATTTTAGGTGGTGCAGCACTCACTCCCCTCCGATCCCCGTCCGAAAAGGGAGGAGTTAAAATTGGTTCTATGCCTTCTCATACATAAATAATGTCAAAAAACTGTAAATGAAGTTGTCAACATTCAATTGGCTGTGCTTTTTAAACGCTATAGTAAAATGAAAGGGAGTCTTTGGTATGATTTTTAACAACGAATGAATTTAAAAGTTGTTTATAAAAATGATGAGTTTTCGGTCACGCAGCTCAAAAATGCAACCGAGAAAAGGTGATTGCGCCCTCAATCTTATGGTACAGTAACGCCCTCAAGTGATAATTTATTGCCAGCCGTAGGAAATCAATAATGACACGAACAGTACAATTTTAGTGTATAAAATACCCAACAATTGTTGTTTTTGCCGACGTCATGGAGCCCAGTGATACCTTCTATGTGAAAGCTGAGTACATAGAGACAGTTGAGTAGTGTTTCTTTTGTAGGATTTGTCTTCATTGATGAACAAATGTGTTGTCCGAAACTTACTTTTTTTAGTTCACAGAATCCAGATTGGATTTAGCCCCATTTCCATTTATAGTGCCAATACTCTGGACTTCCTCCGATCCTTGGCCCTACGCCCATGTACCTCCAGGAGGTGGGATAATTTTTCGAATATCAACTCACGTTTTTATGGCGAGATTTTTTCCCCAGTTGTCACTCATTGTATCCGATTTGTGGACAGCACATTAAAAGGCCATTGTGCGCGCTCGTTTTGGTGTAATTTTGAAGAACTTCTGAGGCGTTACATGCACACCTCGCTGTCTTAAATTTTGCGCAATGCGTGGCAAACAACATGGATGCCGGGCAGTCAAATCGGTGGCAGTAACGCCTCAGAAGTTCTTCAAAATTACACCAAAACGAGCGCGCACAATGGCCTTTTAATGTGCTGGCCACAAATCGGATACAATGAGTGACAACTGGGGAAAAAATCTCGCCATAAAAACGTGAGTTGATATTCGAAAAATTATCCCACCTCCTGGAGGTACATGGTCATGGGCGTAGGGCCAAGGATCGGAGGAAGTCGGAGTATTGGCACCATAAATGGGGCTAGATTGGATTGTGAATGAGAATGTTATTTTGTTAACAACATTTTCGCCGTAATTTTTAATTTTTTTCCCCCAATCTTGATTGTCAGCTAAATTGGAATATTAAAATAAAGACATACTGTATTACTTTTAGCAGTGTTTTACATGGCTAGGATGTTGCCTATAGCCTATATAGGGTCATTCCGTGTCAACTCTCCTGATGGGTCGGCAGGCTCCGTCTCAGATTTTGCTAATTTTTGGCCCAAACATTCCCCTATGGGTGCCATCAACACACACCAAATTTTAGAATCCTACTCCTTGACATTTCTGAGATATGACCCAGGGCTTGAATTTGGGGAAAAAACTCACAAGACCGCAGGGCTTGTTGCTCAAAATTTTTACTGGACCGGAACATTTTTTACAGGACCGGAACATTTTTTACAGGACCGAAGTCATATAAATATGAGAAGAAAATATCAAAAACACAACAAAAATGCACCAAAAGTTAACATGTTTTTTCATACTTCTGCGCCTGTGCAAATTTTCCCCTTGCAGATCGCTTAGTAGGAGGCAGTTTGGGCTTTGAAACCCTATCGACAAATTTCCACATCCTTCTTTTTACACAACGTTTTCTGCCACAGAAAAAATTAAATCAGTTTTGACAGGACAATATCATCAACAACGTTGCCAAAATTTAACATACGGCGAAGCAAGACGTTGGGAAACAAGACCTTACTTTTAATCCATGCAACACAGGGATGTGTTGTGTTGAAAGAATACAACCTAGACGACATTAATACGATTTCAACACTAGTATATAACTCGCTGGTAAGGTATTGGACTTTAAAGTGACTACATCCAATGTGTTGCATCCACCACAGCATGACATGTACATAGTCAGTGGTAAACAAACTTAGCGCTGTACTGTCGTGTTCCGCCGGGCACCAACACAAGAATCACGCATGCAAAGAATGGAGGGTGCTGTTCGCTCGCCCCGCCTTAACCTATGGTTTTAGCCCAGTGCATTGGTGGTGGGCATGAGGGTAGGGAAGTTGCAGCACGAAGAACAGTCGGCCGGGTTGGATGTAATTTGCAGGAAGTCTAGGCTCTGTGGCTCTTTTGTAAACAAGTGATTTCACTAGACTGCATACAAAGCAACAACCTTAAATTAGTCATATTCATTGATTTTGTTTTACATGAAGGAGTAGAGAGTCCATTTTTTTAAAATTTCTCACACAAGTAGACTGGATACATTGTATTATTGGGAAAATTTGGAAATCTGTCAGTAATGTCCCACGTTGTAAAATAACCACTTGAAAAAAGCGTTTTGAGGGCATTTTTACAGCCGGACCCATATTCAGACCCCTGCCAAATACCCATCAAAGGTTTGATTGGTCTATCCTTATATCAGGTCACACATATACACCTAGTTTATAACCAAATGTAATACAAAAGCAATCGGACATTTCACTTGGGCACTAGGGGGTCTCAAAAATGACACAAAAATCATTCCGTGGGCTAAAATGTCTGTTTTTAAAGACCTATACCTTGATATAAAAATTTCATATGCTACTTTTGACAGTAGATTCTAGTTGATGGGTTACCAGGTACCCTGTATATTAATTTGCAGTTACATATCTTATCTCAATTTGTAGATATAGGCCTCTAAAAATGCCCAAAACACAAAAAGTAAATTTGAAGGGGCGGGGTTTAAATTTTTAGGGGGTCATATCTCAGAAATGTGAAGGAGTAGGTTTCTAAAATTTGGTGTGTTCATGGCACCCATAGGGGAATGTTTTGAAAAAAAAATTAGCAAAATCTGAGACGGAGCCTGCCCAACTTTTCGGAATTTTAGGTTAGTTGGCACGGAATGACCAACTTCAGGTCGGTATTAAACATTTTCGACCATGCCCACACCCACCCCCGCGCTGTGGTACACTGGTATAGCCCGGTGTCATGCCAAAAAGTGTCTGCCACGAAATTAGTGTCCGCTCATTAGCATAATTTAATAGCGTGTCGTGGCCGAGCGGATAAGAGCACCGGATCCAAGCTCTGGTGTTTCTGATCAGCAGAGTGTGGGTTCGAGTCCCGGTCGTGACACTTGTGTCCTTGAGCAAGACACTTAACTATAATTGCTTCTCATCACCCAGGAGTAAATGGGTACCTGTGAGGGCAGAGATGGTTCTTGTGATTGATTTAGCTTGATGCGCTACATATTTGGCAGCACAGGCTGTATACTCCCCAGGGAGCTGAGATGGTTAAAGGAATGACACAAAAATGGCCCAGTGACCAGGGGTAATAATGTTGAAGCGCCATGAGCGTCACTGAGTGACGGACCTGAACGCTATATAAGAAGCCACTATTATTATTATTATTATTATTATTATTATATTGCGATCTGATTGGTCATGCGTCTATGACGTCACACTGTTTACGGAGGTCTGCCTAAAAGCGTCGCGTTTAGCGTGCATCATTGCGTGCTTTGCTAGCTGCTCAGCTGACAAGACATCGTACATACAGATAAGATAATTTTGTTCATCTGAATTAATATTTGAACTTTGTTTAAAAGCTTTCTTTATTGTTTATTAATATAATGATTCGTAATAACTGAGCACTTTCTCACATCGTTCAATATTTGTTTCCCCCGATAACTCACTGCCAAACGCTGTCCATTCCGATCCTGCCAAACACTGTCCACTAACTCCCCCCAAAATGACCATAAACTCCCCGCTATACTGTCCGCCCCTGCCAAATAATATGTGCCAAATAGTGTCCGGCGTACACTGCGCATGCTCAGCGGACACTTTTTCACGGCGGACACTTTTTGGCATGACACCAGTACGGCCCACTTGTGTTGCAAAGCTGAATCCTTTGCCACACGTCGTGGCCCATTTTTTGTGAAGCTAAGTTTAACAAATTCAAACGCATTCCCTACGGTGGTTGTGCTGTGTGTGTGATGAATACCGCCTTGACTAAGGACTACTTACTGCATTGTAACTTCAGCCATTTCTCTATCAATGAATATTGAATTATACTCTTACCTGCATAGAAAGAATTATAGAAAGTCTGCAGATGTTAACAGGCACTTTGAATTATCACAAAGTACAAAAATCTTGTCCCCTTACGTTTATTTTATGTTTGTTTTTTTAAGGGGAAAGTCTTATATTAATAACAAACACAAAATTTAAACTTAGAAAGTGTAGTTAGGATATGGCATTTTTTCCAGGAAGACACTCGTAAAATCTGAAAACCTAAAAACTATGATTCTTTTATTCATTTCAGGCATCTGGGAATAAAGTGAGCCGGCAGTCAGTCCTCTGTGGTAGTCAAAATATAGTCCTGAATGGAAAGGTAATTTGTGTACTCTTTTTACCTGTAAGAGTGTATGCTAACATAACAGGAAACATTTGCTTACCGTTAAGCAGCTCTGTGAAACTGGGCCCGGATTGTGTGGTTTTTCCCCATTTGAGGTTTTCCTCTCGCGTCCTTCATCATCTTTTCTTCACATGTATCTTTAGGCCTATGGGTTCCGAGGGTTCCCTGGCTTTATAGTAATTGTGAGAATAATTTCATTTTTTCCTGTGCAGTCGATCATACATTCCGACTGTATCATCAGAGGTGACCTCGCCAACGTAAGGATCGGCCGGAGCTGTGTCATAGGTCAAAGAACGGTCATCAGGCCACCCTTCAAGAAATTCAGTAAAGGGTAAGATGGTCAAAGATGTTAGAAGCTGGCCAAAATGCTACTTAACAAAACACCTGCAACTAATAAACCACAAGGGAAACTATTTTTCTGTTCAACCAAAAATTGTTTAAAGTTTACTCAGTCTGTTTTCCTTGTGGCTTATTAATTGAAATAACATCCCCTTAAGGTGATCCCTCTGCTGCCTCTTTTCAGGTTGTGTAGTAAATGGGTGTAATCCCTGGATACACGGCAGTTACAGGTTGAATGGCTTCTGACTGGATCACCAGAACATAGATTTTGACAAAATAGGGAGACTGCCATTGTTAGGGCTTGATAGCTCCATTGGTAGAGTGCTGACACTTTAATCCAGAGGTCGCAGGTTCCAGTCCCTCTCTTGTAAATTTGTCTTTGTTCAATCCACAACTTAACAGGTACAAATTTTCTCCTAATGGTCCGGCTGGCTAGCTCAGTGTTGCACACCATTCCTATTCATATGAAGTATGGGCCAGTAAGCAAGCTGGGGGACTGACTTGAAACAACTGGTTCCTCTGGCCAGTCACTAGACAAGTTAAAAGCAAACCTGATTAGTCATTTCAGCGCCAAGGAATTTTCAGTGGTGGCAGTTTAGATTCTCATAGAGACAAATAATGTTTTGCCTGAAATACCAGACGTTGGATTTGTTTTTGAGTTTTTCATCGATCTTCCTCAGCCTTCAGACTGTGAAGGGAAGAAAGCCACTGCCATGTTTTTTCCATTTCCATTTTATGATGATGTGGAGTGGAGTGGTTTTAGAATGAAACTCCCTGGCAGTTCAGGGTGTGGGAGCGCCTCCGGCCCCCATCAGCCCTCACCTCCGAATGCCTCCGACTTCGTACTTTGCGGTCTCCGGGGAGGGCCCTCTCCGCACCCAGGCAGGGGTGGCCCAGCAGCTCTGGACCCGGGCATAGCCTCGCTGCTCTGGCACGCTCGGACTTTGCTTTACCGGGGCCCTGTCTGCACTGCCGCCTCGTGGGTGTGGAAGCGCCTCCGGCCCTTCTCTCTTGACTGAGAGCAGGCAGGAAACTTCTCAGCCGATCAACTGAGGTCCTAAGTTGTCTAAACTGAAAAAACACTGTAAAGTATTGTGTACTTGTAAAAACTTTAAAACACTATACATTTTGTTTAGCTGGAAAAACTGAAAAACACTACAAAGTTTTGTGTAATGGGAAAACTGATAAACACTATAAAGTTGTTCTTTAGAAAGATTCCTTTCTTTTTTCCCAAGAGACCATGCAAGTCTCGCACGTGTTTGAACATTGGTCCCATGTACTTTGCTTTTTAAACTTGTAAAGGAAACAAACTCACGCACTTTACAGGGTCCCAGTGTTCGAATTTGTGCGAGACTTGCACATTCTATACCAAAGTTGCGTGTCTGCAAGAGAAGACTGCTTTATGTAAGGGATTTCTTTTGTGTGTTTTTTCCCCCCCCAAATTATCTTTGAAATTCGGTCCTCCTAACTTCTTGTAACTGTAGTTCCTGTTTGTATTTGCAGTGTGGCGTTTTTCCCGCTGCATATTGGGGATCATGTATTTATCGATGAGGACTGTGTCGTCAATGCCGGTCAGGTTGGATCCTATGTACACATCGGAAAGAACTGTGTAATTGTAAGTACAATCAGTCAAGATTTCTGATTTTGTACATAATGTTTTTCCTGTATACACTGCTCACTGAACAAATAATTTCATCAAAACTGTTTTACAAAGATTGTACATTATCTTAACCCTTTTGTTACAAATTTCTTTTGACATAAACATTCGCTGGTGACCAAAAGCACAAATTCTCACACAACAGAAAGCTTGTGTTCAAAGGTCAATTTTACGAACTCTATTATTTCCTTGAAGATTTCCTTTTAGAGCAAAATAAGTAATCAAAAATATCTTGCTTGCTAAATTTTCTTTCATATAATCCAAAAAACATTTAGATTGGCCAATAAATGTGCAAGTTCTTGGTCTTTATTTCCTCAGTATGATCTGTAAACTCAAACATTTTTCGCTCACGATTGTATGGCGTTCTTTAAGTGTTTGGCATTTCGGATCTTTCCACTCCAATTTGAAGAGATTGTATGATAGCAACCTTTATCTACTTTACCATCATTAGGAAGATCAGATCTTTCTTATTCCAGCAATGGTATGGAAGGTGAACACAGACAAACTACAGCTTTATAACAACATGGCATGTGTGCTTGGTCTTTAGTTCTTTTTTGTGTGTTTACTTGGTTGACTAGATTTGCCATTGGGGCTTAAGCAGTGCATAGTGCACAGTTGACTATGGGAATGACAAGGTTCAATTTGACCTTTTTTCTGTTTATTTTTTCAGGGTCGGAAATGTGTTTTGAAGGACTGCTGTGCAATAGCTGATAACACTTACTTGCCCCCAGAGACAGTGGTACCCCCGTTCACACTGGTATCTGGATCACCAGGTTAGTATGAGGTTGGGTTTAAGTTTACAGTCTGCTATGTAGTAGTAGATAATACCTACTTGCCCCCAGAGACAGTTAAACCCCTATTCACACTGGTAGCTGGATCACCAGGTTAGTATGAGGTTGGGTTTGAGTTCAAAGTCTGCTATGTAGTAGTAGATAATACCTACTTGCCCCCAGAGACATTGGTACCCCCTGTTCACACTGGTAGCTGGATAGTCAAGGGCATAACGTGGACAACATCTTATATTTCCAAAGGTTTATGAAAGTCAAACTACGATTCTCCCCAATGCAATTGTTACAACCATTAAATTGTTGACACACCCGCTGCTGAAATTTAGGATTCGAGCTGGCCTCTTGTTACTGGGCATGTTCAGTGGTCTAGTGGTACAGACATCTGCTCTAGAACGGCGGGGGTTCTGGGTTCGAATCCCACTGGAGTATTTTTTTTCCACAGGGCGGGGGAGAGCACAGAGTATAATGTAGCACCTGCTGCAGATTGGCTCCTGAGTTGATCTTTGGGAGATCTTCTCAAAATCAACACCGGAAAAAATAAAAGACTTGTGGTATTTTCTTGTCTGGAGGCCCCAGGCTGTAGATGCTCGTCCACTGTCGCTGCGATCTCTCACAAATCTGGGACTGTTTAAGAAACACCTGGGCTCGATTTCACAAAGAGTTAAGATTGATCGTAACTGCAAATCCATCGCAGTTGCTTAGCAAAGAGTGATGTCACAATGCAAATCACTACGGTAATAGTGATAACTCATCTTAAGATGAATCTTAGTGCTTTGTGAAATCGAGCCCTGAACGGCCACCTATTTATGGCAAGCTACATGTATTTGTAGTCAAGAGCATTGAGAGTGCCTGCAGTTCTGAATCGTTGTTATTATTATACAGTGCTTTTAAAACTCTGCAGCGAGGGACTTATTTAGTTGCAACGTCCCTGTGGTTCATTTGCTTAAAAAGCATTTTTCATTGGTTAAGAGGGTTTGTTTTGCATTTGTTCAACAAATCTTTTACCTAAACTAAGTGTGTTGTACACATGTCCAGGTATTGCTTTGTAGGGTATCATGGCCGAGTGGGTATCATGGCCGAGTGGGTGTCATGGCCGAGTGGGTGTCATGGCCGAGTGGGTGTCATGGCCGAGTGGGTGTCATGGCCGAGTGGTTTAGAGCATCGGATTCAAGTTCTGGTGGTTTAGTCATCAGGGTGTGGGTTCGAGTCCCGGTCATGACGCTTGTGTCCTTGAGCAAGACACTTTGCTATAATTGCTTTTCTTCACCCAGGGGTATAAATGGGTACCTGCAAGGGTAGAGGTTGATATTGTGTTTGAAAAAGCATTCGGAGCGCCACGGCAGCCCAAGGCTGTATACTCCCCAGGGAGCTGAGAAAGATTAAAGGAATGTTTAATATTGCCCCAATGACCAGGGCACTAATGTCAAGCGCATTGATACGCTATTATTATTATTATTGGTTAATTTAAGCTTATTTATTTGCTTGGTTTCACTCACCATTGACAATTGACAGACCGATTTTGCACACAGAGGATGTTGGCAGATTTTTTAAATTTGTTTTCCCCCTCCTAACTTAATCTCTGACCCTGTTGACTGACACTCCCTCTAGGGCATGTGGCAGGGTCCAGCTTACAATACTATTGCAAATGACCGGTGTGTACGATGTGGTTAAGCCAATGGGAATATATGTCAGCATGTGCTGACATCAACCCTCACTGCAGGAAAAAAAACCATCAAAACCTACTTTTTACCAATGCACACTATCATTTCACTGGTGTATTTTGTAACCCATCTCTGTATTTTGTTGGTTTGATTTTCTAGGTGTGGTTGCCGGAGAGCTGCCAGAATGTACTCAAGATCTGATGATTGACGTTACCAGGGGGTACTACTCTCATTTTCTTCCTGTCCAAGAAGTGAAATGAGTAACGCATTATTAACTTCTACTTCACAACTCCAGTGGCAACTTTATGTTGTTTACGCGCTAATGACGTTTTTCTTGTAAAGATGTTTCTCTTGGCTTTTAGCAGTGAGAGCCTCTAAGCCTTCTGGTTCTGGTGGCTCCCTGAAGGATTTTGTTTTCTAATGACTTGTAAAGTTTTTGGAGATGGCAGCGGTTAATTCATGGTTGATCATGTTGCCTTACTAATTCGTCTGTTCGTCCTTGAAGTTTCACCGCCCAATTTTTGTCTGTAAGACGCAACAAATTTATACATTTTCCCCCAAGAGGATTTTGACAGATGAGGCCGTTTTAAAAACAAAACAAGAAAAACGTAAAATACTTTTCATGCCAAGCACAATGCACAAAATGCTTGTCACATGCAAAATTGTTTGTATTAAGTGGCTATTGGTAACATGAGATAAAGTTGGGTCCCAACAAAAACTCATTTGTTTCTTTACACAAACTATTGATAATCGTAGACAGAGTTTTTTTGTTCAGTTCAGTGTGCCAAATGGAAGTTTTAATTTTCCTTGACCAGTTTTCACCAGTTGGGCGACAAGTTTTGTCAGTCTCAGGTCTGGGGTTTGCTTCCAGACCTACAGGTCTTGGTCTCGATCTTGGTCTCAAACTATTGGGTCTGGACCACAACACTGTCCTTGTCTAAAGGGAAATAGCTATCCAACATTTAAATGAATTTTTACCAGTAATTTTACAAAAAATGTGCGCTGCATCTTTAAATAAATATGAATGCTCCCCCCTTTGCCCCTTGCCAAGTTTTCCTTTATCACAAGCCAAGATTTTACCCAAAATGTACCTTGAAAATACTTCTTTCTCTACAAGCCTAAATTTTACAACCATATAAAGCTGGAACTGGGCAATGCTTAAACAAAAACACCCGGGCACTATTGATTAATTTAAAATTCATAAACTTTGGTACAAGTCTTTATTTATTTGATAAACAGCAAATTTGATAAACGACAAATAGTCTGGAAAGTTTTATTGAGTAGGATTTGAAACTTTGCATGGTGGGAGTATAATCAGGTAAGGTTTGCGGGTAGCACCATGTGTAAATATTTTTTTGAGTAGTGTTGGTTCTGAAAAGAACCGGTAACCAGGGAGGAGAAATGTCATACTTTCATCTGAATTCAGACTTTTTTGTTAGTCTATTTTCAGAAGCGTGTCATGGCCGAGTGGTTTAGATCATCGGATTCAAGTTCTGGTGGTTTAGTCATCGGGGTGTGGGTTCGAGTCATCCCGGTCGTGACGCTTGTGTCCTTGAGCAAGACACTTCGCTATAATTGCTTCTCTTCACCCAGGGGTGTAAATGGGTACCTGCGAGGGTAGAGGTTGATATTGTGTTTGAAAAAGCCTTCGGAGCACCACGTGGCAGCTCGGTCTGTATACTCCCCAGGGAGCTGAGACAGATTAAAGGAATGTTATTGGCCCAATGACCAGGGCACTAATGTAAAGCGCATTGAGACGTTATTGTGAATGCGCTATATAAGAACTGGTTATTATTATTATTATTATTAGTCTACGTGGTAAACAGAAAAGTGATGTATTTTTCTTACTCTTTGATCTACTTCTGAAGCACTGAGGATACTACTCCCATAAGCTTCTTGGAGTCTTTAACTTCAGGGGCTACCAAAAGGTGGAAATGCCATCATTTAAATGTACCTCCTAAGATTTGGATCCCAGTTTCAAACTCATTGACTCTCACCCTGAATAATTCATCAAGAAGACTTGATCTTTCATACTATGACCATGGGGTGCGTTCCATTTGCGCAAACGTTGCCAACGTTTGCCAACAATTTCGAGTGGAACGAGTTGTGCGCCAACAAAATGGCGGACAACAAAAGGTAAGCAGACGATATTATTTTCTTGTCACAAAAATAGTTATAATGTGTTTTCAGTGGTTGGTAACGCAGTCAGGTGGAGTTGAAATAACAACTTAATTAGTTGAAGTCGTGATGTACAAACGAGGACTAAAATTTACCTACAATACAGCAAAAAATTTAATGTATACAGTGTCGCCATCTTCATTACAGAGCGCCGCAATATTGACATCAAGAGGTGCGCAAACCAATCTCCCAACAACCACAAACGTTTGCGTGAACGGTCGCGATCTGTTTGCGCAAGTGGAACGCACCCCTGTTTCTGAATGAGTCTAGATCCCTAGATGTTTTAATATTCACAAAATGTTGGTGGGTTTTTTCTCTCACATGTTTACTATGCTTTATCACAAAGTTTAAAGTCGGTTTATTTCTCTATAACATTGGTTTTAGCTGCTTGGCTTATTTACTGGTGTACAAATTATTATTTATTACAATATCGGCGATAATAAAGTGCTGTGTAAATTGAGACTGATTCTAGCTTCTTCAGTTTCTTCATTGAAGTATTGTCCTCTTGTACCAACCTCGCATGCCGCTACTGCCTGCAGTGCTAACCATTTTGGGAGTCAAAGTGCGTCTACAAATTATATAGTAAGCGTGTAATGCCGGGTTGCATAGAATGCACACTGCACTGTATGACACACAAGGCATTGTCTCCCAAAAATGGTGCAATCAAGATAATTGTAAACATGACGTAAGGTGATTTGGGCAATTAAAATCTTAAATCTATAACTAGTGTTTTTGCATGCTTAAGGTTTGAAGCTTTGCATGGTAAGTGCAAGCTCCTATTAAAAAAAATCTTAGCACACTTCGTTTCCACTGAAGACAGGCTGGGCACACTGTCCGAAACGTCAAGAATCCACTCTGTCTTAACCCCAGGTCTTCTCAGAACTAACACTTCTCCCCAAAAGAGATTTCATTTACAGGATTGTTAGCAGTAAACAGTAAACCTAATGAGTTCTTGGTGTTTTGAAGAGTTTGTGGCAGGCATTTAAAAATGCCGGTTAAAGGTCTACCTTGGCTTTAAGTTTTCATCAAAGGCAGGGTGGACTTTTGGTAATTACTCTACAAGTTAATGACCACAAAAACTGACTCGGTAGAGAGCACTAGAGAGCTGTTGATATAATAAAACATTGCTAGAAACGATCACCTTTGAAGTAATGTAGTTTTAAAGAAAGAGGTAATTTTTCACCAAAACATTTGAATCTGAGAAAGGCTTCGGGCATGAAACCTTCCTCATGCATCTGAAAGCGTACATTTCCTTGCAAGAAGGTTTTTTCTTCATTCATTATTTTCTTGCAACTTCGATGACCAATTGAGGTCAAATTTTCACAGGTAGGGTTATTTCATATGTTTGTAGGGATACACCAAGTGAGGAAACCGGTCTTTGACAATTACCAAAAGTGTACCCTGCCTTTCATCAAATGATATTCCTGTACACAATTAGAACTTCTGATTTGGGGACTTCGCGTACATGCAGTCACTCGTCTGCACTGTCTCGATTGGCTTATTGTAGAATTTATCGAAACCGTTGGATTTGAGCCACTGTAGGATGTCTGCTTCAAAACGGGCACGGAAATCTTTGGGGTCACGGGCGAGCACGAAGAGGGTCATTCTGAAGGAGTCTGTCACGACTGAGTACTGGTACTGCGGTGTGGCGTTTTGTGGCGTGGCTTCATTTGGTCCAAGCTTAATCACCCAGTCTATAAGAAGAAAAGGGAGGAAAGCCGTACACGGAGGTTATTGGGGCGTAGTGTGGTGTGGTTTATTCCGTTAAGGGCTTTCCAATCCATACAAAACAAAAAATAATAACAGGAAATTGGAAACTTCCTCATTTGAAGAGTTGATTTTCAATAATATTTGTCATTTGTTATAACTGAAACCAGCTGTTGTGTCTTTTTCTGCTTTCTTCTTTTTAAAATCGTTTAGGTTTTACGATGCAGTTTTCTCCAATAAGACAGCATTTCAGAGGGAAATATTTCACAAAACAAATTAGTTCTAATAGGCCCCTATACATGAACTTTATCAACAGTAAGCTTTCAGACTGTAACTATTTACCCTAACCAATCCTGTATTGTACCTTTGTAAGAATGGGAAAGATTTTAACAACCCCAAACCGGCAGTTGACAACAATTCATGATACTGTTTGAAATATTTGAAGAGAGCAATTTTTCGGCTTTTTTTCAACTTAACAGCAGGATTCTGGGAATGGCCTGTTTTTGAAATAATTGCTCACAAGTCGACAGCCTGCTGCACGTTTTTACAGCTTTCATTCTCTGTAATAAAAAAAAACTAAACGCTCGTGTACTCACATTGTCCGGGGACTGGCTGGACCGGGAATTTCACCTCTAGTTTGCCGGGCTCAGCTGGGTCGACCACGTCGGCGTAACCCTTGATGTCGTTCAGTTTTCCCGTTGGACTGCTCACGCGGTTCGCATTGTAAACCGATATGGTTTTGTTAGGATTAAGGGCGTCTAAAATGTCAAAAATACAGAAACCAATACATTTTACACATTAATTAAGGTCTTGTTTCCGGTTTATAAACAAAACTTTCCGTTGGCTCTTCACTGATGCAACTGCTGAAGAACTATTTGCTCCGAGATCTCACTGGTTTTAAAAAATTGTATAGAGCAATTTGTTTAGTCATCTTAACATTCTCAGAGCTCGTGCTTATACTTGTACAAGTCGTACTTGTTTTGTATTATAATAAATAAACTTACCATTTACAAATTTTTGGTCACGTATGAAGAAAAACATTTAGGGTCTTTAGAAAATGGGAGTAGTAGACTTACAGTCGGCCGTGACGCAGTAAGCATCTCTCTCAAATGTAGATACAACCACAAAATCAGCATACATCTAAAATACATGAAAGGAAACAATTGGAAAGTCATTCTAAGAGGACGTTGGCTACGAGCTCGATATGGAATAAATGGCGTGTCGTGACCGGGCGGTTCTACTGCACCAGACGCGGACACAAGTTATGATGGCTGAATCATAGAGTGTGGGTTCGATACTCGTTGTGACACTCGTGTCACTGAGCAAGGCACCTTAACCATAATTGATCCTCTCAGCCCAGGTGTATAAACGGGAACCTGTGAGGGCTGAGACAGCATTGTGTTGGATTTACCCCTTGGTGCAAATTTAAGCAGCTTGGGGTTGAATGCTCCCCAGGGAGTTAAGCAAGTTAGAGGAAATGGTCCAAGTATGCCTGATGAACAGGGATAATAATGTTGGAAAGCGCTTGGAATTAGCTACTAGGCTAAGAACCAAATTTGATTAGAATAGTTTAAGCATTGTTATACCAAAAATGACATTTTACAAAACTTATCAGTTAATTCACCTCACCGGTTGTTATTATTAGAGATAGTTCAAGTTATACTTTATTTGTCCTTTGATCACATTAGTGGGGGTGATGGGGACAATGGTTTCTCCGCTCCACTGCCTATACAGTAGATTGGTAGATGAAAGCCTTTAGATGGGAAAATATTGTTTTAAAGTTTTCTATAAATACAATCATGTTATAGGTTTATCGTACCATTATTTTATTTCTTTGGCAAATGCCGACAATTGAACACATTGTTTTCTTTTGTCTATTTTATAGACCTTATGCATTGACGTCACCAAGCCGCCATCTTAGAGGTAAACTGATGATGAAACAATGGAAACGCGCTGATTTGTACGCGCGGCGCACAAGACTGGCCAATGAGCATCTTCCTTTAGACCTCTAGGTGAGGGCGCCCTACTCAAATGACGTCATATGCATAAGGTCTATTGAGAATTCTAAACCATTTGTATGGGCCTAAGAGCTCTAATTCGAATGCTTTGCATCTCTAGTCTATAAAGACAATTGGTAGAACGAAACAAAAAACCTACCTGGTACCATCTTCCGAGATAACTCGGGAGCTCCAGTTCGGCCACCGTCTTGGGAGGGGAGAACAAACCAGGAGCTGCCAGACTCGAAGCAGCAAGACACAGGGACAATACCGCTGCAAACATCATGATTGGTTAGGTCGAGTGTGTTACTCAGGAGTGGAGACAAAAGTTCTTTCTCGTGACGCAGACTTGGATGGGAGTGTAGTGACGAATCGTATGTCTTTATATACTCTACAAAGTTGTAGTAGGCGCTGTGTTTTTTGATGAAGTAATATTGACTTAGATCGTTGAGGGACGGAGTGACAGGGAGCTATCTCGTGACTTGTGGGAAACAAACGGATGTTTGTTGCAATACTCGTAACGCTGAGTTGGAAGTCGTTACATCACTACAACTCGCGGACCATTGAGGTGGACCAGAAACCTACAATAACTGATCAAAGGTCACTTTTTGTCACCGGGACACAATCATATTGTACGGCTTAGCTTTTGTGGTTGGGACTCAATGCCATATCAGATCCGTCTGATCCACCTTTCGGTGTAAACGGGGTCATGCTTTTACCCGAACTGAAAACAAGTATTTTTACTCTTTTGGTTCAAATGAAACAATTTCAATTATTGTAATCTATTCGATGGGGTTTCTTCGTTCAATTGTCATGAAATCCCACCTACTGTGTTGACTAATGTTGAAACCAACTCTGGGGTGCCATTATACTTTCGTCGATTGTTATAAATTTCCACCTCCATGTTTTCATTTAAATGTTTTTTCATTTCTCAAAATGAAAAATTCCGAATAAATAAATTATAGCTAAACTTGAACCAGTACAAGTGAATTATGAGCATCAGGTCATCGAAGCAATAAGGAGTATATAGCCAAATCGAAATCATATAAAGAGATTTGCGTGTTAAACAAAGATGAACTGTATAGGTCTAGGCCTAGTCCCTATTAAAGATGTTACCCGTATTTTTGCCCAAGTATTTTATTTTAAATAAATTTTTCATTAACTCGTTTTTTTTTTTCTGGTGGGTTTTCTTCGTCTTCCTTTTTGGTATATTAACCACAAACATGACAAAATTTCAGATGGAATGTTTTCTCGATACCTAATGTTTTATACCTGCACTACTTTCAGATTCTAACAAACTCAAATGTTTCGGAAAAACATTGAACAATGGCACTTTATATGGCCAATTCATCGGGCACTCGATTGAATCACTCACTCCTTTCAGAGAACATCCGGGAACATTTCAAAATGGTAAAAACAGAAGGACAAAAAACAAGTCATCAGACATTGAGATTGAAGACTAGCACTGACGACACTACCTTGGAATCAATGATTCAGCATTCTTGGGAATGGGGGAATACCCTTTTCTAAGTCTCCCAAGTTATAAAACACCCACTAGGAAGTGAAAGGCTCAATATTGTGAAGGATTTACTTGTCACCGGATATTTTTTCCGGATATTTTCGAAATGACTGTTGATCAGTAAAGGGAACTGTTGTTCGACAAACGTATATTTATAGACTTAGTTACGTAACAAATTATTGACCCTTAGCCTACGGCAAACACAAAATATACATTGTATTATTTAACTCATTTAAATAAACACAGTTATTGGATGAATTGTTCCTCCGTAAGTAATTTCTCATTTTCCCAATGGTCTAAATTGTGCAAAGTCGTGAATTTTAAAAGCCTGCATGTGACTTTAATCGTTTTTGTAATAAAACTTCCCGACCGAACTTGACCTTCTTTTTTTATATAACTGAAAATTTCATAAAAGGTCTTTTGACCTATTTCACAAGTTCCTGTGTGTACTTAATCCGATGCGATTCTCTTATCTGCAGTGCTTATCTGTACTATAGGCCCGCAGTAGTAGCTATAATACTGTGTTGTTACTAACCCAATAATGAAGCAATGTGCACAGGCCTATTGAAAAACTGGCCACCGTAAGACCAGCGGCCCGCATAAAAGAGGGCTCGGTCCGGGGCGGGGTAGGGAGGCACTTTGTTTAACGGTTGGTTTTTTTCCCGTAATTTTAGTGATTTTACAATACATGTAACAATGTTTTATAAGGGCAGCCGTGGGCCTATATGCTTGCCGTATAAGGACAAATTCAAACTCAGGTCCTCTCGTTATAATAACTTGTTGATTTTGAACATACAAGAGAGGCCATCTTGACCACCCAGCCTCGCTTTGAACCGATTAAATGTGACGAATGATACTGTTTCTTCACCGGAATAAAAAGTATCTTTTATTCTTAATCAGGTGATCATGCACATCAAGGTCGTAGGAACTCGAACTTTGGACTACTTTGTAACTAATGCATACAAGTATATATAAATATATATATTTTTAAATCTTAATGTTGTTGAAATTGTACCCAGTTACACAATTTAACAGCTGACAAAACTTCCTGGCTGAGATTTTGTTCTTTAAGGAGCCAAAAAACTTGCCCACTTTCGATTTTAAGTTGAATGGTTGAGTAGACCTATTGATATTTCAATCATGGGTTGGAGAGAGATCGTTGGGTTTCTGATGCTCTTGGTAGTCACCGTGTGCAACGCGGACATTCCGACCGTCGGAGAGCTCGAACTCAAGGCGTACGAAGGTCGCTGGTACACGGTGAGATGTTTTTAATGGACTGAACTATTCAAAATCTGTTTGGTCGTTTATTAATTTTTCTTCTTAATGCCATTTCATTTTCAACTCAATTCAACAGTTGAGTTTAGAAAAATTGTTTTCCCAAATGGTCATATTCATTTAACTTTGTTGCTGAAATTTGGTGTAGCGGTTTAAAATGTTTTTTTCCTGAATAGGTCTATGAGAATGGTTGGACTAACATTGTTAACATGGACATGGACTCTGTGTGTACAACAGCCGACTGTAAGTAAACTCCTGAATGTCCTTATACGCTTTGTAAATAACAACAAAATACATACTGTCACATGTTTATCAAATATTGTTTAGCTTATTAATATATGCTCGATTTTTCGTATTTCATTGGAATAATCATTAATTAAATTTTTAAGGAATTTCATTTTGTCAAATTTCTCATCGTGATCGGTACAAACTGTTTGCTTTAAATCAATATTTTGAAGTTAGGCCAGTGTTAGGTGTTAGGGCTAGGGTAAGGGATAAGGCTAGGGTTAGGGCTAGGGCTAGGACTAGGGCTAGGGCTAGGGTTAAGACTAGGTATGTGGCTAGGGTTAGAGTCTAGGGTTAGGGTCAAGGCTAGGGTTTAGGGTTAGGTTTTAGGTTCAGTGTTAGGGTTTTCGGGTAAGGGTCAACGTCGGGTCAGGATTGGGTTAGGGTTAGGAATAGCTTAGGGTTAGGGTTAGGGTTAGGGTTAGGGTAAGTGTCAATTCTTGCTTAGGTTTATTATTACTGTTGATAGGGTTATGTGGTTTGGTTTGAGGTTTTGGGATTAGAAATATAGATTTAGGTTTACATATCACTTTATCACAAACCAGTAAACGTCATTGCAATGACATTCTTTACAAACCTTAGTTGTATTTCTATTGCTAGGCCTATATACCGTAACGATTTACCGCCTTTTCTCTCCTTTTTTCAGACAAGATAATCAACAAGACATTTGTTTCAGTGTACAATGCTGGACGTGAGGGGTTTCCAGAGGGACGACGTAAAGACATCGCTGGCTTCGCCTACGTACCAGACCTCACCAAGCCCGGTAATCTTAAAGTCGTCCTTGAAGGTGTGCCAGTTGAAGGAGACTGTAAGTATTTAAAGGCTGTGTATACCTTTGATTTTGGAAGCGTTCGATTGTTTTAATCCTATATAAATGTTGATATATATACGATGAAACATAACCTGTGAAATTTTCAGTTCAAAAGGTGGTCGCGTTTTTGAGATATCCCCGAAAATCCGGGGCGAATATGTCCACGCAGGAAGTAAAGTGTTCTCTCAGTCCTTAAATCTTTCCATTTTTGTTTATATCCTCGTAGATTTGATCATTAAGTTAGGCCCCATCGTAGCTGATAAGTACGACTACGCCGTGGTGACCAGCAGCGGTAACCAAGCCCTCTACCTCCTCGCAAGGAGCCCCATCTCCTTTTTAGATAAGTACAAGGAAGACGTCTTGAAGTTTCTTGACGATAACGGCTTTACTGGCTTCTTGAAGAAGCCTAAGCCACTACTTCAGGCTAGCAACTGTGGCTATCCCACTGCCAGATAGAACACAATGGAGGTGTTTTGTGGATATTTTTTTTTATTAAGAAAATTTTATCTTTTTAAGTTTATTCCTATATTAAATTGATGAATCGACATAATGAGATGTTTTTCATGGTGATATTTAATAAATGGAAGCTTTTGTAATTTATAATACAATTTAAATGGGCCAAAAGATGTCTCGAGTACTGTTATACTTTACTTTTTATATGATTTTTACCATATTATCGAACCTTCAGGGGAGAGCTCTTGAGTTAAAAAAAATTACTTCTTTGTAAAAGAAATAAAAAATTGCACTTGTTAATAATAATGACTGAAACACAATAAAATGATAATATACAACGCGGTTTGTTATTCGTTTATTTTTTTTGTTTTTTTTGTTCTGAGATGAAAAAGTTTGAGGGAAAAAAGGAAACATTCAAAACAAACATGCAGGCACTCAATAATAAAGTCCACCAAATTTCCTCTATTTGCCCAATCATGCACCCACCCCACCCCACCCACCCCATCACCTTTTAATCAATTTCAAATCTCTATACAGCAGCAGCAGAAGACATTGTTTTATAAAGCAAAAAGTTTAGACTCGGTGTCACATTGATCAAAGAAAAACAAACTAGTTCTGTACCCCATTTTCTGTGTAGTGTAGGTCTATGGGAAAATATAGGGCCGTGGATTTCGAACATGCAGGCACTCAATAATAAAGTCCACCAAATTTCCTCTATTTGCCTTAATTCATGCACCCACCCCACCCCACCCACCCCATCACCTTTTAATCAATTTCAAATCTCTATACAGCAGCAGCAGAAGACATTGTTTTATAAAGCAAAAAGTTTAGACTCGGTGTCACATTGATCAAAGAAAAACAAACTAGTTCTGTACCCCATTTTCTGTGTAGTGTAGGTCTATGGGAAAATATAGGGCCGTGGATTTCGAAAGGGGAATTAAGTCACAAAAAGACAAACTTTCTCATTAAATCTTGCACCTTTAAGCATTTTTCATCTTAAGCCAGTGTGGTTGTTAGAAATACTTACATTGTTCCTGTAGTTTTAAACAATTGGGATTAGAATTGGCGTCCGAGCAAGCTCTCAACTATTATAGCAAAATGTGTTCGTGTTGTGAGCTAATGTGCATTCTTTGATCTGGAATCGAGCAAAAGAGACCGTTACAATGGACTGAGGGAATTTTTATGCAGATTTACCGTATAGTTGTTATATAATGCCCTTTGGCAAGCAGGTGACAATGGGCCTTTTCGAAATCACGGCTTCGGCTTGGGCTCTTGACTTAAGTCTCCGTCAGCCATTCTGAATACGAGTGCCATTCGTATGGGCTTCAAACAAGCAGACGGAGCCTTAGCCAGAGACCCATCCAACAAGCAGTGGTTTTGAAAAGGGCCATGTTCATTGAATGCGGGAGCATGGGTTGAACACGTTAGGTACGAAGACGCAATTTGTACACGCGGGACTGCAGACTGGAAGCATGGCTCTCTGCCTACGCGTTTCGTATCAAAAGAATATTAAAGATAGGTCGCTCAAAAAGTCTGATCTTGGATAATGTCTGACTCAGTGTCGAGCATTCGAGCGTAGCTTTGAGAAGGGCTCCGGGGAGAGAGTTCCATCTTTTTCGGCGAACCCCTGCAAGGGTGAAAGAGAAGTGGGCCACTCCTTCCACACAACGGACTCACTTTCCTGTTGAGCTTTTTCGGCTTGCTTTCGAGCTCCACGAAGCTGGCTGGACGTCTATCTCCAGTGTGACCGAGTGACTTATGCTGGGGGGAAACACTTGACTGAGAGGAGGTCCAAGGTGCAGGCGCCCCGGTCGTCAGACGTTCATCCCGGGGTTGTGTTTATTCCACAAAGAAGCAGAAGGTATTAAAGGACATTTTCGAAAATTTTAATTGAAAAGGAAGAAATATGTAGAAGGGAACTGCTACTTGATATACCTTTGTCATACCTAACCGAAAATCAGTGATAAAATCAGAAACTAAGCACAAGTTATAAAGTTATAAAGATGGTGTGTATCGTTTCAAGTAAACAGTCATTATTTGGGTCTCACACTTGACTCAATGTAACTGCATTTTAAATATAAGTTTCCTCAATCAATTTTAACAAAAAGTTATTTGGTTTCATTTGACGCGCCGATGTACCATATCTTTCATATCCCCCCCCCCCCCCCCCCCCCATGAATATATAAATAAATAAAATTCATACGCCCCGAAAAAATAATTCATGGATAAGGGCCTGTCTACCTGCCCCTTTTGCAACTTTCACAAACCTCTGCCCTTTTTGCAATTTTCAAAAACCTCTGCCCTTGTTATCATTGGAGAGAGACAAAGTAATCACAGAGTGATCTGTTTAAACCAGATCATGCAGTATTACCCCAAAGACTATTAGACATTTTAAAATGGTCCAGTCTGCAAACGAGTCGGTATAGTCGAATGGTTTGACTTCCAGCTAAAATGTCTGACCCCACAAGCTAGAACCGCCCGGGTCAGTATTTGGACTGAAAGATTTGGGACAACTTAAACTTAAACCTTGTAAACATGATTGCGTATTATTATTTTATTTTTTTCTTCTTTAATTCAGGATTATGCCACTACTTTGCCGTCCGATTATATGAAGCTGACGATTTCCATGGGGTGTGTGGTCATGGTGAATCTGGCTGATCCATGAAGTTGAAGGTTTCTTTGGAGTGTGTGGTATTGGTTTTCTGACGATGAGGAGTTCTACAAAGGTAGGACAAGATCTTGGGGACATCGAAAAGGTGAGAGTGCTAACCCGTTTCCACCCCAATAAGTAGCAGGTTTCCTTTCCTATAGTTTTCTGTATACAGGAAATTCCATGCCAGTAATGTCTACTTGTGTTTCTGTCATTGGTGACGTCAACCAATAGGTCAACACTGCTGTTCTTTTCATGGGTTTTCCAGTATAGCATTTGGTCGGAGCCAGTGATGCTTTTAGTCTTATAGTCTTACGTCAATCTAAATTTTCCTGGGCACTTGATGTCAATGATTGACATGTCTACACGTTGTCATGGATTATTTTTTCAAAAAGCGTAAAGCCTAGTGCAATAGTGAAAATAGTGAAAACCATACCTAATTTGTCTTTTAGGAAGTTGACAACTTTATAGTTTATTACCAAAGTAAAATTTGAATAAATGTGAATAGTTCTCCCAAAACCAGTAAAATAAAGTGTAATCAAAACGAATGTTCCTAAATAGAAACATATTAATCTAGGGCCTATATACAAAACAAATGAACAATAGAACAGTATTTCAATACTTTTTTCACCATATCTTTAAAATTGAGACGTCAGCCTTCCTTTGAAATGCATAAACTCACACACAAAATAGACTCTAAAGAGAACCAAGTATTGGAAAAATGTTTATGGGCGCTGCGACCGAATGGGGATAGTTGCAAACTTTTTAAGATTCTCCAATCACCCTTTTCACCCCTCTGTCCAATTTTCCCTCATGTGCTATATGAGCGTCCCACTTTTAGCGCTGCATGCTAAAGTAGTGCATGCGATATAAAGCTGACAAAGAAAAAAATCAAGGGAAAATTGAACCATGGCAGAGATGACGACGGCATGATGCGAGTCTAATAATCTACAACTCTGACGTCAAAGTCTTGATGCTGAGAATTTTGGCCGTTGGAGAAAGAGGAGCTACACACCCTAAGGTACTGTTGCATGATGGGTAAAACATTCAACAGGCCTAGAAGTAAATTGGTTAGGCCTAGCAAACTAGTAAACCTATCTCCCTTCGCAGGTTCAACTCAGCATGGTAAAGTATGGTTTTTGTGTTATTTAGTCTTGGTTCAAAGGCTCTCCTTTTTGTTTTGGCCAAACAAGTATTCTAATCTAAATTTGAAGATCGAGGTGTCCTGAAATAAGACTAAGTTTTACTACGTCGTCATCGCTGGCAGTAAAATGAGAGAGATGCTGATCTGGTAAGTGACCCAATTTATTGTAAGTATCAGGTAAGATTACGGTAAAGTATTTATTTATTTATTTATAACCCATTTTTTCCACAGCTTCTAACCTTCTTTATCCCGCAGCCCCCTCGTTTCTCACAACAGAAATCCCGTTCGTTCTGGGCCCAATTTCATGGATCTGCTTACCGCCGAATTCTGCGCTTGCGATTACCATTCTCCGAATTTCTGCGCTAGCTAGCTGTGTAAGCGTAGAATGCCTAGTAACGTGACTACGCAAGCGCACAAGCAAAACTTCCCTGCTAACCCGTAATTTTAGTGACGTTGTCCTATTGGATGTAATACTGAATGGCAGCGGAATGATATCGCCATTTAATGTTGACTGATAGTACACAAAATCCAATTACTCTGGAATTGTTTCTGCGACATTTACGCAATGGCCGCTGGCTTCATCACGGCTTGGTTTTGAAGTTCAAATGAGATGGAAGGTCTGTATGGATCTGCTTTAAATGCGACATGTGATGTTAATTGTTCACACATTTCCAAGAACCCATGTTCCCATTTCACACTGACACATTTCTAAACCAGTCAAACTCCTGGGAAACAGCCATCCCATGGGAAATAGATACTGGTTTGAGCAGGTACAGGGAAGTTGAGCGAGACTGCCGAGTGCTCATTTTTACCACGAAAATTGCACAAAATGTGGGGGAAAAACTCCCAAGGAAGTTCCTGCTTTATTTCTGAAAATTGGCTCTGTATGAACAGGGGTTGAGTTGTAACATGAGTGATAGCAAAGAGCAAGGGTGAGAGTAAAGGCAGACGAGGGGATTGTTTCTTTTCTGGAATGGAATGGATATTCACGGGAGGATTGACGCCCTCCAATGTCATTTGTTCACTTTTGTCAGTGTATTTTGTGCAGCCTACAAAGAATCAGCCAACATATCGTTTTGGGGCTATCACAGGTCCCACTGACGAGATCTTGATATTGCGGCTTGGTATCCGGTTCGGCAATAATCCCTTATCATTGTTTGACTCTAATACAAAATGCGTGTAAACAAACCGCCCCAAGATGAAAATAGTCTGGCTCCCTACTGACGTTTAGCCACACCACCATTCTACTGGACAGGACGCCAGACAATAAGGCCAGAAATGATCACCCTTCACCATCATCCAATGGTACCATGGTGATTTTTATGGACTGATATTTGTAATAGCAAATGACTAAATGTTAAAATAATAGGATTAGTTGCGGTGACATCTTAATCCCTACCCCTCCCTGATATCATGATGTACATTGGACCCATAATCCCTTCACCACACAGTGTAACAAATATGCAACGCCATCGTCAATTAGCCGTAGGAGATCATAACTAGCGTTTAAAGTTGCTACAACATTCATCAAGAAACTGCCGATATGGAGGGCCGACTCTCACTGAACGTGATTGCCGCGATTGCGCTGCTGGTGACGGGGGAAACCGCCTTGGATACGGTCAAGGAGGTGGATGTGGATGCCTACGTTGGGAGATGGTATCAGGTACTAATTTTATTTCGAGGAAGGAAGACCAGAACACGGCTGGAAAAACTATAATGTTTAGTATAGGCCTAAGCTTTGGGCCAAGTTAAAAAAGTAACGAGTTTCTCGTCCGGACTTTTTCAAAAAAGGAGGAGGCATCGCTTTACTCTTTACTATTTTTCAATGTTAAGCTTTTTTTTCCAAGATGGCCGCCATGCTAAATATGGCTGGCCAAGGTATATTTATTCACAGATATTGTGCTATTTGAGTATACTTATGCAATTTATGAAAAAACAAATGATTTGTAAGGCCCTTTACTGCAGAATCGCAGCACCATCACCTTCGACAACAGCTGCTGCCCGCTCTGAAAAGAACGCCAAGCTGGGTTAGGTGCCAAGACACTGATGATATAATTAAGTCAAGAGAATCACACTTTTAGCCCTAAATTAGCTAGGGACTGCACACCTGAGAATATTGAAATGAGAAAGTTGGTAATTATTGAGGCAAAGCTGCTATTTTTTGCTTATCTAATTGGATTCAGGAGATTCAAAATATCAGAGATGCCACTCAGTTTTATCCAAAAAATCTGAAGTGCGTAAATTTGGGCAAGAAAGCCAAAATGAATAAAAATTAATAAAAGCGCTGCATTCTGGGCTTCAAAAAAATCTGAGTTTAGATTTAAATCTTGAAAAAATCTGATTTAAGATCTTGATGTTGTTTTTTGGGGGGGGGTTGGGGGTTCTGATTAGTAAAAAGTTAATAAAATGAGGCGGGCGGGGACGAGAAACTCGTCAGTTTTTTTACTTGGCCTTTACATTGTTGAGATTTTTCCCCTTTTTTCTGGTGCGTGCTGCAACAACAATGCCCTTTTGGCTCGCATCAGAAAAAGACACTTTTGTATGGTTTGAAGTTTACATGGTGGAGATTGATGAAATACTTTCAGGGAAGCTGGAAATTTGAACATTCTATCTTGGAGGAAGTTGTGATTCTCACTCAAAGTATAAAAGAGCCACTTGGATTACAATCTACGTTTCGACACACAGACATTTGAAAAGATTTCTTTCAGAAACATATGATGAATTTCTTGAAAAGGGCAAGTTATGGCAGATTTGGTTCATTCACAAAGTCAAGTTCCATAGAGGAAGTTTTGGGAGGATCATTCAAGTTCAAAAGTTCCAATAAATAGTTGGTTGAGATACAAAACATTGCACCTGATTTTGGTTTATTTAAGTTTTTATGTGCATACTACTAACTGGTTAAAAAATATTTAACTTCTATTTCGTAACTGAGATTCGCATAGAATGCAAAATCAATGATACTTTAATGGTTACCATACATACATACAGTAAAGGCATCCATTGGTCACCGAACTATTTTTTGGCAAAATGCCCTAGGCCTATGTTTAAAGTGTTTCATAGTACAAGTAGTGTTGGTGTTATACGGCCATCTTAACTTAAAGTGTTGTTTGCTCTCTCTTTTTTCACTTGGTTTACGGCAACCTCTGGTCGAATCTTTTTGCAGACAGTCAATAGCCGAGTGTACAACTGCTGATTGTAAGTTGGTTACGAAGAATAAAACAGTCGATTTTTATATGGATGTTTGTCTGTTAGTTTGTTGTCTGTTATTTTATTATTGTTAGTGTGTTGTAATTGAGAACAAATTAACAAGCTCAAATAATTGTTTGGGTTTTTTATATTTTATTGTTGCACCTAATTTGAAATATCAATGCTCCCATCACTATTTTCCAAGCAAAATACATTGCTGAAGGTCAGCCAGGCTGTAAGAAAGTAAAATGCAATGTTTTGTGGAGACATTAAACTGGGCTTATGAACTGTTAATTGATTATTTACAAAAACACATTTCAAATCGTGGTTTACTTTTTGCCTTCAGTGCTGTTTCTGTGATGTTGTACAGTTTGACATTGTGTGCACACGACGTAAATCCAATCAAAGTTGAAAGGCATTTGCTGTGAAATAAAGCACATCACCCAACCCTCCACTCATATGGATTTTGTCTTTATGTTTTCCCGGTAAATTTTAGCAAAAAATTCATTCAATAACGCATCCCCCCCAAAAAAGATTTGATCAAACTAAGGTCTCTGTTAAAGGGTGTGTACAACATTGGTACGATTGAAAATATAAAGGATAACAGATTGGCACATAACTTACCTGGTATAAAGATGGTAAAGGTGGAAAACTTCCCTTGAAATAGTTTTGCTTGAAATGCTATAGTTTTTAGGAAATGAGTAAAACAATTAGTCTTTACCCCGCGTAATAAAATCCGATGTATGAAAACAATGAACATAATAAATGGGGTTTTCACTGTTTTCTCATGACTCTGAAGACCGATTTAGCTGAAACTTTCCACAGGTTTGTTATTTCATGTATATGTTGGGTCACATCAAGTGTGGATACTGGTCTTTTACAATTACCAATGTTGTACAGAATGCTATTGCACTTCGATTTCGTTTCATTTTCGTACTGCCAATATATACAGCAGATGATTTCGTTTTACTCAGTCAGGTTCGTTTTAGTCCATTTTTGTTTTAGGCACCCAAAACTACATTTTTACCGTTGTTCAGATGAATCTCTATTTTCAACTTAATCTATAATAGACCTTATGCATATGACGTCATTTGAGTAGGGCGCCCTCACCTAGAGGTCAAAAGGAAGATGCTCATTGGCCAGTCTTGTGCGCCGCGCGTACAAATCGGCGCGTTTCCATTGTTTCATTATCAGTTTACCTCTAAGATGGCGGCTTGGTGACGTCAATGCATAAGGTCTATACAACAGCTGAAAGTGAACAGTTGACCAGCCTCTTGCTGCTGGCTCTTATGAAACTGAATGATCTCATTTGGGACCCCGTGAATAGAATGAACTCATTTGACCAGTGAATGATAAACTGTTTAAACTACTCATTTTGACTGAGACGGAGCATTTATTTTCAAACGAAATTGAATGAGCGAGGTGTTGTTAAATTTAATGATTTTTTATTTTTTTTTTAATTGGCAGGAGAGAATTAAATTTACCCATCTCAAACTCATGGCTTCTTTTAAGAGACACACAATATTCTTATTCTTATTATCTGCCATTGTTTCTTCTTCACAGACTCCAAGATCAATTCAACCTACGTCACCGTCTTCAACAGATACAAGACTCGCGAAGGGATCAATTCAACCTACGTCACCGTCTTCAACAGATACAAGACTCGCGAAGGGATCAATTCAACCTACGTCACCGTCTTCAACAGATACAAGACTCGCGAAGGGATCAATTCAACCTACGTCACCGTCTTCAACAGATACAAGACTCGCGAAGGGATTGGGGATAAAATCAACGGCTATATGCCTTTATCCCCGACCCGAGGGATCCCGGTAAACTATGGGTCAAACTCGACGGCGTACCCGTTGAAAGTCCGTGTAAGTCTCCAAACTTTAACTCAAGCAGCGGGGGGGATAAATCACAAATAATTTTAACTTAGGCCTATGTGTTAACATTGGGTGTATGATAGCCCTGGTATGACGCCAGTCTCCGTATGCAGCGGAGGAGTCCATCCTGGGCATGGTGCACTGTAGCCCCAATTAGGGCCAATCCACTTTGGCCCTAATTGGGGCTAGGTGCACTGGCGCCGAAGCCAGGATTTGTCTTTGGACGGGTGTTTTTAATCTGACCATGTCAAACTCCCTCGCAAAATAATTTTCGGTTGCGTCAACCAAGTTCCAACCCACTCTCAACACATTAAACGCTCCCCAAAATGACGAGTTTCCCCTTCCAATCCCATCTTATTTTCTCTCCGATAACCCGACTCATACTTCCGTTCTTGGATATAAGATCCTCGCACCTTTCCAATAATAATTTTTTGATTTATCCTTATTTAATCCAGACTGGATTGTCAAACTCGGACCTATGGTGAACAACCAATACACCTACGCCTTGGTATCAGACGACCGGGATCTCGCCCTCTTCATGCTGGACCGTGACGTCAAGAATTACTACGCCCTCTACGATAACGAGGTCTTGGAGTACTTGCAACTGAGTGGATTCATCGGGCCGGGTAGATCACCCATCCAGGTGTACCATGGGGACGACTGTGAATACTTGAAGACAAAATTAATTAGGCAACTGGGGGTACATGGGATGTATTGGGTACCACACTTGATTAATAGATACACAATAGTGCATCTTTAAGGTGTTTGAGTTCACTTGAGTTCAAAGTTCGATTTTAAATACTATTATTTCAATTATAGCTACTGACCGAGAGTATCCCACACCTTAGGTCACTGGCAGCTTTCTTTGTCCCAAATCTTGCAGTTATTTAATTTACGAGATGTTTCTCCGACTTCCATATGGGACCGGGAGGATGCACTCAAAGATGGGTCATGAGATTAATATCAATCAGGAAAATCAACCCGATATTCCAAAAGCAAACAACTTGATATTTTTTATTCTGGTTTATACAAAAAACAACAATTAATTACCAGCTAATTGCCTCAATCGCGCAAAATGTTCTGGATATCAATTTGGTAGAACTATAAGTAGAAAGTAACTTCTTCTTTCTTAATAAACACACAAATATGAGATTAAAACCTACAACTGGATTTCTAAAATAATCTGTTAAAGTTCAATTCATATCATTACAATATATATATTGTAGAAAAATAAAGTTAAAAAATTAATCATTTCATTTCAAAAATATACAAACTTGTAATTTATCATGTGATTTAAGTAATTTGAGCATTTAATAAAATCTTGATATCTTTTCATTTCTTGCTCTACATCATTTTGAAATTTAAGTTTATTAAAAGAAATAGCGACCATGCTGTTGGCATAATAATCCTGCGGCTTACTCAAAACCACGCCCCCCCCCCCTCAAAACCCTTGAATGGTATCAAACACAGTGGCATTTTACACTGTTTAAACCCGAGGTTAGAGACTTGTAATTTTCATAAGGACTCTATCTCTTAAAAAAATGAGTGCATCACAAAACTTTATTCGACCTTGGAGCCCCTCTTTAAAATAAAGTTTTGATCAAAATCTAGTTTTAACTGTAAATAATTAATCAAAAGAGGGCGCTCTTATTACTACATACAGAAAATGCATTAAAACTTACAACTTGGTCAGCCACCCTTTTTATAATTATGTGAATGGAAAGGAGTGTTGCATGTTTTTATTTATTGGGGGGGGGTAAATATTTGTATTATTCACTTTCAAAAACTGGTTTATTGGTATAATAACCGAGATAAATGTATGTTAAAGGGTGTGTACAGCATTGGTAAGGTTGAAAATATAAATGTTCACAGACCAATTGCACATAACTTACATGGTAATGGACATGGTCATGGTCATGGTGGAAAACTTCACTTGAAATAGTTTTGCTTCAAATGTCATAGTTTTTAGGAAATGAGTAAAACTATAGCCTTTATCCTGCAGGATAAAATCTGATGTTTGAAAAAAAGTTTAAAACATATAATGGGATTTTTCACTGTTTTCTCATGACTCCGATTACCGATATAGCTTAAACTTTCACAGGTTTGTTATTTCATGTATATGTTGGGTCACATCAAGTGTGGATACAGGTCTTTGGAAATTGCCAATGTTGTACACACCCTTTAAGTTTAAAAATGAGAACAAAACTATGACGGTTGTGGTCTCTTAAAATAATGATGAGGTGACTTAATTCGGCACTGATTTTACACATTTTTTCTATCATCTTTTAAATCATCACAAAATACTTCAGGTAAAAAATATAAAAATGTGTTTGTATTATATTTCTTATATAATTAAGAAAATCACTAATTCAAAGCAAAAATTTGAAAGTTGGCACTGAGTAAAAAAAAAAATTATAGCATTGTTATCAAAGTTGTTTTACACGAATGGAAGACCTGTTCAAGGACATTGTATGTTAAGTGACAGCAGACTACTCTGGTAAATCTATTGCACTCAGCTCTGTTGACCCCCGTTCGAATCCCTACTCAGACCGGAGCCTTGCATGTGGACTGGGTTTCAATTGCCTACCCGATTGCTTGGGTTTTCCCACAGTTGGTGTTTTCCTCCCACATCTAAAACTGACATTACTTCAACATCTTCTCTACACAGTGCTAGTGCTTCTGAGGGTCCTTTGGTTCCATTACCCTGTTTGAGGTTTTCTTCTCACATCTAAAACTGACATTTCTTCATCGTCTTCTCTAAACAGAGGTGCGTTCTCGCGGCTGTTAACCAATAACTGTTTCGGTCACTGACCAGTCATTAACCAATGGCCAAGTCAACAGAAACAGTTATTGGTTACGACCGCGAAAACGCACCCCATGTAACTTCAGGTCACAGTGCTAGTGCTTCTGGGGGTCCCTTTGATTCCATTACTATGTTTGAGGTTTTCCTCCCACATCTAAAACTGACAATTCTTCATCATCTTCTCTACAAAGTTATCTTCAGGCCTACGGGTTACAGCCCACGTTCCCTTGTTTCATTACCAGAAAGATGTAATTTAACAACAGTAAGATAAAATGGAAAGTTATCCCGTAAAAGTACATTCTCAGGGCCTCCGGCCATGATTGCACAATTATTTTCAAAAGTCTACAATCTTAACGTAGCTGTTAATGTGGTCGGTTAGATTCTGGAAAAACGATCTCAAACCGTACACCAACAAACCAGACTTGTACGCTCCTTTCATCATTGCTTGAAGTGACCCCTGAAGGTTGACCTGACACAGCAAGGTCAGATGGGTGACCTCTGACCTTGATGGTCTATTGGGGTCTGTGGTGTCACTTTCATCACTGCTGGCATGTTGAACACTAGGAGTCTGTTGTTCTGATTTGTGCTCCTTGATGACGCAACCCGAAATGCCAACACTACACGGGACTGCATCCTGGAAGAAGTGAACCAAGGATGATACTTTGGTAATGACAACGAAGAAGAAATTGCATAATTTGAATGTCAAATTGTTATATAAATGGTAAACGGTAGTAAGCATCCTGAAGATTATTTTGTCTGATGAGCCCCTGTTGATTAGAAATCAATAAAAGTAAGTCAACAAATTTGAATTTCAAAAGATTGCCTGTAGACGACTTTGAATGCTGCTGTCAAAACAGCAAGAGATGTGGTTGGTTACCTCACTAAACATGGACAGATTCAACATTCTGGATGAAAATACCATGACATTTTTTTGCTGCTTTCTCAACAAGTAGACACTGTATTCACCTCAAATTTTCACAGGTGACATTCATTGTATCTTTCTTGATAATGTTTTCCTATTACATTGACAAAAACCATTTGATGACCCTACCTTTAAAAGCAAAGATTGAAATATCGAAAAAAAGGTTTAAATTTTCAGCTGGTGCGATAACAAGGTAAAACCAAGAAAATTGTCATTGTTTACAGCATCTCTAAGATAAACTTCAAACAATTGAACTAAAAAGTTCAATATTATTATTATTTGACATTACAGCATGAAAAATAAGCAACCATTCTTTTGAGAACCAATAATTAATGAACTCTTCCGAAACCCAATGCTGTAAATTCCTTTAAAAAAGAAAGAACATAATTACATCAGATTAAAATGTTAACTACCAACTTTTCTCAAAATGCCCAAAACCCTGATCCCCCTTGATCCACCTTCCTGTTCCTTGCCAAGGCCGAACGGTCAAGCACACCGGACTCAAGCTCTGGTGTTTCTGATCAGCAGAGTGTGGGTTCCAGTTCCGGTCCTGACACTTGTGTCCTTGAGCAAGACACTTAACAATTATTGCTTCGTCCTTTGAATGGGACGTAAAGCCATTGGTTCCATGTGTTGTGTAATGCACGTAAAAGAACCCAGTTACACTTAACAATCAGTGAAGGGGTTTGCCCCTGTGTTTCTGGCAGTTGCTGTTGAATGCACCACAGTACCTTGTAAACCATTACAAGGTGTTACCTAAATGGGTCTCTAAATTCAAAAACTTCAGAAACATGTCTAGAAACAACTAATGATAAGCACTTTGAGAAGCCCGTAGATAAAGCTTTTTATAAAAAATAGTTATTAATAGTATTATTATCCCTACCGGTCTTTTCTGGCAGTCTGGATGATGAACAGACATGACCAGCAATCCACATGACTCTCCTTGAGTCAACTGCATCGGCACAGTCATCTGTAAGAGGGTGACATGACGAGGCTGGGTATTTGGCAGAGCCTTGAGGTCCTTGTAGCAGCTGACCACCACTCCTCTGGGAGGTCTCGATAACTCCTCCAGAACATCATCTACATTCTTGAACGGGAAGTCAAGCTTCAAGTGGATAACGAGATGGGTTCATTAAATTGGGTTTTACTACGAACGTGTGACAATGTCACCTTGTTTACAAAATTAGTATATTTCTGAGCACAAAGGGTATATCCTAAGTTTTCTCCCATGAAGCTGTGCTCAAGTCCTTCCAGCATAAAGGCCATGCTATGTCTCTTTTGTAAACACGTGTTGCTATAGGTTGCATGGTCTATTATCTATTAAACATTAAATACCAAAAAATGGTGTAAGGGCAGCACCAACATCCCCCACCCATTTCAGTGTCTTAAACCAGGGATGACATCTGATGAATGTGAACACACATGAAAAATTGCTTGCTGGCCTGGCTTCTCACTTTGTTCTAGACCAATCACATCCCACACGTTACAGTTCAGGAGGTTTACAGACTCTGTAGGGAGCTACAAAACCTCCCCTCCTCCCATTTCATGGGTCCACTATTGTGCAACATACCTTCCCACCTGGCTGAATTGCACTCTGTAAAAAGCTGTAAACATGCTTGCATTTTGCCTGTATAATTCCTTCGATCTAGATAAAGTAGGCAGACAAAATCAAAAAGTGCAGGAGTTAGCGGTTATCAAAGTGGTTGAAACACTCAGTTGTTGAGCCTTAAGCTGGTCTTTCCCTTACCCCCTTCCCTGGTGAAAATTTAACCCTTTGAAAGGCATCTTTTATTAGCACCCAACCACTCATCTAAAACTATGTTTTTGATTCGTAAAAAAAACCAACTGTTTAATATCGCTTTATTGTCGGGCATCTTAAAAGCACTCATTATGTTATGGCAGTTGTTGACCCAATTAACTAGCTATTAATTAACTAAGAGAAGAGTATAGACCATTCCATTGTTGATAAACAAAGTGCGCCGGTTGGCATGAACGGCCGAATGTTAACAAAACATTCAATCGTGCTAAAAAATCGTGCTAACAAATGTTGTGACCAAATTCAACATTTTCTGTAAAGATTCATGAACTGCAATACCTCCCATGATTGGTTGATTTGTTTCCAACAAATTCAACACTTTTTTTGAATATTTGTGTAAACATTGCTACAAACTATGGCTATTTGTTGTTGATTTGCAGTTATGGCTTTCCATAGTTTTCCAAACTCGGTTGGCAAAAACTCGGGCTGTGACATTGCAATAGAAAGGTCTATACTGCTCGGAATGTCAAGACTACAACGGTTCTGCCCAGAACCGACACTTCTCCCAAAAGAGATTTTATATATGGTTGTACCCGCAAGTTTACTATTCATAGTTTCCTTATCATCCACATCACGCAACGCTTCAAAGATTACTTGTCAAGGATCCTTATCAATAAAAACCCCGATGAGATTACAGTTAAACACTTTTTACCGGCATGAATCAAAGCCTGACCTTAACAACAGCATGCATTCCATCGAAGCTCTTTCTGCTGACTGTGATACCTTCCTTTGTATCGCTTTTCTTCCAGTCCGTGCTGCTCGCCAACTCGACAAGAGTCTTCCATTGCTAGCATTAGAAGAAAAAAACAAACATTTTTAAGGTAGGGTCATAGATACTCCATAAATTAATGACCATATGTGACCCGCTCTATCGAAATGAGGAATGTCTCTGAAATCACATTTTCATGTAAATCGCCATACAAAAATTGTTGACAATCAAAAATCATGAAAAAAAAATAATAATCCGATTCCGCGATTTCGGTGGTATTAGGATAAAGAAAACTTGATCTTTCTTGTCGTGGTCTTACCTTTAATTGAAAAGATGAATAAATCCACAAAAAGTATTTTTTTCTTGAGCATTTTTGTACGCGTAGCTACAATAGCTAGCTGTTGTTAATAACGATTATCTAACTAAACACGTCATAACAAAATGGAATTGGCCTTGTCTTGTAGACATTCTTCATTACCCGATAACTTCGGACTGAAATAAGCTACGGAAATAATAATGGTATTGCTGGAAAGCCAGTGAAATACTTATTAACATGGTGTGCATAACTCAATTTTCAAAATTTCCGAGACATTCCTCAATTCGATAGAGCGGGTCACATATACATGATATAAACTTAATTTGTGAGAAGTGTTGCAGCTGTTGATAGTATAAACTATTTTGAGAAAGAATTCCCTTTTAAGTAAATGGTTTGGATGATTTTTCAACCCAAAACATTTGAAACTGAAAAACAATGAATCGTTTCTCACATTTCCAAGGGTTGGTGGCCATTTGCGAAATGCTGCGGCGTCAGCCAGAGATGCAGTGGATGGATTTGACGTTCTTGTGAAAATACCAAGGCAGTTGTTTGCTGATTTCTCAGCAAGTAGCCACTGTATTCAGCTGAAACTTTCACATGGGACTTTTATTGTATCTTTCTGTATAATTTTGCCTATAAATCAGCATGATGTTGACAAAAAACCAGTCTATGTCCCTACCTTTGACACAAACTGTTTTTGCCATCTACTCATTACTTGTCTCTGATCTTTATTATATGTTCTTTGCTTTGCGTCAGTATATCTATTGTCATATCTCGTCTGTTCGTCCTCTAATTGTTGTCCTTACCCCCAATAAAAATTTAACTTTTTTTAAAAATCATTGCAGTTTCCCACCCCTGCTAAAATACAGGTTTATAACTGCCTCTAGCTACCATGCTAGCTTGGTGGTCTAGCGGTAAGACATCCCCACAGAATGGCAAATGTCCTGAGTTTGAATACCACCCGAGTAGTATGCATGTGAATTTTTTTCCACAGGACTCTGGAAATATTTGAAACTAGCCGATTTTCTTCACCAAGCAGACACACAAAAAGTCGAAAATTTCTCATCCCTGATAAACCCAATGGTGCCCAGATGACACAAGATCTTTGCGTTGACCTATGACACCATTCCTCACTGCTGACTTACCAGTTTCCTCCACTCTGGATCCAAATACATTTCTCTCTTGGTTTCGTGTTTCCCAATGTGCATAGATTGAACCTTCGCACGGTTTTGCCGTTTCTAGGAAAACAGAAATAAACAAAGGTAAATCAGTGACGTGATTAGTCTACCAGGGCCCTATTTTATAGAGCTGCTTCATCAGAAAAGGTTGATTCATAATTTTCTGCTAAGCAAACCCTAGCAGGAAACCAGGCGAAGACGCTACAAGTGAAATGGTATTTTGGCTGATAACCTTATTCTGGTTAACAGAATTGTTTTGTGTTTGAAATTGTGCTCAAATTGAAATGAATCTAGCTGCTCTCATTAACAGGAAAAGACATCAATGTACATCTATTTGGAAAAGTATATTAATTCCCAATTTCTAGCTTTCAATAAAAAAAACACCTGAACAACCTTTCATTCCCAGAACATTTCATCAACGACCAAAATAAGGTAATTTGTTAGTGAGAGCACAGGGGGTGAACCATTTTTTTCTAGGCACTTCTGCACAATAGCACACAAATTCGTCACTTGCTCAAATTACCTTGTCAGACTAACATTCCGCCACTCTAGCCATCACCACATCGGCACACCAGACGGCAGTAGTTGTACAGTCAGTACAACCAAACAAGTAAACAAAAAGCTTGAACATCTACGTGCAAATTAGTGAAATTTGACACTTTGTCTAAGACCCTGGTACAGAGCTTCTATACTGACCATTAGTGCAGATGTGCTTATAATAAATTTATTGTTCCAGTTTGCATTTTCTTCAAGCAAGCCCTTTTTCAGCACTCTTGTTATGCCGTTTACTTTTTGTTACACGATAATATACTAAGGAGGTAACAGCATATACTCTGTATGCGTGTTGAAATTGAGAACATTGAAATAACTACATAACAACTCATAAAATGTAAAATTTTATTCTGGTAATTCTTAACCTCATAGGTCAAGATTTAAAACCCGGGGTGGGGGGGGAGGGGGGAAGGAAGCCCTCAATTGACCGTATTTTCAACCGCATGAGGGCACTTTCAAAGGTTAATTTCCTTGTATGACAATTACAGTTTTATCTTATTTTGACTGCCCTTATATTCTTTTCTTGTATCGATGTATCGATGGCCAAAAAGTCAAAATAACAATGACAACCAATATAAAAGCCAGTTCATTTTACTTATTCTGCACCACATAAAGTTGGTTCACATATGCCCCTTTGCAGTAAAAAATACTGCGATCCGGGAGGGGGGGGGGAAGTTACGCCACTGCAAGACATTCAATTAACTGATTATATGGAACGTAAACGCCAGTTTCTAGACTGTTTCCCCACCACAATGCTTTACAATGTTTCTAAGTTTCAGATCCTACCGGTTTTCAACCCAACTTCTCTTGTCATACCTTACAGTTGAATGAAGCTGTCTGCTTTCTCTCAAGAGCCTTTTTGGCTGTACTGCCCTCTATAGCTGCATTCAGCACTTCCATCCACTCATGTTTGTCTTCTTCCGTTTCTGTAAGCCAATCAGTTTGGGGGAAGTTTTTCACAATAACCCAGTAAACTCAAAGAAAATGAATCAATGTTTTTTCCAAAACAAAAATGCAGGATTTTTGGGGGGGGTCCTTTTCAATATTATTTTATTCCCTCAAAATATCATTTTGGTCCCTTAAAAAATTTATTTTGTTCCCTCGGCGACCTTTGTTTCGGTCATCCAATTTGACACAAAAATAAATGCTTTCGGGAAAAATTGGCGTGTTAACACGTCATCTGGCATTAACTGGTCAAAAGATCCACCACTGAGGAAAGACAACAAACTTACAAGGACCACTAAAAAAAGACAATGTTAGCTCAATATGCTAGACTTCTATTGCTTTCCACTTGAAGGTAGGGTATTCGTTTGGTTTTTGCCAATGTAATGCTTAATTATAGAAAAAAAAAAAAAAAAAATACAATAAAAGTCACTTGAGAAAATTTCAGGCGACTATAGTGTCTTCTTGCTGAGAAAACAGCAAGCAAAACTGTCACGGTATTTTCACAAGAACATTGAATCCATCCACGTTTAGAGAGGCGACAATGGTTACCAACGGCATCTCTGGCAACAGCATTCTAATCAACGAGGGCATTTCAGACGAAATTATTATGTAGGATGCTTACTACCATTACCATCTTTATAACAAGTAGGTATGCGGATACAAATTACACAGATTTTGTTCTTTGGTCATTACCAAAGTACGACCCTACCTTTAACGGCTTTAAAACTTTGTAAAAGTCTTTGCTTACCGCAACTGATGTAGTATGTTCTCGTTGTGCCATCCTCCGCAAAGGGACCAACCTCAAAACAATTTAGTATTTCCCTCTCCCTGCCCTCTGGTTCTCGTGTTACATCTGGAAATGAAAACAAGCAAAAATGCACTTGCTAAAAAGCTAGAGTGTCAATTCTCATTAATTTTTTACAAATTTTTGTCGAAATTTCCCTCAAGAAAGTGAACAAATTGCAGGCACAAGTGTTGTACACAGCTCGATGGAAGAAGACAAAAAATCTGACATTTCATTGTAATTGCACTGGACAATGTTCTCAAAACATCTTCAGCTGTTATTTTTTACAATTTTATATTTGATGTGAAATTCACAATTTCCCACATAGCAGGCCTGATACTTCACACAGAGGTGGCACAGGCAATAGACTGTGCAAGTCTCGCGCGTATCCGAATGAGAAAACACGTCAAACGAAGAACATTGTTATTTCTGAAATCAAATCTTTGTTTAAAATTATATCTCATGACAAAATCTGAACAACAAAAATAAATCATTACAATTTTTTGAAATTAGTTTTAGCTTTTGAAAAAAATGCACAAAAGTGTGTTAATTATTATTGAAAAAAATTTAAACTCTGGGAAAAGGATGCTTTTTTTATGTAAACTTTTTAGAAACCCCTTATGCGGATTTGTGATGGTTAACGGGTTTAAAATTGACCCGTGTTGCAGTTTAAAGAGGATGCTGACGCCTCAACAACCATAGACTGCAATGAAAATGGTTCGCTTTGCAATTACAGCATCTGGCGATTATAATCGCGCAACAAACACAAGCATTTACATAAGTTTTATGATCGGAGGCGAGCACAAAATTCTTAATTTTTTGCGATAACCGGAAGCTGAGGTCAAGTTTAATTCTCGGGTTTTCTTCGTTATATTATTGAATTGGTTTTACTTTCATATTTTGTTATCACTTAGTATTACATTCCCAACAACGTGTATAATTTTCTAGGTCATAAACTACGTTAAACTAAAATAATTGACGAAACAAAATTTCGCCCACGATATGGTTGGGACCACTATGGTCCCGGAAGTTCGAATGCGCGCGAGACTTGCACAGTCTATGGCCACCATGCCCCTTAGTCATTGCCTTGGTGCTCTTGAAATGATCCAGTAGAAATGTATACTTCCCACTTACATTCATTGAAATTGCACTGGACAATTGTTCAGAGAGAAGGCACATCTCAAAACATCTGCAGCTGTTTCCCTCATAGAGGTGCCCTGTACTGAGGAAAAACTGCCTTAATGCCCAAAGTCTCAGGCCTGCATATGACCGGTGCAGTATCTTGCCTGTCAGTAAATGGCCTGGATTGTAAATAAAGGTGGCATGGTCCATACTGAAGAATTCCATCTCTTCTTTGTTTGGCTGCAAGCTTGCAGCGTTGGTTGGTAACTTTCTGGAAGTGTGGGTGTTTGGTTGCAAGCTTGCGGGGTCGGTTGCTAGCTTGCTGAAAGTGTGCTTGTTTGGTTGCAAGCTTGCAGGGTCTGTTGCTAGCTTGAAAGTGTGCTTGCTTGGTTGCAAGCTAGCAGGGTTGGTTGCATGCTTACTGAAAGTGTGCTTGCTTGGTTGCAAGCTTGCAGGGTCTGTTGCTAGCTTGAAAGTGTGCTTGCTTGGTTGCAAGCTAGCAGGGTCTGTTGCTTGCTGAAAGTGTGCTTGCTTGGTTGCAAGCTAGCAGGGTTGGTTGCATGCTTGCTGAAAGTGTGCTTGTTTGGTTGCAACCTCCAGGGTCTGTTACTAGCTTGCTGAAAGTGTTCTTGTTTGGTTGCAAGCTTGCAGGGTCTGTTGCTAGCTTGAAAGTGTGCTTGTTTGGTTGCAAGCTAGCAGGGTTGGTTCCATGCTTGCTGAAAGTGTGCTTGTTTGGTTGCAACCTCCAGGGTCTGTTACTAGCTTGCTGAAAGTGTTCTTGTTTGGTTGCAAGATTGCTGGGTGGACTGCTAGCTTGCTGAAAGTGTGCTTGCTTGGTTGCAAGATTGCAGTTTTGACTGCAAGCAGGGCCCATTTTCATTGCCCTGCTTACCACAAAAATCCCTGCTTACAGCCCTGGTAAAGTGAGTGTTTCTAGGTGCCATAAGCGCAGAACTCCAGGGTAAGCAGAGCCATGAAATTGGGCCCAGCTGGTGGCTGCTAGAGAAATTGCTTACATTTATTACTCAACTGGATCTGGCCCTTGGCAGCTCTGGCACCCTGCTTCCTAAATAAAAAACAAAATCAAAACAAAAACACAGTTCTATGAAGCATGTTGGATTATTTTCAATTGATCTAGAACCATATTCAGGCTGGGAGGCAATATATTGAGTCAGATGACTAAAGCAGGCTAGTCGAAACCTTGACCGATTAATAACTCACTCTGTGACAGTGAAGTTAATAACAAGAAGTTCTCCTCGATCCACTAAGTAATAATAATAATAATACTGGGTTCTTATGTAGCGCTTTTTATCATACCCCTAGGGGCGTATCAAAGCGCTCAGTATTTTTTCCTGCAAGATATGTGGAACTACGTTTTGAAGTATGAGATCTATTCCTCTATAGCACCGTGTAATGGTTTACAAAGTGCTGTGGCTCAATATGCTGCCGATCAGACCAGGAACACCGGGGCTGACAGTTATTTTCAGAACTAAGTAGTCTCCCGAACTCCAAAATCTACTCTGCGGCAGTAGAATAAATAGCAAGACAAGTTGTCAAGAACAAATCTACACATATTCACCTGGTGTTTCTGCAAACTGAATATACATTGATACCCCACCATGCAATGCCTCGAAACCCATATTATTCTTATGGCTAGCATTTTATGAAGGGCAAATAGTTTCAAACCATAGCGTTCTAAAGGAGATGAACTCTCAAGATACTTTGAGAAATATTGGTTTCATAAACACTCTTGACATGTACTTCTAATTTATAGCGACAATATATTTCAAAACTTTACAATTGAGCAATAGGTGGCAAGAGTACGAGTTGGTTCGAGTACGAGTTGGTTGGTGTACCAGTTGGTTGAAGTACGAGTTGGTTGGAGCACAAGTTGGTTGGTGTACGAGTATGTTGGTGTTTGAGTTGGTTGGAGTAAGAATCGATCAAGTTGAGCTTGAGTTTTGGGTTTTTGTTTTCGTTATTTTATGAGAGATCGCCTAACATCACAAGGCCACAGACAGCCACTCCAAGGTGAGGGCTACACTTAGCTGTCGACCCAAATCAACTACCATCAGGGGCACGTTACCACCTATACGTGTACTCCTGGGACTCGAACAGGGTTACCCCCTTCATAGTCCATAAGGATGTAGGCATGGGTAGGAGCCTGGCTGGTAGAGCAGAATGCAACACCTTCACAACTTTTTACGAAGCAATTATGGTTAAGTGCCTCGCTCAAGGGCACAAGTGTTGGAGTACGAGTTGGTTGGAGTCTGAGTTGACCTGTATGGAAATAATGTCTTCAGTAACTTACTCATAGTAGTAGAGCGTTACTGTCTGACCATGCTGAAGAAGAATAAACCATCGTCTCTGCCACTTGTATTGTCCGAGCAAGCCCTTGTTTCCGCTTTTTTTAACGCACCATCCCTCCTTCAGAACCACTTCACTTGTATCTGGAAATCGTCAATGGTTTGTTAATCAAGACAGCAATCAAGATAGTTCTACTTTTGGGGGCAACAAAAACTACTGCTTTCTTACAGGAAGTAAATCATGTTTTGTAAACCGATCAGAAAAAGTAATCCCTCTGCTGCTGCTTCCCAGGTTGTATCCTAAACTTGGGTGTGATCCCTACACGGCAGTTAATGGTTGTATTGCTTCTGACTGGCACTCCCGCACAAAGATATTGAAAAATCAGGGAGACCACTAACAGAGGGCTCGCTAGCGCAGTTGGTAGAGCACCGGCACGTTAAACCAGAGATCATTGGTTCAAATCCCGCTCTAGTCAGTTTTTCTTTGTTCAACCCTCAATTAGGAAGTAAATTAATTACAATACCCCACACCTTAACTCCTAAAACTATGAGGTTTGTGTATTAGCGGAACTGTTCCGCCCCAACTTGACAATTGCACCAACTGGTCCCAACTTGAGTGTTAAAGTTGGGGTGTCCCAACTGTAGTTGGGACAGTAGTAAATGTACAGGGTACCATCAGAGCAAGCAGGGGAGCTCTCTGTAGTTGCAGGTTGTGTGTGAATCCCATAATTTTATTTATTTTGTTATTATGAATCAATGACATTGTTTGTTTTGTTTTATATGTACACGAGGTCTTTCTTTTTTCTAAAAAAAAAAAAAAGAAGTGAAGTAAACCCATGATTGTTTTCAAGTGTTTGGCAACAGAAAAACAATTACAAAAGGCATTATTGGTTTTTGGAGGTCGATACAAAAAATATAAAAAATTCAGGGTGAACAATATTAAGAAGGCGGATATGTTATTCCCGGCTCCTTCTTAGGTTTTTGGCCACAAAGGTAAATTAAAACAACACCACCACATAATGACAAAATTCACACTCATCTACTATCCTTAAGCCCAAAACTGGGCTCAAAACCATCAAGTTGAGAGGGGAACTCTTCGCCTGCATGCGTCACACCATGGAGGAAAGCCAGTCCCCACGATCGATCATGGTTTTCACTTTCGCGGAGGCTATCCTGTACTGTCCTGTACTGTATAGAGTTCTATGGGCAATCCCAACTACAGTTGGGACGCCCCCAACTGTAACACTCAAGTTGGGGACTGGTCCCAACTATAGTTGGGACGATTGTTAAGTTGGGACGGAACAGAACGAACCTCATGTAGTTCTAGGAGTACCACACCCCCATTTTTTCTTACCAGTTTTCTGTTTAACTGCTGCTTTTAGATGTCTTTGCATGGTCAGACAAAGCTTATGATGACATTCAGTTGTCAAAGATGAAAACAATCAAACGTAGTTCTGAAGACGGCTTCTTATCTGTATCTGAATTCAATATTGTAATGTATTGTTAGTACACTCTACTGTAGCTGCATTAATATTCTAGTATAAAGGAACACTTTTTTTCACAAAACTGTTTTTGTAATGTCCCACCGCCAATAAACAAACAAAACAAATGAACTTGATGAACAAGCTAAGACTTAAGAGTGTTTTTATTGTTATTGCTGGGTTTTTTTATGCTGCGTGAGAAAGTTATTATTTGTGTAAATTTAACAGTTTTGTACTGTCTGGGTCCTGTAGCAAAAGCAATGTATAAACTCTAACATAAGACCCAAGAACTCTGGGGAGCCGTACTCCTCTTTTTGAAACTCAAAAAGGAGTGCAGCGCCCCAGTTACTGCGTCCATTATACTCCTCAGAACAAACGACATAGCCATGGTATATAGCTAACATTAGACCCAGTATAAACTGGGGCGCTGTACTTATTTTTCGAAAATGTTGACATCTGCGGTCGTTTACGTAATATATTTAAGTTTGCTGATTTTGGAATGACGAAGGTATCACTATCACTTTAAATTTAGTAATTTTTATTTTCTATCTCATTTTAAGTATCACATTTAGCTCTGTAATCTGTACCTTACCTTTCGATGACCAAATAACCAATAATAATAATTTGTATCTCTCTCGCTTTCACTCTCACTCTCAATCATCTCAGTCTAGTCAGACTCTGTCAGTGTGTAAGAACGGTCGCACTAATAAAAACTTACTTAAAATTAAATTAAAACATTTAAGCCGACAACTCCTACTAACTACACCCAATAGCTCCAACTAGTTTTGTTTTTACTTGCACTTATTTATCAAGCACAGCTTTCCACCTGTTTTCACGCACACATAGTCTTCACCCACCTCAGCTTTTACATCCAGAAGTGGACTTTGCTGAGTACCAGCGTAGTTGTACCGGTAGATGAACTATACTACTACAGCCTGACATTTCCGACATACTGCCTACAACATAGACCCAGTAACTGGGGCGCTGTACTCCTTTTTTCGAAATTTTGACATCATCGGTCGTACTAGCGCCCCAGGTTATTAGTACGTCCCACTTCTGGATTCCGTGATATGGCATCATTTTGAATAGGGTAGACACAAAAAATGCCTCAGAACGACCAAAATACCCAACAAAATTGCTTTAAAAACGCCTACTGGCTTCTTGATATGTCTAAGGTGCAACATCAGGTATTTAAATGTACTCACGATTTTGTTTTGTGCTTGAATTTTACGTTTTTGTCGAGCAGATCGATGAAAATGGTCGTTTTGCCCAAATCAATGGCCGCCGCCACCAACAGTTTCATCGTCGCGATGCATTCTGGGTAGTAGATTTAATCAACGACTGTTTGCAGCGTGTGGTCAATGTATTCGTCGAAGGGGCGCGTGTTGTGATGGGAAAGAATGGTGCACTCGCTGCAAACAGTCGTTGATTAAATTTACTACCCAGAATGCATCGCGACGATGAAACTTGGTGGCGGCGGCCATTGATTTGGACACAACGAGAGACTGTCCACCATTTTCATCGATCTGCTCGACAAAAACGTAAAATTCAAGCACAAAACAAAAGCGTGAGTACATTTAAATACCTGATGTTGCACCTTAGACATATCAAGAAGCCAGTAGGCGTTTTTAAAGCAATTTTGTTGGGTATTTTGGTCGTTCTGAGGCATTTTTTGTGTCTACCCTGTTCAAAATGATGCCATATCACGGAATCCAGAAGTGGGACGTACTAATAACCTGGGGCGCTAGTACGACCGATGATGTCAAAATTTCGAAAAAAGGAGTACAGCGCCCCAGTTACTGGGTCTACCTACAACAAATTTAAAATGTAATTTAAAACAACGTCCGAACATAGTTAAAACATTAAATCTATGTTAAAGAGTAATATGTATCCAAATCACCATCTATCTGTTAAAAGGTTGTATTTTGAACTGAAAAATGGGTTTTTGCTTACCACGAATTTGTGTCCGCTCTACGGATGTGTGTAATTAACCGTATTGGCCCAAGACGTCAGTGATCGATAGTGGATAGTGTAATGCTCTCGGTTACAACGCGTTACACTGACGTCTTGGGCCAAGACTATAATCACTATCAGGAGATCATTTATCAGGGGATTCCCCTTGTGGAGTAAGTTTAGGCTGGTGCGTTTTCAGTTAAATTTCTTTTATATACATACCACAATAACAAATTAGCAGACGTCAGGGAATCATGAAGTACCTAATCTTTTTCGATTGAGGATGATGAGCCCTGCTTTCCGCCTAATGTTTGTTCTAAGCACAGGTTCTAAGTTCCTGGTTGAGTCTAGACTTGTTGACAAGTCGTTAATGTTTGTCACGGTGGGTCGAGTCGCGTGTGTGGTGTTAGCGTAATAAAGAATGCTCTCGCGAGATCACTGCTCTTGCGCGAAGTTGCCGACTCTCGCTCCTTCGACCTGTCTGTCAGTCTTGAGAGCAGTAATCTCGCGCAGAGCAGCCCTCTCGCGGGATATTGCGAGAGAGCCGTTCCGCTATCACCGAGACAGACATTTAACGACTTGTCCACAAGTCTAGGTTGAGTCCTGCTGGTTATTAGGAACCTATCGTCTCAAAGTTCAACTTAACTTACACAAAATGACCTACCTGTCAAGTGGGGCGCGGGAGGATGTGTCCCCCCCCCCCCCCAACAAAAACAAATCAACAACAAAAAATCCCATACATTAAAACGCTTCTTTCATATTGTACAGAAGTAACCCCCTCCCCCCTAAAATCATCATGTAAAGAATTCCTGAGATTCCCAGAACACAATGAAGACACAATAGGAGGGGGTTTATGAGCATGCACCAAATGGACTCGGGGAAAGAACAATAATTATTTGAAATAAAAATATGATAAGCTGGAGCAACATAACAAACTCTGAGCGAAAGTAACGTTACATAGGTTTGTTAGGGTATCATTTAGTTTGTTTTTTGTTAAGTGTTTATAATATTGTTTTCGGTGTGTGGAGATTCTAGGGGGATCCGGATACCTTTCTGCTGCCCCATATCGGATGGTATCGTTTTCCCTGTGTGCTGTTTTAACATGGTAGATAATATAACACCGATAGGAGCCAGGAGTGCCTTCCCGGTTTTCTTTGCACAATCCAGCTATGCATTGAGTAATTATCTAGGGTAAAAGAATGGGCTCAGTCGGGACTAATGAATGCATAAGCATTTCCATTGCAACGTCGCAGCCCGAGTTGTTGTCAACCGAAGTTGGACAAAAATAGAGCCTCAGTTTGTGTCAATGAGACACGAAATAATATTCAAAAAGAGTGTTGAATTTGTTTGAAACAAAGCATCCAATCAGGAATGCATTCTTTTTCAGTTGAAAGTTTGCAGTTAAATGGTTAATTTGTCAACACGAACATGTTTTCACTAACAACGTTCGGCCGTCCGTATATACCAACCAGTGTGGTTTGATTAGCAACAATTAAAGTTCTAAGGATTGCACATGACGTCATTAACCGCCATTTAAAAAAAAAAAAAAAATGGGAAGGTGCACGCGTGTATACGCGCTGCGCATAACTCTCAGCCAATGATCGTCTCAGTCACGCATGCATGCATGCACGTTTCATTCAGCAATGGCGGCCAGTGTTTTTACAGTTTTCTTTGCATAGGAGGAACGCAAGAGGTACTTAAAGGGGCCATAGTTTAGTCCTAACCATGCATGCAATCCAGCTGGGCAGGGAGTAAGTCAATAGTTATTCGGGTATTTGCCGAGTTCACCAACCTCACTGTCCAATTAGTCCTGCTTGACATGACCTACCCCCAAAGTCAAAGAAGCCAGTGGTTGTTACATAACGATACAACGAACAATGAGCACACCCAAGCAATAGATTGCTTAGGGTATGGTTAGAGGTATTATGGTCTTAGTGCGCGTGAAAGTGAGTGATGAAAGGATAATAATAGCGCTTGTACTAATTTGCATAAAATAGGGCCAAATCGGCGGAGGGACACTAAATTTCACCACTGCACTTTATACATGGCTGCAGATTATTTTGTAGCCTTGATTGCAAGGCTGACTAGTGCCATCCGCGATAGTACACACGGAGTCTTGCCCATCACTATCCACACACACGGAGTACACTGTGTGTTAACAGCCTTCTAATCAAGGCTAGCATAATGCCGTCGCAGTGATCTGTCTGAAAACTAAGTGTGAAAGTTCGATCTGTTTGTTTGCCATTCATATAAATCCCCTCATAGAAAGTCCCCAGGGGCCACTGATTTGCTTAGTACTGAGGCAGGGCGGTTGAGTGTGGATTCAGAGAGAAGACAACGAGGTTTCGCCAAGTTGAATTCGTTTCGATCAGCAACCTGAGGTAAATAATAGCTCCACAATAAATGTATTTAATGTTAATATGCTACTTGAATTTGAGTCTCGGATTCTCATAAAAAGCAAGCCATATTACGAGACTGTTACAACATGATTGTGTAACAAGAAATATTAACACTACACGTTGAACTTGAGAGGGAAAAATGGAGGGGGAGGAAGGGGAAGGAAAAACGAGCGAGGGAGAAAAGTCGCAAATGTGTGTGTACTTTCCGGTGCCAGTATTATTTTCTTTTTCTTCCTTTGCCATTCGCAATTTTTTTTTCCTGCCAAAATTACTCTTTTATTATATATACGGGAGATTCGATAACGCGAGGTGACATAATAATTGAACACCATACTTTTTATGATAACTCACTTGTAATTGTTTAAATTTGCAACAATAACAATATAAAATATATCTCGCGTCGTTCCGGCATTCAATGGTTTTTTCCCCCTTATGGATTGCCTGTAGTTCCCTACACTTGAATTTGAGAAACGCCGGATAGTAATACGGTTTTTTTACCCGCGATGTTTTTAATGAATATGCATGAAACCATATACCGACCATATCCAAAATGAATCTTATCACGCGTTGCTTCTGTTCTACATTATTTCATTTTAGTCGGCTATGTTCAGGGATTAAAAAGGTCTGCAATCATACCCTTTCCAAATTATACATCACATTTATGCCCTGGTTAAACGTATAGGCCTAATTTCATTTTTTAACAATAATTTGATATAAATTATTATGTGACACCACTTTCGCAAAACAAAGATTTATCTGTAGGATCTGGGTTTGCAGCCAACTTATTCATGGAATTTTCCGCCCGGTGATGAACAGTAGTAGCACCGCCCATCCGCAGTATTATTTAAAACAAAAACTTTTGCTGACAATGTACCTAGTACACAATATTCTGGGGACTCCATGCGGGCATTATCAGCCTAACCCAGATGAGTGGCAATAAGTTCTAACAAGAGGGAGGAGCATCACTGATTTTTTTTTAAATAAAATTAAAAGATTTATATGGATCAGAAGTGCTTAAAAAGTATGTCTATTTTTCTAATTTTATGCATAAGAGGCTTGATTTATTTTTATTTTTTCACCCCAAAAACGACAAAAGCTCGGCTCCAAAATTTCCCCCTGGACCCCCAGCGTGGCTTCGCCCCTGGACCCCACCAGGGGCCGTAAGGCCGGCCCCTGGACCACACCCAGTACATTGGTTTGAGCCCCCCCTAAAACATGTTTTGTGACCAGTTTTTGATGGCATATTAGTTGCTTATTCCCGTCTGCCGATGTCACAAAGGGCAAAGAGCTTAAGAATAAGATCGATTTTCATGTCTAGCAATAACAAAAGGTCTGGATGAGCCCGGTCATCACTGCGTGGACCGGGTTGGTGGCTATAATGTGGCGGTGTTAATGGACCACGCCTGTCCGTTAACAGCGGCCAGCCATGATCATAAATGTCGTTATCCGGCTCTTCATGCCGTTATTACCCTTAATGAAAACTTTGACGTAAACAAGTTAGTTAACACAGAATTCGTGATGGTTTTTAATTCTTTCAATTTGTAAAAATTGTTCTACTTATGTTCAAGAGCCACTCTTATAAGCTGCTCACTTGCATGACACATTAATTTTTGAAAGTAATATTAATGCGTATTTTTTTCTCCTTGATTCTTCCCCCCCCCCAACCCCTCTCAAAAGGTAATTTTTTCCTCTCCAAAAAAACACAAGTAGAACGTTTTGAGTAATAGAAGGCACATTTGCATACCCCCACCCCACGTGACTTGAATGCAAGGCCGTCTTATTTAAATGTTTTGGCCACGCACGCAGTGTCCGTCGTCCACACATCAGTCACGCAGTCAACCGATTCCATGCATAGACTCGGTGCGTGTGAAACGGACTCGGTGTGTGGTTGGGCAAAGTAAGAGGGGGATGGTCATCCCGGTGAAAAAAAAAATGTTTTTATAATAGACCTTATGCATTGACGTCACCAAGCCGCCATCTTAGAGGTAAAATGATGAAACAATGGAAACGCGCTGATTTGTACGCGCGGCGCACAAGACTGGCCAATGAGCATCTTCCTTTTGACCTTTAGGTGAGGGCGCCCTACTCAAATGACGTCATATGCATAAGGTCTATTACATAGAGATCAGTGATTACATACTCATGTAAAAGAATCCAGCATGGCCGCACAACTCTCAGCCAATGAGGTCTTCGTTGACCTTAGTGAGGGCGCTGTTGGGGTCTTGTGCAGGCGCTGCGGGCCTCATTGCACTGTACAGTACGTATTATGTACTGCTGAAACACTTTAGCGCTGTGTGTGCAGCTGGCATGATTGCTTTTACAACTTGTTAATCAGTTGCGCCAGCGATTTGAAATGATGAACTTTCTCTCGTACACGTTTTCTTTTGCCTTACAGTTTTGATGTATCCATGAATTAAAGTATTTTCTCATTTATCTGTTAATATTCACCACAGGCAGAGTTCAAGACTGGACTTGAGTAGCCGAGTTGTTATTAGCGCTGTATTACACTTCTTTCAACGAAAACATGTCTGGCCGAGTGACGTAAGTTTAACTAAATCTTGTATTTTTAGTAGCAAAACAAGTTTTTTAAAGAATAATACTATCAATTTCAAGTTTGTTTGTTTCAATGCTGCATTGCCTGGAGAACAGAAAATGCTAATTTCCAGCCATCTGTTGTAGGCCCAATCTTTTTTTCTTTAAAGTAATTGCCCTCCCTTGAGTGTGTAATTTTTTTCAATGTTTATTTAATTACTGAATTATTAAATCAGACCGGCTTTTTTATTTATAAATATTTATTTAAGTTGGCCTATACACTTCATTTTGAAACAAACATTTGTAATTTTGTTTTCTACGACTATCGGAGGAAAAGTAATATTATCATGTTTTTGTTTTCAAGTGCATTTGTTTCATGGAAGGACACATATTTTATATTTTTCCAGGCTGTTTTTCCAGGGCCAAAGATAGCAGTACAGTCGTTTGACCAGTTCTGGATCATTGACCAGTTCAACTTTGCAACAATCACATAATTAAATTACTTCTCACATTATCAATTTCTGTCAATACATGTGAAGAATAACATCCGATAAACCAACAAACCCCCAAATAAGGTGGCTAACATCGACAAATAAACTACGGTAATGCTTCCGAAGTTTGTCGGCGATAATGATCATTATTTACGCCCCAAAATGTTGGTTGAAAAACGCTGTTAAAACTTCTCACCTTTCAAATTTGAACGACAGGGTGAATAACATTTATGAAAAATGGTAAGATTGTGTAAAAAATATTTCACGTAAATACTGAGCAGGTGTTTTTTTTTTTCTCAATAAGATAAAATTACCGGAATCGTTTGTTGGGAGGCATCGTACCCTTTCCCAGTTCCAGATCACTCAATATGTTGGTGCGTCAAATGGTGGCGCACTCGGTTAGTTAAAATCATATGGCTGTTGTAGAAAGTTTGTCATTTAAGTTGCACTGGAAGCGCTCCTTTATATATATTTCAAAGAATGTAAAACTACATGTACTTCATCCAACGGCCATCGATAACGTTGCATGTATTTTCAGTTTTATGAATGGGATTGGGAGTATTGGTTTGCAATAGAGGGCGCGCTACTGATCCGGAATAGAATCAACCGATCCGGAACTGGTCAAACGGGTGACGATACTTTTCTCGAAGCCACTTCAAAAGTATTACTTTTTTTTGCCAATGGATACTTGGTGAATGTTATGACATGTGTAGGTAAACTGATCGACTTTTGTTTGTTTGAAATGTTAAAGAGAATGCAACAAAAACATCGTGAATTCAAAAAATGATCCTGAACTGGTCAAACGACTGTAGTAGTATGCGCTTTACACTTACAGGGTGGTATATAGTGCAGAATTCTTTGGCAAGCCGCTACATGAAATTGGGCCCAGTTTAAGTATCTTCAATCTAAGAGAAAACATATTCTCATCTCATTTGTTATCTAAAAATGTTTCTTGGTGGTAGTATACTATTACCTAGTGTTACTGTTTTCTGTCTATTATCAGATTTTAGGTTCTCTTCCAGACCATTGAGCTGCATGTAAATTGTAAAATGCCAACAGCTGATGGTTAATGTGGTGCGAGGGTCAATTTTTTTTTAAAGTTTCTACAGTATCAAAGTATAAAATTGACAATATCAACCAAAATAGATCAATACAAAGGTGTAGGCCTATAATTGGTGTTGCTATAATTTTGTTGTGGGGTTGTGGTAGGTTCGACCTCCTCCAGAGGCCTGCACACACACCCCATCCCTGTCCACTCTACTAAATTGATAGATACATGTACATACTTTTATTTTCATTCATTGATAATGATAGTAAATCTATGGAATCCATGCGGTCATGGATCTTGGGCATGGTGACCGGGACGATGGACTACCTGAGGGTGAAGGAACGCGGACAGGCCGCCCTGGACTTCGCCAAGGAAAAGCCCGTAGCAGCCATTCTGATTGGTGTTGTTGTAGCAACAAGCTTTCTACCGGCTGTGGTCTTTGTGTCGTTTGTGACCACCTTCCTGATTGTGGGGCTTGTTACGTTGCTGATTATTGAAGGTATTTTTGCTTGAGCTTTCATATTTGTTCTGTTTTGAAATGATAGCTATTGATTCAATTCACCCGACGTTGTCATCACAATAACCTTGGCTGCACCATTTTTTTGAGTCGATGTCTGTTTTATATAAAGTGTAATGCCTATTTTGGGCAATATGGTGTTCACATGCTTACTGACGTATTTACTTGCAATTGGACTTCCAAATAGCAAGCGTGGCAGACAGTAGCTGTGTGTCCAAGGGGTCAATATCTGAAATTGAAATGTGAATTTAAGTGTTTTGGGTTTTTGTGAAGATTGCCTGGATCTGATTGCTTCAAGTTTTAATCTTTAAAAGTTCCAATTTGATTTGTTTGAATCCGTGCAGGCATTGCCATCTTGTCAGCTGTCGGGGTCCTCATTTTTGCACTCCTCAGTAGTACGGTTGCTTCTGTCTTCATCGGACTGTTCCTTGTCTCAGGTCTGGTCCTCGGCCGTTTCGCATGGCGTGTATCTGCCCCGATTCGTGCCAAATTGGCAGCTCGTCTGGGATTGATGTACAAGTGTGGCGCTGTCGACAGCAAGAACGCCCCGGAGGAGATGCCTTTCGGTCAGACCACAGGGGCAGACGAGTACGACATCAAGGACTAAGATATGTGGTCCCCTAGAAAGCGTTACCGAACCAACAAGAGAGTGAGTATCTTCAGCACGGAAGACGAGTATCAGACATTTCTAGCATCTGGAGTATTAATTCTCATTATGGTCTTTGCATCCATGTTTATGTTTTTGGTCGTCAATCCCGCCTTGACATTCCTATCCTGGAGTGTCAATGTGTGATTCAATCGGAAGGATTGGCAACCACTGCTGACTTAATGTTACAACTTCAAATCATATATGCAATGTCACAATCAAGAGATCTGGTTATTTTAGAGTGTGTTTAGGCGATGTCGCATCATCGCCATGGCAATGATGGCTATGTGTCCTGTCGCATGACCACAAAATATGCACTACCATACTTTTAAGAACTCGTAAAAGTCGGTCAGTTTGTTTAAGGGCTGGCTGATTACTGTAACAAGCCTGTTTGTTTCAAGTAAATTGTCATTGTTTCTTTTGGATGTAAAACAAAATAGCTCATCTGTAAAGAGTGTAACAATTCTCTCTTCTTTTTTTTGTCACAAAACAAAACAAAAAAACAATTGTAAAGATTGTAACAATTCTCTTCTTTTTTTTCACAAAACAAAAAAACAATGTCGGTATTGGAGATTTCAAAATATGAAACAATGTTTGGTGCTTGCGGTGAAAAAAAAGCTTCGGAAAAGCATCTAGGGTTACAATTAAGCCAAGACTCAACAGTTGCGAATATGAACCTGGTTAACAAGGGGAACGTTTGTCGGTCCCTTTACTAGAATCTTGGCTTTGTTCAAAGTCCCCTTCCCTAAAAATAATTTGTATAGCTCATTCATGTAAACAAATACAATAGAGTTATAACAGTGAATTTCTATTACAGATTTCAAGAACATTGGATTATTTAAACTAATTCTTTTAGACCTGTTTATGTATTCCCTCTTCAAGAATTATACTTGCTAGACTAAGGTTACCAGCTAAAACATGTCACATGTACAATCTGTGACTGGTATCCTACTCATTTTTGCTTAGTAGAAAAGTTGTAAGGAGTATTTTCTGCTGATAAAAGACGCTCTGTGAAGATTGTGCTTAAACAGTGTTCTGCTCAGCAATTAAAAAGCAGGATACCAGTCACAGATGGTGCGTGTGACGTGATATTTTGGCCGGTAATCTTACGGTAAGCAAAATTGTTTAAATGTGCTTAGCTATTTAATTCTTCTGCTTTACAGCTCTATGAAATTGGGCCCTGCAAGAGCTTAATTTCATATGTTTTAAGCACAAAGAAATTGTTTACCACAGAAAAACCTTGTTTAACAGAAAGGTCAACAGCCAAAATACAACTTGTAATGTGTTTGGTTTGTGACTGCATTCCCAGCTAGCTTTTTGCCAGCATAAAGGTTTTGCTAAGCCGGCTATATGAGATATGGCCCAGGACTGGAGCCACAAAGTTCCGAGAAAATGTTTTTAGTGAAGGGGATTTTTGAAATTATTAATATTTTGACGTGTCATGGCTGGGAGGTATAGAGCATCAAACTCAGTTCTGTTCAATATTTGGTTGTGACATTATTTTGTGTTCTTGGGCAATACACTTAACTATAGACTTTCTATTCTATTAGTAACATTCTTACTAAATGTGGCCGTCTGTTTTTGCTTTGCACTTAAAGCTCCCAAAAGATTTCCAACCTTTGTTGGTAAAAACTTGGTCCGGGACGTTGCATTAGAAAGGTCTATAGTTTCTTCTCATCACCCAAGATGGGTACCTGGGGGGGGGGGGGGGGGGGTAGAGATTGTTGATGGGAATGATTTTATAGCAAACCTGTGCACCCATTTGGCTGTCGGTGCTGCATACTCCTAAGGAGTTGATATGGTTTCAGGAAAGCATTGCCCGATGAACAGGGGTATTAATAGTGTAAGGTGCCTTGAGGGCCTGATGAAGCACATTTAAACACCCGTTATTATTTTCATTATCTATATTTGTCTTAAATTTGTACTTAAGGTATGTTTTGTTTGTGTCCATTTGGTATTCTGATATTATATTTATTTCTACCTTTTGTTAAAGTGAAAGTTTATTTATTGAGTGAATCGGATTACAATGATAGTGCAAAACCCATGGACTCGGCGAAAAAAGTGCATTTAAAAAAACGATTTTTGTTTTCTCTGAGGAGAGTCGGTTTGGGCAAGGGTATTAACGATAAAGTGAATTAATATTGTGCTTTATAGTTGCAACCAAACATGGTTTACTCATTAAAATGGTTGTGTGTGCAGGGTTGATACTGAAATCAAAAATTGACATGACTTTCCAAGGGTTTTTTTAGTGACCAATTCTCACCCTGTTTTTGTTTACGTCTTAGAGTCTCTTTACCAAGTCATCCCACTGAAAATGGGAACATACATGCAGCATACGGAATTAAATAGCAGATTGCAGGATTGTTGCATGAATGTCAATTGAAATTTATGACATTGTAAAATTTGTTACCTGCATATTCCCTGCATGTACAAATAACATCTATTTTTGTAAAGTATTTCCATTGTGTAGGACTTGCGTAGGCAATATTATATTTAACTTAACTTTTGGAATAGCTAATGCCCCCCCCCCCCCCCGGCATAACTTGAAAAATTCCTTTGGAAGACGAATAATCATGAACAATGTAAACATGAATAATGACCACGCTTTACAAATATCCTTCCAATGCCTGTGCAGAAAAAAAACCTGCTTGTGTAACAGTTTTAAGTTTGGATCGTGCAAATCCAGAAGGCAGTGTTCCGGATAAATAATCTTGTTGGGGGTTTCATGAAAACAAATTGAACATGTGGTAAAGGTTGTGCAAGTGGACACAATTCCCGTGATAAAAAAACAGCCTTCCGATTTCTTTTTCCCCATTTTGTATTAGTTGATATAAAGGGTTGGTGGCAGTTAAAGTTGGTAATGTTGAATCTTAAAGCTTGCTTTGTCATTAATATCGCATTATGAAATACCTCCTTGTACATGTTTGAGAAAGTTCTATTTTATTTTTGTTTTTTTCGCAATTTCCTAATAAAATTTGTGTGAACATGCACAAAATGCTTGTTAACCAATTATGTATGTGTTGTACACCTTTATTTAAAATGGCTGTGTTTGTATTTGTTAGTTAAGAACTTGAAGCAAAAATTAGCAGGACACCACTACCAGTAATGGTGTTTTGGTTGGTTGCTTTATTCAAAATTGTTTTGTGCATAATTACTTTTGTAGTTGGTGCCAAAACTAAAAACAAATTTGTTTATTTGCTCAACAAATAGATGTGATTTACAAGCTTTGGAATAACACCTAATTTCAAAAAGACATCCAATCATTTGGCAGATTTTTTACTTTCAATTTCATGACTTCACTTTCAGTGCCGATGCACTATTTCCGACATACCACACTCATCTACTATTTTTAAGCCCAAAACTGGGCTCAAAACCATCAAGTTGAGAGGGGAACTCTACGCCCGCATGCGTCACACCATGGAGGAAAGCCAGTCCCCACGATCGATCATGGTTTTCACTTTCGCGGAGGCTATCCTGTACTGTCCTGTACTGTATAGAGTTCTATGGGCAATCCCAACTACAGTTGGGACGCCCCAACTGTAACACTCAAGTTGGGACTGGTCCCAACTATAGTTGGGACGATTGAGGCACCTTGCAGTGGTATTTTTCAAAATAAAGCTTTTGTCATTAATATATACATTTTTATGAGTGGAATGTGAATAAACAATTTACTAAGGTTAAAAAATTGTATTTTTCTTTTAATTACAAATTAAAAAATAGGCCCCCCTTTACATGGCGCTGTTCGTGACGTCAATCGAGGCAGGAGAAAATGTGTAGTCTGGCCCCGTACATTACGTCTGGGTACCTGATCAGTATGATGCGTTTTCGTATTCGGACGTCGCCATCCAATGCAATCCTAGGACAGTGTACAGTCGACTAATACGAGACGCCAGTTTATACGAGGTTTTTCACCGGTCCCGAACTGTCCCTCCCATGCGCGTTTCTATGTCTTAAAAACGGAAGATACGAGCATGGTCATAATGCACCTATCAATTGTAAGACGGACCTTCGGACCCCCGGGGATAGTGCGTCATGGCTTGCAAATGGTCAGACACAATCTGACACAGGGGGTGCGTCACATCCAACTTTGGTGGGTCACAACATCGCTCTTGGGTGCGTCATTGTACACAATGACTACGAGTATGTATTCGCCGATCGCGATGGCGTAGCCGGAGGGCCTACCACGGCTTCCTTAACAATACTGGCATTTTGCTTGAAATGAAACCTTCTGCAGATCGCTTGTGATTTCATAATTAAAAATGATCATTAATATTAATGAGATATAATTTTGAAAAAAAGCAAAACGCAATGTAACTTACGTCGACACCATGCTGATTGTGGTTCCGTTCATGATCTTTCCTCCATGATCACACACTCGCCCCATCGTTCAGCACATAGCGCCCGGCCAGCAGCTTGCTGCTGAAAGGTGGACAAATCGCGCATTGCAGCGCGGCCACATGTAAAATAGACTTGAATTAGGTCGTTAATTGGCCGGGTTTAGTTCGCCTCCCCCCCGCGCGCAGGACTACTTCAAACCCAAACACTTCACGCAATGCCTCTGATTACGCCAACGCCGTGTTTTATGGCACAGCCAAACTAGCGACTTATTCAAGTCTATTCAAACCTGCCCCGCCGCTGCATGATGCATGCTCAGCGCGTGGTTTTCGCTGATTTCATGCCCAACCATATCGCACAAAGCCAGCGCCAGCGTAGCTCGCCTGCACTGGTCCCCGCGGGGTAGCAATAGACATACATATAAGCGATGCATGGAGCCGGAGCATGAACTTTTAATTCTCGACACACGCTCACGCTGTAGAATTTCAGGCTGGCTCTAGCACTGTTTTGCGTTATTCCCAGGTTAAAGTAAAACGGGAACCACGCTCGATATTCAACCTCGTCCTCAAAGTATCTGTGCAGAGCTTTCCGATGCAGAAGTCATGTGGAATAAGCCCACGGAAAAGGTTGACATGTTGTGTAGACTGGCACCAATCATGCGAGCGGGACGTACGTGCGCGCGGGCTCGATTTGTTTGTCGCAATTTATGTCCGTCATGTGTGCGTCCGTGGTGAGTCGTTTCCCTCAAATGGTGCGTCAACAAATCACCATTTACAGCGTCAAAATACGTGGATGGTTCGTCATGAAAAGGACGCAGGTGTGCGTCCGTGGACCCCGAAATCTGGCCTCACTATTGCAAGTGACGCACTATCCCCGGGGGTCCGAAGGTCCGTCTTACAATTGATAGGTGCATAACGAGAACACGGATATTATACGAGGTTTTCCACCAGAAACATTTCGCTGGTAACCTAAGCTTCACTGCAACTTCCCTTGCACACTACTACCAACGAAAAAATCCCCGGGCTATCCAAGCGTTCGCTGCATAGCGCTGAAAACGACGTCGGACCGGACCACTTTGCCCTCGTTAGCCTAACTTTCGATGCCCGTAACTGCCTATATTTGGGATCTGCAGGAAAAAAATGCTGGCTGACCCCATCTTTAGTCGTTTTGCTGCATCCAGCAGCAATTTTCGCTGGAAAAATGCAAGAAAAAAGAACTTTTGGATAACCAAACGAAACGTACAATCTCACTACTTGCACGTGTATTTTATTATACAACGTAAATGCAGGCAAGTTCGAGTGGGGTCGATGTTCAATCGAGGCGAAGTCTTCCTCGATTGACGTCACAAAAAGGGATGGGCGGAGTCGCCCCCAAACAACTTTATCTATTTTTTTAACATAATTATAAATACTGACAAACAATTACTCAAAAAATTGTTTTATTGTTAATATACATATACTCTTACATTAAAAAAAAAAATTCTATTTCCAGGTGACTTTAAGTTGAAACGGAACAGAACGAACCTCATGTAGTTCTAGGAGTACCACACCCCCATTTTTTCTTACCAGTTTTCTGTTTAACTGCTGCTTTTAGATGTCTTTGCATGGTCAGACAAAGCTTATGATGACATTCAGTTGTCAAAGATGAAAACAATCAAACGTAGTTCTGAAGACGGCTTCTTATCTGTATCTGAATTCAATATTGTAATGTATTGTTAGTACACTCTACTGCAGCTGCATTCATAAAACTAGTATAAAGGAACACTTTTTCACAAAACTGTTTTTGTAGTGTCCCACCGCCAATAAACAAACAAAACAAATGAACTTGATGAACAAGCTACGACTTAAGAGTGTTTTTATTGTTATTGCTGGGTTTATTTACGCTCCGTGAGAAAGTTATTATTTGTGTAAATTTAACAGTTTTGTACTGTCTGGGTCCTGTAGCAAAAGCAATGTATAAACTCTAACATAAGACCCAAGAACTCTGGGGAGCCGTACTCCTCTTTTTGAAACTCAAAAAGAGGAGTGCAGCGCCCCAGTTACTGCGTCCATTATACTCCTCAGAACAAACGACATAGCCATGGTATATAGCTAACATTAGACCCAGTATAAACTGGGGCGCTGTACTTATTTTTCGAAAATGTTGACATCTGCGGTCGTTTACGTTATATTTAAGTTTGCTGATTTTGGAATGACGAAGGTATCACTATCACTTTAAATTTAGTAATTTTTATTTTCTATCTTATTTTAAGTAGCTATCACATTTAGCTCTGTAATCTGTACCTTACCTTTCGATGACCAAATAACCAATAATAATAATTTGTATCTCTCTCGCTTTCACTCTCACTCTCAATCATCTCAGTCTAGTCAGACTCTGTGTAACGGTCGCACTAATAAAAACTTACTTAAATTAAAAAATTTAAGGACAACTCCTACTACTAGTACTATACTAACTATATCCTGACATTTCCCAACAACAACTGCCTACAACAAATTTAAAATGTAATTTAAAACAACGTCCGAACATAGTTAAAACATTAAATCTATGTTAAAGAGTAATATGTATCGTAGGATGCCCTGTATTCAGGGGGTCCCTGAAATCGAGGCAAACCTTTGACCTCTCTGCGCTGCGCGCGATGTAAACAGTCCCTAGATACAATTTTTGTGGTTTGACTTGCCAAGCAAAGAGTCTCCTCTCAGTTGACCAAAACTTAGAAACATGAAAAGGCTCCACTGGTTAGTTGCACTTGTAAATGCAAAAAGTTGTGGTATTTTAGGCATTTCTACAAGGTACAAAAATATGTCATACTGTCGGGGCCATAAAAAAAAATTTGCCCACCGAAAAAGTTTCATCAAACACTTTTTCAATTCACAATTCACGATGATCAAATCATGTGACTGAACATTCTGCTGAGCATTCTGGGGGAAAAAATACAGAGGTTTAAAGATGCCATGTGCCTTATATCATTTTCTAATAGTCTGGAGATTTCTTTTTGTAACACTCATATCATTATTGTTATTAATATTAAAATTTAAACATCGGCTTTGTGATTCGATTATCACTGTTTATTTATATGCTTTAGTATAAATGTTAAGAAACATAAAAAGACACAAAACTAAATAAAAATAAGATTTGAAAGCCAAGAATTATTTACATTTTTTTATTTATATATATTTTTTTTTTTTTTTTGCAAATTACCATGGTAATTTTTAAAATTTAATAAAAAATATGTTGAATAAAATGAAGACAACTGCTGGCTATACAGTCATACACTAAGTCTCACAGAACACTTGTAGTCACTGCAGATGTTTCTTCCACGTATGGCTTCACCCGGACACCATACTTTCTTGTTTGCATCGAAAACAGGTCAAACTCAAATCAAATGGGACGCTATTGAAGTCATCGAAGATCGGTGCGTGGTGTGAAAGTTTCAATGTCCATCACGTTTTAATATATGTTTGCATACTTCTTATAAACAAAGGAAGGTATATATAGGGCATCAGTTGATTATGGAATAAATTTATTTTTTTTCAATTCAAAGAAAAAGGCATAGTACATCGAAAACCGGACAGGGGAGGATATCCAAATCACCATCTATCTGTTTTGTATTTTGAACTGTAAAAAGGGATTTTTGCTTACCACGAATTTGTGTCCGCTCTACGGATGTGTAGCTTTCCGTATTGGCCCAATTAGACGTCAGTGATCGATAGTGGATAGTGTAATGCATGCTCTCGGTTACAACGCGTTACACTGACGTCTTGGGCCAAGACTATAATCACTATCAGGAGATCATTTATCAGGGGATTCCCCTTGTGGAGTAAGTTTAGGCTGGTGCGTTTTCAGTTAAATTTCTTTTATACACATACCACAATAACAAATTAGCAGACGTCAGGGAATCATGAAGTACCTAATCTTTTTCGATTGAGGATGATGAGCCCTGCTTTCCGCCTAATGTTTGTTCTAAGCACAGGTTCTAAGTTCCTGGTTGAGTCTAGACTTGTTGACAAGTCGTTAATGTTTGTCACGGTGGGTCGAGTCGCGTGTGTGGTGTTAGCGTAATAAAGAATGCTCTCGCGAGATCACTGCTCTTGCGCGAAGTTGCCGACTCTCACTCCTTCGACCTGTCTGTCAGTCTTGAGAGCAGTAATCTCGCGCAGAGCAGCCCTCTCGCGGGATATTGCGAGAGAGCCGTTCCGCTATCACCGAGACAGACATTTAACGACTTGTCCACAAGTCTAGGTTGAGTCCTGCTGGTTATTAGGAACCTATCGTCTCAAAGTTCAACTTAACTTACACAAAATGACCTACCTCTCAAGTGGGGCGCGGGAGGATGTGTCCCCCCCCACCCAACAAAAACAAATCAACAACAAAAAATCCCATACATTAAAACGCTTCTTTCATATTGTACAGAAGTAACCCCCCCCCCCCCCCCCCCTAAAATCATCATGTAAAGAATTCCTGAGATTCCCAGAACACAATGAAGACACAATAGGAGGGGGTTTATGAGCATGCACCAAATGGACTCGGGGAAAGAACAATAATTATTTGAAATAAAAATATGATAAGCTGGAGCAACATAACAAACTCTGAGCGAAAGTAACGTTACATAGGTTTGTTAGGGTATCATTTAGTTTGTTTTTTGTTAAGTGTTTATAATATTGTTTTCGGTGTGTGGAGATTCTAGGGGGATCCGGATACCTTTCTGCTGCCCCATATCGGATGGTATCGTTTTCCCTGTGCTGTTTTAACATGGTAGATAATATAACACCGATAGGAGCCAGGAGTGCCTTCCCGGTTTTCTTTGCACAATCCAGCTATGCATTGAGTAATTATCTAAGGGTAAAAGAATGGGCTCAGTCGGGACTAATGAATGCATAAACATTTCCATTGCAACGTCGCAGCCCGAGTTGTCAACCGAAGTTGGACAAAAATAGATAGTCTCAGTTTGTGTCAATGAGACACGAAATAATATTCAAAAAGAGTGTTGAATTTGTTTGAAACAAAGCATCCAATCAGGAATGCATTCTTTTTCAGTTGAAAGTTTGCAGTTAAATGGTTAATTTGTCAACACGAACATGTTTTCACTAACAACGTTCGGCCGTCCGTATATACCAACCAGCGTGGTTTGATTAGCAACAATTAAAGTTCTAAGGATTGCACATGACGTCATTAACCGCCATTTAAAAATATAAAAAAACAATGGGAAGGTGCACGCGTGTATACGCGCTGCGCATAACTCTCAGCCAATGATCGTCTCAGTCACGCATGCATGCACGTTTCATTCAGCAATGGCGGCCAGTGTTTTTACAGTTTTCTTTGCATAGGAGGAACGCAAGAGGTACTTAAAGGGGCCATAGTTTATTCCTAACCATGCATGCAATCCAGCTGGGCAGGGAGTAAGTCAATAGTTATTCGGGTATTTGCCGAGTTCACCAACCTCACTGTCCAATTAGTCCTGCTTGACATGACCTACCCCCAAAGTCAAAGAAGCCAGTGGTTGTTACATAACGATACAACGAACAATGAGCACACCCAAGCAATAGATTGCTTAGGGTATGGTTAGAGGTCTTATTGTCTCCACAAAATCTGACAAAGTGCGCGTGAAAGTGAGTGATGAAAGGATAATAATAGCGCTTGTACTAATTTGCATAAAATAGGGCCAAATCGGCGGAGGGACACTAAATTTCACCACTGCACTTTATACATGGCTGCAGATTATTTTGTAGCCTTGATTGCAAGGCTGACTAGTGCCATCCCTTTGCCATCCGCGATAGTACACACGGAGTCTTGCCCATCACTATCCACACACACGGAGTACACTGTGCGTTAACAGCCTTCTAATCAAGGCTAGCATAATGCCGTCGCAGTGATCTGTCTGAAAACTAAGTGTGAAAGTTCGATCTGTTTGTTTGCCATTCATATAAATCCCCTCATAGAAAGTCCCCAGGGGCCACTGATTTGCTTAGTACTGAGGCAGGGCGGTTGAGTGTGGATTCAGAGAGAAGACAACGAGGTTTCGCCAAGTTGAATTCGTTTCGATCAGCAACCTGAGGTAAATAATAGCTCCACAATAAATGTATTTAATGTTAATATGCTACTTGAATTTGAGTCTCGGATTCTCATAAAAAGCAAGCCATATTACGAGACTGTTACAACATGATTGTAACAAGAAATATTACACGTTGAACTTTAGAGGGAAAAAAATGGAAGGGGGAGGAAGGGGGAGGAAGGGGAAGGAAGGGGAAGGAAAAAAGTCGCAAATGTGTGTGTACTTTCCGGTGCCAGTATTATTTTCTTTTTCTTCCTTTGCCATTCGCAATTTTTTTTCCTGCCAAAATTACTCTTTTTATACGGGAGATTCGATAACGCGAGGTGCGAGGTGACATATATTGAACACCATGATAACTCACTTGTAATTGTTTAAATTTGCAACAATAACAGTATAAAATATATCTCGCGTCGTTCCGGCATTCAATGGTTTTTCCCCCTTATGGATTGCCTGTAGTTCCCTACACTTGAATTTGAGTAACGCCGGATAGTAATGTTTTTTTACCCGCGATGTTTTTAATGAATATGCATGAAACCATATACCGACCATATCCAAAATGAATCTTATCACGCGTTGCTTCTGTTCTACATTATTTCAATTTTTAGTCGGCAATGTTCAGGAATTAAAAAGGTCTGCAATCATACCCTTTCCAAATTATACATCACATTTATGCCCTGGTTAAACTTATAGGCCTAATTTCATTTTTTAACAATAATTTGATATAAATTATTATGTGACACCACTTTCGCAAAACAAAGGTTTATCTGTAGGATCTGGGTTTGCAGCCAACTTATTCATGGAATTTGCCGCCCGGTGATGAACAGTAGGTAGCACCGCCCATAATGTTCTTTTTAACAACGTCCGCAGTATTATTTAAAACAAAACCTTTTGCTGACAATGTACCTTGTACACATTCTGGGGACTCCATGCGGGCATTATCGGCCTAACCCAGATGAGTGGCAATAAGTTCTAACAAGAGGGAGAGGCATCACTGAATTTTTTTAAAAATAAAATTAAAAGATTTATATGGATCAGAAGTGCTTAAAAAGTATGTCTATTTTTCTAATTTTATGCATAAAGAGGCTTGATTTTTCACCCCCAAAACGACAAAAGCTCAGCTCCAAAATTGCCCCCTGGACCCCCAGCGTGGCTTCGCCCCTGGACCCCACCAGGGGCCGTAAGGCCGGCCCCTGGACCACACCCAGTACATTGGTTTGAGGCCCCCCCCCAAAAAAAACATGTTTTGTGACCAGTTTTTGATGGCCTCTCTTAGTTGCTTATTCCCGTCTGCCGATGTCACAAAGGGCACAAGAGCAAAGCGCTTAAGAATAAGATCGATTTTCATGTCTAGCAATAACAAAAGGTCTGGATGAGCCCGGTCATCACTGCGTGGACCGGGTTGGTGGCTATAATGTGGCGGTGTTAATGGACCACGCCTGTCCGTTAACAGCGGCCAGCCATGATCATAAATGTCGTTATCCGGCTCTTCATGCCGTTATTACCATTAATGAAAACTTTGATGTAAACAAGTTAGTTAACATTTATCAGAATTCGTGATGGTTTTTAATTCTTTCAATTTGTAAAAATTGTTCTTCTTATGTTCAAGAGCCACTCTTATAAGCTGCTCTTATATTTTTGCATGGGACTTAATCTCCGACACATTAATTTTTCAAAGTAATATTAATGCGTATTTTTTTTCTCCTTGATTCTTCCCCCCCCCCCCCCCCAACCCCTCTCAAAAGGTTGTTTTTTTTCCTCTCCAAAAAAACACAAGTAGAACGTTTTGAGTAATAGAAGGCACATTTGCATACCCCCACCCCATGTGACTTGAATGTTTAAATGTTTTGGCCACGCACGCAGTGTCCGTCGTCCACACATCAGTCACGCACACGCAGTCAACCGATTCCATGCATAGACTCGGTGCGTGCGAAACGGACTCGGTGCGTGGTTGGCAAAGGGGGGATGGTCATCCCGGTGAAAAAAAAATATATATGTTTTTATAATTACATACTCATGTAAAAGAATCCAGCATGGCCGCACAACTCTCAGCCAATGAGGTCTTCGTTGACCTTAGTGAGGGCGCTGTTGGGGTCTTGTGCAGGCGCTGCGCGCCTCATTGCACTGTACAGTACGTATTATGTACTGCTGAAACACTTTAGCGCTGTGTACGTGTGCAGCTGGCATGATTGCTTTTACAACTTGTTAATCAGTTGCGCCAGCGATTTGAAATGATGAACTTTCTCTCATACACGTTTTCTTTTGCCTTACAGTTTTGATGTATCCATGAAGTATTTTCTCATTTATCTTTTAATATTCACCACAGGCAGAGTTCAAGACTGGACTTGAGTAGCTGAGTTGTTATTAGCGCTGTATTACACTTCTTTCAACGAAAACATGTCTGGCCGAGTGACGTAAGCTAAGTGTAACTGTTTTCTGTCTATCTGCCTATCTAGTGTTACTGTTTTTGTCTATCAGATTTTAGGTTCTCTTCCATTGAGCTGCGTGTAAATTGTCTAGGCTCTGTAGATTTTATGCCAACAGCTGATGGTTAATGTGGTGCGAGGGTAATTTTTTTTTAAAGTTTCTACAGTATCAAAATCTAAAACTGATAATATCAACCAAAATAGATCAATACAAAGGTGTAGGCCTATAATTGGTGTTGCTATAATTTTGTTGTGGGGTGTGGTAGGTTCGACCTCCTCCAGAGGCCTGCACACACACCCCATCCCTGTCCACTATACTAAATTGATAGATACATGTACGTACTTTCATTGATAATGATAGTAAATCTATGGAATCCATGCGGTCATGGATCTTGGGCATGGTGACCGGGACGATGGACTACCTGAGGGTGAAGGAACGCGGACAGGCCGCCCTGGACTTCGCCAAGGAAAAGCCCGTAGCAGCCATTCTGATTGGTGTTGTTGTAGCAACAAGCTTTCTACCGGCTGTGGTCTTTGTGTCGTTTGTGACCACCTTCCTGATTGTGGGGCTTGTTACGTTGCTGATTATTGAAGGTATTTTTGCTTGAGCTTTCATATTTGTTTTGTTTTGAAATGATAGCTATTAATTCAATTCACCCGACGTTGTCATCACAATAACCTTGGCTGCACCAATTTTTTGAGAGTCAATGTCTCTGTGTTTTATAAAGTGTAATGCCTATTTTGGGCAATATGGTGTTCACATGCCTACTGACGTATTTACTTGCAATTGGACTTCCAAATAGCAAGCGTGGCAGACAGTAGCTGTGTGTCCAAGGGGTCAATATCTGAAATTGAAATGTGAATTTAAGTTGTTTTGGGTTTTTGTGAAGATTGCCTGGATCTGATTGCTTCAAGTTTTAATCTTTAAAAGTTCCAATTTGATTTGTTTGAATCCGTGCAGGCATTGCCATCTTGTCAGCTGTCGGGGTCCTCATTTTTGCACTCCTCAGTAGTACAATCGCTTCTGTCTTCATCGGACTGTTCCTCGTCTCGGGTCTGGTCCTCGGCCGTTTCGCATGGCGTGTATCTGCCCCGATTCGTGCCAAATTGGCAGCTCGTATGGGATTGATGTACAAGTGTGGCGCTGTCGACAGCAAGAACGCCCCGGAGGAGATGCCTTTCGGTCAGACCACAGGGGCAGACGAGTACGACATCAAGGACTAAGATACGTGGTCCCCTAGAAAGCGTTACCGAACCAAGAGAGTGAGTATCTTCAGCACGGAAGACGAGTATCAGACATTTCTAGCATCTGGAGTATTAATTCTCATCATGGTCTTTGCATCCATGTTTATGTTTTTGGTCGTCAATCCCGCCTTGACATTCCTATCCTGGAGTGTCAATGTGTGATTCCATCGGAATCAGAAGGATTGGCAACCACTGCTGACTTAATGTTACAACTTCAAATCAGATATTAATTATGCAAATTATGCAATGTCACAATCAAGAGATCTGGTTATTTTAGAGTGTTTAGGCGATGTCGCATCATCGCCATGGCAATGATGGCTATGTGTCCTGTCGCATGACCACAAATATGCACTACCATACTTTTAAGAACTCGTAAAAGTTGGTCAGTTTGTTTAAGGGCTGGCTGATTACCATAACAAGCCTGTTTGTTTCAAGTAAATTGTCATTACTTGTTTCGGATGTAAAACAAAATAGCTCATCTGTAAAGAGTGTAACAATTCTCTCTTCTTTTTTTTGTCACAAAACAAAAAACAATTTTAAAGATTGTAACAATTCTCTTTTTTTTTGTCACAAAACAAAAAACAATTTTAAAGATTGTAACAATTCTCTTTTTTTTGTCACAAAACAAAAAAACAATGTCGGTATTGGAGATTTCAAAATATGAAACAATGTTTGGTGCTTGCGGTGAAAAAAAAGCTTCGGAAAAGCTTCTAGGGTTACAATTAAGCCAAGACTCAACAGTTGTGAATATGAACCTGGTTAACAAGGGGAACGTTTGTCGGTCCCTTTACTAGAATCTTGGCTTAAAGTCCCCTTCCCTAAAAAATAATTTGTATAGCTCATTCATGTAAACAAATACAACAGAGTTATAACAGTGAATTTCTATTACAGATTTCAAGAACATTGGATTATTTAAACTAATTCTTTTAGACCTGTATATGTATTCCCTCTTCAAGAATTATACTTACCAGACTTAAGGTTACCAGCTAAAACATGTCACATGTACAATCTGTGACTGGTATCCTACTCATTTTTGCTTAGTAGAAAAGTTGTAAGGAGTATTTTCTGCTGATAAAAGACGCTCTGTGAAGATTGTGCTTAAACAGTGTTCTGCTCAGCAATTAAAAAGCAGGATACCAGTCACAGATGGTGCGTGTGACGTGATATTTTGGCCGGTAATCTTACGGTAAGCAAAATTGTTTAAATGTGCTTAGCTATTTAATTCTTCTGCTTTACAGCTCTATGAAATTGGGCCCTGCAAGAGCTTAATTTCATATGTTTTAAGCACAAAGAAATTGTTTACCACAGAAAAACCTTGTTTAACAGAAAGGTCAACAGCCAAAATACAACTTGTAATGTGTTTGGTTTGTGACTGCATTCCCAGCTAGCTTTTTGCCAGCATAAAGGTTTTGCTAAGCCGGCTATATGAGATATGGCCCAGGACTGGAGCCACAAAGTTCTGAGAAAATGTTTTTAGTGAAGGGGATTTTTGAAATTATTAATATTTTGACGTGTCATGGCTGGGAGGTATAGAGCATCAAACTCAGTTCTGTTCAATATTTGGTTGTGACATTATTTTGTGTTCTTGGGCAATACACTTAACTATAGACTTTCTATTCTATTAGTAACATTCTTACTAAATGTGGCTGTCTGTTTTTGCTTTGCACTTAAAGCTTCCAAAAGATTTCCAACCTTTGTTGGTAAAAACTTGGTCCGGGACGTTGCATTAGAAAGGTCTATAGTTTCTTCTCATCACCCAAGATGGGTACCTGGGGGGGGGGGGGGGGGGGGGTAGAGATTGTTGATGGGAATGATTTTATAGCAAACCTGTGCACCCATTTGGCTGTCGGTGCTGCATACTCCTAAGGAGTTGATATGGTTTCAGGAAAGCATTGCCCGATGAACAGGGGTATTAATAGTGTAAGGTGCCTTGAGGGCACATTTAAACACCCGTTATTATTTTCATTATCTATATTTGTCTTAAATTTGTACTAAAGGTATATGTTTGTTTGTGTCCATTTGGTATTCTGATATATTTATTTCTACCTTTTGTTAAAGTGAAAGTTTATTTATTGAGTGAATCAGATTACAATGATAGTGCAAAACCCATGGACTCGGCGAAAAAGTGCATTTAAAAAAAGATTTTTGTTTTCTCTGAGGAGTCGGTTTGGGCAAGGGTATTTACGATAAAGTGAATTAATTTTGTGCATTACAGTTGCAACCAAACACGGTTTACTCATTAAAATGGTTGTGTGTGTGTGCAGGGTTGATACTGAAATCAAAAATTGACATGACTTTCCAAGAGTTTTTAGTGACCAATTCTCACCCTGTTTTTGTTGTTTACGTCGGAGTCTCTTTACCAAGTCATCCCACTGAAAATGGGAACATACATGCAGCGTACGGAATGAAATAGCAGATTGGATGAAAACTGTCATAGCCAAATAGTATGAAGCAATATCATGTGTGGGTTGCCCTTGGAAATGTTCAATGACTCCTTGTTATATAAAATTCCATTGACTTTTCCCTGATGCTTTAGATTGCAGGATTGTTGCATGAATGTCAATTGAAATTTATGACATTGTAAAATTTGTTACCTGCATATTCCCTGCATGTACAAATAACATCTATTTTTGTAAAGTATTTCCATTGTGTAGGACTTGCATAGGCAATATTATATTGAACTTAACTTTTGGAATAGCTAATGCCCCCGGCATAACTTGAAAAATTCCTTTGGAAGACGAATAATCATGAACAATGTAAACATGAATAATGACCACGCTTTACAAATATCCTTCCAATGCCTGTGCAGAAAAAAACCTGGTTGTGTAACCGTTTTAAGTTTGGATCATGCAAATCCAGAAGGCAGTGTTCCGGATAAATAATCTTGTTGGGGGGTTTCATGAAAACAAATTGAACATGTGGTAAAGAAGGTTGTGCAAGGGGACACAATTCCCGTGATAAAAAACAGCCTTCCGATTTCTTTTTCCCCATTTTGTATTAGTTGGAAAAGTTGGACATGCCGTCGTGTAGTTCATATAAAGGGTTGGTGGCAATGTTGAATCTTAAAGCTTACTTTGTCATTAATATCGCATTATGAAATACCTCCTTGTACATGTTTGAGAAAGTTGTTTTTTGTTTTTTCGCAATTTCCTAATAAAATGTGTGTGAACATGCACAAAATGCTTGTTAACCAATTATGTATGTGTTGTACACCTTCATTTAAAATGGCTGTGTTTGTATTTGTTAGTTAAGAACTTAAAGCAAAAATTAGCAGGACACCACTACCAGTAATGGTGTTTTGGTTGGTTGCTTTATTCAAAATTGTTTTGTGCATAATTACTTTTGTAGTTGGTGCCAAAACTAAAAACAAATTTGTTTATTTGCTCAACAAATAGATGTGATTTACAAGCTTTGGAATAACACCTAATTTCCGACAACTACCTTATTTTGGCATGGGGCGCCACGTTTCTTCCCTCAATCTGATTCGAATAACACTTGACCAAGGCTGGAGGGGCAAAGTAGTCTGATCTCCATCTGGACTGATGAAAATCCGTGTTTGTTATTGCTGTTGAACACATGGTGCATGACAAATGGCAGCAGCAGCATGATAATAGCAATACCATGTACATGTACAGTACATGTAGCTGTACAGTAATACTATGTCCCTTGTCTCTGTACAGTATTACGGAAGCTATTCCACTCACAATAAGCCATTTGCGAGTTAAATTTGAATGTCTGGTACAATGACTTGTTTAGTCACAAGTTACCGCTTAAATTTGAATTCCTCAGACTATCGAGACAGTTGCTATGTCACATGGTTCGGGGCAAGCTTTTGTATAGCAACCTCCAGATGAGCAAACCCTGGTACCATTGTGTCATACACATCCATTCAGAATTGTGTATGGGTGTTCACCGTCTCTTACGTAACTAAGCAAAAGCTTGCCCCTAATCATGTGACATAGCAACTGTCTCGATAGTCTGAGGAATTCAAATTTAAGCGGTAACTTGTGACTAAACAAGTCATTGTACCAGACATTATTCAAATGTAACTCGCAAATGGCTTATTGTGTAATAACAAATTTATAAGAAGTAACTACAAATAAATAGATAACTTGTGGGTACAACCATGTATATCTCTTTTGTAGGAGTGTTGTCTCTGAAAAGAGCCGGAGTGGTCCGAGCAGAGTATACTGCTTGAAATACTCCTACAAAAGAGATTTAATGCATGGTTGTACCCTCAATCAAGTTTACTATTTATTTATTTATAGTTCTTATTTTTCACACCATGCAAAGCTTCAAACACACATAACTAATTTATAATTATGTATTCCTTTTATTTTTCTCAATGTTCCTTTAATGCTTTTGTACTGCATTAGTCAATATTTTGTAGCTTCACTTATTCATGTCATCACCATCCTCTACAAATGTAACATGAGTTCCAATGATTTGCATAATTGTGTCTGACCTCTGAACCTGATCTTCCTTGGATGGAAACTCAACCCTGCCTCCTGGCTCGTATCCAACTACAGTGTAATCTTTTAAAGGAGTGTGGAAAAACAGAGGGACAGTGTACACCAGCAATAAAGGAGGGGGATCGAATATCTAAGGTGTTTTTTTTCCACTGGGCAGTGTTCTGTTATTACATGTATAACAAATCATACAGGGAAACAAAAAGACAAAAGAAATAACTCCACCCTTGTGGGATTTCAAACAAGTCATGTCCTTTTTTCTATTATACTATTTCTTAAGAATTTAAAACTTTGAGAACTAAACGAAGATTGTAAAACTACAAAAATAGGGAAAAACTAATTTATTTCCCTTGCAAGGTTGTTTACACTATGAATAAAATATCTTGAGTTATTTCGGCTAAATTGTCCTTGGGAACTCTTTGATATATTATATAAGTATTCAAAAAGAATGTGTATGAACTGTTCTCTCAAAATGAGTACAACATGCATGATATTTGATCTTTGGAAAATATTTTTTTATCGAGTACAACGGATGGTTACACCACATGTTCCAACACCCCTTAAGTCCCAATTTTAATGCTAACCCAAACCCTAGCATGTACATGTAGATCACGAAGGGTTATCAGAACATAGGGTTGTCAAATCATAGGGGTGTTGGAACATGTTTCGTAAAGTAAGACTTAAAGTCTAACAGCCCTGCGCATACCTCACGGTATACAGAAAACGTTTATAACACCACCGTGGAATAAAGGATTTCACTAAACATAGTATGCATAGATTGAGTGCACCGACTAGTTATAAAAGATCTAGACATTGGATACACTCGGCATGAAGGGAAGAAAAATTAAAAAATATACGAAGCAAAGTTTTGGTCATTTTATGAAAAGTATTGTGTGGAGGAGGCATAAGAAAAAAGGAGGAGTGGTTGGGGACGCTTAATGTTTTGCATGGGTCTTGATTAAGTTCATTACCGAATGAGAAATTAAAATACTTGTGACCATATTATTTAGTCTGTGAAACTTGATTTACTCCATGTAACCTGACTAACATACACGGAACCTGAGGTTGTCAAAGTCATTTTAGAAAAGGGAAATGTGAACTTGTGAAAAACAAGGACCTGTAACCGAATTAAGTCTGTGAAACCTGACTTACGCCATGAAACCTGACTTACGACACGGAACCTGAGGTTGTCAAGGTTATTTTAGAAAAGGGAAATATGAACTTGTGAAAAACAAGGACCTGTAACCATGGAGTCCTACCTCCATGCTGTAACCAATTTAAGTCTGTGAAACCTGACTTACGCCATGAAACCTGACTTACGACACGGAACCTGAGGTTGTCAAGGTCATTTTAGAAAAGGGAAATATGAACTTGTGAAAAACAAGGACCTGTAACCAATTTAAGTCTGTGAAACCTGACTTACGCCATGAAACCTGACTTACGACACGGAACCTGAGGTTGTCAAGGTCATTTTAGAAAAGGGAAATTTGAAGAGCGAAACAATAAGGACCTGTGACTAGATTTAGTCTGTGAAACCTGAATTATTTCATGAAACATAAAGTACTGAAAGTTATTTTAGAAAGGGGAAACTAAAAAGTTTCAAAACAAAGAGTACGTTTAAAAAAAATTTGAATTAATAAATAAATGGGATAGGGAAGGGGTTGAGTTGGGTTTTAGTCAGTATGAAAAGCCGGCAATTTAAAGTACTTAACCACCTCTTTTAGAAAAAATAAAAAAATGAAAAAGCACGACTCGTCAGGTGCAGCATGCTTTGAGGCTTGGCAGGTTTCGTCTCATGAGACTGCACTACCTGCCTGTTAAGTATTTTATACAAATTTATAATGGGCAGGTGGGGGGGAGAGGTGGGGGAAACTGTTTAGTGAACAAAACTGGTGAAAGAAAACGAATCAAAACAAAAAATTTAAAAATACTTGCAAAGAAATAAACAAAATAATTGTAATGGACTTACCGTAGAAGACTGTGATTTGGAGGTTTGAGAAGGGGAAAGATGACTACGTCTACTGCTGATGATAATTGAAGAGTAAATACTTGTTTGTTTAAAATTAACTCTGGGGTCTGTTTGTAATGCGTGCGCGTTATGAGTGTGTGCGCGTGACGAGCGCACTCAAAACTATAGGGTGTAAATGGTAGAGCGTGTACGCGCATGTTTTTTTGTTTTTATTAATTTAGGAAAACGGAATTTATATGGGGTAGTGAAGAATTTTGACAGCAAGTTGGAGTGAAAGAAGTTTTGAAATTTAGAAGGAGGACAGAGAGAGAGAGAGAAGATAACTATATAATAAAATTAAAAAACTGGGGTGTGTTTAGAATACACAAAGTGATAGTTTAGTTAGTTGAATAGCTTATCCAGAATCTCGGTAGAGAAATAAACGCTGTAAAAACACTACATGTTTCGTAAAGTAAGACTTAAAGTCTAACAGCCCTGCGCATACCTCACGGTACACAGAAAACGTTTATATGTTTCGTAAAGTAAGACCTAAAGTCTAACAGCCCTGCGCATAACCTCACGGTATACAAAAAACGTTTATAACGCCACCGTGGAATAAAGGATTTCACTAAACATAGTATGCATAGATTGAGTGTACCGACTAGTTATAAAAGGTCTAGACATTGATACACTCGGCATGAAATGAAGAAAAATAAAAAAATTAAGTAAGTTTTGCAGTGTTTTATGTCTGGTGTGAAGATGAGTGGGGGGGGGGGGGAAGTTACTAGTGTGTATGAGAGATGTAATTGTGTATGAATGGTAAGAGGGGGAGGGGAGGTCACAAAATGTGTTGCATTCACCAAGTATTACACTTGAAAAGAAAGAAGGAAAATGGTTGGAAGAATAATGAATGTAAGTGAATTTTTGAAAGGGTTTTTGGAAAATAAAATAATTAATAGATTGGTGGAGTAGAGTGTGGTGATCGATGGAGAGTTGTAAGTCTAAGAATGCAACACGTTTTTTATTAACTGTGAATGTGACTGGAATAGATTTGGGATACATGGAGGCTAATAATTCTATAACTCTAGTATGGTTAAGTTTGGGGGAGTCTCGGAAAACTAGGAGGCCATCGTCGATGTAACGAACAAAAATAGGAATGTTAATTGAGGGGAACCGTTTGAAAAAAGAAAATTCATGAAAAGCAAGGACGAGATTAGCGATTTGAGCAGAGTGGTAGGCGGCTACCCATTTGTACACCAATGTTTTGTTTAAAAATACGTTTGCCTATTGAAAAAGAACTGTGTGAAGATGTGAAATTATAGAGTGAGAGGAAATATTTGAAGTGTTCGTATGGGTAATCACAGATAGATGTAACTTTGTAAAGGGTGTTGTAAATGTCATCTGGTGCAATATTGGTGTATAAGCTTTCGAAATCAAAGGAAATGAGGGATGTGTCATCGAAGTAGTTAAGATTAATTGATTTAATTTTATCGATGAGTGCTTGAGAATTATTGATGATGGTCCAGGGAAAATTTAGTTCTAGAAATTTGTCTTCAAAGCGACTAAGGAGAATGTCTAGAAACTGGTGATGTTATCCAACTATGGGCAGTGATGATGGGTCGACCTTTTAATTTTGATTCATTATTGGGGTTGGCGGGGTTGGACAATTTGTGTACTTTGGGAAGAATGTCCATAGATGGCATGTTAATTTTTTGTGTTTGAATGGATGTAGATATTTTTTTATAATCAGATTTAGAGATTGGGGGGAGATTATCGGAAGAAAAGAGGAGATGTAAGTCTTGTTTTGCTGCATTGATGAGTTGTGTGACAGTGTGCGGATCAAATTTACCTAATGGCGTGTAAGTGTTGCAGTTCATCTGTCTTTTGTATTCTTGAATGTACCATGATGTGTTATTGACGCTAAGTCCCATATTTTTATCTGCTATTCTAATGATGATGTTCTTGTTTTTAGCGATTTTTTGAATGTCGATGATGTCTTCTAAGGTAATGTTGTGTAGTTGTTCGAAGTTGCTGTGTAGAAGATCGTTGGGTGAAAGATTATTGAATTCTTGGAGGGTGTTGTGTATGTAATCGAACGTGTCTTTGCAAAGTAGAGGGTGTGTGGTAAGGCAGAGTAGATTTTTCTGGAGTGTTTTCCTTTTTAATTTAAAGTTAGTGAAATTAGGTCGGGGTTGGTTGATGAGGGAAAAGTGGATGTCTTTAGTGGCAATTTTTTTCATAGTGAGTAGTAAGGACTTATACAGTGAGAGTTTGCAAGTTGTAGGGTCTTCAGAAGGGTCGGTTGGGATAAAAGATTGTCCTTTATTTATTATTTTCTGGATGCGTTGCGGTATGTGAAGAGTTGTGAAGTTGTGGAAGTTTTGTGATTTGTCTGACAGAAGACTTTTAAGGAGTTGGTCTGTTTCTTGATTTCTAAAGTGTGATAATTTCTTGATGATGAAATTATTGTGGATTTGTTTTCGTTTGTTTATGAGACTGTTGGCAATGTGGAAGTTGATGGATAGAGTGCGGATGCGAGTTGTACGGTTGTAAGGTTTGTTGGATTTCTAATGAATATTGTGTTTCTAATTGTTCTGTGATTTCTTTGATGTTTTGTTCAGTTTTTTCTATGAGTTTGGTGTAATTAGTTATGCATTTGTGGATTGTGGTGGATTCTTCAGATAGTGTACTGTTTTGGATTTTATTTTCGACAACTTTGATGGTGGTGTTAAATTTTGTTTGAAGTTGGTGTAGTTTTGGAATGTACTTGTCTAGAATCAGAATGTGTTTATTACATGCAGAAGTGTAGTGTTTGTAAATGCATTTGGTGGATTGTAGATAGCCATTCGGGGTAATTTTTACAATTGGAAATTTTAAGTCCAACTTGTTTGTTGTTAAAGTTGATGGGCATAGTGGGATGGTGATATTTTAGCTAATTTGGAATTATTATGGGAAAATAAAAATTTTATGAAAATAACTGATGAAAGTGGTGGTTGGTTAGTGTTGGATAGTTTAAGGGTCTCTTTTGATAGGATATAATCAATATAAACAGAATGTTAGTTTGTAGCTGAAATCTAAAATTAAAACAATAAAACAATAACTAAAACTATCGTTTTCCCTGTTTTAACATGGTAGAGAATTTACCCGATGCCATTTTTTCGATCTCATAGGAGCCAGGAGTGCCTTCCCAGTTTTCTTTGCACAATCCAGCTATGCATTGAGTAATATCTATAGGGTAAAAGAATGGGATCAGTCGGGACTAATGAATGCATAAACATTTCCATTGCAACGTCGCAGCCCGAGTTTTTGTCAACCGAAGTTGGACAAAAATAGATAGCCTCAGTTTGTATCAATGAGACACGAAATAATATTCAAAAAGAGTGTTGAATTTGTTGGAAACAAAGCATCCAATCAGGAATGCATTCTTTTTCAGTTGAAAGTTTGCAGTTAAATGTTTAATTTGTCAACACGAATAATGTTTTCACTAACAACGTTCGGCCGTCCGTATATACCAACCAGCGTGGTTTGATTAGCAACAATTAAAGTTCTAAGGATTGCACATGACGTCATTAACCGCCATTTAAAAAAAAAAAAACAATCAGGGAAGGTGCACGCGTGTATACGCGCTGCGCATAACTCTCAGCCAATGATCGTCTCAGTCACGCATGCATGCACGTTTCATTCAGCAATGACGGCCAATTGTTGGGTGTTTTTACAGTTTTCTTTGCATAGGAGGAACGCAAGAGGTACTTAAAGGGGCCATAGTTTAGTCCTAACCATGCATGTAATCCAGCTGGGCAGGGAGTAAGTCAATAGTTATTCGGGTATTTGCCGAGTTCACCAACCTCACTGTCCTTAGTCCTGCTTGACATGACCTACCCCCAAAGTCAAAGAAGCCAGTGGTTGTTACATAACGATACAACGAACAATGAGCACACCCAAGCAATAGATTGCTTAGGGTATGGTTAGAGGTCTTATTGTCTCCACAAAATCTGACAAAGTGCGCGTGAAAGTGAGTGATGAAAGGATAATAATAGCGCTTGTACTAATTTGCATAAAATAGGGCCAAATCGGCGGAGGGACACTAAATTTCACCACTGCACTTTATACATGGCTGCAGATTATTTTGTAGCCTTGATTGCAAGGCTGACTAGTGCCATCCGCGATAGTACACACGGAGTCTTGCCCATCACTATCCACACACACGGAGTACACTGTGTGTTAACAGCCTTCTAATCAAGGCTAGCATAATGCCGTCGCAGTGATCTGTCTGAAAACTAAGTGTGAAAGTTCGATCTGTTTGTTTGCCATTCATATAAATCCCCTCATAGAAAGTCCCCAGGGGCCACTGATTTGCTTAGTACTGAGGCAGGGCGGTTGAGTGTGGATTCAGAGAGAAGACAACGAGGTTTCGCCAAGTTGAATTCGTTTCGATCAGCAACCTGAGGTAAATAATAGCTCCACAATAAATGTATTTAATGTTAATATGCTACTTGAATTTGAGTCTCGGATTCTCATAAAAAGCAAGCCATATTACGAGACTGTTACAACATGATTGTGTAACAAGAAATATTAACACTACACGTTGAACTTGAGAGGGAAAAATGGAGGGGGAGGAAGGGGAAGGAAAAACGAGCGAGGGAGAAAAGTCGCAAATGTGTGTGTACTTTCCGGTGCCAGTATTATTTTCTTTTTCTTCCTTTGCCATTCGCAATTTTTTTTTCCTGCCAAAATTACTCTTTTATTATATATACGGGAGATTCGATAACGCGAGGTGACATAATAATTGAACACCATACTTTTTATGATAACTCACTTGTAATTGTTTAAATTTGCAACAATAACAATATAAAATATATCTCGCGTCGTTCCGGCATTCAATGGTTTTTCCCCCTTATGGATTGCCTGTAGTTCCCTACACTTGAATTGGAGAAACGCCGGATAGTAATACGGTTTTTTTACCCGCGATGTTTTTAATGAATGCATGAAACCATATACCGACCATATCCAAAATGAATCTTATCACGCGTTGCTTCTGTTCTACATTATTTCATTTTAGTCGGCTATGTTCAGGGATTAAAAAGGTCTGCAATCATACCCTTTCCAAATTATACATCACATTTATGCCCTGGTTAAACTTATAGGCCTAATTTCATTTTTTAACAATAATTTGATATAAATTATTATGTGACACCACTTTCGCAAAACAAAGGTTTATCTGTAGGATCTGGGTTTGCAGCCAACTTATTCATGGAATTTTCCGCCCGGTGATGAACAGTAGGTAGCACCGCCCATCCGCAGTATTATTTAAAACAAAAACTTTTGCTGACAATGTACCTAGTACACAATATTCTGGGGACTCCATGCGGGCATTATCAGCCTAACCCAGATGAGTGGCAATAAGTTCTAACAAGAGGGAGGAGCATCACTGATTTTTTTAAAAATAAAATTAAAAGATTTATATGGATCAGAAGTGCTTAAAAAGTATGTCTATTTTTCTAATTTTATGCATAAGAGGCTTGATTTATTTATTTTTTTTCACCCCAAAAACGACAAAAGCTCGGCTCCAAAATTTCCCCCTGGACCCCCAGCGTGGCTTCGCCCCTGGACCCCACCAGGGGCCGTAAGGCCGGCCCCTGGACCACACCCAGTACATTGGTTTGAGCCCCCACCTAAAACATGTTTTGTGACCAGTTTTTGATGGCATATTAGTTGCTTATTCCCGTCTGCCGATGTCACAAAGGGCAAAGAGCTTAAGAATAAGATCGATTTTCATGTCTAGCAATAACAAAAGGTCTGGATGAGCCCGGTCATCACTGCGTGGACCGGGTTGGTGGCTATAATGTGGCGGTGTTAATGGACCACGCCTGTCCGTTAACAGCGGCCAGCCATGATCATAAATGTCGTTATCCGGCTCTTCATGCCGTTATTACCCTTAATGAAAACTTTGACGTAAACAAGTTAGTTAACACAGAATTCGTGATGGTTTTTAATTCTTTCAATTTGTAAAAATTGTTCTACTTATGTTCAAGAGCCACTCTTATAAGCTGCTCAATTTTTGCATGACACATTAATTTTTCAAAGTAATATTAATGCGTATTTTTTTCTCCTTGATTCTTCCCCCCCCCCAACCCCTCTCAAAAGGTAATTTTTTTCTCTTCAAAAAAACACAAGTAGAACGTTTTGAGTAATAGAAGGTACATTTGCATACCCCCACCCCACGTGACTTGAATGCAAGGCCGTCTTATTTAAATGTTTTGGCCACGCACGCAGTGTCCGTCGTCCACACATCAGTCACGCAGTCAACCGATTCCATGCATAGACTCGGTGCGTGTGAAACGGACTCGGTGTGTGGTTGGGCAAAGTAAGAGGGGGATGGTCATCCCGGTGGAAAAAAAAATGTTTTTATAATAGACCTTATGCATTGACGTCACCAAGCCGCCATCTTAGAGGTAAAATGATGATGAAACAATGGAAACGCGCTGATTTGTACGCGCGGCGCACAAGACTGGCCAATGAGCATCTTCCTTTTGACCTTTAGGTGAGGGCGCCCTACTCAAATGACGTCATGTGCATAAGGTCTATTACATAGAGATCAGTGATTACATACTCATGTAAAAGAATCCAGCATGGCCGCACAACTCTCAGCCAATGAGGTCTTCGTTGACCTTAGTGAGGGCGCTGTTGGGGTCTTGTGCAGGCGCTGCGCGCCTCATTGCACTGTACAGTACGTATTATGTACTGCTGAAACACTTTAGCGCTGTGTACGTGTGCAGTTGGCATGATTGCTTTTACAACTTGTTAATCAGTTGCGCCAGCGATTTGAAATGATGAACTTTCTCTCATACACGTTTTCTTTTGCCTTACAGTTTTGATGTATCCATGAAGTATTTTCTCATTTATCTTTTAATATTCACCACAGGCAGAGTTCAAGACTGGACTTGAGTAGCCGAGTTGTTATTAGCGCTGTATTACACTTCTTTCAACGAAAACATGTCTGGCCGAGTGACGTAAGTTTAACTAAATCTTGTATTTTTAGTAGCAAAACAAGTTTTTTAAAGAATAATACTATCAATTTCAAGTTTGTTTGTTTCAATGCTGCATTGCCTGGAGAACAGAAAATGCTAATTTCCAGCCATCTGTTGTAGGCCCAATCTTTTTTTCTTTAAAGTAATTGCCCTCCCTTGAGTGTGTAATTTTTTTCAATGTTTATTTAATTACTGAATTATTAAATCAGACCGGCTTTTTTATTTATAAATATTTATTTAAGTTGGCCTATACACTTCATTTTGAAACAAACATTTGTAATTTTGTTTTCTACGACTATCGGAGGAAAAGTAATATTATCATGTTTTTGTTTTCAAGTGCATTTGTTTCATGGAAGGACACATATTTTATATTTTTCCAGGCTGTTTTTCCAGGGCCAAAGATAGCAGTACAGTCGTTTGACCAGTTCTGGATCATTGACCAGTTCAACTTTGCAACAATCACATAATTAAATTACTTCTCACATTATCAATTTCTGTCAATACATGTGAAGAATAACATCCGATAAACCAACAAACCCCCAAATAAGGTGGCTAACATCGACAAATAAACTACGGTAATGCTTCCGAAGTTTGTCGGCGATAATGATCATTATTTACGCCCCAAAATGTTGGTTGAAAAACGCTGTTAAAACTTCTCACCTTTCAAATTTGAACGACAGGGTGAATAACATTTATGAAAAATGGTAAGATTGTGTAAAAAATATTTCACGTAAATACTGAGCAGGTGTTTTTTTTTTTCTCAATAAGATAAAATTACCGGAATCGTTTGTTGGGAGGCATCGTACCCTTTCCCAGTTCCAGATCACTCAATATGTTGGTGCGTCAAATGGTGGCGCACTCGGTTAGTTAAAATCATATGGCTGTTGTAGAAAGTTTGTCATTTAAGTTGCACTGGAAGCGCTCCTTTAACCCTATCAGTACCACGGGCGACAAATGGCACATATTTGGGGTCATTCTTCCCGACCAGGGCTCCATATGGCACCTTGTCAAATGTATTGTTTAACAACCAGTGGCGCTTATTGGTCCCCACCCATAATGCTTATTGAGAAAGTAACAAGGGCGCCCTCTATTGGCGAATTCGTTAATCCCATTGTTATTTATAGCGTCCCCCCGGCCGCGGACCTGTTGGCGCGCATTCATTCAAACGAACAAGTGGCTGCAACATTATGGACGGCGATAGAAATGCAGAAATTTTGGCCGAGATATTTGCAGACAGCGACTCGGAAGGAGGGGAGATCGACTCGGAAGGAGGGGAGATCGACTCGGAAGGGGAGATCGACTCGGAAGGGGAGATCGACACGCAGGATGGTGGTGAATCAACCTCCAGCGAATCGGCGAGCGAGGTGGAGCAGGTAAGCACGATGTTTTTAGGGAGTAGGTCATGACCGTGCATGCAGTTAGAGGGCAGGAATAACTTGGGCATAAATTTGTCCAAAAGTACCCCTTTTTACATTGGCTTTTAATTTGATTTAGGACAATGGCTCTTAAAGGTACATAGAACAATAAAATGGCGTTTCTGCGGGCGTTCTGAATTATTAAGTTTGTCACTTAAAGTTATGATGTGTAGACTCGGGCAACAATGAATACAAAAAGACCATCAACGATGGGCCACCATTGGCGGCCATGTTGGATGTAAAGAATTATCCCATAATGGTTTGCGGAAGGGCGCCCTGTGTTGGTGCAACGCAATGAATTAACCCTCGGTTAAGATACCAGCGCTATCTAAGTGTTATTATTATTATTGGCGATAAGGACTATTACACTAAAAAGCACAAAAACAATGGGAAAGTTAATTACCACAATTTGACATGGCAACTGCATGCACACCCCTCCCCCACTTCTTTCCCCTTCCCCCACCCCTTTCCCTTCTCACCCCTTCCCCCACCCCTTTCCCTTCTCACCCCTTCCCCACCCCCTTGCCCTATATTTGTGGAACGAGAAGGTTACATAATAAAATTTTCATCAATCTGGGTCCTCAAATAACTCTGCATATAGCACACTTTACGTAAAGTGATAGATCTACAGCGCCCTGATGCATATTGCCTCTTCCCTCTTTCCTACTGCAGGAAAACGCTAAATCTACACGGAAGAAACCAGACTTCAGATCGGGTTGGAAAGAGATCGGTCGTCTCAACAGGAAGCCGATGCAATTCACCGGAGATGCCGGCCCCACCAGTGATTTTACAGGACTTTCTGCAACACAGGTATTCCAGTTGTTCTTTTGCAGTACGGTTTGGGATATGCTTGTAGACGAAACAAACCGCTACGCAGAACAAAGTGCTTCACAAACGTCCTGGACCCCCACTCACTTAAATGAAATGATGGCATTTGTCGCACTCCTGCTTGCTATGGGTATCAACAAGTCACCTCAGTACAGCATGTACTGGTCAACATCTGAAGTTCTACTCACGCCATTGTATCCATCCATTATGTCCAGAAATAGATTTAGTTCCATTATGAGATTTTTTCACCTGTCTGACAACCAGTTGCCTCAACCAGCCTCTGGATGTGACAAGCTTAAGAAAGTTAGGCCTTTGCTGGATGTCATCCTCCCCAAATTTCGCAACCTGTATTACCCTGGACAGAACTTATCTCCTGATGAGAGTATGATCAAATTTAAGGGAAGAATCGGGTTTCTACAGTACATGCCCAGAAAACCGGTCAAATGGGGAATGAAGGCATTCTCTTTGAATGAGTCGGAGACTGGTTACACGTGCTCTTGGGTATTGTACACAGGAGCTGCTCCCAAGGAGACGAAGACTTCACAAAGGCCACCTGTAAATACCGAATCATCCCCAGCAAAATGCCATCCCTCTGACCTAACCATCCCAGGAGAAGTCGTCCTTGAACTTGTAAATGGATTTGAACATAAAGGACATGTAATTTATTGTGATAATTACTTTAACAGGCCAGCTCTGGTATCAAAAATGGACAACCTAGGATTTGGATGTAGTGGGCCTGTGCGTTATACGGCACTGGGCATACCTCGTGCAGCACACCCAAAGACAAATGGAATGAAAAAGGGAGATGACCCCAAATTTTATGAGAAGGCTGGTCAGTTATGCATTGTTTGGCGTGATAACAAAAATGTTGTATTCCTAACAAATGTAGGCGATTGCCAAGTAATAATGAAAAAAATTCGGTGTAAGAAAAGCGAAAGTGGATTGCGTGAAATTGCTAAGCCAAAATCTATAGATTACTACAACAAATTCATGGGAGGAACAGATCTCGCTAATCAAATTTGTCAGTACTACACGCATACACACAGAAGTTTGAAATGGTGGAAACGGGTGTTTTTTTGTTTGTTGAACATATGTATGCTCAATGCTACGGTAATTTTCAACAGCATACCAACAAATAAGCATGTCAGTAATCTTGACTTCCGTATTCAAGTTATAGACGGCTTGCTCACGGGTTGGGAGCGTTCTACAATGCTGCGTTGTAGACGATCCAATGCGAATAACCTTCCTGTTGGGATGATAGAGAAAATGCATTATCCTGGCAAAAACCCTTCCGGAAGAAAACGTGACTGCATCGTTTGTAGTAACCGTCGATTACACAAGAGAAAACAAACGAGGATGATTTGCAAACAATGTACATATCCAATGTGCGTCGTTCCTTGCTTTGAGAATTACCATACATTGCACTTGGTTTAAATTTATGGCATAAATAAATATGTAGCTCCATATTTGTAGGCATTTTTAACAATAGCCCCCAGCCCCCCCCCCCCTGCCCCCCTGCCCCCCCTATTCAATGTTGCCGCCAAAAATGTGTTCGTGTGTCCGCAATCCAAGGCAACTTTGAAAGAGGGGGGGAGGGGGAGGGGGGAAGGGGGTGGTCGTTTGTCAACACTTTTTTGTGGTTCATTTGTATTTAATGTCCTTCAATAAATAGTTCAGTGACATAAAATTATGTACATTTGGTCGTTTGTCAACACTTTTTTGTGGTTCATTTGTATTTAATGTCCTTCAATAAATAGTTCTGTGACATAAAATGATTTAGATTTGGTGGTATGCTATAATGCTATTTGATTTACTGACACCATGGAGGATTAGACTGTATGCCTGTACAGTGCATACAATACACATGAAAAATCACTCACTGCACATTGGGGGCGCTCTTCATTAAAATCCACACAAATTCGTTGGTGCAGAAGCATTGTGAGGGGTAACACACTGCTGGTATGCAAGGTCCTACTGTGAAATATTTGCTGGTAATGATAGGGTTATATATATTTCAAAGAATGTAAAACTACATGTACTTCATCCAACGGCCATCGATAACGTTGCATGTATTTTCAGTTTTATGAATGGGATTGGGAGTATTGGTTTGCAATAGAGGGCGCGCTACTGATCCGGAATAGAATCAACCGATCCGGAACTGGTCAAACGGGTGACGATACTTTTCTCGAAGCCACTTCAAAAGTATTACTTTTTTTTGCCAATGGATACTTGGTGAATGTTATGACATGTGTAGGTAAACTGATCGACTTTTGTTTGTTTGAAATGTTAAAGAGAATGCAACAAAAACATCGTGAATTCAAAAAATGATCCTGAACTGGTCAAACGACTGTAGTAGTATGCGCTTTACACTTACAGGGTGGTATATAGTGCAGAATTCTTTGGCAAGCCGCTACATGAAATTGGGCCCAGTTTAAGTATCTTCAATCTAAGAGAAAACATATTCTCATCTCATTTGTTATCTAAAAATGTTTCTTGGTGGTAGTATACTATTACCTAGTGTTACTGTTTTCTGTCTATTATCAGATTTTAGGTTCTCTTCCAGACCATTGAGCTGCATGTAAATTGTAAAATGCCAACAGCTGATGGTTAATGTGGTGCGAGGGTCAATTTTTTTTTAAAGTTTCTACAGTATCAAAGTATAAAATTGACAATATCAACCAAAATAGATCAATACAAAGGTGTAGGCCTATAATTGGTGTTGCAATAATTTTGTTGTGGGGTTGTGGTAGGTTCGACCTCCTCCAGAGGCCTGCACACACACCCCATCCCTGTCCACTCTACTAAATTGATAGATACATGTACATACTTTTATTTTCATTCATTGATAATGATAGTAAATCTATGGAATCCATGCGGTCATGGATCTTGGGCATGGTGACCGGGACGATGGACTACCTGAGGGTGAAGGAACGCGGACAGGCCGCCCTGGACTTCGCCAAGGAAAAGCCCGTAGCAGCCATTCTGATTGGTGTTGTTGTAGCAACAAGCTTTCTACCGGCTGTGGTCTTTGTGTCGTTTGTGACCACCTTCCTGATTGTGGGGCTTGTTACGTTGCTGATTATTGAAGGTATTTTTGCTTGAGCTTTCATATTTGTTCTGTTTTGAAATGATAGCTATTGATTCAATTCACCCGACGTTGTCATCACAATAACCTTGGCTGCACCATTTTTTTGAGTCGATGTCTGTTTTATATAAAGTGTAATGCCTATTTTGGGCAATATGGTGTTCACATGCTTACTGACGTATTTACTTGCAATTGGACTTCCAAATAGCAAGCGTGGCAGACAGTAGCTGTGTGTCCAAGGGGTCAATATCTGAAATTGAAATGTGAATTTAAGTGTTTTGGGTTTTTGTGAAGATTGCCTGGATCTGATTGCTTCAAGTTTTAATCTTTAAAAGTTCCAATTTGATTTGTTTGAATCCGTGCAGGCATTGCCATCTTGTCAGCTGTCGGGGTCCTCATTTTTGCACTCCTCAGTAGTACGGTTGCTTCTGTCTTCATCGGACTGTTCCTTGTCTCAGGTCTGGTCCTCGGCCGTTTCGCATGGCGTGTATCTGCCCCGATTCGTGCCAAATTGGCAGCTCGTCTGGGATTGATGTACAAGTGTGGCGCTGTCGACAGCAAGAACGCCCCGGAGGAGATGCCTTTCGGTCAGACCACAGGGGCAGACGAGTACGACATCAAGGACTAAGATATGTGGTCCCCTAGAAAGCGTTACCGAACCAACAAGAGAGTGAGTATCTTCAGCACGGAAGACGAGTATCAGACATTTCTAGCATCTGGAGTATTAATTCTCATTATGGTCTTTGCATCCATGTTTATGTTTTTGGTCGTCAATCCCGCCTTGACATTCCTATCCTGGAGTGTCAATGTGTGATTCAATCGGAAGGATTGGCAACCACTGCTGACTTAATGTTACAACTTCAAATCATATATGCAATGTCACAATCAAGAGATCTGGTTATTTTAGAGTGTGTTTAGGCGATGTCGCATCATCGCCATGGCAATGATGGCTATGTGTCCTGTCGCATGACCACAAAATATGCACTACCATACTTTTAAGAACTCGTAAAAGTCGGTCAGTTTGTTTAAGGGCTGGCTGATTACTGTAACAAGCCTGTTTGTTTCAAGTAAATTGTCATTGTTTCTTTTGGATGTAAAACAAAATAGCTCATCTGTAAAGAGTGTAACAATTCTCTCTTCTTTTTTTTTTCACAAAACAAAACAAAAAAACAATTGTAAAGATTGTAACAATTCTCTTTTTTTTTTTCACAAAACAAAAAAACAATGTCGGTATTGGAGATTTCAAAATATGAAACAATGTTTGGTGCTTGCGGTGAAAAAAAAGCTTCGGAAAAGCATCTAGGGTTACAATTAAGCCAAGACTCAACAGTTGCGAATATGAACCTGGTTAACAAGGGGAACGTTTGTCGGTCCCTTTACTAGAATCTTGGCTTTGTTCAAAGTCCCCTTCCCTAAAAATAATTTGTATAGCTCATTCATGTAAACAAATACAATAGAGTTATAACAGTGAATTTCTATTACAGATTTCAAGAACATTGGATTATTTAAACTAATTCTTTTAGACCTGTATATGTATTCCCTCTTCAAGAATTATACTTACCAGACTTAAGGTTACCAGCTAAAACATGTCACATGTACAATCTGTGACTGGTATCCTACTCATTTTTGCTTAGTAGAAAAGTTGTAAGGAGTATTTTCTGCTGATAAAAGACGCTCTGTGAAGATTGTGCTTAAACAGTGTTCTGCTCAGCAATTAAAAAGCAGGATACCAGTCACAGATGGTGCGTGTGACGTGATATTTTGGCCGGTAATCTTACGGTAAGCAAAATTGTTTAAATGTGCTTAGCTATTTAATTCTTCTGCTTTACAGCTCTATGAAATTGGGCCCTGCAAGAGCTTAATTTCATATGTTTTAAGCACAAAGAAATTGTTTACCACAGAAAAACCTTGTTTAACAGAAAGGTCAACAGCCAAAATACAACTTGTAATGTGTTTGGTTTGTGACTGCATTCCCAGCTAGCTTTTGCCGGCATAAAGGTTTTGCTAAGCCGGCTATGAGATATGGCCCAGGACTGGAGCCACAAAGTTCTGAGAAAATGTTTTTAGTGAAGGGGATTTTTGAAATTATTAATATTTTGACGTGTCATGGCTGGGAGGTATAGAGCATCAAACTCAGTTCTGTTCAATATTTGGTTGTGACATTATTTTGTGTTCTTGGGCAATACACTTAACTATAGACTTTCTATTCTATTAGTAACATTCTTACTAAATGTGGCTGTCTGTTTTTGCTTTGCACTTAAAGCTTCCAAAAGATTTCCAACCTTTGTTGGTAAAAACTTGGTCCGGGACGTTGCATTAGAAAGGTCTATAGTTTCTTCTCATCACCCAAGATGGGTACCTGGGGGGGGGGGGGTAGAGATTGTTGATGGGAATGATTTTATAGCAAACCTGTGCACCCATTTGGCTGTCGGTGCTGCATACTCCTAAGGAGTTGATATGGTTTCAGGAAAGCATTGCCCGATGAACAGGGGTATTAATAGTGTAAGGTGCCTTGAGGGCACATTTAAACACCCGTTATTATTTTCATTATCTATATTTGTCTTAAATTTGTACTAAAGGTATATGTTTGTTTGTGTCCATTTGGTATTCTGATATATTTATTTCTACCTTTTGTTAAAGTGAAAGTTTATTTATTGAGTGAATCAGATTACAATGATAGTGCAAAACCCATGGACTCGGCGAAAAAGTGCATTTAAAAAAAGATTTTTGTTTTCTCTGAGGAGTCGGTTTGGGCAAGGGTATTTACGATAAAGTGAATTAATTTTGTGCATTACAGTTGCAACCAAACACGGTTTACTCATTAAAATGGTTGTGTGTGTGTGCAGGGTTGATACTGAAATCAAAAATTGACATGACTTTCCAAGAGTTTTTAGTGACCAATTCTCACCCTGTTTTTGTTGTTTACGTCGGAGTCTCTTTACCAAGTCATCCCACTGAAAATGGGAACATACATGCAGCGTACGGAATGAAATAGCAGATTGGATGAAAACTGTCATAGCCAAATAGTATGAAGCAATATCATGTGTGGGTTGCCCTTGGAAATGTTCAATGACTCCTTGTTATATAAAATTCCATTGACTTTTCCCTGATGCTTTAGATTGCAGGATTGTTGCATGAATGTCAATTGAAATTTATGACATTGTAAAATTTGTTACCTGCATATTCCCTGCATGTACAAATAACATCTATTTTTGTAAAGTATTTCCATTGTGTAGGACTTGCATAGGCAATATTATATTGAACTTAACTTTTGGAATAGCTAATGCCCCCGGCATAACTTGAAAAATTCCTTTGGAAGACGAATAATCATGAACAATGTAAACATGAATAATGACCACGCTTTACAAATATCCTTCCAATGCCTGTGCAGAAAAAAACCTGGTTGTGTAACCGTTTTAAGTTTGGATCATGCAAATCCAGAAGGCAGTGTTCCGGATAAATAATCTTGTTGGGGGGTTTCATGAAAACAAATTGAACATGTGGTAAAGAAGGTTGTGCAAGGGGACACAATTCCCGTGATAAAAAACAGCCTTCCGATTTCTTTTTCCCCATTTTGTATTAGTTGGAAAAGTTGGACATGCCGTCGTGTAGTTCATATAAAGGGTTGGTGGCAATGTTGAATCTTAAAGCTTACTTTGTCATTAATATCGCATTATGAAATACCTCCTTGTACATGTTTGAGAAAGTTGTTTTTTGTTTTTTCGCAATTTCCTAATAAAATGTGTGTGAACATGCACAAAATGCTTGTTAACCAATTATGTATGTGTTGTACACCTTCATTTAAAATGGCTGTGTTTGTATTTGTTAGTTAAGAACTTAAAGCAAAAATTAGCAGGACACCACTACCAGTAATGGTGTTTTGGTTGGTTGCTTTATTCAAAATTGTTTTGTGCATAATTACTTTTGTAGTTGGTGCCAAAACTAAAAACAAATTTGTTTATTTGCTCAACAAATAGATGTGATTTACAAGCTTTGGAATAACACCTAATTTCCGACAACTACCTTATTTTGGCATGGGGCGCCACGTTTCTTCCCTCAATCTGATTCGAATAACACTTGACCAAGGCTGGAGGGGCAAAGTAGTCTGATCTCCATCTGGACTGATGAAAATCCGTGTTTGTTATTGCTGTTGAACACATGGTGCATGACAAATGGCAGCAGCAGCATGATAATAGCAATACCATGTACATGTACAGTACATGTAGCTGTACAGTAATACTATGTCCCTTGTCTCTGTACAGTATTACGGAAGCTATTCCACTCACAATAAGCCATTTGCGAGTTAAATTTGAATGTCTGGTACAATGACTTGTTTAGTCACAAGTTACCGCTTAAATTTGAATTCCTCAGACTATCGAGACAGTTGCTATGTCACATGGTTCGGGGCAAGCTTTTGTATAGCAACCTCCAGATGAGCAAACCCTGGTACCATTGTGTCATACACATCCATTCAGAATTGTGTATGGGTGTTCACCGTCTCTTACGTAACTAAGCAAAAGCTTGCCCCTAATCATGTGACATAGCAACTGTCTCGATAGTCTGAGGAATTCAAATTTAAGCGGTAACTTGTGACTAAACAAGTCATTGTACCAGACATTATTCAAATGTAACTCGCAAATGGCTTATTGTGTAATAACAAATTTATAAGAAGTAACTACAAATAAATAGATAACTTGTGGGTACAACCATGTATATCTCTTTTGTAGGAGTGTTGTCTCTGAAAAGAGCCGGAGTGGTCCGAGCAGAGTATACTGCTTGAAATACTCCTACAAAAGAGATTTAATGCATGGTTGTACCCTCAATCAAGTTTACTATTTATTTATTTATAGTTCTTATTTTTCACACCATGCAAAGCTTCAAACACACATAACTAATTTATAATTATGTATTCCTTTTATTTTTCTCAATGTTCCTTTAATGCTTTTGTACTGCATTAGTCAATATTTTGTAGCTTCACTTATTCATGTCATCACCATCCTCTACAAATGTAACATGAGTTCCAATGATTTGCATAATTGTGTCTGACCTCTGAACCTGATCTTCCTTGGATGGAAACTCAACCCTGCCTCCTGGCTCGTATCCAACTACAGTGTAATCTTTTAAAGGAGTGTGGAAAAACAGAGGGACAGTGTACACCAGCAATAAAGGAGGGGGATCGAATATCTAAGGTGTTTTTTTTCCACTGGGCAGTGTTCTGTTATTACATGTATAACAAATCATACAGGGAAACAAAAAGACAAAAGAAATAACTCCACCCTTGTGGGATTTCAAACAAGTCATGTCCTTTTTTCTATTATACTATTTCTTAAGAATTTAAAACTTTGAGAACTAAACGAAGATTGTAAAACTACAAAAATAGGGAAAAACTAATTTATTTCCCTTGCAAGGTTGTTTACACTATGAATAAAATATCTTGAGTTATTTCGGCTAAATTGTCCTTGGGAACTCTTTGATATATTATATAAGTATTCAAAAAGAATGTGTATGAACTGTTCTCTCAAAATGAGTACAACATGCATGATATTTGATCTTTGGAAAATATTTTTTTATCGAGTACAACGGATGGTTACACCACATGTTCCAACACCCCTTAAGTCCCAATTTTAATGCTAACCCAAACCCTAGCATGTACATGTAGATCACGAAGGGTTATCAGAACATAGGGTTGTCAAATCATAGGGGTGTTGGAACATGTTTCGTAAAGTAAGACTTAAAGTCTAACAGCCCTGCGCATACCTCACGGTATACAGAAAACGTTTATAACACCACCGTGGAATAAAGGATTTCACTAAACATAGTATGCATAGATTGAGTGCACCGACTAGTTATAAAAGATCTAGACATTGGATACACTCGGCATGAAGGGAAGAAAAATTAAAAAATATACGAAGCAAAGTTTTGGTCATTTTATGAAAAGTATTGTGTGGAGGAGGCATAAGAAAAAAGGAGGAGTGGTTGGGGACGCTTAATGTTTTGCATGGGTCTTGATTAAGTTCATTACCGAATGAGAAATTAAAATACTTGTGACCATATTATTTAGTCTGTGAAACTTGATTTACTCCATGTAACCTGACTAACATACACGGAACCTGAGGTTGTCAAAGTCATTTTAGAAAAGGGAAATGTGAACTTGTGAAAAACAAGGACCTGTAACCGAATTAAGTCTGTGAAACCTGACTTACGCCATGAAACCTGACTTACGACACGGAACCTGAGGTTGTCAAGGTCATTTTAGAAAAGGGAAATATGAACTTGTGAAAAACAAGGACCTGTAACCAATTTAAGTCTGTGAAACCTGACTTACGCCATGAAACCTGACTTACGACACGGAACCTGAGGTTGTCAAGGTCATTTTAGAAAAGGGAAATTTGAACTTGTGAAAAACAAGGACCTGTAACCATGGAGTCCTACCTCCATGCTGTAACCAATTTAAGTCTGTGAAACCTGACTTACGCCATGAAACCTGACTTACGACACGGAACCTGAGGTTGTCAAGGTCATTTTAGAAAAGGGAAATATGAACTTGTGAAAAACAAGGACCTGTAACCAATTTAAGTCTGTGAAACCTGACTTACGCCATGAAACCTGACTTACGACACGGAACCTGAGGTTGTCAAGGTCATTTTAGAAAAGGGAAATTTGAAGAGCGAAACAATAAGGACCTGTGACTAGATTTAGTCTGTGAAACCTGAATTATTTCATGAAACATAAAGTACTGAAAGTTATTTTAGAAAGGGGAAACTAAAAAGTTTCAAAACAAAGAGTACGTTTAAAAAAAATTTGAATTAATAAATAAATGGGATAGGGAAGGGGTTGAGTTGGGTTTTAGTCAGTATGAAAAGCCGGCAATTTAAAGTACTTAACCACCTCTTTTAGAAAAAATAAAAAAATGAAAAAGCACGACTCGTCAGGTGCAGCATGCTTTGAGGCTTGGCAGGTTTCGTCTCATGAGACTGCACTACCTGCCTGTTAAGTATTTTATACAAATTTATAATGGGCAGGTGGGGGGGAGAGGTGGGGGAAACTGTTTAGTGAACAAAACTGGTGAAAGAAAACGAATCAAAACAAAAAATTTAAAAATACTTGCAAAGAAATAAACAAAATAATTGTAATGGACTTACCGTAGAAGACTGTGATTTGGAGGTTTGAGAAGGGGAAAGATGACTACGTCTACTGCTGATGATAATTGAAGAGTAAATACTTGTTTGTTTAAAATTAACTCTGGGGTCTGTTTGTAATGCGTGCGCGTTATGAGTGTGTGCGCGTGACGAGCGCACTCAAAACTATAGGGTGTAAATGGTAGAGCGTGTACGCGCATGTTTTTTTGTTTTTATTAATTTAGGAAAACGGAATTTATATGGGGTAGTGAAGAATTTTGACAGCAAGTTGGAGTGAAAGAAGTTTTGAAATTTAGAAGGAGGACAGAGAGAGAGAGAGAAGATAACTATATAATAAAATTAAAAAACTGGGGTGTGTTTAGAATACACAAAGTGATAGTTTAGTTAGTTGAATAGCTTATCCAGAATCTCGGTAGAGAAATAAACGCTGTAAAAACACTACATGTTTCGTAAAGTAAGACTTAAAGTCTAACAGCCCTGCGCATACCTCACGGTACACAGAAAACGTTTATATGTTTCGTAAAGTAAGACCTAAAGTCTAACAGCCCTGCGCATAACCTCACGGTATACAAAAAACGTTTATAACGCCACCGTGGAATAAAGGATTTCACTAAACATAGTATGCATAGATTGAGTGTACCGACTAGTTATAAAAGGTCTAGACATTGATACACTCGGCATGAAATGAAGAAAAATAAAAAAATTAAGTAAGTTTTGCAGTGTTTTATGTCTGGTGTGAAGATGAGTGGGGGGGGGGGGGAAGTTACTAGTGTGTATGAGAGATGTAATTGTGTATGAATGGTAAGAGGGGGAGGGGAGGTCACAAAATGTGTTGCATTCACCAAGTATTACACTTGAAAAGAAAGAAGGAAAATGGTTGGAAGAATAATGAATGTAAGTGAATTTTTGAAAGGGTTTTTGGAAAATAAAATAATTAATAGATTGGTGGAGTAGAGTGTGGTGATCGATGGAGAGTTGTAAGTCTAAGAATGCAACACGTTTTTTATTAACTGTGAATGTGACTGGAATAGATTTGGGATACATGGAGGCTAATAATTCTATAACTCTAGTATGGTTAAGTTTGGGGGAGTCTCGGAAAACTAGGAGGCCATCGTCGATGTAACGAACAAAAATAGGAATGTTAATTGAGGGGAACCGTTTGAAAAAAGAAAATTCATGAAAAGCAAGGACGAGATTAGCGATTTGAGCAGAGTGGTAGGCGGCTACCCATTTGTACACCAATGTTTTGTTTAAAAATACGTTTGCCTATTGAAAAAGAACTGTGTGAAGATGTGAAATTATAGAGTGAGAGGAAATATTTGAAGTGTTCGTATGGGTAATCACAGATAGATGTAACTTTGTAAAGGGTGTTGTAAATGTCATCTGGTGCAATATTGGTGTATAAGCTTTCGAAATCAAAGGAAATGAGGGATGTGTCATCGAAGTAGTTAAGATTAATTGATTTAATTTTATCGATGAGTGCTTGAGAATTATTGATGATGGTCCAGGGAAAATTTAGTTCTAGAAATTTGTCTTCAAAGCGACTATAAGGAGAATGTCTAGAAACTGGTGATGTTATCCAACTATGGGCAGTGATGATGGGTCGACCTTTTAATTTTGATTCATTATTGGGGTTGGCGGGGTTGGACAATTTGTGTACTTTGGGAAGAATGTCCATAGATGGCATGTTAATTTTTTGTGTTTGAATGGATGTAGATATTTTTTTATAATCAGATTTAGAGATTGGGGGGAGATTATCGGAAGAAAAGAGGAGATGTAAGTCTTGTTTTGCTGCATTGATGAGTTGTGTGACAGTGTGCGGATCAAATTTACCTAATGGCGTGTAAGTGTTGCAGTTCATCTGTCTTTTGTATTCTTGAATGTACCATGATGTGTTATTGACGCTAAGTCCCATATTTTTATCTGCTATTCTAATGATGATGTTCTTGTTTTTAGCGATTTTTTGAATGTCGATGATGTCTTCTAAGGTAATGTTGTGTAGTTGTTCGAAGTTGCTGTGTAGAAGATCGTTGGGTGAAAGATTATTGAATTCTTGGAGGGTGTTGTGTATGTAATCGAACGTGTCTTTGCAAAGTAGAGGGTGTGTGGTAAGGCAGAGTAGATTTTTCTGGAGTGTTTTCCTTTTTAATTTAAAGTTAGTGAAATTAGGTCGGGGTTGGTTGATGAGGGAAAAGTGGATGTCTTTAGTGGCAATTTTTTTCATAGTGAGTAGTAAGGACTTATACAGTGAGAGTTTGCAAGTTGTAGGGTCTTCAGAAGGGTCGGTTGGGATAAAAGATTGTCCTTTATTTATTATTTTCTGGATGCGTTGCGGTATGTGAAGAGTTGTGAAGTTGTGGAAGTTTTGTGATTTGTCTGACAGAAGACTTTTAAGGAGTTGGTCTGTTTCTTGATTTCTAAAGTGTGATAATTTCTTGATGATGAAATTATTGTGGATTTGTTTTCGTTTGTTTATGAGACTGTTGGCAATGTGGAAGTTGATGGATAGAGTGCGGATGCGAGTTGTACGGTTGTAAGGTTTGTTGGATTTCTAATGAATATTGTGTTTCTAATTGTTCTGTGATTTCTTTGATGTTTTGTTCAGTTTTTTCTATGAGTTTGGTGTAATTAGTTATGCATTTGTGGATTGTGGTGGATTCTTCAGATAGTGTACTGTTTTGGATTTTATTTTCGACAACTTTGATGGTGGTGTTAAATTTTGTTTGAAGTTGGTGTAGTTTTGGAATGTACTTGTCTAGAATCAGAATGTGTTTATTACATGCAGAAGTGTAGTGTTTGTAAATGCATTTGGTGGATTGTAGATAGCCATTCGGGGTAATTTTTACAATTGGAAATTTTAAGTCCAACTTGTTTGTTGTTAAAGTTGATGGGCATAGTGGGATGGTGATATTTTAGCTAATTTGGAATTATTATGGGAAAATAAAAATTTTATGAAAATAACTGATGAAAGTGGTGGTTGGTTAGTGTTGGATAGTTTAAGGGTCTCTTTTGATAGGATATAATCAATATAAACAGAATGTTAGTTTGTAGCTGAAATCTAAAATTAAAACAATAAAACAATAACTAAAACTATCGTTTTCCCTGTTTTAACATGGTAGAGAATTTACCCGATGCCATTTTTTCGATCTCATAGGAGCCAGGAGTGCCTTCCCAGTTTTCTTTGCACAATCCAGCTATGCATTGAGTAATATCTATAGGGTAAAAGAATGGGATCAGTCGGGACTAATGAATGCATAAACATTTCCATTGCAACGTCGCAGCCCGAGTTTTTGTCAACCGAAGTTGGACAAAAATAGATAGCCTCAGTTTGTATCAATGAGACACGAAATAATATTCAAAAAGAGTGTTGAATTTGTTGGAAACAAAGCATCCAATCAGGAATGCATTCTTTTTCAGTTGAAAGTTTGCAGTTAAATGTTTAATTTGTCAACACGAATAATGTTTTCACTAACAACGTTCGGCCGTCCGTATATACCAACCAGCGTGGTTTGATTAGCAACAATTAAAGTTCTAAGGATTGCACATGACGTCATTAACCGCCATTTAAAAAAAAAAAAACAATCAGGGAAGGTGCACGCGTGTATACGCGCTGCGCATAACTCTCAGCCAATGATCGTCTCAGTCACGCATGCATGCACGTTTCATTCAGCAATGACGGCCAATTGTTGGGTGTTTTTACAGTTTTCTTTGCATAGGAGGAACGCAAGAGGTACTTAAAGGGGCCATAGTTTAGTCCTAACCATGCATGTAATCCAGCTGGGCAGGGAGTAAGTCAATAGTTATTCGGGTATTTGCCGAGTTCACCAACCTCACTGTCCTTAGTCCTGCTTGACATGACCTACCCCCAAAGTCAAAGAAGCCAGTGGTTGTTACATAACGATACAACGAACAATGAGCACACCCAAGCAATAGATTGCTTAGGGTATGGTTAGAGGTCTTATTGTCTCCACAAAATCTGACAAAGTGCGCGTGAAAGTGAGTGATGAAAGGATAATAATAGCGCTTGTACTAATTTGCATAAAATAGGGCCAAATCGGCGGAGGGACACTAAATTTCACCACTGCACTTTATACATGGCTGCAGATTATTTTGTAGCCTTGATTGCAAGGCTGACTAGTGCCATCCGCGATAGTACACACGGAGTCTTGCCCATCACTATCCACACACACGGAGTACACTGTGTGTTAACAGCCTTCTAATCAAGGCTAGCATAATGCCGTCGCAGTGATCTGTCTGAAAACTAAGTGTGAAAGTTCGATCTGTTTGTTTGCCATTCATATAAATCCCCTCATAGAAAGTCCCCAGGGGCCACTGATTTGCTTAGTACTGAGGCAGGGCGGTTGAGTGTGGATTCAGAGAGAAGACAACGAGGTTTCGCCAAGTTGAATTCGTTTCGATCAGCAACCTGAGGTAAATAATAGCTCCACAATAAATGTATTTAATGTTAATATGCTACTTGAATTTGAGTCTCGGATTCTCATAAAAAGCAAGCCATATTACGAGACTGTTACAACATGATTGTGTAACAAGAAATATTAACACTACACGTTGAACTTGAGAGGGAAAAATGGAGGGGGAGGAAGGGGAAGGAAAAACGAGCGAGGGAGAAAAGTCGCAAATGTGTGTGTACTTTCCGGTGCCAGTATTATTTTCTTTTTCTTCCTTTGCCATTCGCAATTTTTTTTTCCTGCCAAAATTACTCTTTTATTATATATACGGGAGATTCGATAACGCGAGGTGACATAATAATTGAACACCATACTTTTTATGATAACTCACTTGTAATTGTTTAAATTTGCAACAATAACAATATAAAATATATCTCGCGTCGTTCCGGCATTCAATGGTTTTTCCCCCTTATGGATTGCCTGTAGTTCCCTACACTTGAATTGGAGAAACGCCGGATAGTAATACGGTTTTTTTACCCGCGATGTTTTTAATGAATGCATGAAACCATATACCGACCATATCCAAAATGAATCTTATCACGCGTTGCTTCTGTTCTACATTATTTCATTTTAGTCGGCTATGTTCAGGGATTAAAAAGGTCTGCAATCATACCCTTTCCAAATTATACATCACATTTATGCCCTGGTTAAACTTATAAGCCTAATTTCATTTTTTAACAATAATTTGATATAAATTATTATGTGACACCACTTTCGCAAAACAAAGGTTTATCTGTAGGATCTGGGTTTGCAGCCAACTTATTCATGGAATTTTCCGCCCGGTGATGAACAGTAGGTAGCACCGCCCATCCGCAGTATTATTTAAAACAAAAACTTTTGCTGACAATGTACCTAGTACACAATATTCTGGGGACTCCATGCGGGCATTATCAGCCTAACCCAGATGAGTGGCAATAAGTTCTAACAAGAGGGAGGAGCATCACTGATTTTTTTTTAAAATAAAATTAAAAGATTTATATGGATCAGAAGTGCTTAAAAAGTATGTCTATTTTTCTAATTTTATGCATAAGAGGCTTGATTTATTTATTTTTTTTCACCCCAAAAACGACAAAAGCTCGGCTCCAAAATTTCCCCCTGGACCCCCAGCGTGGCTTCGCCCCTGGACCCCACCAGGGGCCGTAAGGCCGGCCCCTGGACCACACCCAGTACATTGGTTTGAGCCCCCACCTAAAACATGTTTTGTGACCAGTTTTTGATGGCATATTAGTTGCTTATTCCCGTCTGCCGATGTCACAAAGGGCAAAGAGCTTAAGAATAAGATCGATTTTCATGTCTAGCAATAACAAAAGGTCTGGATGAGCCCGGTCATCACTGCGTGGACCGGGTTGGTGGCTATAATGTGGCGGTGTTAATGGACCACGCCTGTCCGTTAACAGCGGCCAGCCATGATCATAAATGTCGTTATCCGGCTCTTCATGCCGTTATTACCCTTAATGAAAACTTTGACGTAAACAAGTTAGTTAACACAGAATTCGTGATGGTTTTTAATTCTTTCAATTTGTAAAAATTGTTCTACTTATGTTCAAGAGCCACTCTTATAAGCTGCTCAATTTTTGCATGACACATTAATTTTTCAAAGTAATATTAATGCGTATTTTTTTCTCCTTGATTCTTCCCCCCCCCCCCAACCCCTCTCAAAAGGTAATTTTTTTCTCTTCAAAAAAACACAAGTAGAACGTTTTGAGTAATAGAAGGTACATTTGCATACCCCCACCCCACGTGACTTGAATGCAAGGCCGTCTTATTTAAATGTTTTGGCCACGCACGCAGTGTCCGTCGTCCACACATCAGTCACGCAGTCAACCGATTCCATGCATAGACTCGGTGCGTGTGAAACGGACTCGGTGTGTGGTTGGGCAAAGTAAGAGGGGGATGGTCATCCCGGTGGAAAAAAAAATGTTTTTATAATAGACCTTATGCATTGACGTCACCAAGCCGCCATCTTAGAGGTAAAATGATGATGAAACAATGGAAACGCGCTGATTTGTACGCGCGGCGCACAAGACTGGCCAATGAGCATCTTCCTTTTGACCTTTAGGTGAGGGCGCCCTACTCAAATGACGTCATGTGCATAAGGTCTATTACATAGAGATCAGTGATTACATACTCATGTAAAAGAATCCAGCATGGCCGCACAACTCTCAGCCAATGAGGTCTTCGTTGACCTTAGTGAGGGCGCTGTTGGGGTCTTGTGCAGGCGCTGCGCGCCTCATTGCACTGTACAGTACGTATTATGTACTGCTGAAACACTTTAGCGCTGTGTACGTGTGCAGTTGGCATGATTGCTTTTACAACTTGTTAATCAGTTGCGCCAGCGATTTGAAATGATGAACTTTCTCTCATACACGTTTTCTTTTGCCTTACAGTTTTGATGTATCCATGAAGTATTTTCTCATTTATCTTTTAATATTCACCACAGGCAGAGTTCAAGACTGGACTTGAGTAGCCGAGTTGTTATTAGCGCTGTATTACACTTCTTTCAACGAAAACATGTCTGGCCGAGTGACGTAAGTTTAACTAAATCTTGTATTTTTAGTAGCAAAACAAGTTTTTTAAAGAATAATACTATCAATTTCAAGTTTGTTTGTTTCAATGCTGCATTGCCTGGAGAACAGAAAATGCTAATTTCCAGCCATCTGTTGTAGGCCCAATCTTTTTTTCTTTAAAGTAATTGCCCTCCCTTGAGTGTGTAATTTTTTTCAATGTTTATTTAATTACTGAATTATTAAATCAGACCGGCTTTTTTATTTATAAATATTTATTTAAGTTGGCCTATACACTTCATTTTGAAACAAACATTTGTAATTTTGTTTTCTACGACTATCGGAGGAAAAGTAATATTATCATGTTTTTGTTTTCAAGTGCATTTGTTTCATGGAAGGACACATATTTTATATTTTTCCAGGCTGTTTTTCCAGGGCCAAAGATAGCAGTACAGTCGTTTGACCAGTTCTGGATCATTGACCAGTTCAACTTTGCAACAATCACATAATTAAATTACTTCTCACATTATCAATTTCTGTCAATACATGTGAAGAATAACATCCGATAAACCAACAAACCCCCAAATAAGGTGGCTAACATCGACAAATAAACTACGGTAATGCTTCCGAAGTTTGTCGGCGATAATGATCATTATTTACGCCCCAAAATGTTGGTTGAAAAACGCTGTTAAAACTTCTCACCTTTCAAATTTGAACGACAGGGTGAATAACATTTATGAAAAATGGTAAGATTGTGTAAAAAATATTTCACGTAAATACTGAGCAGGTGTTTTTTTTTTTCTCAATAAGATAAAATTACCGGAATCGTTTGTTGGGAGGCATCGTACCCTTTCCCAGTTCCAGATCACTCAATATGTTGGTGCGTCAAATGGTGGCGCACTCGGTTAGTTAAAATCATATGGCTGTTGTAGAAAGTTTGTCATTTAAGTTGCACTGGAAGCGCTCCTTTATATATATTTCAAAGAATGTAAAACTACATGTACTTCATCCAACGGCCATCGATAACGTTGCATGTATTTTCAGTTTTATGAATGGGATTGGGAGTATTGGTTTGCAATAGAGGGCGCGCTACTGATCCGGAATAGAATCAACCGATCCGGAACTGGTCAAACGGGTGACGATACTTTTCTCGAAGCCACTTCAAAAGTATTACTTTTTTTTGCCAATGGATACTTGGTGAATGTTATGACATGTGTAGGTAAACTGATCGACTTTTGTTTGTTTGAAATGTTAAAGAGAATGCAACAAAAACATCGTGAATTCAAAAAATGATCCTGAACTGGTCAAACGACTGTAGTAGTATGCGCTTTACACTTACAGGGTGGTATATAGTGCAGAATTCTTTGGCAAGCCGCTACATGAAATTGGGCCCAGTTTAAGTATCTTCAATCTAAGAGAAAACATATTCTCATCTCATTTGTTATCTAAAAATGTTTCTTGGTGGTAGTATACTATTACCTAGTGTTACTGTTTTCTGTCTATCTGCCTATCAGATTTTAGGTTCTCTTCCAGACCATTGAGCTGCATGTAAATTGTAAAATGCCAACAGCTGATGGTTAATGTGGTGCGAGGGTCAATTTTTTTTAAAAGTTTCTACAGTATCAAAGTATAAAATTGACAATATCAACCAAAATAGATCAATACAAAGGTGTAGGCCTATAATTGGTGTTGCAATAATTTTGTTGTGGGGTTGTGGTAGGTTCGACCTCCTCCAGAGGCCTGCACACACACCCCATCCCTGTCCACTCTACTAAATTGATAGATACATGTACATACTTTTATTTTCATTCATTGATAATGATAGTAAATCTATGGAATCCATGCGGTCATGGATCTTGGGCATGGTGACCGGGACGATGGACTACCTGAGGGTGAAGGAACGCGGACAGGCCGCCCTGGACTTCGCCAAGGAAAAGCCCGTAGCAGCCATTCTGATTGGTGTTGTTGTAGCAACAAGCTTTCTACCGGCTGTGGTCTTTGTGTCGTTTGTGACCACCTTCCTGATTGTGGGGCTTGTTACGTTGCTGATTATTGAAGGTATTTTTGCTTGAGCTTTCATATTTGTTCTGTTTTGAAATGATAGCTATTGATTCAATTCACCCGACGTTGTCATCACAATAACCTTGGCTGCACCATTTTTTTGAGTCGATGTCTGTGTTTTATATAAAGTGTAATGCCTATTTTTGGCAATATGGTGTTCACATGCTTACTGACGTATTTACTTGCAATTGGACTTCCAAATAGCAAGCGTGGCAGACAGTAGCTGTGTGTCCAAGGGGTCAATATCTGAAATTGAAATGTGAATTTAAGTGTTTTGGGTTTTTGTGAAGATTGCCTGGATCTGATTGCTTCAAGTTTTAATCTTTAAAAGTTCCAATTTGATTTGTTTGAATCCGTGCAGGCATTGCCATCTTGTCAGCTGTCGGGGTCCTCATTTTTGCACTCCTCAGTAGTACGGTTGCTTCTGTCTTCATCGGACTGTTCCTTGTCTCAGGTCTGGTCCTCGGCCGTTTCGCATGGCGTGTATCTGCCCCGATTCGTGCCAAATTGGCAGCTCGTCTGGGATTGATGTACAAGTGTGGCGCTGTCGACAGCAAGAACGCCCCGGAGGAGATGCCTTTCGGTCAGACCACAGGGGCAGACGAGTACGACATCAAGGACTAAGATACGTGGTCCCCTAGAAAGCGTTACCGAACCAAGAGAGTGAGTATCTTCAGCACGGAAGACGAGTATCAGACATTTCTAGCATCTGGAGTATTAATTCTCATCATGGTCTTTGCATCCTTGTTTATGTTTTTAGTCGTCAATCCCGCCTTGACATTCCTATCCTGGAGTGTCAATGTGTGATTCCATCGGAATCAGAAGGATTGGCAACCACTGCTGACTTAATGTTACAACTTCAAATCAGATATTAATTATGCAAATTATGCAATGTCACAATCAAGAGATCTGGTTATTTTAGAGTGTTTAGGCGATGTCGCATCATCGCCATGGCAATGATGGCTATGTGTCCTGTCGCATGACCACAAATATGCACTACCATACTTTTAAGAACTCGTAAAAGTTGGTCAGTTTGTTTAAGGGCTGGCTGATTACCGTAACAAGCCTGTTTGTTTCAAGTAAATTGTCATTACTTGTTTCGGATGTAAAACAAAATAGCTCATCTGTAAAGAGTGTAACAATTCTCTCTTCTTTTTTTTGTCACAAAACAAAAAACAATTTTAAAGATTGTAACAATTCTCTCTTTTTTGTCACAAAACAAAAAAACAATGTCGGTATTGGAGATTTCAAAATATGAAACAATGTTTGGTGCTTGCGGTGAAAAAAAAGCTTCGGAAAAGCTTCTAGGGTTACAATTAAGCCAAGACTCAACAGTTGTGAATATGAACCTGGTTAACAAGGGGAACGTTTGTCGGTCCCTTTACTAGAATCTTGGCTTAAAGTCCCCTTCCCTAAAAAATAATTTGTATAGCTCATTCATGTAAACAAATACAACAGAGTTATAACAGTGAATTTCTATTACAGATTTCAAGAACATTGGATTATTTAAACTAATTCTTTTAGACCTGTTTATGTATTCCCTCTTCAAGAATTATACTTACCAGACTTAAGGTTACCAGCTAAAACATGTCACATGTACAATCTGTGACTGGTATCCTACTCATTTTTGCTTAGTAGAAAAGTTGTAAGGAGTATTTTCTGCTGATAAAAGACGCTCTGTGAAGATTGTGCTTAAACAGTGTTCTGCTCAGCAATTAAAAAGCAGGATACCAGTCACAGATGGTGCGTGTGACGTGATATTTTGGCCGGTAATCTTACGGTAAGCAAAATTGTTTAAATGTGCTTAGCTATTTAATTCTTCTGCTTTACAGCTCTATGAAATTGGGCCCTGCAAGAGCTTAATTTCATATGTTTTAAGCACAAAGAAATTGTTTACCACAGAAAAACCTTGTTTAACAGAAAGGTCAACAGCCAAAATACAACTTGTAATGTGTTTGGTTTGTGACTGCATTCCCAGCTAGCTTTTGCCGGCATAAAGGTTTTGCTAAGCCGGCTATGAGATATGGCCCAGGACTGGAGCCACAAAGTTCTGAGAAAATGTTTTTAGTGAAGGGGATTTTTGAAATTATTAATATTTTGACGTGTCATGGCTGGGAGGTATAGAGCATCAAACTCAGTTCTGTTCAATATTTGGTTGTGACATTATTTTGTGTTCTTGGGCAATACACTTAACTATAGACTTTCTATTCTATTAGTAACATTCTTACTAAATGTGGCTGTCTGTTTTTGCTTTGCACTTAAAGCTTCCAAAAGATTTCCAACCTTTGTTGGTAAAAACTTGGTCCGGGACGTTGCATTAGAAAGGTCTATAGTTTCTTCTCATCACCCAAGATGGGTACCTGGGGGGGGGGGGGGGGGGGGGTAGAGATTGTTGATGGGAATGATTTTATAGCAAACCTGTGCACCCATTTGGCTGTCGGTGCTGCATACTCCTAAGGAGTTGATATGGTTTCAGGAAAGCATTGCCCGATGAACAGGGGTATTAATAGTGTAAGGTGCCTTGAGGGCACATTTAAACACCCGTTATTATTTTCATTATCTATATTTGTCTTAAATTTGTACTAAAGGTATATGTTTGTTTGTGTCCATTTGGTATTCTGATATATTTATTTCTACCTTTTGTTAAAGTGAAAGTTTATTTATTGAGTGAATCAGATTACAATGATAGTGCAAAACCCATGGACTCGGCGAAAAAGTGCATTTAAAAAAAGATTTTTGTTTTCTCTGAGGAGTCGGTTTGGGCAAGGGTATTTACGATAAAGTGAATTAATTTTGTGCATTACAGTTGCAACCAAACACGGTTTACTCATTAAAATGGTTGTGTGTGTGTGCAGGGTTGATACTGAAATCAAAAATTGACATGACTTTCCAAGAGTTTTTAGTGACCAATTCTCACCCTGTTTTTGTTGTTTACGTCGGAGTCTCTTTACCAAGTCATCCCACTGAAAATGGGAACATACATGCAGCGTACGGAATGAAATAGCAGATTGGATGAAAACTGTCATAGCCAAATAGTATGAAGCAATATCATGTGTGGGTTGCCCTTGGAAATGTTCAATGACTCCTTGTTATATAAAATTCCATTGACTTTTCCCTGATGCTTTAGATTGCAGGATTGTTGCATGAATGTCAATTGAAATTTATGACATTGTAAAATTTGTTACCTGCATATTCCCTGCATGTACAAATAACATCTATTTTTGTAAAGTATTTCCATTGTGTAGGACTTGCATAGGCAATATTATATTGAACTTAACTTTTGGAATAGCTAATGCCCCCGGCATAACTTGAAAAATTCCTTTGGAAGACGAATAATCATGAACAATGTAAACATGAATAATGACCACGCTTTACAAATATCCTTCCAATGCCTGTGCAGAAAAAAACCTGGTTGTGTAACCGTTTTAAGTTTGGATCATGCAAATCCAGAAGGCAGTGTTCCGGATAAATAATCTTGTTGGGGGGTTTCATGAAAACAAATTGAACATGTGGTAAAGAAGGTTGTGCAAGGGGACACAATTCCCGTGATAAAAAACAGCCTTCCGATTTCTTTTTCCCCATTTTGTATTAGTTGGAAAAGTTGGACATGCCGTCGTGTAGTTCATATAAAGGGTTGGTGGCAATGTTGAATCTTAAAGCTTACTTTGTCATTAATATCGCATTATGAAATACCTCCTTGTACATGTTTGAGAAAGTTTTTTTTTTTTTTTTCGCAATTTCCTAATAAAATGTGTGTGAACATGCACAAAATGCTTGTTAACCAATTATGTATGTGTTGTACACCTTCATTTAAAATGGCTGTGTTTGTATTTGTTAGTTAAGAACTTAAAGCAAAAATTAGCAGGACACCACTACCAGTAATGGTGTTTTGGTTGGTTGCTTTATTCAAAATTGTTTTGTGCATAATTACTTTTGTAGTTGGTGCCAAAACTAAAAACAAATTTGTTTATTTGCTCAACAAATAGATGTGATTTACAAGCTTTGGAATAACACCTAATTTCCGACAACTACCTTATTTTGGCATGGGGCGCCACGTTTCTTCCCTCAATCTGATTCGAATAACACTTGACCAAGGCTGGAGGGGCAAAGTAGTCTGATCTCCATCTGGACTGATGAAAATCCGTGTTTGTTATTGCTGTTGAACACATGGTGCATGACAAATGGCAGCAGCAGCATGATAATAGCAATACCATGTACATGTACAGTACATGTAGCTGTACAGTAATACTATGTCCCTTGTCTCTGTACAGTATTACGGAAGCTATTCCACTCACAATAAGCCATTTGCGAGTTAAATTTGAATGTCTGGTACAATGACTTGTTTAGTCACAAGTTACCGCTTAAATTTGAATTCCTCAGACTATCGAGACAGTTGCTATGTCACATGGTTCGGGGCAAGCTTTTGTATAGCAACCTCCAGATGAGCAAACCCTGGTACCATTGTGTCATACACATCCATTCAGAATTGTGTATGGGTGTTCACCGTCTCTTACGTAACTAAGCAAAAGCTTGCCCCTAATCATGTGACATAGCAACTGTCTCGATAGTCTGAGGAATTCAAATTTAAGCGGTAACTTGTGACTAAACAAGTCATTGTACCAGACATTATTCAAATGTAACTCGCAAATGGCTTATTGTGTAATAACAAATTTATAAGAAGTAACTACAAATAAATAGATAACTTGTGGGTACAACCATGTATATCTCTTTTGTAGGAGTGTTGTCTCTGAAAAGAGCCGGAGTGGTCCGAGCAGAGTATACTGCTTGAAACACTCCTACAAAAGAGATTTAATGCATGGTTGTACCCTCAATCAAGTTTACTATTTATTTATTTATAGTTCTTATTTTTCACACCATGCAAAGCTTCAAACACACATAACTAATTTATAATTATGTATTCCTTTTATTTTTCTCAATGTTCCTTTAATGCTTTTGTACTGCATTAGTCAATATTTTGTAGCTTCACTTATTCATGTCATCACCATCCTCTACAAATGTAACATGAGTTCCAATGATTTGCATAATTGTGTCTGACCTCTGAACCTGATCTTCCTTGGATGGAAACTCAACCCTGCCTCCTGGCTCGTATCCAACTACAGTGTAATCTTTTAAAGGAGTGTGGAAAAACAGAGGGACAGTGTACACCAGCAATAAAGGAGGGGGATCGAATATCTAAGGTGTTTTTTTTCCACTGGGCAGTGTTCTGTTATTACATGTATAACAAATCATACAGGGAAACAAAAAGACAAAAGAAATAACTCCACCCTTGTGGGATTTCAAACAAGTCATGTCCTTTTTTCTATTATACTATTTCTTAAGAATTTAAAACTTTGAGAACTAAACGAAGATTGTAAAACTACAAAAATAGGGAAAAACTAATTTATTTCCCTTGCAAGGTTGTTTACACTATGAATAAAATATCTTGAGTTATTTCGGCTAAATTGTCCTTGGGAACTCTTTGATATATTATATAAGTATTCAAAAAGAATGTGTATGAACTGTTCTTTCAAAATGAGTACAACATGCATGATATTTGATCTTTGGAAAATATTTTTTTATCGAGTACAACGGATGGTTACACCACATGTTCCAACACCCCTTAAGTCCCAATTTTAATGCTAACCCAAACCCTAGCATGTACATGTAGATCACGAAGGGTTATCAGAACATAGGGTTGTCAAATCATAGGGGTGTTGGAACATGTTTCGTAAAGTAAGACTTAAAGTCTAACAGCCCTGCGCATACCTCACGGTATACAGAAAACGTTTATAACACCACCGTGGAATAAAGGATTTCACTAAACATAGTATGCATAGATTGAGTGCACCGACTAGTTATAAAAGATCTAGACATTGGATACACTCGGCATGAAGGGAAGAAAAATTAAAAAATATACGAAGCAAAGTTTTGGTCATTTTATGAAAAGTATTGTGTGGAGGAGGCATAAGAAAAAAGGAGGAGTGGTTGGGGACGCTTAATGTTTTGCATGGGTCTTGATTAAGTTCATTACCGAATGAGAAATTAAAATACTTGTGACCATATTATTTAGTCTGTGAAACTTGATTTACTCCATGTAACCTGACTAACATACACGGAACCTGAGGTTGTCAAAGTCATTTTAGAAAAGGGAAATGTGAACTTGTGAAAAACAAGGACCTGTAACCGAATTAAGTCTGTGAAACCTGACTTACGCCATGAAACCTGACTTACGACACGGAACCTGAGGTTGTCAAGGTTATTTTAGAAAAGGGAAATATGAACTTGTGAAAAACAAGGACCTGTAACCATGGAGTCCTACCTCCATGCTGTAACCAATTTAAGTCTGTGAAACCTGACTTACGCCATGAAACCTGACTTACGACACGGAACCTGAGGTTGTCAAGGTCATTTTAGAAAAGGGAAATATGAACTTGTGAAAAACAAGGACCTGTAACCAATTTAAGTCTGTGAAACCTGACTTACGCCATGAAACCTGACTTACGACACGGAACCTGAGGTTGTCAAGGTCATTTTAGAAAAGGGAAATTTGAAGAGCGAAACAATAAGGACCTGTGACTAGATTTAGTCTGTGAAACCTGAATTATTTCATGAAACATAAAGTACTGAAAGTTATTTTAGAAAGGGGAAACTAAAAAGTTTCAAAACAAAGAGTACGTTTAAAAAAAAATTGAATTAATAAATAAATGGGATAGGGAAGGGGTTGAGTTGGGTTTTAGTCAGTATGAAAAGCCGGCAATTTAAAGTACTTAACCACCTCTTTTAGAAAAAATAAAAAAATGAAAAAGCACGACTCGTCAGGTGCAGCATGCTTTGAGGCTTGGCAGGTTTCGTCTCATGAGACTGCACTACCTGCCTGTTAAGTATTTTATACAAATTTATAATGGGCAGGTGGGGGGGAGAGGTGGGGGAAACTGTTTAGTGAACAAAACTGGTGAAAGAAAACGAATCAAAACAAAAAATTTAAAAATACTTGCAAAGAAATAAACAAAATAATTGTAATGGACTTACCGTAGAAGACTGTGATTTGGAGGTTTGAGAAGGGGAAAGATGACTACGTCTACTGCTGATGATAATTGAAGAGTAAATACTTGTTTGTTTAAAATTAACTCTGGGGTCTGTTTGTAATGCGTGCGCGTTATGAGTGTGTGCGCGTGACGAGCGCACTCAAAACTATAGGGTGTAAATGGTAGAGCGTGTACGCGCATGTTTTTTTGTTTTTATTAATTTAGGAAAACGGAATTTATATGGGGTAGTGAAGAATTTTGACAGCAAGTTGGAGTGAAAGAAGTTTTGAAATTTAGAAGGAGGACAGAGAGAGAGAGAGAAGATAACTATATAATAAAATTAAAAAACTGGGGTGTGTTTAGAATACACAAAGTGATAGTTTAGTTAGTTGAATAGCTTATCCAGAATCTCGGTAGAGAAATAAACGCTGTAAAAACACTACATGTTTCGTAAAGTAAGACTTAAAGTCTAACAGCCCTGCGCATACCTCACGGTACACAGAAAACGTTTATATGTTTCGTAAAGTAAGACCTAAAGTCTAACAGCCCTGCGCATAACCTCACGGTATACAAAAAACGTTTATAACGCCACCGTGGAATAAAGGATTTCACTAAACATAGTATGCATAGATTGAGTGTACCGACTAGTTATAAAAGGTCTAGACATTGATACACTCGGCATGAAATGAAGAAAAATAAAAAAATTAAGTAAGTTTTGCAGTGTTTTATGTCTGGTGTGAAGATGAGTGGGGGGGGGGGGGAAGTTACTAGTGTGTATGAGAGATGTAATTGTGTATGAATGGTAAGAGGGGGAGGGGAGGTCACAAAATGTGTTGCATTCACCAAGTATTACACTTGAAAAGAAAGAAGGAAAATGGTTGGAAGAATAATGAATGTAAGTGAATTTTTGAAAGGGTTTTTGGAAAATAAAATAATTAATAGATTGGTGGAGTAGAGTGTGGTGATCGATGGAGAGTTGTAAGTCTAAGAATGCAACACGTTTTTTATTAACTGTGAATGTGACTGGAATAGATTTGGGATACATGGAGGCTAATAATTCTATAACTCTAGTATGGTTAAGTTTGGGGGAGTCTCGGAAAACTAGGAGGCCATCGTCGATGTAACGAACAAAAATAGGAATGTTAATTGAGGGGAACCGTTTGAAAAAAGAAAATTCATGAAAAGCAAGGACGAGATTAGCGATTTGAGCAGAGTGGTAGGCGGCTACCCATTTGTACACCAATGTTTTGTTTAAAAATACGTTTGCCTATTGAAAAAGAACTGTGTGAAGATGTGAAATTATAGAGTGAGAGGAAATATTTGAAGTGTTCGTATGGGTAATCACAGATAGATGTAACTTTGTAAAGGGTGTTGTAAATGTCATCTGGTGCAATATTGGTGTATAAGCTTTCGAAATCAAAGGAAATGAGGGATGTGTCATCGAAGTAGTTAAGATTAATTGATTTAATTTTATCGATGAGTGCTTGAGAATTATTGATGATGGTCCAGGGAAAATTTAGTTCTAGAAATTTGTCTTCAAAGCGACTAAGGAGAATGTCTAGAAACTGGTGATGTTATCCAACTATGGGCAGTGATGATGGGTCGACCTTTTAATTTTGATTCATTATTGGGGTTGGCGGGGTTGGACAATTTGTGTACTTTGGGAAGAATGTCCATAGATGGCATGTTAATTTTTTGTGTTTGAATGGATGTAGATATTTTTTTATAATCAGATTTAGAGATTGGGGGGAGATTATCGGAAGAAAAGAGGAGATGTAAGTCTTGTTTTGCTGCATTGATGAGTTGTGTGACAGTGTGCGGATCAAATTTACCTAATGGCGTGTAAGTGTTGCAGTTCATCTGTCTTTTGTATTCTTGAATGTACCATGATGTGTTATTGACGCTAAGTCCCATATTTTTATCTGCTATTCTAATGATGATGTTCTTGTTTTTAGCGATTTTTTGAATGTCGATGATGTCTTCTAAGGTAATGTTGTGTAGTTGTTCGAAGTTGCTGTGTAGAAGATCGTTGGGTGAAAGATTATTGAATTCTTGGAGGGTGTTGTGTATGTAATCGAACGTGTCTTTGCAAAGTAGAGGGTGTGTGGTAAGGCTGAGTAGATTTTTCTGGAGTGTTTTCCTTTTTAATTTAAAGTTAGTGAAATTAGGTCGGGGTTGGTTGATGAGGGAAAAGTGGATGTCTTTAGTGGCAATTTTTTTCATAGTGAGTAGTAAGGACTTATACAGTGAGAGTTTGCAAGTTGTAGGGTCTTCAGAAGGGTCGGTTGGGATAAAAGATTGTCCTTTATTTATTATTTTCTGGATGCGTTGCGGTATGTGAAGAGTTGTGAAGTTGTGGAAGTTTTGTGATTTGTCTGACAGAAGACTTTTAAGGAGTTGGTCTGTTTCTTGATTTCTAAAGTGTGATAATTTCTTGATGATGAAATTATTGTGGATTTGTTTTCGTTTGTTTATGAGACTGTTGGCAATGTGGAAGTTGATGGATAGAGTGCGGATGCGAGTTGTACGGTTGTAAGGTTTGTTGGATTTCTAATGAATATTGTGTTTCTAATTGTTCTGTGATTTCTTTGATGTTTTGTTCAGTTTTTTCTATGAGTTTGGTGTAATTAGTTATGCATTTGTGGATTGTGGTGGATTCTTCAGATAGTGTACTGTTTTGGATTTTATTTTCGACAACTTTGATGGTGGTGTTAAATTTTGTTTGAAGTTGGTGTAGTTTTGGAATGTACTTGTCTAGAATCAGAATGTGTTTATTACATGCAGAAGTGTAGTGTTTGTAAATGCATTTGGTGGATTGTAGATAGCCATTCGGGGTAATTTTTACAATTGGAAATTTTAAGTCCAACTTGTTTGTTGTTAAAGTTGATGGGCATAGTGGGATGGTGATATTTTAGCTAATTTGGAATTATTATGGGAAAATAAAAATTTTATGAAAATAACTGATGAAAGTGGTGGTTGGTTAGTGTTGGATAGTTTAAGGGTCTCTTTTGATAGGATATAATCAATATAAACAGAATGTTAGTTTGTAGCTGAAATCTAAAATTAAAACAATAAAACAATAACTAAAACTATCGTTTTCCCTGTAGAGAATTTACCCGATGCCATTTTTTCGATCTCATAGGAGCCAGGAGTGCCTTCCCAGTTTTCTTTGCACAATCCAGCTATGCATTGAGTAATATCTATAGGGTAAAAGAATGGGATCAGTCGGGACTAATGAATGCATAAACATTTCCATTGCAACGTCGCAGCCCGAGTTTTTGTCAACCGAAGTTGGACAAAAATAGATAGCCTCAGTTTGTATCAATGAGACACGAAATAATATTCAAAAAGAGTGTTGAATTTGTTGGAAACAAAGCATCCAATCAGGAATGCATTCTTTTTCAGTTGAAAGTTTGCAGTTAAATGTTTAATTTGTCAACACGAATAATGTTTTCACTAACAACGTTCGGCCGTCCGTATATACCAACCAGCGTGGTTTGATTAGCAACAATTAAAGTTCTAAGGATTGCACATGACGTCATTAACCGCCATTTAAAAAAAAAAAAACAATCAGGGAAGGTGCACGCGTGTATACGCGCTGCGCATAACTCTCAGCCAATGATCGTCTCAGTCACGCATGCATGCACGTTTCATTCAGCAATGACGGCCAATTGTTGGGTGTTTTTACAGTTTTCTTTGCATAGGAGGAACGCAAGAGGTACTTAAAGGGGCCATAGTTTAGTCCTAACCATGCATGTAATCCAGCTGGGCAGGGAGTAAGTCAATAGTTATTCGGGTATTTGCCGAGTTCACCAACCTCACTGTCCTTAGTCCTGCTTGACATGACCTACCCCCAAAGTCAAAGAAGCCAGTGGTTGTTACATAACGATACAACGAACAATGAGCACACCCAAGCAATAGATTGCTTAGGGTATGGTTAGAGGTCTTATTGTCTCCACAAAATCTGACAAAGTGCGCGTGAAAGTGAGTGATGAAAGGATAATAATAGCGCTTGTACTAATTTGCATAAAATAGGGCCAAATCGGCGGAGGGACACTAAATTTCACCACTGCACTTTATACATGGCTGCAGATTATTTTGTAGCCTTGATTGCAAGGCTGACTAGTGCCATCCGCGATAGTACACACGGAGTCTTGCCCATCACTATCCACACACACGGAGTACACTGTGTGTTAACAGCCTTCTAATCAAGGCTAGCATAATGCCGTCGCAGTGATCTGTCTGAAAACTAAGTGTGAAAGTTCGATCTGTTTGTTTGCCATTCATATAAATCCCCTCATAGAAAGTCCCCAGGGGCCACTGATTTGCTTAGTACTGAGGCAGGGCGGTTGAGTGTGGATTCAGAGAGAAGACAACGAGGTTTCGCCAAGTTGAATTCGTTTCGATCAGCAACCTGAGGTAAATAATAGCTCCACAATAAATGTATTTAATGTTAATATGCTACTTGAATTTGAGTCTCGGATTCTCATAAAAAGCAAGCCATATTACGAGACTGTTACAACATGATTGTGTAACAAGAAATATTAACACTACACGTTGAACTTGAGAGGGAAAAATGGAGGGGGAGGAAGGGGAAGGAAAAACGAGCGAGGGAGAAAAGTCGCAAATGTGTGTGTACTTTCCGGTGCCAGTATTATTTTCTTTTTCTTCCTTTGCCATTCGCAATTTTTTTTTCCTGCCAAAATTACTCTTTTATTATATATACGGGAGATTCGATAACGCGAGGTGACATAATAATTGAACACCATACTTTTTATGATAACTCACTTGTAATTGTTTAAATTTGCAACAATAACAATATAAAATATATCTCGCGTCGTTCCGGCATTCAATGGTTTTTCCCCCTTATGGATTGCCTGTAGTTCCCTACACTTGAATTGGAGAAACGCCGGATAGTAATACGGTTTTTTTACCCGCGATGTTTTTAATGAATGCATGAAACCATATACCGACCATATCCAAAATGAATCTTATCACGCGTTGCTTCTGTTCTACATTATTTCATTTTAGTCGGCTATGTTCAGGGATTAAAAAGGTCTGCAATCATACCCTTTCCAAATTATACATCACATTTATGCCCTGGTTAAACTTATAGGCCTAATTTCATTTTTTAACAATAATTTGATATAAATTATTATGTGACACCACTTTCGCAAAACAAAGGTTTATCTGTAGGATCTGGGTTTGCAGCCAACTTATTCATGGAATTTTCCGCCCGGTGATGAACAGTAGGTAGCACCGCCCATCCGCAGTATTATTTAAAACAAAAACTTTTGCTGACAATGTACCTAGTACACAATATTCTGGGGACTCCATGCGGGCATTATCAGCCTAACCCAGATGAGTGGCAATAAGTTCTAACAAGAGGGAGGAGCATCACTGATTTTTTTAAAAATAAAATTAAAAGATTTATATGGATCAGAAGTGCTTAAAAAGTATGTCTATTTTTCTAATTTTATGCATAAGAGGCTTGATTTATTTATTTTTTTTCACCCCAAAAACGACAAAAGCTCGGCTCCAAAATTTCCCCCTGGACCCCCAGCGTGGCTTCGCCCCTGGACCCCACCAGGGGCCGTAAGGCCGGCCCCTGGACCACACCCAGTACATTGGTTTGAGCCCCCACCTAAAACATGTTTTGTGACCAGTTTTTGATGGCATATTAGTTGCTTATTCCCGTCTGCCGATGTCACAAAGGGCAAAGAGCTTAAGAATAAGATCGATTTTCATGTCTAGCAATAACAAAAGGTCTGGATGAGCCCGGTCATCACTGCGTGGACCGGGTTGGTGGCTATAATGTGGCGGTGTTAATGGACCACGCCTGTCCGTTAACAGCGGCCAGCCATGATCATAAATGTCGTTATCCGGCTCTTCATGCCGTTATTACCCTTAATGAAAACTTTGACGTAAACAAGTTAGTTAACACAGAATTCGTGATGGTTTTTAATTCTTTCAATTTGTAAAAATTGTTCTACTTATGTTCAAGAGCCACTCTTATAAGCTGCTCAATTTTTGCATGACACATTAATTTTTCAAAGTAATATTAATGCGTATTTTTTTCTCCTTGATTCTTCCCCCCCCCCAACCCCTCTCAAAAGGTAATTTTTTTCTCTTCAAAAAAACACAAGTAGAACGTTTTGAGTAATAGAAGGTACATTTGCATACCCCCACCCCACGTGACTTGAATGCAAGGCCGTCTTATTTAAATGTTTTGGCCACGCACGCAGTGTCCGTCGTCCACACATCAGTCACGCAGTCAACCGATTCCATGCATAGACTCGGTGCGTGTGAAACGGACTCGGTGTGTGGCAAAGTAAGAGGGGGATGGTCATCCCGGTGGAAAAAAAAATGTTTTTATAATAGACCTTATGCATTGACGTCACCAAGCCGCCATCTTAGAGGTAAAATGATGATGAAACAATGGAAACGCGCTGATTTGTACGCGCGGCGCACAAGACTGGCCAATGAGCATCTTCCTTTTGACCTTTAGGTGAGGGCGCCCTACTCAAATGACGTCATGTGCATAAGGTCTATTACATAGAGATCAGTGATTACATACTCATGTAAAAGAATCCAGCATGGCCGCACAACTCTCAGCCAATGAGGTCTTCGTTGACCTTAGTGAGGGCGCTGTTGGGGTCTTGTGCAGGCGCTGCGCGCCTCATTGCACTGTACAGTACGTATTATGTACTGCTGAAACACTTTAGCGCTGTGTACGTGTGCAGTTGGCATGATTGCTTTTACAACTTGTTAATCAGTTGCGCCAGCGATTTGAAATGATGAACTTTCTCTCATACACGTTTTCTTTTGCCTTACAGTTTTGATGTATCCATGAAGTATTTTCTCATTTATCTTTTAATATTCACCACAGGCAGAGTTCAAGACTGGACTTGAGTAGCCGAGTTGTTATTAGCGCTGTATTACACTTCTTTCAACGAAAACATGTCTGGCCGAGTGACGTAAGTTTAACTAAATCTTGTATTTTTAGTAGCAAAACAAGTTTTTTAAAGAATAATACTATCAATTTCAAGTTTGTTTGTTTCAATGCTGCATTGCCTGGAGAACAGAAAATGCTAATTTCCAGCCATCTGTTGTAGGCCCAATCTTTTTTTCTTTAAAGTAATTGCCCTCCCTTGAGTGTGTAATTTTTTTCAATGTTTATTTAATTACTGAATTATTAAAACAGACCGGCTTTTTTATTTATAAATATTTATTTAAGTTGGCCTATACACTTCATTTTGAAACAAACATTTGTAATTTTGTTTTCTACGACTATCGGAGGAAAAGTAATATTATCATGTTTTTGTTTTCAAGTGCATTTGTTTCATGGAAGGACACATATTTTATATTTTTCCAGGCTGTTTTTCCAGGGCCAAAGATAGCAGTACAGTCGTTTGACCAGTTCTGGATCATTGACCAGTTCAACTTTGCAACAATCACATAATTAAATTACTTCTCACATTATCAATTTCTGTCAATACATGTGAAGAATAACATCCGATAAACCAACAAACCCCCAAATAAGGTGGCTAACATCGACAAATAAACTACGGTAATGCTTCCGAAGTTTGTCGGCGATAATGATCATTATTTACGCCCCAAAATGTTGGTTGAAAAACGCTGTTAAAACTTCTCACCTTTCAAATTTGAACGACAGGGTGAATAACATTTATGAAAAATGGTAAGATTGTGTAAAAAATATTTCACGTAAATACTGAGCAGGTGTTTTTTTTTTTCTCAATAAGATAAAATTACCGGAATCGTTTGTTGGGAGGCATCGTACCCTTTCCCAGTTCCAGATCACTCAATATGTTGGTGCGTCAAATGGTGGCGCACTCGGTTAGTTAAAATCATATGGCTGTTGTAGAAAGTTTGTCATTTAAGTTGCACTGGAAGCGCTCCTTTATATATATTTCAAAGAATGTAAAACTACATGTACTTCATCCAACGGCCATCGATAACGTTGCATGTATTTTCAGTTTTATGAATGGGATTGGGAGTATTGGTTTGCAATAGAGGGCGCGCTACTGATCCGGAATAGAATCAACCGATCCGGAACTGGTCAAACGGGTGACGATACTTTTCTCGAAGCCACTTCAAAAGTATTACTTTTTTTTGCCAATGGATACTTGGTGAATGTTATGACATGTGTAGGTAAACTGATCGACTTTTGTTTGTTTGAAATGTTAAAGAGAATGCAACAAAAACATCGTGAATTCAAAAAATGATCCTGAACTGGTCAAACGACTGTAGTAGTATGCGCTTTACACTTACAGGGTGGTATATAGTGCAGAATTCTTTGGCAAGCCGCTACATGAAATTGGGCCCAGTTTAAGTATCTTCAATCTAAGAGAAAACATATTCTCATCTCATTTGTTATCTAAAAATGTTTCTTGGTGGTAGTATACTATTACCTAGTGTTACTGTTTTCTGTCTATTATCAGATTTTAGGTTCTCTTCCAGACCATTGAGCTGCATGTAAATTGTAAAATGCCAACAGCTGATGGTTAATGTGGTGCGAGGGTCAATTTTTTTTAAAAGTTTCTACAGTATCAAAGTATAAAATTGACAATATCAACCAAAATAGATCAATACAAAGGTGTAGGCCTATAATTGGTGTTGCTATAATTTTGTTGTGGGGTTGTGGTAGGTTCGACCTCCTCCAGAGGCCTGCACACACACCCCATCCCTGTCCACTCTACTAAATTGATAGATACATGTACATACTTTTATTTTCATTCATTGATAATGATAGTAAATCTATGGAATCCATGCGGTCATGGATCTTGGGCATGGTGACCGGGACGATGGACTACCTGAGGGTGAAGGAACGCGGACAGGCCGCCCTGGACTTCGCCAAGGAAAAGCCCGTAGCAGCCATTCTGATTGGTGTTGTTGTAGCAACAAGCTTTCTACCGGCTGTGGTCTTTGTGTCGTTTGTGACCACCTTCCTGATTGTGGGGCTTGTTACGTTGCTGATTATTGAAGGTATTTTTGCTTGAGCTTTCATATTTGTTCTGTTTTGAAATGATAGCTATTGATTCAATTCACCCGACGTTGTCATCACAATAACCTTGGCTGCACCATTTTTTTGAGTCGATGTCTGTGTTTTATATAAAGTGTAATGCCTATTTTGGGCAATATGGTGTTCACATGCTTACTGACGTATTTACTTGCAATTGGACTTCCAAATAGCAAGCGTGGCAGACAGTAGCTGTGTGTCCAAGGGGTCAATATCTGAAATTGAAATGTGAATTTAAGTGTTTTGGGTTTTTGTGAAGATTGCCTGGATCTGATTGCTTCAAGTTTTAATCTTTAAAAGTTCCAATTTGATTTGTTTGAATCCGTGCAGGCATTGCCATCTTGTCAGCTGTCGGGGTCCTCATTTTTGCACTCCTCAGTAGTACGGTTGCTTCTGTCTTCATCGGACTGTTCCTTGTCTCAGGTCTGGTCCTCGGCCGTTTCGCATGGCGTGTATCTGCCCCGATTCGTGCCAAATTGGCAGCTCGTCTGGGATTGATGTACAAGTGTGGCGCTGTCGACAGCAAGAACGCCCCGGAGGAGATGCCTTTCGGTCAGACCACAGGGGCAGACGAGTACGACATCAAGAACTAAGATATGTGGTCCCCTAGAAAGCGTTACCGAACCAACAAGAGAGTGAGTATCTTCAGCACGGAAGACGAGTATCAGACATTTCTAGCATCTGGAGTATTAATTCTCATTATGGTCTTTGCATCCATGTTTATGTTTTTGGTCGTCAATCCCGCCTTGACATTCCTATCCTGGAGTGTCAATGTGTGATTCAATCGGAAGGATTGGCAACCACTGCTGACTTAATGTTACAACTTCAAATCATATATATGCAATGTCACAATCAAGAGATCTGGTTATTTTAGAGTGTGTTTAGGCGATGTCGCATCATCGCCATGGCAATGATGGCTATGTGTCCTGTCGCATGACCACAAAATATGCACTACCATACTTTTAAGAACTCGTAAAAGTCGGTCAGTTTGTTTAAGGGCTGGCTGATTACTGTAACAAGCCTGTTTGTTTCAAGTAAATTGTCATTGTTTCTTTTGGATGTAAAACAAAATAGCTCATCTGTAAAGAGTGTAACAATTCTCTCTTCTTTTTTTTGTCACAAAACAAAACAAAAAAACAATTGTAAAGATTGTAACAATTCTCTTCTTTTTTTTTCACAAAACAAAAAAACAATGTCGGTATTGGAGATTTCAAAATATGAAACAATGTTTGGTGCTTGCGGTGAAAAAAAAGCTTCGGAAAAGCATCTAGGGTTACAATTAAGCCAAGACTCAACAGTTGCGAATATGAACCTGGTTAACAAGGGGAACGTTTGTCGGTCCCTTTACTAGAATCTTGGCTTAAAGTCCCCTTCCCTAAAAAATAATTTGTATAGCTCATTCATGTAAACAAATACAACAGAGTTATAACAGTGAATTTCTATTACAGATTTCAAGAACATTGGATTATTTAAACTAATTCTTTTAGACCTGTTTATGTATTCCCTCTTCAAGAATTATACTTACCAGACTTAAGGTTACCAGCTAAAACATGTCACATGTACAATCTGTGACTGGTATCCTACTCATTTTTGCTTAGTAGAAAAGTTGTAAGGAGTATTTTCTGCTGATAAAAGACGCTCTGTGAAGATTGTGCTTAAACAGTGTTCTGCTCAGCAATTAAAAAGCAGGATACCAGTCACAGATGGTGCGTGTGACGTGATATTTTGGCCGGTAATCTTACGGTAAGCAAAATTGTTTAAATGTGCTTAGCTATTTAATTCTTCTGCTTTACAGCTCTATGAAATTGGGCCCTGCAAGAGCTTAATTTCATATGTTTTAAGCACAAAGAAATTGTTTACCACAGAAAAACCTTGTTTAACAGAAAGGTCAACAGCCAAAATACAACTTGTAATGTGTTTGGTTTGTGACTGCATTCCCAGCTAGCTTTTTGCCAGCATAAAGGTTTTGCTAAGCCGGCTATATGAGATATGGCCCAGGACTGGAGCCACAAAGTTCCGAGAAAATGTTTTTAGTGAAGGGGATTTTTGAAATTATTAATATTTTGACGTGTCATGGCTGGGAGGTATAGAGCATCAAACTCAGTTCTGTTCAATATTTGGTTGTGACATTATTTTGTGTTCTTGGGCAATACACTTAACTATAGACTTTCTATTCTATTAGTAACATTCTTACTAAATGTGGCTGTCTGTTTTTGCTTTGCACTTAAAGCTTCCAAAAGATTTCCAACCTTTGTTGGTAAAAACTTGGTCCGGGACGTTGCATTAGAAAGGTCTATAGTTTCTTCTCATCACCCAAGATGGGTACCTGGGGGGGGGGGGGGGGGGGGGGTAGAGATTGTTGATGGGAATGATTTTATAGCAAACCTGTGCACCCATTTGGCTGTCGGTGCTGCATACTCCTAAGGAGTTGATATGGTTTCAGGAAAGCATTGCCCGATGAACAGGGGTATTAATAGTGTAAGGTGCCTTGAGGGCCTGATGAAGCACATTTAAACACCCGTTATTATTTTCATTATCTATATTTGTCTTAAATTTGTACTTAAGGTATGTTTTGTTTGTGTCCATTTGGTATTCTGATATTATATTTATTTCTACCTTTTGTTAAAGTGAAAGTTTATTTATTGAGTGAATCGGATTACAATGATAGTGCAAAACCCATGGACTCGGCGAAAAAAGTGCATTTAAAAAAACGATTTTTGTTTTCTCTGAGGAGAGTCGGTTTGGGCAAGGGTATTAACGATAAAGTGAATTAATATTGTGCTTTATAGTTGCAACCAAACATGGTTTACTCATTAAAATGGTTGTGTGTGCAGGGTTGATACTGAAATCAAAAATTGACATGACTTTCCAAGGGTTTTTTTAGTGACCAATTCTCACCCTGTTTTTGTTTACGTCTTAGAGTCTCTTTACCAAGTCATCCCACTGAAAATGGGAACATACATGCAGCATACGGAATTAAATAGCAGATTGCAGGATTGTTGCATGAATGTCAATTGAAATTTATGACATTGTAAAATTTGTTACCTGCATATTCCCTGCATGTACAAATAACATCTATTTTTGTAAAGTATTTCCATTGTGTAGGACTTGCGTAGGCAATATTATATTTAACTTAACTTTTGGAATAGCTAATGCCCCCCCCCCCCGGCATAACTTGAAAAATTCCTTTGGAAGACGAATAATCATGAACAATGTAAACATGAATAATGACCACGCTTTACAAATATCCTTCCAATGCCTGTGCAGAAAAAAAACCTGCTTGTGTAACAGTTTTAAGTTTGGATCGTGCAAATCCAGAAGGCAGTGTTCCGGATAAATAATCTTGTTGGGGGTTTCATGAAAACAAATTGAACATGTGGTAAAGGTTGTGCAAGTGGACACAATTCCCGTGATAAAAAAACAGCCTTCCGATTTCTTTTTCCCCATTTTGTATTAGTTGATATAAAGGGTTGGTGGCAGTTAAAGTTGGTAATGTTGAATCTTAAAGCTTGCTTTGTCATTAATATCGCATTATGAAATACCTCCTTGTACATGTTTGAGAAAGTTCTATTTTATTTTTGTTTTTTTCGCAATTTCCTAATAAAATTTGTGTGAACATGCACAAAATGCTTGTTAACCAATTATGTATGTGTTGTACACCTTTATTTAAAATGGCTGTGTTTGTATTTGTTAGTTAAGAACTTGAAGCAAAAATTAGCAGGACACCACTACCAGTAATGGTGTTTTGGTTGGTTGCTTTATTCAAAATTGTTTTGTGCATAATTACTTTTGTAGTTGGTGCCAAAACTAAAAACAAATTTGTTTATTTGCTCAACAAATAGATGTGATTTACAAGCTTTGGAATAACACCTAATTTCAAAAAGACATCCAATCATTTGGCAGATTTTTTACTTTCAATTTCATGACTTCACTTTCAGTGCCGATGCACTATTTCCGACATACCACACTCATCTACTATTTTTAAGCCCAAAACTGGGCTCAAAACCATCAAGTTGAGAGGGGAACTCTACGCCCGCATGCGTCACACCATGGAGGAAAGCCAGTCCCCACGATCGATCATGGTTTTCACTTTCGCGGAGGCTATCCTGTACTGTCCTGTACTGTATAGAGTTCTATGGGCAATCCCAACTACAGTTGGGACGCCCCAACTGTAACACTCAAGTTGGGACTGGTCCCAACTATAGTTGGGACGATTGAGGCACCTTGCAGTGGTATTTTTCAAAATAAAGCTTTTGTCATTAATATATACATTTTTATGAGTGGAATGTGAATAAACAATTTACTAAGGTTAAAAAATTGTATTTTTCTTTTAATTACAAATTAAAAAATAGGCCCCCCTTTACATGGCGCTGTTCGTGACGTCAATCGAGGCAGGAGAAAATGTGTAGTCTGGCCCCGTACATTACGTCTGGGTACCTGATCAGTATGATGCGTTTTCGTATTCGGACGTCGCCATCCAATGCAATCCTAGGACAGTGTACAGTCGACTAATACGAGACGCCAGTTTATACGAGGTTTTTCACCGGTCCCGAACTGTCCCTCCCATGCGCGTTTCTATGTCTTAAAAACGGAAGATACGAGCATGGTCATAATGCACCTATCAATTGTAAGACGGACCTTCGGACCCCCGGGGATAGTGCGTCATGGCTTGCAAATGGTCAGACACAATCTGACACAGGGGGTGCGTCACATCCAACTTTGGTGGGTCACAACATCGCTCTTGGGTGCGTCATTGTACACAATGACTACGAGTATGTATTCGCCGATCGCGATGGCGTAGCCGGAGGGCCTACCACGGCTTCCTTAACAATACTGGCATTTTGCTTGAAATGAAACCTTCTGCAGATCGCTTGTGATTTCATAATTAAAAATGATCATTAATATTAATGAGATATAATTTTGAAAAAAAGCAAAACGCAATGTAACTTACGTCGACACCATGCTGATTGTGGTTCCGTTCATGATCTTTCCTCCATGATCACACACTCGCCCCATCGTTCAGCACATAGCGCCCGGCCAGCAGCTTGCTGCTGAAAGGTGGACAAATCGCGCATTGCAGCGCGGCCACATGTAAAATAGACTTGAATTAGGTCGTTAATTGGCCGGGTTTAGTTCGCCTCCCCCCCGCGCGCAGGACTACTTCAAACCCAAACACTTCACGCAATGCCTCTGATTACGCCAACGCCGTGTTTTATGGCACAGCCAAACTAGCGACTTATTCAAGTCTATTCAAACCTGCCCCGCCGCTGCATGATGCATGCTCAGAGCGTGGTTTTCGCTGATTTCATGCCCAACCATATCGCACAAAGCCAGCGCCAGCGTAGCTCGCCTGCACTGGTCCCCGCGGGGTAGCAATAGACATACATATAAGCGATGCATGGAGCCGGAGCATGAACTTTTAATTCTCGACACACGCTCACGCTGTAGAATTTCAGGCTGGCTCTAGCACTGTTTTGCGTTATTCCCAGGTTAAAGTAAAACGGGAACCACGCTCGATATTCAACCTCGTCCTCAAAGTATCTGTGCAGAGCTTTCCGATGCAGAAGTCATGTGGAATAAGCCCACGGAAAAGGTTGACATGTTGTGTAGACTGGCACCAATCATGCGAGCGGGACGTACGTGCGCGCGGGCTCGATTTGTTTGTCGCAATTTATGTCCGTCATGTGTGCGTCCGTGGTGAGTCGTTTCCCTCAAATGGTGCGTCAACAAATCACCATTTACAGCGTCAAAATACGTGGATGGTTCGTCATGAAAAGGACGCAGGTGTGCGTCCGTGGACCCCGAAATCTGGCCTCACTATTGCAAGTGACGCACTATCCCCGGGGGTCCGAAGGTCCGTCTTACAATTGATAGGTGCATAACGAGAACACGGATATTATACGAGGTTTTCCACCAGAAACATTTCGCTGGTAACCTAAGCTTCACTGCAACTTCCCTTGCACACTACCAACGAAAAAATCCCCGGGCTATCCAAGCGTTCGCTGCATAGCGCTGAAAACGACGTCGGACCGGACCACTTTGCCCTCGTTAGCCTAACTTTCGATGCCCGTAACTGCCTATATTTGGGATCTGCAGGAAAAAAATGCTGGCTGACCCCATCTTTAGTCGTTTTGCTGCATCCAGCAGCAATTTTCGCTGGAAAAATGCAAGAAAAAAGAACTTTTGGATAACCAAACGAAACGTACAATCTCACTACTTGCACGTGTATTTTATTATACAACGTAAATGCAGGCAAGTTCGAGTGGGGTCGATGTTCAATCGAGGCGAAGTCTTCCTCGATTGACGTCACAAAAAGGGATGGGCGGAGTCGCCCCCAAACAACTTTATCTATTTTTTTAACATAATTATAAATACTGACAAACAATTACTCAAAAAATTGTTTTATTGTTAATATACATATACTCTTACATTAAAAAAAAAAATTCTATTTCCAGGTGACTTTAAGTTGAAACGGAACAGAACGAACCTCATGTAGTTCTAGGAGTACCACACCCCCATTTTTTCTTACCAGTTTTCTGTTTAACTGCTGCTTTTAGATGTCTTTGCATGGTCAGACAAAGCTTATGATGACATTCAGTTGTCAAAGATGAAAACAATCAAACGTAGTTCTGAAGACGGCTTCTTATCTGTATCTGAATTCAATATTGTAATGTATTGTTAGTACACTCTACTGCAGCTGCATTCATAAAACTAGTATAAAGGAACACTTTTTCACAAAACTGTTTTTGTAGTGTCCCACCGCCAATAAACAAACAAAACAAATGAACTTGATGAACAAGCTACGACTTAAGAGTGTTTTTATTGTTATTGCTGGGTTTATTTACGCTCCGTGAGAAAGTTATTATTTGTGTAAATTTAACAGTTTTGTACTGTCTGGGTCCTGTAGCAAAAGCAATGTATAAACTCTAACATAAGACCCAAGAACTCTGGGGAGCCGTACTCCTCTTTTTGAAACTCAAAAAGAGGAGTGCAGCGCCCCAGTTACTGCGTCCATTATACTCCTCAGAACAAACGACATAGCCATGGTATATAGCTAACATTAGACCCAGTATAAACTGGGGCGCTGTACTTATTTTTCGAAAATGTTGACATCTGCGGTCGTTTACGTTATATTTAAGTTTGCTGATTTTGGAATGACGAAGGTATCACTATCACTTTAAATTTAGTAATTTTTATTTTCTATCTTATTTTAAGTAGCTATCACATTTAGCTCTGTAATCTGTACCTTACCTTTCGATGACCAAATAACCAATAATAATAATTTGTATCTCTCTCGCTTTCACTCTCACTCTCAATCATCTCAGTCTAGTCAGACTCTGTGTAACGGTCGCACTAATAAAAACTTACTTAAATTAAAAAATTTAAGGACAACTCCTACTACTAGTACTATACTAACTATATCCTGACATTTCCCAACAACAACTGCCTACAACAAATTTAAAATGTAATTTAAAACAACGTCCGAACATAGTTAAAACATTAAATCTATGTTAAAGAGTAATATGTATCGTAGGATGCCCTGTATTCAGGGGGTCCCTGAAATCGAGGCAAACCTTTGACCTCTCTGCGCTGCGCGCGATGTAAACAGTCCCTAGATACAATTTTTGTGGTTTGACTTGCCAAGCAAAGAGTCTCCTCTCAGTTGACCAAAACTTAGAAACATGAAAAGGCTCCACTGGTTAGTTGCACTTGTAAATGCAAAAAGTTGTGGTATTTTAGGCATTTCTACAAGGTACAAAAATATGTCATACTGTCGGGGCCATAAAAAAAAATTTGCCCACCGAAAAAGTTTCATCAAACACTTTTTCAATTCACAATTCACGATGATCAAATCATGTGACTGAACATTCTGCTGAGCATTCTGGGGGAAAAAATACAGAGGTTTAAAGATGCCATGTGCCTTATATCATTTTCTAATAGTCTGGAGATTTCTTTTTGTAACACTCATATCATTATTGTTATTAATATTAAAATTTAAACATCGGCTTTGTGATTCGATTATCACTGTTTATTTATATGCTTTAGTATAAATGTTAAGAAACATAAAAAGACACAAAACTAAATAAAAATAAGATTTGAAAGCCAAGAATTATTTACATTTTTTTATTTATATATATTTTTTTTTTTTTTTTGCAAATTACCATGGTAATTTTTAAAATTTAATAAAAAATATGTTGAATAAAATGAAGACAACTGCTGGCTATACAGTCATACACTAAGTCTCACAGAACACTTGTAGTCACTGCAGATGTTTCTTCCACGTATGGCTTCACCCGGACACCATACTTTCTTGTTTGCATCGAAAACAGGTCAAACTCAAATCAAATGGGACGCTATTGAAGTCATCGAAGATCGGTGCGTGGTGTGAAAGTTTCAATGTCCATCACGTTTTAATATATGTTTGCATACTTCTTATAAACAAAGGAAGGTATATATAGGGCATCAGTTGATTATGGAATAAATTTATTTTTTTTCAATTCAAAGAAAAAGGCATAGTACATCGAAAACCGGACAGGGGAGGATATCCAAATCACCATCTATCTGTTTTGTATTTTGAACTGTAAAAAGGGATTTTTGCTTACCACGAATTTGTGTCCGCTCTACGGATGTGTAGCTTTCCGTATTGGCCCAATTAGACGTCAGTGATCGATAGTGGATAGTGTAATGCATGCTCTCGGTTACAACGCGTTACACTGACGTCTTGGGCCAAGACTATAATCACTATCAGGAGATCATTTATCAGGGGATTCCCCTTGTGGAGTAAGTTTAGGCTGGTGCGTTTTCAGTTAAATTTCTTTTATACACATACCACAATAACAAATTAGCAGACGTCAGGGAATCATGAAGTACCTAATCTTTTTCGATTGAGGATGATGAGCCCTGCTTTCCGCCTAATGTTTGTTCTAAGCACAGGTTCTAAGTTCCTGGTTGAGTCTAGACTTGTTGACAAGTCGTTAATGTTTGTCACGGTGGGTCGAGTCGCGTGTGTGGTGTTAGCGTAATAAAGAATGCTCTCGCGAGATCACTGCTCTTGCGCGAAGTTGCCGACTCTCACTCCTTCGACCTGTCTGTCAGTCTTGAGAGCAGTAATCTCGCGCAGAGCAGCCCTCTCGCGGGATATTGCGAGAGAGCCGTTCCGCTATCACCGAGACAGACATTTAACGACTTGTCCACAAGTCTAGGTTGAGTCCTGCTGGTTATTAGGAACCTATCGTCTCAAAGTTCAACTTAACTTACACAAAATGACCTACCTCTCAAGTGGGGCGCGGGAGGATGTGTCCCCCCCCACCCAACAAAAACAAATCAACAACAAAAAATCCCATACATTAAAACGCTTCTTTCATATTGTACAGAAGTAACCCCCCCCCCCCCCCCCCTAAAATCATCATGTAAAGAATTCCTGAGATTCCCAGAACACAATGAAGACACAATAGGAGGGGGTTTATGAGCATGCACCAAATGGACTCGGGGAAAGAACAATAATTATTTGAAATAAAAATATGATAAGCTGGAGCAACATAACAAACTCTGAGCGAAAGTAACGTTACATAGGTTTGTTAGGGTATCATTTAGTTTGTTTTTTGTTAAGTGTTTATAATATTGTTTTCGGTGTGTGGAGATTCTAGGGGGATCCGGATACCTTTCTGCTGCCCCATATCGGATGGTATCGTTTTCCCTGTGCTGTTTTAACATGGTAGATAATATAACACCGATAGGAGCCAGGAGTGCCTTCCCGGTTTTCTTTGCACAATCCAGCTATGCATTGAGTAATTATCTAAGGGTAAAAGAATGGGCTCAGTCGGGACTAATGAATGCATAAACATTTCCATTGCAACGTCGCAGCCCGAGTTGTCAACCGAAGTTGGACAAAAATAGATAGTCTCAGTTTGTGTCAATGAGACACGAAATAATATTCAAAAAGAGTGTTGAATTTGTTTGAAACAAAGCATCCAATCAGGAATGCATTCTTTTTCAGTTGAAAGTTTGCAGTTAAATGGTTAATTTGTCAACACGAACATGTTTTCACTAACAACGTTCGGCCGTCCGTATATACCAACCAGCGTGGTTTGATTAGCAACAATTAAAGTTCTAAGGATTGCACATGACGTCATTAACCGCCATTTAAAAATATAAAAAAACAATGGGAAGGTGCACGCGTGTATACGCGCTGCGCATAACTCTCAGCCAATGATCGTCTCAGTCACGCATGCATGCACGTTTCATTCAGCAATGGCGGCCAGTGTTTTTACAGTTTTCTTTGCATAGGAGGAACGCAAGAGGTACTTAAAGGGGCCATAGTTTATTCCTAACCATGCATGCAATCCAGCTGGGCAGGGAGTAAGTCAATAGTTATTCGGGTATTTGCCGAGTTCACCAACCTCACTGTCCAATTAGTCCTGCTTGACATGACCTACCCCCAAAGTCAAAGAAGCCAGTGGTTGTTACATAACGATACAACGAACAATGAGCACACCCAAGCAATAGATTGCTTAGGGTATGGTTAGAGGTCTTATTGTCTCCACAAAATCTGACAAAGTGCGCGTGAAAGTGAGTGATGAAAGGATAATAATAGCGCTTGTACTAATTTGCATAAAATAGGGCCAAATCGGCGGAGGGACACTAAATTTCACCACTGCACTTTATACATGGCTGCAGATTATTTTGTAGCCTTGATTGCAAGGCTGACTAGTGCCATCCCTTTGCCATCCGCGATAGTACACACGGAGTCTTGCCCATCACTATCCACACACACGGAGTACACTGTGCGTTAACAGCCTTCTAATCAAGGCTAGCATAATGCCGTCGCAGTGATCTGTCTGAAAACTAAGTGTGAAAGTTCGATCTGTTTGTTTGCCATTCATATAAATCCCCTCATAGAAAGTCCCCAGGGGCCACTGATTTGCTTAGTACTGAGGCAGGGCGGTTGAGTGTGGATTCAGAGAGAAGACAACGAGGTTTCGCCAAGTTGAATTCGTTTCGATCAGCAACCTGAGGTAAATAATAGCTCCACAATAAATGTATTTAATGTTAATATGCTACTTGAATTTGAGTCTCGGATTCTCATAAAAAGCAAGCCATATTACGAGACTGTTACAACATGATTGTAACAAGAAATATTACACGTTGAACTTTAGAGGGAAAAAAATGGAGGGGGGAGGAAGGGGGAGGAAGGGGAAGGAAAAAAGTCGCAAATGTGTGTGTACTTTCCGGTGCCAGTATTATTTTCTTTTTCTTCCTTTGCCATTCGCAATTTTTTTTCCTGCCAAAATTACTCTTTTTATACGGGAGATTCGATAACGCGAGGTGCGAGGTGACATATATTGAACACCATGATAACTCACTTGTAATTGTTTAAATTTGCAACAATAACAGTATAAAATATATCTCGCGTCGTTCCGGCATTCAATGGTTTTTCCCCCCTTATGGATTGCCTGTAGTTCCCTACACTTGAATTTGAGTAACGCCGGATAGTAATGTTTTTTTACCCGCGATGTTTTTAATGAATATGCATGAAACCATATACCGACCATATCCAAAATGAATCTTATCACGCGTTGCTTCTGTTCTACATTATTTCAATTTTTAGTCGGCAATGTTCAGGAATTAAAAAGGTCTGCAATCATACCCTTTCCAAATTATACATCACATTTATGCCCTGGTTAAACTTATAGGCCTAATTTCATTTTTTAACAATAATTTGATATAAATTATTATGTGACACCACTTTCGCAAAACAAAGGTTTATCTGTAGGATCTGGGTTTGCAGCCAACTTATTCATGGAATTTGCCGCCCGGTGATGAACAGTAGGTAGCACCGCCCATAATGTTCTTTTTAACAACGTCCGCAGTATTATTTAAAACAAAACCTTTTGCTGACAATGTACCTTGTACACATTCTGGGGACTCCATGCGGGCATTATCGGCCTAACCCAGATGAGTGGCAATAAGTTCTAACAAGAGGGAGAGGCATCACTGAATTTTTTTAAAAATAAAATTAAAAGATTTATATGGATCAGAAGTGCTTAAAAAGTATGTCTATTTTTCTAATTTTATGCATAAAGAGGCTTGATTTTTCACCCCCAAAACGACAAAAGCTCAGCTCCAAAATTGCCCCCTGGACCCCCAGCGTGGCTTCGCCCCTGGACCCCACCAGGGGCCGTAAGGCCGGCCCCTGGACCACACCCAGTACATTGGTTTGAGGCCCCCCCAAAAAAAAACATGTTTTGTGACCAGTTTTTGATGGCCTCTCTTAGTTGCTTATTCCCGTCTGCCGATGTCACAAAGGGCACAAGAGCAAAGCACTTAAGAATAAGATAGATTTTCATGTCTAGCAATAACAAAAGGTCTGGATGAGCCCGGTCATCACTGCGTGGACCGGGTTGGTGGCTATAATGTGGCGGTGTTAATGGACCACGCCTGTCCGTTAACAGCGGCCAGCCATGATCATAAATGTCGTTATCCGGCTCTTCATGCCGTTATTACCATTAATGAAAACTTTGATGTAAACAAGTTAGTTAACATTTATCAGAATTCGTGATGGTTTTTAATTCTTTCAATTTGTAAAAATTGTTCTTCTTATGTTCAAGAGCCACTCTTATAAGCTGCTCTTATATTTTTGCATGGGACTTAATCTCCGACACATTAATTTTTCAAAGTAATATTAATGCGTATTTTTTTTCTCCTTGATTCTTCCCCCCCCCCCCCCCAACCCCTCTCAAAAGGTTTTTTTTTTTCCTCTCCAAAAAAACACAAGTAGAACGTTTTGAGTAATAGAAGGCACATTTGCATACCCCCACCCCATGTGACTTGAATGTTTAAATGTTTTGGCCACGCACGCAGTGTCCGTCGTCCACACATCAGTCACGCACACGCAGTCAACCGATTCCATGCATAGACTCGGTGCGTGCGAAACGGACTCGGTGCGTGGTTGGCAAAGGGGGGATGGTCATCCCGGTGAAAAAAAAATATATATGTTTTTATAATTACATACTCATGTAAAAGAATCCAGCATGGCCGCACAACTCTCAGCCAATGAGGTCTTCGTTGACCTTAGTGAGGGCGCTGTTGGGGTCTTGTGCAGGCGCTGCGCGCCTCATTGCACTGTACAGTACGTATTATGTACTGCTGAAACACTTTAGCGCTGTGTACGTGTGCAGCTGGCATGATTGCTTTTACAACTTGTTAATCAGTTGCGCCAGCGATTTGAAATGATGAACTTTCTCTCATACACGTTTTCTTTTGCCTTACAGTTTTGATGTATCCATGAAGTATTTTCTCATTTATCTTTTAATATTCACCACAGGCAGAGTTCAAGACTGGACTTGAGTAGCTGAGTTGTTATTAGCGCTGTATTACACTTCTTTCAACGAAAACATGTCTGGCCGAGTGACGTAAGCTAAGTGTAACTGTTTTCTGTCTATCTGCCTATCTAGTGTTACTGTTTTTGTCTATCAGATTTTAGGTTCTCTTCCATTGAGCTGCGTGTAAATTGTCTAGGCTCTGTAGATTTTATGCCAACAGCTGATGGTTAATGTGGTGCGAGGGTAATTTTTTTTTAAAGTTTCTACAGTATCAAAATCTAAAACTGATAATATCAACCAAAATAGATCAATACAAAGGTGTAGGCCTATAATTGGTGTTGCTATAATTTTGTTGTGGGGTGTGGTAGGTTCGACCTCCTCCAGAGGCCTGCACACACACCCCATCCCTGTCCACTATACTAAATTGATAGATACATGTACGTACTTTCATTGATAATGATAGTAAATCTATGGAATCCATGCGGTCATGGATCTTGGGCATGGTGACCGGGACGATGGACTACCTGAGGGTGAAGGAACGCGGACAGGCCGCCCTGGACTTCGCCAAGGAAAAGCCCGTAGCAGCCATTCTGATTGGTGTTGTTGTAGCAACAAGCTTTCTACCGGCTGTGGTCTTTGTGTCGTTTGTGACCACCTTCCTGATTGTGGGGCTTGTTACGTTGCTGATTATTGAAGGTATTTTTGCTTGAGCTTTCATATTTGTTTTGTTTTGAAATGATAGCTATTAATTCAATTCACCCGACGTTGTCATCACAATAACCTTGGCTGCACCAATTTTTTGAGAGTCAATGTCTCTGTGTTTTATAAAGTGTAATGCCTATTTTGGGCAATATGGTGTTCACATGCCTACTGACGTATTTACTTGCAATTGGACTTCCAAATAGCAAGCGTGGCAGACAGTAGCTGTGTGTCCAAGGGGTCAATATCTGAAATTGAAATGTGAATTTAAGTTGTTTTGGGTTTTTGTGAAGATTGCCTGGATCTGATTGCTTCAAGTTTTAATCTTTAAAAGTTCCAATTTGATTTGTTTGAATCCGTGCAGGCATTGCCATCTTGTCAGCTGTCGGGGTCCTCATTTTTGCACTCCTCAGTAGTACAATCGCTTCTGTCTTCATCGGACTGTTCCTCGTCTCGGGTCTGGTCCTCGGCCGTTTCGCATGGCGTGTATCTGCCCCGATTCGTGCCAAATTGGCAGCTCGTATGGGATTGATGTACAAGTGTGGCGCTGTCGACAGCAAGAACGCCCCGGAGGAGATGCCTTTCGGTCAGACCACAGGGGCAGACGAGTACGACATCAAGGACTAAGATATGTGGTCCCCTAGAAAGCGTTACCGAACCAAGAGAGTGAGTATCTTCAGCACGGAAGACGAGTATCAGACATTTCTAGCATCTGGAGTATTAATTCTCATCATGGTCTTTGCATCCATGTTTATGTTTTTGGTCGTCAATCCCGCCTTGACATTCCTATCCTGGAGTGTCAATGTGTGATTCCATCGGAATCAGAAGGATTGGCAACCACTGCTGACTTAATGTTACAACTTCAAATCAGATATTAATTATGCAAATTATGCAATGTCACAATCAAGAGATCTGGTTATTTTAGAGTGTTTAGGCGATGTCGCATCATCGCCATGGCAATGATGGCTATGTGTCCTGTCGCATGACCACAAATATGCACTACCATACTTTTAAGAACTCGTAAAAGTTGGTCAGTTTGTTTAAGGGCTGGCTGATTACCATAACAAGCCTGTTTGTTTCAAGTAAATTGTCATTACTTGTTTCGGATGTAAAACAAAATAGCTCATCTGTAAAGAGTGTAACAATTCTCTCTTCTTTTTTTTGTCACAAAACAAAAAACAATTTTAAAGATTGTAACAATTCTCTTTTTTTTGTCACAAAACAAAAAACAATTTTAAAGATTGTAACAATTCTCTTTTTTTTGTCACAAAACAAAAAAACAATGTCGGTATTGGAGATTTCAAAATATGAAACAATGTTTGGTGCTTGCGGTGAAAAAAAAGCTTCGGAAAAGCTTCTAGGGTTACAATTAAGCCAAGACTCAACAGTTGTGAATATGAACCTGGTTAACAAGGGGAACGTTTGTCGGTCCCTTTACTAGAATCTTGGCTTAAAGTCCCCTTCCCTAAAAAATAATTTGTATAGCTCATTCATGTAAACAAATACAACAGAGTTATAACAGTGAATTTCTATTACAGATTTCAAGAACATTGGATTATTTAAACTAATTCTTTTAGACCTGTATATGTATTCCCTCTTCAAGAATTATACTTACCAGACTTAAGGTTACCAGCTAAAACATGTCACATGTACAATCTGTGACTGGTATCCTACTCATTTTTGCTTAGTAGAAAAGTTGTAAGGAGTATTTTCTGCTGATAAAAGACGCTCTGTGAAGATTGTGCTTAAACAGTGTTCTGCTCAGCAATTAAAAAGCAGGATACCAGTCACAGATGGTGCGTGTGACGTGATATTTTGGCCGGTAATCTTACGGTAAGCAAAATTGTTTAAATGTGCTTAGCTATTTAATTCTTCTGCTTTACAGCTCTATGAAATTGGGCCCTGCAAGAGCTTAATTTCATATGTTTTAAGCACAAAGAAATTGTTTACCACAGAAAAACCTTGTTTAACAGAAAGGTCAACAGCCAAAATACAACTTGTAATGTGTTTGGTTTGTGACTGCATTCCCAGCTAGCTTTTTGCCAGCATAAAGGTTTTGCTAAGCCGGCTATATGAGATATGGCCCAGGACTGGAGCCACAAAGTTCTGAGAAAATGTTTTTAGTGAAGGGGATTTTTGAAATTATTAATATTTTGACGTGTCATGGCTGGGAGGTATAGAGCATCAAACTCAGTTCTGTTCAATATTTGGTTGTGACATTATTTTGTGTTCTTGGGCAATACACTTAACTATAGACTTTCTATTCTATTAGTAACATTCTTACTAAATGTGGCCGTCTGTTTTTGCTTTGCACTTAAAGCTTCCAAAAGATTTCCAACCTTTGTTGGTAAAAACTTGGTCCGGGACGTTGCATTAGAAAGGTCTATAGTTTCTTCTCATCACCCAAGATGGGTACCTGGGGGGGGGGGGGGGGGGGGGTAGAGATTGTTGATGGGAATGATTTTATAGCAAACCTGTGCACCCATTTGGCTGTCGGTGCTGCATACTCCTAAGGAGTTGATATGGTTTCAGGAAAGCATTGCCCGATGAACAGGGGTATTAATAGTGTAAGGTGCCTTGAGGGCACATTTAAACACCCGTTATTATTTTCATTATCTATATTTGTCTTAAATTTGTACTAAAGGTATATGTTTGTTTGTGTCCATTTGGTATTCTGATATATTTATTTCTACCTTTTGTTAAAGTGAAAGTTTATTTATTGAGTGAATCAGATTACAATGATAGTGCAAAACCCATGGACTCGGCGAAAAAGTGCATTTAAAAAAAGATTTTTGTTTTCTCTGAGGAGTCGGTTTGGGCAAGGGTATTTACGATAAAGTGAATTAATTTTGTGCTTTACAGTTGCAACCAAACACGGTTTACTCATTAAAATGGTTGTGTGTGTGTGTGTGCAGGGTTGATACTGAAATCAAAAATTGACATGACTTTCCAAGAGTTTTTAGTGACCAATTCTCACCCTGTTTTTGTTGTTTACGTCGGAGTCTCTTTACCAAGTCATCCCACTGAAAATGGGAACATACATGCAGCGTACGGAATGAAATAGCAGATTGGATGAAAACTGTCATAGCCAAATAGTATGAAGCAATATCATGTGTGGGTTGCCCTTGGAAATGTTCAATGACTCCTTGTTGTATAAAATTCCATTGACTTTTCCCTGATGCTTTAGATTGCAGGATTGTTGCATGAATGTCAATTGAAATTTATGACATTGTAAAATTTGTTACCTGCATATTCCCTGCATGTACAAATAACATCTATTTTTGTAAAGTATTTCCATTGTGTAGGACTTGCATAGGCAATATTATATTTAATTTAACTTTTGGAATAGCTAATGCCCCCGGCATAACTTGAAAAATTCCTTTGGAAGACGAATAATCATGAACAATGTAAACATGAATAATGACCACGCTTTACAAATATCCTTCCAATGCCTGTGCAGAAAAAAACCTGGTTGTGTAACCGTTTTAAGTTTGGATCATGCAAATCCAGAAGGCAGTGTTCCGGATAAATAATCTTGTTGGGGGGGGTTTCATGAAAACAAATTGAACATGTGGTAAAGAAGGTTGTGCAAGGGGACACAATTCCCGTGATAAAAAACAGCCTTCCGATTTCTTTTTCCCCATTTTGTATTAGTTGGAAAAGTTGGACATGCCGTCGTGTAGTTCATATAAACGGTTGGTGGCAGTTAAAGTTGGTAATGTTGAATCTGAAAGCTTACTTTGTCATTAATATCGCATTATGAAATACCTCCTTGTACATGTTTGAGAAAGTTGTTTTTTGTTTTTTCGCAATTTCCTAATAAAATGTGTGTGAACATGCACAAAATGCTTGTTAACCAATTATGTATGTGTTGTACACCTTTATTTAAAATGGCTGTGTTTGTATTTGTTAGTTAAGCAAAAATTAGCAGGACACCACTACCAGTAATGGTGTTTTGGTTGGTTGCTTTATTCAAAATTGTTTTGTGCATAATTACTTTTGTAGTTGGTGCCAAAACTAAAAACAAATTTGTTTATTTGCTCAACAAATAGATGTGATTTACAAGCTTTGGAATAACACCTTATTTAGGACTTTAAGGAAAGTGTTTCTCAATATGGCAAAACGACATCCAATCATTTGGCAGATTTTTTACTTTCAATTTCATGACTTCACTTTCAGTGCCGATGCACTATTTCCGACAACTACCTTATTTTGGCACGGTGCGCCACGTTTCTTCCCTCAATCTGATTCGAATAACACTTGACCAAGGCTGGAGGGGCAAAGTAGTCTGATCTCCATCTGGACTGATGAAAATCCGTATTTGCTGTTGAACACATGGTGCATGACAAAAATGGCAGCAGCAGCATGATAATAGTAATACCATGTACATGTACAGTAATACTATGTCCCTTGTCTCTGTACAGTATTACGGAAGCTATTCCACTCACAATTGTGTAATAACAAATTTATAAGAAGTAACTATAAATAAATAAATAGTAAACTTGCAGGTACAACCATGTATTAAATCTCTTTTGTGGGAGTGTTGGCTCTGAAAAGAGCCGGAGTATACTGCTCGAAACACTCTGGCTCTTTTCAGAGCCAACACTGTCACAAAAGAGATTTAATACATGGTTGTACCCGCAAGTTTACTATTTATTTATAGTTCTTATTTTTCACACCATGCAAAGCTTCAAACACCACATAACTAATTTATAATTATGTATTCCTTTTATTTTTCTCAATGTTCCTTTAATGCTTCTGTACTGCATTAGTCAATATTTTGTAGCTTCACTTATTCATGTCATCACCATCCTCTACAAATGTAACATGAGTTCCAATGATTTGCATAATTGTGTCTGACCTCTGAACCTGATCTTCCTTGGATGGAAACTCAACCCTGCCTCCTGGCTCGTATCCAACTAGTGTAATCTTTTAAAGGAGTGTGGAGGGACAGTGTACACCAGCAATAACAAAGGAAGGGGATCGAATATCTATTATTACATGTATAACAAATCATACAGGGAAACAAAAAGACAAAAGAAAACTCCACCCTTGTGGGATTTTAAACGAGTCCTGTTTTCTATTTCTTAAGAATTTAAAACTTTGAGAACTAAACGAAGATTGTAAAACTACAAAAATAGGGAAAAACTAATTTATTTCCCTTGCAAGGTTGTTTACACTATGAATAAAATATCTTGAGTTATTTCGGCTAAATTGTCCTTGGGAACTCTTTGATATATTATATAAGTATTCAAAAAGAATGTGTATGAACTGTTCTCTCAAAATGAGTACAACATGCATGATATTTGATCTTTGGAAAATATTTTTTTATCGAGTACAACGGATGGTTACACCACCCCTTAAGTCCCAATTCTAATGCTAACCCAAACCCTAGCATGTAGATCACAGGGTTGTCAAATCATAGGGGTGTTGGAACATACAGCAGTCACCCTAGGAATAGGGATGACCTACATGTATGTACAATTTTTAGGCTTTTATAAATTTTTACTGCGCTTTTATTAAGGTCCATAACGAGTTAGAAATTGGATTAACTTAGGAAAAATATTGTGCCATGGACACACCTGTTGCCATTATATTACTTATATGTGACATGGATCATGGCAAAATTTGCCATACAGGTTTTACTACATCTTTTTTGATCAACCAACCACAAAAATATAACGGGAGCTCAATGCGCAACGCCATTTTGCCATAATTACGCATCAAGTGCAATCCGAAGAAGGACACGGAGTGCAGTGGAGCCCTGATAGGTCTGCTCAGCATTCTTTAGGTTCCGTTTCTACATGTTCTAAATGGTTTAAACCAAACATCTCAGAAAGTGTTAATGGCCTCACTGCTTCAACCCTACTCAAGAGTCTTTCTCAATTGAACAGCCCTTAAATTTGTGGTTTCCCACCTATGTTCCGACACCACTATTTTCTAACACTACCCCTAATGTATAATGTATAACCCTTGTGTGTAGATTGCGAGGGGTCACAGAAACATAGAGTTGTCAGTACATGGGGGGGGGGGGTGGAAAATAGGTAGTGTTAGAACACAGAGCAGTCACCAAATATTTCATAGACTATCAAGCAGGACCAAGGTACAGCCCGTATTTAATGTGAAGCAGGGATGCTTTACAAAACTATGCTGTTTAGCCGGATGTTTTAAACTAGCAATTGACCAGCGGACCACTGTTGAGGGAAAACACAGTTGAACCTCTGAGAAACATGAAGCCATTTCCAATATTTGCAGTTCTTTTTAGTTTGTAAAACAGTTTGCAACAGTTGTTTCTCTGTCATACTACCATTGCTTACAGAAACAAGAAATGTATCACAAGCAAGCAATAAAACACCCTTTTTTCCCAAACTTAGTGGAAATATTGATACCTCATTTACAAATGCAATAACAAAAAAACAAAAAAAAAAAAGGGCATTCTCTCATAAAAAGGTGTAATATGAACCTTTATAGAGTGTGGCTTTTCCAAATAATTTTTTTTTCAATTCTCTCATTGTTAACTAAATATTCAATACATTTTTCCCTTTATACTGTACTAGTGGATTCATGCTTAAAGCATGGGATTTGACGGATGACAGAAGTAAAATCATGTGACGACTTTAAATCGATGCATCGGTGCGAAAAGTGCTCTTAGTCTATCTTTTTTGTTTTGAATGAAATCATTCTTCTGGCACCGATTGGTTTATATATTAAAGTTTATGTGTGAATCCGAGAAATGTTAAAGCGAGACTCAACAATTGTGTCGTTTCAATGCAGGTCGCATAAAGGTTTTTTTCCCCCCCAGAGATCAAGCATGTTTTCACTGGATACACAGACAAGTAATTTTAATTACTTTGCGTTCATCTTGGCGCCACTGGGTTTATGTGTGCATTCGAGGTAGTTAAAGCCAGACAGCAGGTGTCCAATTCAAATACACAGGTCACAAGCTATTTTTCAGAGATTAAACCCATAAAAGTATTGTACTGGCTTATAGTATGGAAATAAATCTGAACCTGAAGTAATCTTTGACTACTTCACGGATAAAGGGATTAGTGTGGCAGACTTCTAATTCTGCTCTTGTGATAGCACGGCAGTTTTTCCTTTTTGGTGTTGTGAGGTAAACAAGAATTTCTACTGAAACCTCTCAAGGGGCACCAAGGCAATGACCAGGAGGACAATTGGTCAAGTACCAAGCCTGATGCAGTACATGTGGGACAGCACAGTAGAAAATATAATACACAAAACAACAAATATACAGTTAAATAGCCCTGAAAAACCTGAAAGACAGAATTGTACTGTTCTTGAACGTTGTCTGCCCATTTTCCTCTATTTATATAAAACTAAAGTTTAAAAAGAAAAAAATTACACTTTTAATTATTTCATTCTTTGCATAGTTTCTTGAGAAGAGAGAGAACAAAAACCCGCTGAAAACCAATGAAACTAATTAGCGGGTGGTTTCAATGCATTGGTGCTTAATTTCAGGCATTTCTTCTTTAACTTGGAGTTTTAGCCCAAAATCCCACCACTGACCAGTCAGTTTTCAAATATAAAAATAACTACAATTAGATCGGAATGTATTTGTACACTAAATTATAAACATACTGTTCTGTACATTGTCAATGTTTATACTTAAACAAGAATGTACTACATATAATACCCTTAAAGGTATACCACGCTCGTTATGTGGCAGAGGGTGTCTCCCCCAAAAAATAAAAAATAATAATAAAAAAAATTCCAACAAGTGATCTTGTGAATCTGATCAAGAATGGGTCACATTTCCATGACAATCGTAAAAAAATTATTTCAGTCTTCTGCGAAAAATATATCGAGAACACTGAATTGAATTGACATTTTGTTATAATAAAGCTAGACAGGAATAATGAAATGAATATCCGATAAATAAAAAATATTGCTGAAAAGTGAGTAATTGATTAAAATAGACTCGATCTGGTCTACTTACAGAACTTACTTCATCAAACCAAGATCCAGTGTTCCTGAAAGTCCCTTCTGCAGCAAAAAATTCTCCCCCCCCACAAAAATCAACCAGTCAGTGCTTTTTACAGCTGTGACACCACCACCATCTCCAGTCTCTTTCACCACAGTGACCTATGACCTGTGAATATTCCTCCAATCATGTTAGTGTTTGAGCATTCTCTCGTACGTCTCGTGTCAGCTGCTCTCTCTTGCCGGTCCCGGTGTATAGCCTTTTGGAATCTCGCCTCCTCGGGCTGTTCTCTAGCCTCTTCAGAGGTCCTCGCGGTGACCGCAGTTTCAGCTTTCCACTCGAGTCAAACTTGAAGCTCTGTCCGGTGAACGGGACTTGGGGAGTGTCTCTTTTACCCTGCAAGGTGATTGGGTTGTTATCTGTGATAATTGCATTTGTTTTGTTGTGGGTTTCCATGGCAACAGTTGCCGGTGGAGAGTCTCGGTCGCCACATCTTGTCCCTTGTTCCTTGGTGGGGGCGGTTGACTGGTAAATTGGGATTGCACTGTTTGTTGTGATGTGGGGAAAAGCGGCGGAGGTGGGTCGAGTTTGAGGTAGATGAGTAAAGTGATGAGATGAGGTAGCAGCAGCAGCAGCCGTGGATGAGGAGGCCGATAGCCAGGTGCAACAGGAGGGAGTAGCTTTAGACAAGCGGGCATCGAATGCTGGTATCACCCACAGAGAATCTGGACAAAATACAACCACGACCTGTGTCAACTCATTGCAAACTTGATAGTAACTGGTTCTCTGAAGAGCGTTTTTGGGGTAATTTAAACATGCCCTTAGAAAACTTCAAACTTTGTTACAAAATGACTGGAATGCGGCCTTACGGTTGGAATGAAGGCTGCCCTCTGTTGGGCTTTTCTAGTGAAGTTCTTATTGTTTTCAGTCCATTTTTCCTTTTTTTGTTTAGAGGTTGTTTTAAAAACACAGGAACTGATTATTAATGTGTATTGATTATTTAAAAAGAAAAACACTGTGTTTTGTACAGGTCTCTGTAGATAAATACCACCCCCCCTTCAACAAATATTTGTCTGCATCACAGCAGCTTGTAAACTAAGGCATGATTTGCTTTCAATGATCATTACAGCAGTATCCTTTCAGCAGAAATTTGGGGAAGTGGCAGATTAATTAATTTTGAGAAGCGAACCTCTCCAATTTTGAGGCAGTGTTAAGCTTTGAGATCTGAGCAATATGTGCGACATATTTGCAGAAAGAAGCTTTTTTTAAGGACAGAAGCAGCGAGGAATTTACAAGTTTATTGTCTCAATTTTAAAACCTTTCAAATTCTAATGGAGGACAACGTGTTTCATTATGTGGCATGGTGTACCCGTCCCTTGTTGTTTCTTCATTGTGTTCTGGAAATCTCAGGAATTCTTCAGAGGATTTTATGAGGGTACTCCTGTTTTTGGAGTTTCCAGTAAATTCAGATATCCTTTAGAAGAGATCTCTATCGGTTCCTAATGTCCGACTATCTCTGTAATGATCAGAACATACCTTCACTAGGTACTGTTTCCGCTACTGAATCGCCCTCTGCGTCACTCTCCATGTCGCCATCGTAGCCCGACTCCAGGCACATGAAGCTTTCGTGTTTTGCCTCGTTTTGGCCGTTCCGCTCCAGGTTTTCTGTGGAGAGTTCCCCGGTTGGTGTGGTGACGAGGTCTCCCCGATCATCTTTGGATGCTTGCGGAAGTCTGAGGACAAAAAGGTTGTTGTTTTTTAAATCACATAATTGGCATGGTTATAGGGGATCTTTCCAAATGGAAACTTAACCTCCAGCTTCAGCTAATATAAGGCAGTAGTTTCTTAAAGTGTGATCTTCCAGACTTCAATAAGGAGGGCAGAGCCATAGCCAAACCATTGGCTTTACAGGAGGTTCAGTGGTTAAATATGCCCCTTATGTCCCACTGGCAACGAAGAGGATTAAGTGAAATGGTTCAACAATCTATGACCTAAAAACGTTCGACCTCTCACCTATTTGACCTGGAGCTCCTAGACGGTGACATGAGGAATGGTTCAACTCTACCACAGGGAGTCGGGGTACCAGGCAACGAGCAGCTCTCCTCATCGACGGTCATGTCATCGTCCTCGGCGTACAGCTGGGCACGTAGAGCCACGAGACCCAATATTTCCTTCTTACTGACTCCAAGGTACTCCTCTTCTGAGTATCGTTGCTGGACGGCTGTCAGTTTCACATCGCGGTGGTCTGAGAGGGGCTCGTCATTGAAACTGAAAAGACCAAGACAGATTCACTTACAGATTAACATCAGGCTGGTAATAAAATATCAGGGGGATTTTTTTTTCGGAGAAAAGGGGCAGGTGTTGTTTCTTTGCATTCAATGCTTCCGAGCTTAGAACAAAAATTATTGCCGCTGCTTAGACAGAAAGAGAAAAATGAAAGTTCCACATCAAAACTTATATCGGGCTCAAAATTTCTGGGTTTAAAACAAATGCGAGTTTTCGTGAGAAAAAGAAGAGATGTGTTCGTTCTTTGCATTCATACTTCCAAGCAAGACTTGAAAATGACACGGTTTAATCCCAAACCAATTAACATGGGGAGTTCACGTACCATTTCTTGTGGATTTGCAGAGTGCATTGGGCAAGATCCGTGGCCTTGAAGCCGGTGTACTCCACTAACTTGGGCGACCATGGTGTATCTGAACGGTTGAATCAAGAAAATAAATAAATAATAATAGTAATAATTATAAAATGCAGTTCTTACTTACTCCCGAAGGGCATCTCAAAAATGCTCATTATTTTATTTGGGTATGCAGAACTAATTTTGAATTATGAAACCCTTATAGAGCACCTGTAAGGGTTTATACAAGAATGGTATGTGCACACTATAAGAAGTCAAATCTAAGACTTGTTAAAGGGACACGTTGCCTTGGATCGGGCGAGTTGGTCTAATAAAAAGCGTTTGTAACCGTTTGTCATGAAATGCATATGGTTAGAAAGATGTTTTAAAAGTAGAATACAATGATCCACACAAATATGCCTCGAAACTGCGTGGTTTTCCTTTTACTTTGCGAACTAACACGGTCGGCCATTTATGGGAGTCAAAAATTTGACTCTATTCCTATCTGAAAGCACACTAATTTGTACAAGGGTGTTTTTTCTTTCATCATTTTCTTGCAACTTCAATGACCAATTGAGTCCAAATTTTCACAGGCTTGTTATTTTATGCATATGTTGGGATACACCAAGTGAGAATACTGGTCTTTGACAATTACCAAACGTGTCCAGTGCCTTTAACTCTTAATGAAATCGAGCCCTCGCCTACATCTCAAGGCATTTTTCAACAATTTGGAGAATCTAAGGAAACACTCTAAAAAAACAAAGTACACTGAATATAGCGTCAAAGTCTTCAGTCCGCCATGTCTCTCATCATAACTCACCACAGCCCGAGTTGATTCTGGCTAGGTAGAAGACGCTGGCCGCTTGATGTGCTAACGAGTACCGGCCGAAGTCGACATGGAGTAGCGTTAGCTCACTGATGTACAATGCCAGATATTTCAATTTACGATCGGCGTCGGCTAACTGGAAGTAGAGGATCAGGTACTCCCACATGGATGGCATCTTAAAGGACAAACGAACAAAAGGCACTGATAGTAATTATCTGTATTATGTCCGAAGATTTGAATCCCTTTTACACATTGTTCAGTTTATTTTTCCAAATGAGAAAATAGAATTAGCTGTAGCAAACTGCTTCCCAACCAAATGCAAAAAATAGTTGATGGGTTGATGTTTCGACCCTAGAAAAGTCTTTCTCAAAGGCTAAATGACAACACCGCACATCAACAGGTATATTTGTTTCCAACCTCTTGTGGTAAAACCAGCCCATTTACTATTAAACCGTCTCGAAGGAGGCCATTTAACTTACGTCAATCTTTCCATGGAGGGTCGCTAAGATGTCACCCATCATCCTTACCACCTTTTCGTACTTGTAAGTTCCGTCCGTCAACCACGCCGCCTCCCTTATCGTAACGATGTCTGGCTCCAACATTCTACACACACAAAAAATACAAATACATCATTAGGGAATTGTAAGCTGGGTTTGCATGGCTTTACGTAGCAATTATTAGACTGAGGGTCGGAAAACAGCTACAAGTTTGACTAAAGTGGCTCGGCACCGCTGCTTGGCTCGCTATGAGAAAATTATGGAATTGTTTTTGCCAACATGTTTTGTGCACACTAAATGCTATTGTTGAACGGCAAATGATGTTTTTTGAGTAGCAACCGATACATTTTGTGTAGCATTTCGCAAAGCTGTACAACGATATCGTTCATTGTACAATGAATTGACCACTCTATTCTCCACCCCTGACCACCACAATCACGACTACAGGCACAAAAGACTTATGAAGAGTCCAACTCATTGAAATATCCCATTCTGAAATGTAAACAAGTTGCTGCCTTTCGGCATGCTGTGTTGAGCGGTTTGTGCATAGCACGGTGCTCTAATACGATGACCGAGGGGCAGCGATCCACATGTCCATCCCATAATATGAGGTGAGAAGTTGCTCTGGTGGGCGGGGGGGGGTCTCTCACACATACCTTGAGCACAGGACCATGGCAGTGATGCCAACCAGCTGCAGATTACCTCTGGACACCGATTGGTGCATGAGGTACCGGTCGATGCAGTTGATCACCTTGTGTAGCGTGTGGGAGGAGTAACCTTTCATCCCGGCCACCTCCACCAGCCAGTCCACTAAGATGTATCTGTCAGAATAGAATCAGAATCAAAGTCAGGTCTGGGAATTGTCAAGAACTACACCCCATTTTGCAGAATTCTTGTTCTTTTGTGTTTATCCCATCTCGATAGGAGTGAGGTTAGATCTTACGATGCATGTACACTCTTCACTTGTAAGTGGGCGAGTACGAGTATTTACAAGACAGTTCCAGCAGGATTCGAACCCTAGACCACTTGAGTACCACTCTAGTGCTCTACCGACTGGGCAACATTGAGTGTTGTGGTCGAGTAGCACACAGTGCACCAGACACTAGTCCAAGAGACCTTAGCCCAGGCGGTTCCGAGTTCAAACCCTGACCAGTTATGGCAAGCAAGTCCTTGAGGAAGATACTTAACCATGATTGGCTTCTCTTTACCCAGGTGTATAGGAGGCCGCAGCCCAGGCGGTTCTGAGTTTAAATCCCAACCTGACCAGTTATGATGTGAAGGTTCTTGAGCTAGATACCTCACCATGATTAACTTCTCTTTACCCAGGCGTACAAATTGGAACAAGAAGTGTCGGCTTAAGCCCCTACCACTCATCACTTTGTTTAGAAAATCAACAGTTTGTGGACCGTATCTGCGAGTAACAATACTTTACCTCATTGCACTGTTGAGTTTTGACTGCACATTGAAGATTTTCTGTGAGTTCCTTGGGATTGAGTCTCGGATGTATGCCCTGGTAGCTTCAGCAGCCTGGTGGGGGAGCAGACCTCCAAACTTCCCCAGAGCGTATGCATTGTACAATTCCATCTGTAAGAAATTGTTCGGCAGAAGAGATGAGATTTTTGGATAAAAACAGGTGTCTTACCATTCAATATTGTCCGTCCAATATTGAAAATATTGTCCATCCAATATTGAATGATTGATGAAGTACCCCAGCCTGCAAAATTATAACATTCGGTTAATGACGCTTGTTACAATCCATTGAGCACAGGGTGTGGCCTACATACTGTTTCTCCAAAGCTTCAATACAGCAGGGCTCAAATTTGGGATAAAAATCCACAAGACCACAGAACAATAAATCGTTGGTTATTTTTTATTAAAAATGTACAGTTTGGTATTGATATTCAATTGAAAAATATGAGACCACCGAACTTGTCTGGTCAGGAGTTTACTGGCCTGGGGCTAAAATCACTGGCCTCGGGCCTGGGGTCCAGTGTAAACTTTAAGCCATGCAATAAAGGACTTGCTCAATCCCAGCTCGCCTTCAGAACTTCAATAAAAATCAATCAAGTAAACCAGATGTCTTACCTTGGATACTTTTGATCCTTGAGGTTGCACCATCTCCCTGAGTTGTCGTATTCTGTCAAGCTTGGAAGCGGCATCCTGTAAACGTAAATTATTAACCAAGATTTTTATAACTCTCCAAGATTATTAAGTGAAGATAAATATTCTCTACTCCAAGTTTGATTTTAAAGTGTATAGTCCATGTTTAAAAAGAGCCACAGAGCCTGGACTTAAAGCAGGCACTTATTTGTTAGCTTGTCAATTCACAAGTCTACCAACTTTTTTCACTAGTCCATAACTCTGATTATAAAGTAGGGTTGCCTTTCAACACTGAACTACATGGACCACTTGGAGAGAGTTTTAACTGGTGCTTAATTGTTTAAACTAGCATTTGGCAAGCGGACCACTGTTAAGGAAAGATTATTGTCATGTAGTTTCACTGTGCTTTTAAGGTTCTGTAGCTTACTTTACAGTTTCTTTCGTTGTATTGCCACAGTTGTAGGGCAGCTTTGTGCGAGCCGAACTCGGCTGCCTTCGTCAACCACATCTTAGTATCCTCCGTCAGGAAATCCGAGTCAATGCTCTCGTCGTCATCCTAGAAGTTTAAAAAGACATAAAATTCAGTCACAGAAGCAAAAAAACGAAAACAAATTACGAAAAGAATCAACTGTGGGGGACCTCTTACACATTTAAACAGGCTTGTCAAAAGCAAGCGACTTGAAACTGTTTTGCTGTTGAAATTTGACCAATTCTAATAGGATCCTACTTGTGATGTTAAAGGGAACAAAATGAATTATCAAATTGATTTCAAAGAAGAAATGAAATACCTGAAGTATGATGCTTATTCTGGCGACAGAGTACAGCACTGTTTGGTCACATTCCTGTCAACATGAGACAATAGTTGCAATTTTAGCCATTATAATTAATATAGGAACCCCAAAAATTATGATGGAAACTTAAGCTTACAAATAAATAAACACATATTTGAATTGAATGCCATGATGTCTGCATACAAAACCAGTTTAAAAATTGTAAATATTTAGTTTGCTGGTACACCTTAGTTTACATCTTGAAACTTATCAATTGAAATTCAGTGTTTTCCCTTCACAAGTTTGGCAAACAATTTCTTCCTGATTTCCATCTGCTAACCTGAGAGTTGCTCCCCAGTTCCTTCAACTGCCTGAAGACAGTGGCCTTGCAGCAGGTGCCATTCTTACTCCAGGGAGGTCTGATGAGTGCCCAGAGGAACGGGTCGGCCCCTTTGAGGAGTCTCTCCGCTTGGCACAGGAACTCGGCCGCATGTTTTCCCTTGGCCTCGGTATCCGTGTCAAATGACTCTGGCACTGATGCGATCGAACATAATAGGAAAATATAGATTAATGCAGGCCTGGATTTATGTTTCGATAGAGATTTTGTGAAGCTGTGACTGACACAATTTCTTAAAGTTTTGAAAGTTTCTCTCTCATAATTTCCATTTTATCGCAATGGCAATTTGCACAGACATAACTATCATATAATAAAAGCATTGTGTGTGTTTTTAGGTTTGTAAAATATGAGTATTGGGTTTCAGACTGCAGTACAAGTTGAAATAACAAGCTGCTACCTTTCTACTGATCCAATGTTTAGTTTAGGGTTTGTCTAAATTTCAAACAATCTTCAAGTCATGCACAGAGTACTAGTTTTTAAGACACCCCTTTCCCTCCAAGTGTTTCATGAATGCATGTACACAGTACACACGTACATGCTTCCATGAAGTTGAGAATTTTGAGGAATGGTCCGAGTATGCCTGATGAAAAAGGAATAATAATGTTGAAAGCGCCTTGATCTATAAACTAAGATATGTGCGCAAAATAAGAAGCAAGTGTAACTATTTTTACATCAGTTGAGAAATCACAATCCACATGTACAAAACCTGTGCAGTTGAATAGCTTCAATTGTTTGGTTAACTTCCTACAAATCGTTTCCAAGAGTAGAAGGTTTCTAAAGAGACTTATCATGTGAAGTATACTTACATCCTTCATTGTATAAGCAAGCTATGCCCAACTTGATCAGCGCCTCCACGTTATCCAAATCAGCTGCCCTGCAAAGATGGAAACACAACAACAAAAACGTCCTGGTCTCTTTTGTTTGATTCATTTTCTTGTAAGCGTTAAAGCTTTCCTAGACTGAGTTAGAAACCTTAAGATAACCTTCAAATGGTTATTTTGTTGCTGTAGTTGGATGGAAGGATATAAGAAAGTATGCGGGCATGATACTTCAGGGGGCAGCTGAGGCAGTTGCCTCCATGTCCCTGGTCTTTGCATTGGTGCCCCTTGAAATGTTCCCATAGAACCATTCATATCCCTTAATATAGAGGTGCCCTTAAAGGCACTGGACACCTTTGGTAATTGTCAAAGACCAGTATTCTCACTTGGTGTATCCCAACATATGCATAAAATAACAAATCTGTGAAAATTTGGACTCAATTGGTCGTTGAAGTTGCAAGAAAATGATGAAAGAAAAAACACCCTTGTTGTACAAATTAGTGTGCTTTCAGATAGGAATAAAAGGCTTCTGGCCAGAAGCCTTTTATTATTTTAGTGAGAAATTACCTCTTTCTCAAAAACTACGTTACTTCAGAGGGAGTCGTTTCTCACAATGTTTTATACTATCAACAGCTCTCCGTTGCTCGTTACCAAGTAAGTTTTTATGCTAATATATATTTTGAGTAATTACCAAACGTGTACAGTGCCTTTAACGATAAAGGAAAAACTGCCTTGCCCAGAATACAAGACCAGAGTCCCAGGCCTGGATACAAGTTTTTTAAATGACTTCTTGAATGATCGTGAGGGAATATTTTGAAATGTAAAAGAGATGCAGCCTTGTTAGGTATGGAGAGTATCTTGGGTTTGTGCATTTATAAGGCTAAGTCACACCGGGCAATTTTTCAGGCCACTTGGAGGCAACCAACTGCACTGTACTACAAAAGGAGCACTTCGGCAGCACAAGAGACAAACTTCTAGCTGTAACACACTATCCCCAGGAAAACGATGAGAAAACTGAAATAGGAGTGAGTTTTCTTGTTGGAGATTGCCTGGAACTGGTTGCCTGTAAATTGCCTCGTATGACATGGCCTATAGATCAAACAAAATTGTCAGCAATGAAAAAAAAGACCGCTCATAGTCAAACGCAATCCTGATCATTGATTATTTACCTTTGAAAATGTTTAAAGTTGATTTCATTTGGCCACTCATCCACAAGAGTAGCCGTTGTCCACAGACGAGGATTACTGTCGATTAACCATTTTATTAGAGAGCACACCTGTGTTTGTCAAAAAAGAAGTCAGAAAAACAAAATCAGAAAACCGCTTTACCATTAGGAGACAAATTTTGAGTCAAATAAAATCAAGAAAATCTCAACTATGGCCCAATTTCATGGCTTTGCTTACTGCCGAATTCTGCCCTTGCAATCACCATTCTTCGCTTACAGGGTAAGCATCCAATTTCTGCAATAGCCGTGTGAGCAAGAATGTCTAGTAATGTGGCGTACGCACGCGCAAAAGCAAAAATTCTCTGCTAACTTGTGAAACTACGTGTGACTTAAGCGGGGAATTCCCTGCTTCGTGAGTGCAGAATCTTTGCTTCCGGTAAGCAGAGCCATGATATTGGTCCCAGGTCTTGTAGCTCAGAACTCTCACTGGACCAAAATATTTCATAAAAGACTTAAACTTGTTATGGTATTTGCAGCCTTTAGGAGGCTTAGAATAGGTAATACTGTGTTTTGGGTTTTGGTTTTATTTATGATTTGTTTCATCAACTAAAACAAAACAGACAGGTAGAGCAAACAAAACCAAGAGGAACGTTAGGGCAGGTTAGTTTTTTTAACAAACATGTCAGTCTTTTGGGGTAACACGTACTTGTCTTATATTAAGCAGATCTTTTAAAGGAAGGTACTTGAAGAGTTGAATTAGCACTTCTTGGGGCAAACTGCAGAGCGTGTAAGATCTCAACCGGCGATTCCGGTTCCTTGCAACCGAGTCACCTGCGTCACATAAGAAGAAAGAAAAAAATTGTTAAGACTGAAGTCCACTGTTTTCATTCTTGAAAAGATGAGAAACACAAGATGTATAACAAAATTAAGGCTATGGTTGAGCCTTAACCACGCTTCTTCTATATTGCCTTTTTCGCAAATTGTATTTTATATTTGGCATTTTCACTCCACCAATATTCGAACAAAAACATCATTTAGATTTGAATAACAATTTAGAAAGGCAGATATCGAGTCGTTTGCTTTACACTTACAGTTTTCGCATAGGTTGTTGAGTTTGTTTTTTTCCCTTTATTTAGTCTAGAAAAAAAAAGTTAAATTTAGACTCAACTTATGAATGAGTCTTACTCTAGTCTAAGTCAAACGTAATAAATCGTGTTTTAACTTTGTCATCCATTTACGTAACTTACTTTAGGGCCTAGCCCTATACTATAGTCATACTATTACTATTACTATACAAGTTTTTTGTTTTCTGTACTATTAATACTGTAGTCTTTCCTTAGTCCCCTTGTGGCTTTTTGTTCTTGTAATGTTTTGTTAATTTTACTGACTGTTTTAAAATAGTTAGCCTATTTTGTTGGAATTGGCATGATTGATTAAAATAAAAAGTACTTCAAAATCAAAATCATTCCACCATCCATGGACGGAAATCCCATGGACCACTGCCACGAGTCCGACCATTACTCATCATCCACCATAATTATCACATAACCGGGCGGTAGGGCCTAGGCCTATTTTGAAAACTTTTGAAATTTAATTAATCGAAAGGGGCAAAAACAGTTGTTTAATAAAATGTTAAACTTAACGATATAAATTCAAAAACACTTGAAATAATATCCCTTTACATTGATTACAAAAATGCCAACACAGAGAGGGGTCAGCAATGTGGGTGGTCGATAAACCGCAAACTGACCGTTGAGCATGTTGAGTTTAGCGCGGCCACTGACCAAACCGAATACCTTGCAACGTTAAAAAGTCAAGTATTTAAACAAGACATTAATTAAAACTCTGGCAATTTACTTCTACTTACCTTTCATCCTTATGAAATAAATTTGGAATAAATATTTGGGAAGAAAAGTCGTGAAAAGGCGCTCTAAACTACAGCCCCCCTGTCCCTAAAGATGCGCCTGCCGTTGGACTGCCAGCTGATTTTGAGCGACCGTTAAAGCGCCCTCCCGCGACCGCCTATCTTTATCCGTTTCTTCGCCCGGGCGCTGATTGGTCGATTGTGGCATCAACTTGCATCTTTCGCGTCCGTCCCGGTTTTGTTTCGACAGCCCCCCCCCCCCCCCCTCCCCCACCCCCCAAGCCAACCACAAACACAAACCAATGATCCCAATCGTAATTATAACATGTACACCTATTATATGAATGTATAATTTACACGGACAGTTGAAATTTGAACATTGTATATTTTTCCCAGAAAAAGAGTTACCCACATAATTTCATTACTGTGCCGCACCGCTAGCGAGAAAATCAAATAATAAGTATTACGCCTAAATAATTAAATATGTTATGACATAATGAAATATATTATGAAATAACAAACAATCATAAATTTAATAACTGATACACAAACAGAGCACGAATTGGAGGTTTGTGGTTGCAGATGGAATTATTATTGACATCTTTTGGGGTGACTTTGTTGTTGTTGATATGGTTTGTTTTCCTCTTTCACGATCAAAGAGATTACTACTGACTGTAGTAGTAATCAAAGAATGAAACAAGGAAGTATAATGAGCATGCATATAAATTGTGAAAATTCTTCAAGAAATGTCCTTGATAGTTCATACCTTACTTTGGAATCAAACATATTATGTATTATTTTGTATCAAGTTCTGCAGTCGCTTATTATAAGAGCATTTAGCTTTCATGTTTGATGAATAACATATTATTTCTCTCACCGTTTGTAATTATTGTATTATGTAGAGTAACTTTTTTGTTAATGCTGTTTTATATTAAGTACCCCCAAATGGAAATGGCTCTAATTTCTCTTGGTTATCTTTGTGATTGTCAAATAATTATGCTTTCTTTCTTCGTTTTCTTATTTTTATTCTAGCAAGTTGTGCAGATTTTTGTTTTTTCTTCTCATAATAAACTCAAATCAAATCAAATCAACTCAACATAATGTATTTTTGTGATCCCTGAAACAGTTTTAAAATCATAATCGCCCAGGCTGTCAAACCGATCGATCTAACTATTACGCACAAAAGCGCCAAGATCCAGATTCACTTTCCCTCTCTCTAAAGTCAACATGAAACTTGAATTCCCGATTCTCTTTTAAAGAATCTTGAATGCTGATGGGAAAAATTAGACTTGGAAATCCATAGTGTAGGCCCGTGACCCCCTGCTTAAAAACATAAAAAGCTAAGGAGAGGGGTCCGATTATTAATTATAATTCGTTAAGATTTTGCTGCGGGTCATTTTGTGCAAATTTTGCTGCCGTCTCATTGATACACAATAACACAACACTCAATACACAATAACACTCAATTAACACTCAATTAACACTCAATTAACACTCAATTGAATGGTACTGGATATTTTGCCTGCTTTGTAAAATTGACTTAATTAGTATACCATTATTTAGAAATAGAGAGACAAATTATGGGGCTATAACCAGTGGAACAACCTTTATCGCCATATCGCCATGTAACCGTATCCTCCTTTTTGAGGAGAGAGAAAGAGCAAAAGTGAAAATAGCGACCTCTATTGATTTTGTTTTATTTACATGTTCGTAACTGAAAACTTTTAAGATGACTGTGAGCTTGTAGATGATGATTAATGTTCAATAGCTTGGGGAAAACCGTTAAGGTTTCAATAAAACCAACCTCTTCGAAGAAAAACCTCAAAAATTTGCATTAGATTTATTGTAAGCTTTACGGTGTCTTACTTCTTGGTCAAATCAAAGTAATTTTCAGTCACGAAATCTGCCAAAAGTTATGCAATTAAAGAATTACATTAACTACACGTTTTACTTAAAATGGCATGTTGTTGACAGGCTTTTCATTCAAGTCTGGTCGCGTGCACACTTGTAGTTTATCAATGGTGCACCTGCAGATGCACCAGACTGAATGTTTCCTTCATCACCAACCGACCGCATAGATTTTCATAGCGTTGTTACGTTTCAACAGTGGAGGGCTCGATTCACTAATTAATGATAAAAACGCGGATATTTTAATAACCAGTAAACAGTGTGAATGTGGAAGTGTTTGAAGAATACGTGGGCAGGCGAAGTGTAGGATATCTGGTAAGTTTAGATTCCTGTATTTAGTTTCTGAAATTGTTACACTGTTTCAAAGGCGTCATGATGATGATTTTGTCAATTTGGTTTGTAGTTTACGTACGGTTTATGTTGAGAAGTCGAACCGTGCTCAACTGCCGCGCCTGAGTAAGTGAGTTTCCCGTATGCAAAGACAAGCCATTTGACTGTCAAGTGTCGGTGACTGTCAAAGTGTCAGTGTCCTTGCATGGTCAATATCACTGGCCAAGACATGTTTTTGAATTGATGTGCTTTTAATGAACAATTTCCAAGCAAAGAATGTGATTCTAATTGAAAACATTTAACATGTATGTACTGATTGTCAGAATAGAAAATTAATTATAGTTTTTTTTATCAACTGAATACTTTTCTTGTTTGTTTATTTTGAAAATTAATTTTTGGTGAATGAAAATGAAAAGACTACGTACAAACGTATTCTTGTTTGTTTATTTTGAAAATAAATTTTTGGTGAATGAAAATTAAAAGACTACAAACATAGGGCTAGATAGCTAAGTTGATATGGCAACGACAGTCGACATGAAAATCTGGAGGAAGCAGGTTAAAATTATGTTCTAAACTAGTACGTAGTATTAAGTAAATGTTTCTTCGCTCACCATGATTTATATTTACACAGTCAGTTTCCCAGTTGTGGTTTAATTTTTGTTGTTGTAATCTTTAGTTTTTTTCAAAAGCAAAATTAGCATCCATATTTTTAAATTTTTGCAGGTTTCGAGGGATGTTTTTATAAATTTTCTCCCTACCATAGTACCACTCAGTCTGTACAAATTCCTAGTCATTTATCAACTGCATTGCCTGACAGCAAGCTGCAATCACCTAATGTGCGACAATCGTGTGTCTTGGTCACGTCCCTCCCCCAGACTATGACCGGCCAGCCGGAGGATCGAGGGTTACAGTTATCGCAACTAGCACTCACTATGCATGGTAGCACTCGCAAAAACAGCCTGGCACCCAGACTTCTATAAAAGAATGAAAAGTGTATTCCAGTGCTGACCAACTGGTACTTGGTAGCGCGCGATGGACACCATGATGATGCTGCTAGCTCTAGCTCCGAGGGATAATTACATTAGTGGTTGGGTTCTGTTCGGTTAAATCACGGCAACAACTGCGGATGATGAAATTGAGATGGAAACAGTAAATTTATGCTTTGTGTTGCACAATTTTCTATGGCAATTATTATTTTTTAAATGTTTGTAAAAAGAATAGAAAAAAATAGATCACGGGCGGTTTTGGTGGTCAGAGATGCAACTGCTCTTTTCATGAATGATTTTCATTTAATAAAAATGGTACTTCATATATGAGTTAGTGTAAACCGGTGTGTTTCTTGGGTTTTGTAAACTGTTTCTTTCAGCTTGCTATTAAAGGAGAGATAAAGTTCATTTAAAACTTAATGCAATGTTTAATAAAACAAGCTTTTCAGAATCCTTAAAAAAACATAGAGCAAGACACATATTTTGTTATTAATTAAGCAATTAAACTTGTTGCTCATCGTGTAGGATTTGTTTGTACTTGGTTCCCCAAAACACAATGTTGAAGTCGGGGACAGGTCATCAGAAACAAATGGAAAATGCCATTGAGTTGTTCAACAGCCAAAATGTTGTCCAAATTGGTCAGTATTTAAGTAAGCTTTTGCCAAACTATCCATAACTATTGGGCCAAATCGTTCAAAATCTACACTGTATGATACACCCCAAATTTTGGTGGAACAAGTTCAGGCATAATACTACACTGACCACTAGTGCTCAGAGGTTTGGGTGTTTTAGATAATTCAATAAAAACAAATTGGCTGGCAAACACTGCATGAAAGTTCAGCTTAAAATTCATATTGTTTGTAAAATCCAGGTTTCTCCCATCGCACAGGCCAGCGCATATGGTCGAAACATGCAAACTGCAGACCGATAGACCCCAGTGCAAAAAAACAACCCAAACCAAACCAAAAACAGTATGTAAAAGAAAAATTCACACAAAACATGAATCTATTTTAAATGTTCCATATTTTACAGTGGAGCTTTTAAAACATAAACATCAAGTTAACAAATTTCCAAGAACCTTTGTCCAAGCTTGCAAAATTTAGGTACAGATTGCCCCATAGTGTTGTAAAGATTGATAAAAAAGTGGGGACAAGCTATTTTTAAAATGTTCAGTCTTGGTGCAAAGGTGGAAAAATAGACGCTGCTCAAGCAAGGTTCACATAAATAGGACACATCACTACATTAGTTGTGTGCAATCAATTTTGGGGGCACCTTGTTTTGTTGAGCAACTTGAAGTAAATTAGGTTGTCCTATTTATAAATTTTAATCATTTTAAGCTCAGGTAGAGACTGTGTATTATTCAGCCTTAGTAGTTTTTAATAATGGGTCAGTCCAACCAGTAAATAAGTACTTTACGGGTCATCGACTATTTACATGTAAGACTTCCCATTAGGTTGAGTCAACCATGGAGGTAGGAATAGTCAACTAAATAGGAATCAACAAGTCCCCTTATACTTTGACTTGGGTAGAAACTGGGTGTGTGTCTAACCACTGGGCTGTAAATAAAACCATGACAATACAAGAACAATTATTTAATTCTTAATCGGTGCTGTACACATTGGCAGTTCATTGTGAACAAACAAACGTTCCTAAGCCTAAGGGGGCAGTTAGCTTCGCTGGAAAAATTTCACCAAGGACCAGTAGTTTGTTAGGGGTGAGACCATGTGAGGCTGTAAACTGATGATGAAACTATGAGTCTATCATGTCCATAGAGAGAGGTTCCAGGCCCAGTTGAAGTACGAGGCCACCCACTGCCACATTGGACTGTGCCAGATCTTGTTGGCTGTTGAGATGTTTATGACAGCTCCTTGAAGAAAGGGGGGCACCAAGGCAAAAGACCAGATCCCAATTTGAACCTTTTGCTGGAGCTGGACAACTTTCTGCTAAGCTAAAATTGGCAGGATACAGTCACATATGGTACCATGTAGAATTATACTTTGGCGGGTAACCATATTCTGGAAAGCAAAAATTAGTTTGTGCATACATGGCTACTTTTTGTGCAAGCAAAAATTGGCAGGATATCGGTCACATTGGATGTAGAATTATACTTTGGCGGGTAACCTTATTCTGGTAAGCAAAACGTATTTTGTGAAAAGCAAAAATTGGCAGGATACCAATCACAAATGGTACATGTAGAATTATACTTTGGCGGGTAACCTTATTCTGGTAAGCAAAAAGTATTTTGTCTATAAAGCAAAAATTGGCAGGATACCAGTCACATATGGTACATGTAGAATTATACTTAGGCGGGTAACCTTGTTCTGATTTAAGCAAAAATTATTTTGTGCTGTAAGCAACTGCATGAAATTGGGCCCTCGGACTAGAAGCCATGGTCTCCATGACCTCGGTCCACTTCCAAACCTGGGTATCTCAAGTTTCATTTTCAGGAAACCCAGTCTCCCTTTAACTGCGTTCTGGCTTAGTGTTTCAACTCAAACAGGATCAAGACCTTGATAAAGTATCCAACTACCAGTGTCATTGACAAACAATAAGGTCATTCTTTTCAGTAACAATGACTCTAAAAAGCTGAGTCCTTGATGCCTCAAAGTTGTTATATAATAAACCTCCAGTCAGTCTGTGATATGCAAATCCTCTACCTTTTTTTCTCCTGATTCTGAAGAAGTATATTTTGTAGTAAATGCTTAAACTTTGTTATGTCGGATTGGATTATATACATACAGGGTTCAACTGGAGATATTTTTTTTTAAATTGGGGCATTCTTGACAAAATTTGTAAAAGTTTGGTCGAAGCAATTGGATTTGAAGTGAAACAAGATCATCAAAATGTGTTTTTACTTGATGTTTTAGTTTGGTTTTAAAAGCTGTACTGTGCGATCTGGGTCATTATAAATGTAATGTCTTTTTTTAAACAATTTTTGTCGGGCACAATTCAATTCTTAAAAGCGTATTGGCCCGATATGTTAGGTTTTGCGTGAGAAACCTGAAATATTTAAGAGTTTTAAAAGAACAACTACATGTGGAGACAATTCACGTTTTTTGTTGTTTCCAAAACAAATTTGGAAAATAATTTATTAAGTTTGTTTTTCTATTCTTTTCATCACAAGTAGTCAATGATAGTCAATAATGTTCAAAGATGTCATGCGTAAAATTTCTCAACATATTCGGAAGGTTTATGATATATATTTTGTTCAATTAAATTCAAATTGAATAATAAGTCATGAGCGTAATTTTCAGATATTAATTTAAGGCCAGTTATTTATTGTTCTCGAAACATTGTCTACAGTAAAATGCACTGTGTGTCGTACCGGTAATTTTATTAACCACACTATGATCTCCTCACCCGTTGCATTTTCTGACCTAATTTGACTGTCTCACTCGACTGGATTTATTTTAAATTAAATCCCATGACGACAAGTCAACAATTTATATTTGGTTTGCGGTAACACCATGTGTATATCTACTTGCTAGGTAGATTTTTGTTCTTTGAGAACTTGTCTTGCTATTTATTCTAAGTCAACAATTGCAAAGACATGGATCTCATTTCAAAAGATGAATTTCTATATAATCATTTGTCATTCAAAATGTACAATGTATAGGGCTTACTACATGTAGTCACTGACTCATGAGTAAAATATCAAAATTTGCATTTATAGTACATGGGATCTCATTTGTCAGAATACGTTAGTACCAGCGGTATTGGGGGGGGAGGGGCATTGCTTTTCAGTTAGGGGCACAACATGTACCGGTACATAATGTATATGTTTTTGTATGTGAGTGGTAAGGGGGGTGGGGAGGCTGTGATGGGCTATGCATTGCACCCAGAGTATTTCAGTAGCACATGTAGTTCTTGTTTTGTATGAAAGAAAAGTGCCATATGTACATAACTTTTTTATCACATTTTTAAGATGCCCGATCAGACTTTTTGCTGATTTGACCCAAAATTAAGATTTTAATTTTAAATACATGTAGGTTCTACTTTTATAGATCCAAGAATGTTATATATTATAAGCTTGCAAGTTGCATTTAAGGTTGCACAAACAAACAAAACGTCAACTTACAAATGTTTGCCCAGTTTTTATTATTATTATTTTGTTTGTCTTCTAAAGAAAATTGTTCCTACACTGTACTTATTCTTTGTATTTTTAGAACCCCTTTCCTTCGTTTGAAAAAAAGAAAGAAAGAGTATAAATCAGTAAATTTGTTCCTTCCCATTTGCCGTCCTTCCCCATTTACTTTGCCAACCTTCCCTGACCCACATTGGGATGGCCTTTTTGGGGTGATGGGCAGATTAACATGAGTCTGCTTCAAGGCTTTTTCAATTATATTACAGCCACATTTCTTTAGAATGATAATATACCACAAGCTGGAATAATCCGGGCTGACTACGCATAAATGTCACGTACATATAAGCCACAGATCTCCACCAGGCTTCATGAGAAGATTGGAAGTGAAAACCTGATAACAAATTTTATATGAAGGAATTGGCACTCTCAAGGCGAGGTATTTTTTTAAACCACTATTTTCCATCGGAAGTGAATTATTCAAAACAGGTTTGTTGAAACAATGGTTGGTTTTTGGTTTCGTCCAGCTCTCAGAAAAGAAAAGAAAAAATTCATTATGAACAGAATTATTAAATTTTGTCAAATTTTGAATTTTACTTCATACAGGTGGTCAATTTTGGATATTTCAACAACAATAAAAGGTCCAAAGTGAGAATTATAATTATAATGAAAGCATAATTTTCTGTAGGCAGGGCTCAAATTTAGAGGAAAAAATTCACAAGACTGTACATGTAGCTCAAAATGTTTGCTGGACCAAGATTTATTTTACAAGACCAGAATCTAATGAGAAAGAACTATCTGTAGTTTAACATGTACACATAGACTGTTTTTATTTGAACAAGCACTATCGATCCCATTTGTCTAAATGCTTTTAAAGGCAAAGTTAACCTAAGTATTTTGTAAAAATTGTTTGATTGTTTTAATCCTATATAAAATGAGATATATATAAACAAAACTAACCCGTGACAATTTCATTTTAAAAGATGGTAGCTTTTTTGAGATTTTGCCGAAAAATCTGGAGCGTTAATGTACACATGTACTTGGGGGCTAGACGTCACCTGTAGGCGGACTGCAAACATCTTGGTCTCGAAAGGGATGGTCTCCCCCTCAGAGGGCTATTCTCGGTCTCAGATGGGGAGGTCTTGGTCTCGGACTTCCAGGTCTCGCCTACAACATTAATAGGGAGTAAGGGTTTTTCAATCTGTGAAATAAAAACTGAAAATTTTGGTGGTTGGTTTAGCTGAAAGACTACGCAGTTTAAAATTTTTTTGCAGAGAGAGGATTTCCTTGATTTTTTTCTACCAGCCAGGACTCTCCTGCTCAGCCACGATTTGCCAACGAACTAGACAGTTCTCATTTAAATTAATATACCTATCGAAACAAATCCAGTTTGATGTACATCCCTTTAAAAACTAAATAGTGTATCAACACCAAATGAAATTTGTATTTAATGAGATTTACCGTTGCCTTGGGATCGCTGTCAGGAAACGATATAAGACCACTTATACACTTATACACGTATTGGTATAGGCCTATGTTAAATAACGAGGACTCTGGTTGAAAAAAAAAATTAATTAAAAAAAGGATAAGAAGCGTGTTCAGTCTGCTCTCTATCTAATATTTGACCAAAATTGCAGACGCACGTAGGATAATTTGTCCGCCAGGAAAAATCTAATAACGTGTTCTACGGCGAAGGTGTTAGTTTTTGAACAGATTCTTAAAAAGGACATTCATTTCAATCGTCCTTTGCAGAAATAAGAGATTATTTGTTAAATTGAGATCTAGTTTGTTTGTTTGTGTAAAATAAATTTTAATTATTTTCAGTGTTTGATAAACGAAGATCACTGAAAGTAGCCGTTTGTAAAAGGTGTGCACAACGTTCGTAAGGTTGACAAATAAGCATTAACAGATTTACATTGTAACTTACATGGTATAATCATGGTCACAGTGGAAAGTTTCCCTTTGAAATATTTTTGACTGAAATGCCATAAATTTGGAGAAATGAGTTCAAACAATTAGTTCTGAAATCACGAGACTGAAAGCCAGTTTATGTTTATTGAAAACAGTGAAAACATAAGGGTGTTTTTCATGATTTTCTTTTGATTTAGATGACAGACTGAGCTACAATTTTTGCAGGTTTGTTATATCTAAGACTGTGACGGTATACACCGTTAACCGACCGATCATCCGGTTACATGTTTGCATTTTTACTGTTCGGATAAACGTTTAAAAATTCACTCGAAAAGTGTCGCGAAACGCTGACCACATTGCGATCACAATGTACACAACGCACTATCCCGTGCGACACACACAAGCATATCGTTTCTATTGTATAGGATTGTAGTTTGTTATTTTGTTAATACTGTGCGTGCGACAATAAATGCAAGAAACATTGAACGCTGGAGAGCGTTTACACAACAATGCGATCGCGCCGCGAGTGACTTGGGTCTCAAAAAGTGTGGATTCTTGTCTTTGACAATCTGAGTTACCAATGTTGCCCATAATATGCTTTAATGCATCCATCCCTACAGTACCAATAATTCAAAGAAATATTTAAAAAAAATTATTCAAGGGGACACTGTTCTTATTGGGAGTCAGATCGCTTGTTTTCCTTTGTGACAATTCAAGCAGAACATCTTGTCATTCTGTTTGTTGCCTTAGTTATTGTTCCTTCAACTACAGGTTTTTTTTAAAGGACAATTCCTACCACAAATATTTGTGGTCATTGTTGCATACAATACCCATGAACTGACAGGTTTTTACTTCAATGTTGACAATCTCTTCTGTATTTTTTCCATGCAGAGGATATTTGGTTGATTGGTTTCATCGTAAATTCATGCGGATCTGTTTAAAATAGAACTATATCACATTACAGTAATTGTTATACCATGCTGTCTGTATAGGATCGGTTGAAATCCATCAAGTTGTGAGCCACTCTGAAAATTAAGAGTGGGGCCATTTTAAATTTGAATATTTTATTTGGATCAGCTTGCTATTAAAGGTATTATGCGGGATTAGGGAAAAAAAGTAAAAAACATAAATATTTAATTTTAGTCTGAAAGCTTCTGATTATGAAGTTCATACTGGAACCATTTTGTTCTGTGGACATGTTTCCCTCTGAAATGAATTCATACATAACAAATAAAAAGCAACAGCTGTGTTTGCTTGTTGCAACTAACATTAGGGACAATGTGTTTCATGCTGAAAATTGTGAATGGCTTTTACTATATCCTCCTGACTCACACTACGGATTATGCATAAATTTTCACAGGTTTTTTATTTCGTGTATATATGGTTGATCACTGAAAAATATGAACACTGTCTGCGACTATTTCGTCAGCTCTACCAATCCTGTATAATACAACCAGAGCTGGCAACTCTCCCTGGTTCTGCAGAAAGTTCCCTGAAAATATACAAATCTTTCCATGTTCTGACTAACAAATTTGTAAATCCCCCTGATCATGGAAACCTCTTCCCGATCATGTTGAATGTAATTATAAATATCTTTCTGATTGTTGTTCAAAATCTCCCTGATTTTTCTTTCAATCATTCAAGAATTGGGCGGAAGTTATGGAGAGAATAGAACTTAGCATTGCCTTGAAGAGGGGTAAGACGGATTGCCGCAATTAGTCTTTACTAAGGAATGTCCAATCATTATACTTGTCTCTTAGGATAGTTTGCTTTATTTCCAAGCCTTCTTTGTAGTTTTATTTTTCAATTCTCTTTGCTTGGTTTTTATTGCTTTTCTCCTCCGTATTTGTGTTTTTTGTGTGTCTCTTTTTCCTGTTTTTTGTAAGAACTGTCAAATATAAGAATGCCGATTATTGCTAAACTGATTAAAAGAAAATAATAAATAAAAATCTCCCTGATTCCAAGATGTGAATGTTGACAGCTCTGTAATATCTTAAAAAGATTTTAAAAACTGAAATAAACTAAAAGAAGAATTGAAATGACCGGGAAAGAACTCATCAATGGTGGAAAGATCATCAATTAACTCACACTCAAAATTCTAACCAAGTTTTTTTCTTCTTCAAGAATGCACTCAAGGTTGCTAACTATACTGTCATTTATAGTTTGTTTGAGTGCAAGATGTGGCACATGAATAATTTCCCATCGTGTCACTGTGATTGGCCTTGATGGGGCAAGCACTTACAGAGGCACTGAGTCGTGAATGGCCCCATCTTATTGCAAATCTTGCATACCACCAACCTGAAAAGGTTTGCAGCAGCACCGTGTAAAAGATCGGCTCGTGTGTCGATGGATGAAGGAAGCACGTCTTGACGTTTTAATAAAGTATGCTGCAACCGCCTTAAGAGTAGACTCGGAAGACACCGCATGCTGCTTCACGGAGGGGGTTGATAATTCTATACGTCTGAGGAGGAAACCACAAAAACCTTGAACTTCTTTCTTGAAGAGGTGTTGTGAGAAATATATGGAAATGTTTTATTTTGCGATTTCATCGCTTAGTTTGTAGATGTAGGGGAATCCACAAAACCACAAAGCTTGCAGCTGAAAATGTTTACTGGACAGGAATTCTTTTTAGAGGACCAGAATCAAAATGAAAAAAACAAAACAAGAAAACCAAACAACAACAGTCAAACAAACAAACAAACAAACAAACAACACAACAAACACACAAACAAAATACATAGTTTAGCACTCTAAACTGTTTTTCTTCGAACACTCACTTTAGTAGACTTAGAAGATTTTACTCACTCGTACTATAGGCGAGTATACATGTACATCGATATTCAACAGAATTGAAAAATATTCCTAACTCAAAGAAAATGTGATTATAAAATACGGGGTTGAGGTATTGTTCTTCAATTGAAAAACTCAAGACTGCTGGACTTGACCAGTCATGAGTTTACTGGCCCGACGCTAAAATCACCGGCCTCGGGCCAGCGTTCCACAGTGTTGATTTCAGGCGGTGGATTTACAAAGGGCAACCTGGCAAAAGAACAGTAAGGGAATCCACACCCACGCAGGACTTGAATTTCATAAAAATCGCAACAAAGACCATCAGCTCATAACTTGCAGGAACAGAAATATTATTACAAGACTTGAAATATTGATTTTTAGGGGGTTATATTCGCTGAATTTATTTAGTGAGTAGGTTTAGAATTAAAAAGCTTAAAGGTATAGGGTCATCGTTTGGTTTTTGTCAACGTGATGCTGGTTTTTGTCAACGTGATGCTGGTTTATAGGCAAAATTATCAAGAAAGATACATTCAAAGTTACATGTGAAAGTTTTAGCTGAATACAGTGTCTACCTCTTGAGAAAAGAGCAAAATACTTTCGCAGTATTTCCTTCTAACGTTAAATCCATCGACGCTTAAAGCGGGTTTGAACCACATCTCTTGCTGTATTGAGGGAAGCATTCAAACGGACACTACGGAAATTTCCAAAAGGTGCCTGCATGCGATCTTTGGAGATTCAATTTTTATATATTTTTTTTTCTAATTTAAATGGTCATTTCCGACAAAATAATTTTGCAGGATACTTACTACCATTAATAACTTTATAACAAGTAAGCTTTTGGATAAAAATAATACTATTATTTTTTGGGGGGTCATTACCAAAGTATAACCCTACCTTTAAGAGTTTGATTATCTTGACAAGTACATATTTGGAAAAACACTAGACTGCATGACTTATTCAGTTGTGGTGTAACAGTCACTGAACTCTGGCTAGTTGTCCAGGTATTTTGAGCCCTGCCGCAGAAACTCTACCAAGTCTGTTAAAGGGTGTGTACAACATTGGTAATTGCCAAAGACCTGTATCCACACTTGATGTGACCCAATACTGTACATAAAATAACAAACCTGTGAAAGTTTAAGCTCAATCGGTCTTCGGAGTCCTGAGAAAACAGTGAAAACCCCCATTATACATGTATGTTTTAACTTTTTTTCAAACATCAGATTTTATCCTGCAGGATAAAGACTATTGTTTTACTAATTTCTTAAAAACTATAGCATTTCAAGCAAAACTATTTCAAGGGAAGTTTTTCACCATGACCATCTTTATACCATGTAAGTTATGTGCAAATCTCTGAACATTTATATTTTCAATCTTACCAATGTTGTTCACACCCTTAACCTCGGTGAACGCAATTTTTATGATCAATTTGGCATTTCCGTAATCCTATTATCATTTACATGTATCTATTTTTATGGACAATAAATTGAAAGCCTACCCTTATACCAGCATTATTCTCTGAAAATAAAAAAAATATACATACAAAATCTATTCATACAAAATCTAAAGTACTGGTACTACATTGTACATGTGCAGTAGTAGCTCCAGTATGACGTGATTAGATTCTAGAGAATATTTCTAAATCAACAGTAGCATTTTCATGCCTTTTTTAAACAAATAAATACATTGAGGATATTTTTATAATGAATGGTAGTCTTTTTCTGTGTACTTTGCAGACAGCTAAACCTACACAGTCTCCTTTCTGTATAACGCTGTCAGCGCTGAATTGTAAACAAACCTTAAACCCGGTCGCCAGGCAGCCGATAAATTTCACGGATGTAATGTTTACCAACAATTGTCCACAGAGTGAGATATCGAATGGAATGTAAACACTTAAGTTCTGCCGGTCTGCGTTAATAGTGCACTCTATCCTATCGGAGAGCAGAACCCCCATGGTGGATATTCACCTCTGCCATGTCTGCTGGGGAACGAAATCAATTTATAAAATGTGCCAGTTATGATAATTTGTCAAATGGAGCATTGACGTCGTCCGGGAATGATTCCCTCTGGAGTTAATATATTTGTTAACGTTGATCCCTAAGTGCCCGTTTGTAATTTTGTTTGTTTGTTTAGTTAATTGGTGATTAGAGTGTTTCATTTTCTCCTATCTTTACGCATAATGCATATTTTTGTGATTTGTTATTCATCTGAAATTCTTGTATTTTTGATATTTTACTATTTTTGAGAGGAAGGAAATTAGGGTGCGTAACGTTTGTGATTTGTGTATCCACTGAAAATAATTAATTAAATGTGAATGATCAGCAAGTCTTGATCTATGGATGTAGATTTGATGAACGGAATAGATTTCACAAAATTGAAGAACAGTTTAAAATCGAAAAAATATTTGTTTGATCTTCAAATTTCGACTATACGTTTTGTTTGATTCTTTTGGACAGATGAGGAAACTGTAAAACTGATTATGCTTTATATCACAGGTACATGGGATCATGCACACCACTATAATCAGAGTCCAACAGGGAGGGGAAGGGTTCTAGTTAATCACTCAAGGGAGCTGATGTTTAATCAACTAGAGGAAAAACTTCCTCAGTTCTTAGATTAATCCCAGTAACCCCCAAAATCTCTGTATCTCCCAGCAGTTAGCCTGCTTTGATTTGATAGGCTCCTTGTAAAAGGCTACTTACACAAATATGTGTTGTGTATGGATGGCGGTAGACTTAAAGGCAAAGTATACCTTTGTATTTGATTGTTTTAATCCTATATAAATGTTGATATATACAATAAAACTAACCTTTGAAAATTTCATTTCAAAAGGTGGTTGCGTTTTTGAGCTATCGCCGTAAATCCGGAGCGAATATGTCCAAGCAGGAAGAATAATTCCTAGTAGGAATACATAATCTGAGAAACGACAGTAATGCTTCTCAGATTCAAATTTGGGGGCACAAAAACTTATATCTTTATATAAAAACTTATATCTTTATATAACAACATTACTTCGAAGTGAAATGTTTCTCAAAAGGCTTTTTACTCATGAAAGTGGGGGGGGGGGGGGGGGGGGAATTACAAGTCGCTAACCTTACGTTAAAATGGTGTAAAATGTCATTTTATTTGAGAGCAAAATTCAAAACATGACATCATGGGACATCAACAACAAATGGGTCTGTACATTCCAAAGAGTTTTTGCACATCAGTCCAAAGGGTAAAATTTGATGGTGTTTCGGTTGAATATCATCAAAATTCAGGAATGAGATGAACATTCTCTGTAAAAAAAATTACAGACCATTATAGGGAAAGGGGAGGGGTGGGGAGAGAGAGGAAGAAATTGGAGATAAATTGGGAGATGAGATCCCATTTGAAGGAGTTCTTGAAGGAGCCCAACGAGGGTTTGAATTTAATTGACTGGCCAATTTCATTCTAAAGACTAGGACCGTAGTATCAAAGATTCTTGTTCAAAATTAATGAGAAGATGAATGCATCCCAAGCTGAATTTTGAATTTGACCTAAATTGACTTCATTGCCGCTGTAACGAGTCTCTATAGTCTCTTGAAATGTACAACTTCATCATCAGACAAGCAAGATGTCTGTGCATCTGGGTCAGCCATTCCAGCACTTGACTGCAGAATGAAGGGGGAATAGGGGGGGGGGGGGGGGGGTGAAAAGTCACAACTCCTCTTTCCACAACCCAGCTAGAAGGACATGGGAACCATCTATTATTCAAAGTAAAGTAAGGTGTTGAAAATGTGTTGTTTTTCTAAGAGAGGTGGGGGATTTTTTTTTTTAATGATGGAGGAAAATGTAGTTGGGATTAGTAGAAAGGAAGGCAGGAGAACCTTAATCAGACATGTGGTTTCTTAAGTTTTGTTCAAAATCTCCTTGAGCCATTAAAGTTTCTGGAAAGAAGTAAAGCTGTCACCAAAGGGAGAAAGAAATAGTCCACATTGTTTCCAAGCCTGTAGGATTTTTTGGGTGATGCACAGTCTTTAAACCTCCTGAATTGAAGTTAATGTGGTTGTTAAAATGATAGCAGTTTTTATGCCCCAAAATTTGAATCTGAGAAGCTTTGCTGTCAGAAACGTTTCTCAGATTGTGTATTCCTATCAGGGATTATCCTTTCTGCGTGGACATTTTCGCTCCGGATTTTCAGCGATATCTCCAAAACGCGACCACCTTTTGAAATAAAATTTTCACAGGTTAGTTTCATTGTATATTGTCTACACTTTATATAGGATTAAAACAATTGAACGGTTCAAAAAAACCAAAGGTATACTTTGCCTGACCTTACCTTGAGTGGCCTATTTTTAGGGCCTTGTGATTATGAATATGTGTGTTTTTTAATGAAGTGTCCATTTTCAATGAATTCAGGGCAAGTCTGTCAGCGACTTGACGCTAATGATCACAAGCTTTTAGGTGCATGTGACAGACTGTGAAAACCAATACAGAAAAATTACTATTCTGCTTGCCAAGGAAAGAGTTTACTTTGAGATTTTACAGTACAGGGCAGCTAACTTAAAGGGTCTGTATACGTTTGGTAATGACTCTGAAAATTAATGGCAATAAAAACTTACATGGTAAGAAGTACAGCAGCTTTGGGTAGTATAATGAATTTTGAGAAACTTTTAATTTCAAAGTACTACGGTTATGGAAAAATATATCACTTTTTATTCCCCAAAATTTGAATCTGAGAAGCGTTACGGCCATAACGCTTCTCAGACTGTGTATTCCTATGGGGAATATTCTTCCTGCGTGGAAATATTCGCTCCAGTTTTTTGGTGATATCTCAAAAACGCGACCACCTTTTGAAGTGAAATTTACACAGGTTAGTTTTATTGTATATACCTACATTGATATAGGATTAACACAATCAGTAGGCTCCAATTACCAATTACCAATTACATATACAGAACCTTTAACCATGTTGTTTAATGGTAGGGTCATTACTAAAAAATAATGACCATAAGAGCTTACCTGGTGAGAAGCGCAGCCGTCAATAATATAAACTATTTTGAGAAAGGATTCTCTTTAGCGTATATGGTATGGATAATTTTTCACCCCAAAACATTTGAATCTGAGAAACCGTTTCTCAGATTTGTGAGGGTTGGTGCCCATTTGCGAATGCTGCGGCCATAGATGCGGTTGTTTACTGCTGTCATCTCGCTAAACGTGAATGGATTTGCCGCTCTTGCGAAAATACCATGACAGATTTTTGCTGTTTTCTCGGCAAGTAACGTTGTATTCAGCTGAAACTTCTACAACTACAAGTAACTTTTATTGTATCTTTCTTTATAATTTTGCCCATAAATCAGAATTACATTGACAAATATCAACCTATGACCCTAAAAATCAACCTAAATTAGGAGAGCACTGTACTACTGCGGGGATTGTAAATAAAAGAAATCAAGTCACATATATAATTTAGTGTCTGCGACTCGGTTTATTTTTGTTGCCCTTTCCATCATACTCTGATGCTGCACGATGATAATGTAATTTTCTTCGCGGTTGATTTACGCTGTATTACCAGTAATTAGATTCCTACCAGAGTGTTTTGTGTAAAAAATTTCTTCTTTTTTTCCTCCGGATTAATTGCAAACAAATGAGTACATGTAGTCATGGTTACCTCCATTGGCAAATAATCTCATTAAAAAAAAGACATGAGTCGCATTGATCTCAGATACGCACATGCAGGTAATTAAATGTTGAGAAATGAGGCTTGTCGTCAATGCTATGTAGGGATGTTCTCTTTTTCCTTTTGTCTGAGGACCAGTCAAACTTTGCTCTAAGTTGTTCGGTTGGCATCCCTATTGAGAAGCATGGAGTAGTGAAAAAGCTGACAGACTAGTGAAATGACAAGCTAACTGGTGCTGCTGGCCAGTCACTAAAAAAGTTAAGGGCAAACCCTGTGATCTTGAACACCTGAACATCTGGGATGCCCACTAGACCAACACCATAAAAACCTGGCAGGGGGAAATAAAAGTCTCCACAAAAGTATGACCTTCTGTCTGGGTAGGGAAAAAATTTGAAAAAGCTACTCTGGTTCAAACAAGCATGTTTTTATTTTATTCACTCGACTCCGCCTGTCCTTTGCATTTCTCTGTCTTCTTCAATGAGTTTTCATGGGAGTTTTGTCCAGGGGTAGAAAGGTAAAGTAATTAGGCAGTTATCACTCTGGGGTTCTTTTCCCTGGAGTGAGTGAGAGGAAAAGACTGGCCTGGCTTTATTTATAGCCCTTTATGAATAGATAATAAGAGAGGGTGTCTCAACCTTGTCTGAAGGACGGGACGTTGGCCTGCATTCTGTTCCACCAAGGATATGGTTTAATTGTGTGTCTGAAAAGGTTTAACCTGTAATACAGGTGACCTGATTATTTTATCATTTTATTTTTATGCAAACATATGAATGCTGTGGTGGGGCTTTTTAAAAGGATATGTGTGTTTTTGGTTTTTTTGGCTGTGAGGATGTGATTTGAGATGAAAGAAAAGGAATGATGAATTAACCGCTTTATAAGACAAATGTCAATGTAATGTTGAATTGTTACAGACAAATTATTGCACAGACTTCTCACAAGTTATAGCACTGAATTCTAACAAGTTATACTAGAACTGACTTCTCACAAGTTATAGCACTGACTTCTCACAAGTTATAGCACAGACTTCTCATAAGTTATAGCACAGACTTCTCATAAGTTATAGCACAGACTTCTCATAAGTTATAGAACTGACTTCTAACAAGTTATACTATAGAACTTCTACCAAGTTATAGCACAGACTTCTCATAAGTTACAGCACAGACTTCTCATAAGTTATAGCACAGACTTCTAACAAGTTATTGCACAGACTTCTCACAAGTTATGGCACAGACTTCTCACAAGTTACAGCACAGACTTCTCACAAGTTACAGCACAGACTCTCATAAGTTACAGCACAGACTTCTAACAATTTTTAGCACTTACTCCTTACAATTCATAGCACAGACTTCTAACAAGTTATAACTTATAGCAGAGACTTCTCATAAGTTACAGCTTCTAACAAGTATAGTACAAACTTCTAACAAGTTAAAGCACAGACTTCTCACAAGTTACAGCACAGACTTATAATAAGTAATTGCACAGACTTCTAACAAGTAATAGCACAGCTTTCTAACAAGTTATATCAAAGACTTCTACCAAGTTATTGCACAGACTTCTCACAAGTTACAGCTTCTAACAAGCACATACTTCTGACAAGTTACAGCACAGTTACACCACATATAACAAGTTATAGCACAGACTTCTAACAGGTTATAGCACAGACTTCTCATACATGTAAGTTACAGCTTCCAACAAGTTATACATGTAGTACAGACTTCTAACAAGTATAACACAGATTTCTCACAAGTTACAGCACAGACTTATAATAAGTTATTGCACATACATTTGTACTTCAAGCATGTTACAGCACAGACTTCTTACAAGTTATGGCACAGACTTCTAACAAGTTATTGCACAGACTTGTAACAAATGATAGCATATCAATAAGTTGTAGCACATTATTCTCGCAAGTTACAGCACAGACTGCAGTCATGTTCTTTCTCTTCCAATCAACTCAATAAAACCAAAAGTAAGGCTTGAAAGTGAAATATTCTAGCACTATTTTGGGTGAAATGTAACTTGTGAATGTCACTTGAATTACTGACCCTTACAAACTCCTGTGAGTACATGTACACCTGCTGGGGGAATCCCAGGGTTAGCATGCTGAGTTTTCATTTCCCCCAGTAAAATTGCATCAAGTGGGAAACAAACATGGGATGTTTAAAATTCTCCATTTGCTCTTCGATTAATCTTGACTTCCGACTACTGTAGAGCTAAGTCTTTTAGAGAAATGTATATCCAGTTTGGTCTGCCCCCAGTTTCAGTGAGACTCGAGCAGACTCGAGCAGCTCGCAGTTATGGTGCATCACTTCTCACTCCCCCTAGAAATAACAACTTGAGAATCTCTTCCAAACTCAGGACAAACTGGTACAAAAACAGCTGCATTCCTTCCCTAGTTAACTTGCTCAATCAATAAATTTACTTTTTGGTTAAATTTTCTCTGTGTTTTTAATGTATATATTAAATCTTGCTATATTGTTTTTCTGTGATCATATTTTTATTTGTTCATCCCTAATGTTATCTTTTAGCCTTTTAAAGTTTCTCGATTTTTCTGGCAGTTTTAAATCTGTGAAGTATTTTCTGTAATCTTGAATGCAATTCAGCCCATAATGTTTGATTTTAAAATAAACCAATAATAATAGTTTCCTTGGGTTTTAGTGCTCTTTAGTTTGAACAGGGCTCACAGAGTCACAGATCAAGAACCAAACTTACTACATTGATGGGTGGAGAAAGTGGTTCTGTTAATTAAGACAACCCAGTTTGTTTCTTTCTTCATGAGTGGTGTTAAGATGCTAGTGCCCTAATCCCATCAGGGCAGTGACTGATGATTAAGAGCCTTGTATTGATTAATAGGATTATCAACTTATGGCTCCCAAGCAAAATAGCCCCTTTTATCCACTCAGTGGTTCAAAGAGAAGACCAGGAATCAATAGGCAACGGTAACAGATGCTGGGAGGGTGAAAACAACTGTTTGTGTGTAAACACCCATTCCTCGTGCGTCGTCCGCCGTAAATGATACAGAAACTGTCTTAGGGAGTAATTGCATTTAATTTAATCATGGTAGAGCGGCCTTTGACGTCAACTGAAATGTTTGCTCTGGCCTTGGAATAATAGATCTGGGAGTAGTTTTGGAGGCGAATTTTGGATGACTTTCTGCACTCAAAGTGACATCTGACGGTGTTTTGTGCGTGTGTGTGTGTGGTTGTCTTCCTTCAGGGGGGTGAACTGAAAGTCCGTCTGGAGGGTGTTTTTGAAGCTGAGCTGTGACGTGAGTGTTTACTAGTTGATGTTGTTTTTCTCGTTTGGTTCCCTCTAAATGAGTTTAGTTAATTACTGAATGGAGCATTGATACCATAAGCGACCTTGTATTTAGTGTTGTTTGTTAGTGGTGTAATTGAAATATTAATATAAAACACGAAAGGTGACATTAGGTAAAAGTTGAGTTGAGTTTGAGTAGAGTTGAGTTTAGAGTGAAATTATTCATGCAGTAGATTTTGTATTGTCAGATAGCATGTGTTTTACTACAACGAACAAACAAAGTTTTGTTATTAGAATGAATACATTCACTTAAAGGTGTCCTACAGGATTGGTAAGGATAAAATATTATTGTTTAATTTTAGTCTGAAAGCTTACTGATCATGAAGATTATACAAGGACCAATTTTCCAGTGATTTTTTTTTCGGAGAAAACTGTATCTGGAAACCTAAATAAACACAACAGCTGATTTCGGTTGTTACATGTACAACCAAAATTAAGAACAATGTGTTTACATGTTGAAAAATGCGCATGTTTTCACTATTTTCCCCTGACTTACTACACAACAGATTAAGCCCAAATTTTCAAAGGTTCGTTATTTCATGTATATGGTTGATCACACAAAACATGAACACTCTCTGAGACTATTTTGTCATTTCTACCAATCATGTATATTACCTTTCATTTTTACTGTAATCTTTTATCTTTGTAAACTTGACTTGTTTAGTCTTCGGACTACATCTGTGAATCTGGGTCAATCTAACCTTTAAATAAATATTTCTTGTTTGTTTTTCTATTTTATTCTTTTATAGGTTCAATATAGCTGTCAGTTTGTTTAGAGCGTATGTACAACATTGGTATTTGCCAACATACATGTATGTATACATGAAATAACAAACCTGTGAATATTTAAGCTAAATGGGTCTTCTGAGTCATGAGAAAACAGTGAAAAACCCTATTAAATTTTGTCACTGTTTTCAAACATCGGATTTGATCACGCGTTATAAAGACTAATTGTTTTACTCATTTCCGAAATTTTTTAGCATTTCAAGCAAAACTGTAGGGAGGTTTTCCACCATGACCATCTTTATACCATGTAAGTTATGTGCAAATCTGTGAACATTTATATTTCCAATGTTGTACACACCTTTTAACGTTCTATATTGTAGTGTTTTTGTCTGTACAGCTTGAATCAAGGCTCTTTTGAATGTTCCCAGCGTAGGATAATAAAGTTGTGGCGTGTCGTGGCCGAGTGGATAAGAGCACCGAACTCAAGCTTTGGTGTTTCTGATCAGGAGAGTGTGGGTTCGAATCCCAGTCGTGACACGTGTGTCCTTAAGCAAGACACTTAACCACATGCTTCGTCCTTCGGATGGGACGTAAAGCCGTAGGTCCCGTGTGTTGTGTAATGCACGTAAAAGAACCCAGTGCACTTATCGTAAAGAGAAGGGGTTCGCCCCGGTGTTCCTGGTTTGATTGGCTGCATATTGCGCCACAGCACCTTGTAAACCATTACATGGTGCTATGCAAAGGAATAGGTCTCATACTTCAACACGTAACCCCACATACCTTGTAGGAAAAATACTGCTAGCGCCATGATCTAGATGGAATGGCGCTATATAAAATCCCGCTATTATTATTATTATTATTATTATTATTATTATTATTATTATTATTATTATTATTATTATTATTATTATTATTATTATTATTATTATTATTATTATTATTATTATTATTATTATTATTATTATTATTATTATTATTATTATTATTATTATTATTATTATTATTATTATTATTATTATTATTATTATTATTATTATTATCTACCTATCCATAGAGTATTTGTTTTCAATGATGCCATTTTACCAAATGGACTTTTCATACGTAATTTGTTCATCATTCAAAAATCCAAAAGCCGGCATCTCCATAGGCATAAGGTCTTTCAAAAACTACACAAAACCTATACTTCCAAAATGCACAACACAAACTATTGCCATTTGTTCATTATGTAAATGCGGGAGGTGTGTTCGACTCAAATTACAGTCGTCTTGAAATCAAATCCCTCCGAACAAGAACTGAGGTCTCGATAGGAGAGCAATGAAGCTGGTCAAAAGCCAACATTCAGAACCGTTAAAAACTCTGCCACGGTATTATGTCTCGGAGTGTGAACTTCATGGTAATTTTCCGAAATCCATGGGAGGGAATAATATGGTTAACAGAGATAAGGAATAACCCAGACATTGCTGATTTTGCAGATTTTTTGTTTTTTGGCGCACTGTTATTGGTAAAAAAAATTCTGGGAAAATAGCGTCAACCCCTAAATTTGATTTTTTTTTTTTTTAGAAGTGTGGAATTATGGAGTCTTCGGGACACGGTGCAAGATTAGATTACAATGTAGGATAGATGTTCAAAATGGGAAATTTTCAATTAAGGATGTTTATCACCGTTACTGTTGCTTTTCGTTGTTTGAATGGAAACTTATACGTGTAAGTCAAAATCCAATCTCAGGGCAGCCATTTGTATCAGATCTCAGATTGTGTATTCCTATTAGGGATTATTCTTCCTGTGTAGACACAATCGCTGCAGGTTTTTGGTGTTATGTCAAAAATGCTACCACCTTTTAAAATGAAATTTTCACAGGTTAGTTTTATTATATATTTCTACATTTATATAGGATTAAAACAATCAAACTGCTCCAAAAACCAAAGGTTCACTTTGCCTTTATAGCATTATTCTAAATCTCGCTGAATGGATTTAACTGGTGTTGTACTGGATACAAAAACCACCAGGTGATTAAGCATTCCAGAGAAGAATCCAGATTAGTCTTCATTAAAAGTCACAGAGAATAGAGAGGAATGATTAGAATGTGTCTGGAAGCCTTGAGAAGGATTTTAGAATTGTAGATCCCCTGATTATACTCATTTACAGTGTGGTCTAATCTAGGAATTGGGACAGATCGGCTGGGCGAAGTTTTATGATCTCAAAACGGTGATTAAGCAAACTGATGGATGGCTAGACTGTAACAAAGAATGGAAAACCTCAGATAAAAACACAATCTGTAGGTATTTAAAAGGCAAAGAACAATTCTTTTAATAGGTAAAAAAATATTAAAATATTCACATCTGTGGACCCTGGTTCAAATCCCACCTCAGACTGGAGGAGCCTTGCATGTGGATTTGGGTTTTAAGTCCCTGCCTGCTTGTCTTCTTTTTGTTTTATTTGTATGCTTCTGCTACTGGCCATTTCAGGTTTGATCGGACATTTTCTAGACTTAAGTGATTTTTAGCTGTTCCGACCTAGCTGTCGGAACAGCTTTTGTTTTCGTCGAGATTTTTATTTGTTTTTATTATTATTCTTTGTTTCCGCCTAAATCCCATAGCATTTGTACACGTTTTTTGTATACAGCTAATATCCTAGAGCGTAATATGAAAGAGTGAGATCATTATATCAAATTGAAGCTTAGTACATAAACTTAACTCTAAATGTGATAAATGTTAAAATTCTTAATTAATTAGCCACTTAACAGCGAGGTGAATATTTAATTAGCCAACCTTGTTAGCACCATATCTTAAAAAGTGTACTCCCGATCGTCAAACTTTTTTCTGTTTTAGAATTCTGGGATACTGTAGATGTGCTTTTCGGCCTAAAATTACGGACGACGTCACAATGACGTCATTTATTGCGCATTTTCACCCGTGTACAAAACAAATGGAGATAGTAAAACAAATCCGACTTCTAGAAACATAGTTTTTCAATTAAGCTCAAATTTAACGTCCTAGATTACACAAATTTTCTTTAAACAAGAAAGATTTTATTGACAATCAGTTTAAAAGCATCAAAACTTATTAAAACATTGTCAGTAGAAAAAAAACCCAAAATTCTCAGGCAAATTGAACGCCATGGGTACTCTGACTAGAATTTGATATGCGTTTATTAACGACAAGGATTAAATAGTTCACCTTTTTTTTAAAAGTGAAAAATGCACCGTTAAACTCGTATAGCGCCCTCAATCTTTTACGGCGCATACGAGTTTAACGGTGCTTTTTCTGGCATTTCTTAAACAAGATAAAGTCCTGAACCCATTTATGACCCGTGTTGTTGCCGTTTTTGTAGAATATACATAGAGTCATCATTCCTGTCGCCGACTGACACAAGTCTACGTTCATTCACAAGAATCGAAAAGAATTTGTCTTGCTATCAACGCAGCGTCGTGTAATCAGATAGTTATTCAGATTTCAGCGTGGACGTAAAGAATATGAGCGCCGCGTTCTTGCCGATGTTTCAGGGTGGCAAACTTGTCTGCGCTTGGGTCCCGTTCGCCGGAAAACGATATGTTTAAAATTTCTTGTGCAAAGGCATTACTTCAGGAAACCGCGATGTATCAGTTACAAAACTTGATGGCGCTTGCAATAAAGCAATAAAAAGAGCTGATTGAGGAAAGGTGTGGTAAAGAGAAATCAGTTTTTCCATGGCTAAACGGTCAGTGTTGGATTTGGGGGTGTGAAGAGACAAAATTACAATACAATCGTATCCCATATGAATTTACTGTTTTAGCCTAAACAAATATAACATACTCGATTGGCATTTCAGGGTAGAAAAATTGTTACGATTACGATTTAAATACAACATCATTTTGTTTACCTGCATTTACAGTTATTTTTTAGTAAACTCGTAATCATTTCTGAAACGGTCAGTTACATGTGTAACCGTTCACATTTATTATGGTCAAAATTTCGCGACACTTTTTGAGGCTGATTTTTAAACATTATTTTATTCGAACCGTAATAATGTAGATGTTCAACCGGTTGATCGGATGGTTAACCAACCGTGTGACCGTCACAGGCAGGCTTACAAAGCCTCAGCATTTAAACGTAAACATAAACATTTAAACGTTTAACAGGATTATCGTTTGGTTAACCGGGTAACCGTGCAATCGATTTGTTGTGGAACGCCCTCTAGCGTTCAATGTTTCTTGCAACTAATGCCGCACACAGAGTATTGGAAACGATATAGGTGTGTGTGGCAATTATTATGGTCAGCATTTCGCAGCACTTTTCAAGTGAAATTTTCAACGTTTATCCGAACCGTACAAATGTGAACGTTTAACCGTAAGATCTGTCACTTAACCGTGTAACCGTCACAGGCTTATGTATAAGCCTGCGCATTCACGGTTATTTTTTTGTAAACGTGTAACCATAATTCTGAAACAGTTGATGACCCGTGTAACAGCAGTTTCATAAACAACATTTCATGTAAAAAAAACTGTTTACACAACCAGCGTGTGATCAAAAACATTGTGTCTTCCTTCTTTATTGCAGAATTTTGACTTTGCGCACCTGCAAAAGCGAGCATGTTGCGCAATCGAATTGTTGTGGAACGCCCCCTAGCGTTTAATGTTTCTCACAAATTGCTGCACGCACAGTTGTATTGAAATAACAAAGACTACGAGTCTGTAAATTGGGAATGATATTATGTGTGTGTGTTTTATGGGATATTGTGCTGTGAAAATCGTGATCGCAGTTATTATGGTCAGCATAACACGGCACTTTTTAAGTGAATTTTTCAACGTTTATCCGAACCGTACAAATGTGAACGTTTAACCGTAACATCTGTCACTTAACTGTGTAACCGTCACAGGCTTACGTATAAGCCTGAGCATTCACGGTAATTTTTTGTCAACATACCGTTTCTGAAACAGTTGGTGACCCATGTAACAGCAGTTTCATAAACAAAATTTCAAGTAAAAAAAAAACTGTTTACACAACCATGCATGTGACCTAATATCCTAAGCGTAAAAGTATGAAAGAGTTAGATCCTATATTAAATTGAAGCTTAGTAGTACATGAACTTAACTCTCAATGTAATTTTTTTTAAATTCTTAATTAATTAGCCCATTTACAGCGAGGTGAATATTTAATTAGCCAATCTTGAGACTACTATATCTCGAAATATATACAACCGATCGTCAAACTGTTTTCAGTTATAGACTCCTTGGGCATTTGAGATTAGCCCTGGGCAACCGTGACCCCATGTTGACCTTTACTAACGGGTCAACCGGAAGTGGGACCATCTCAAGAACTACACAACCGATTTCCAAACTTTTTTCAGTTATCTAGACTCCTTGGGCATTAGAGATTAGCCTTATGTAACTTTGACCCCATGTTGACCTTTACTTCCGGGTCAACCGGAAGTGAGACCAAATCTCAAGAACTACACAACCGTTTTTCAAACCTTTTTCAGTTATAGATTCCTTGGGAATTGGGCATTGGAGATTAGCCTTGGGTCACCCATGTTGACCTTTACTTCCTTTACTTCCAGGTCAACCGAAAGTGGAACTACATCTCAAGAACTACACACCCGATTTTCAATTTCTTTTCAGTTATAAACCCTTTGAGCATTAAATAATAGACAAGAGTTACCATGACCCTTATTTCTGGTTTAAAAGCTCCTTTTGATTCAGTATCAGTATGAAGACCAGGTTTAGGTTTTTAGGTACACTTAAGTGAAAATGGGGCCTGTCAAAGGTCATGAGTCTTCTGTCTTGAAATCAGACCATCTTTAAAGCTTTGAAGCACTTAATCGAAGCAAAACAATAAAACACGGAACAGCTTTGTGTTTGTTCACAAACACCTAATGTCTAGTTATTTTATTGTTTTATTATTGTTGTTGTTTTTAGAATACTTACATGTAGATTTCTTAGGTATTTATCTTGAAATTCCTGTTTTTGGTTACTGGGGAAAAAAAACTAAACTTTTGGGCTTTGTTTTATGTGCTTAGAATTGTTTGGTCACAGCTTTTCTGTATATATTCGTATTTTTCTATAAATTGTGTTTGCCTTGGCTTTTTAAATTGTGTCTTTGTGAAGTGCCTTGAGCATGTTTTTAGACGGACTTTTTTGCTATATAAGATTACATTGTTAAATACCTATTATTATTATTATTATTATTATTACATTACCTGATTATGTTGGTTTTCCCCATTGGGGTTGCCCTTCCACATCTGAAACCGACCATTTCTTCTCATTTCTCAATCATCCTGTTATTAGCGCTAATTGCGCTGTTGGATGTGTAATGAAACAGAAATAACATTCTAAGTAGATTTTTTTTCTCTCTATTGAGTGGAGGTTTAAAACTATACAAATTAAACAAACTGTACAAGCTTGTAGTCTGGCATCCACTACAAGGATGTTTTGTACTGCTGTGTAAAACGATTGTTTGGTCTAGTGGGTAAAAGTAAAAAAGGATGGGACGAAAATGCACAGTTTATGGTGTAGGCCATCTAAAGTTTAATGAATGCCAACAGTTATTGTTGTTTCAAGTATTTATAATTTGAGTAATCTAAGGTCATTTAAAAAAAACAAAATCAGAGTGTAATGAAGTTTTCAAGCTGAATACACAGGAAGGTTACAAGGTGAAAGATAAAACACAATGAAAGCTTGTGGTATTTATTAGCTGTAAAAAAAAAAAAGGTAATTGACAAAACAGGGAGACCGCCAACATAGGGCTAGAGCTCAGTTGGTAGAGTGCCGGCACATTAATTCGGAGGTTGTTGGTTCAAATCCCGCTCTAGTCAATTTTTCTTTATTCGACTCCAAATCAAATTATTTTGATACAAATAGATGTTGAGTTGAGGACTGCGCCAAATTTGTTTCTGCTGCAGTTTTGCTGGGAAATTTGTTTGCATGAAATTTATTTCATTTAGTTAATTTTTATTTTTTATATTTTTTTTATAGAATGGATGGAGCAGAGCTTTACTGCTTTGAAGACTTTGAGAGCCAGCTCTCCCCAGCAGACGAGGTCGATGGAGCCACGGTTAAAAACCAGTACACAGGGACCATCGCAAATGGGATCATCAGAGATGTGAGAACTGAAGGGTACCGGTCTGGATCGGATGATCCGGGGAACCGGTTGAAACCAAGAGATGTCAACGGTCAGGGGGAGACATCGAACCAGCAGCTGACTGTCAAATTGGGTCATGGAAACCAACAACAGGATGGACGGTTAGATCATCCTGCCTTCCTGGGGAAATCCCAGGGTGGAGAAATGGCTCGGTCGGCAGCAGCAGCCGGCAGCACATCCAGTACACAGAGGTTCCTACACCGAGGAAGGACTGTTGACTATCCCGACTCCGCTGGGCCCGAAACTACTACAACCAGCCGATTCCGTCAGGGCCTCCTGGTGAGGAGTCAGTCCACGGACGAAGGGAAGGACGTACAGAGGGGACCCAGAGAGTTGATGAGCTACTCCGAGAGGAGGAAAATTCAATTGAACCAAAGAACTCAAGGGATCAAACCTGGGAACGCAACTGAAATGGATAGGGATAACCTAAGTAAAGGCAGTGTGGAAATAAATGGCACTGAGCCTATGGAAAACTCTGCAGTTTTGGATCACGTTGATAAGTTAAGTGTGCGTGCAAGACCCGACGTGAATCTGCATAACAAGAAGAATGCAAAGATCCGCGACGGACCTCCGGTGACAGGATTGCGAGCAGGTCGTTCGGGGAGTCCTAGAAGTTGGAATTTCTCCACGCAGAGCATCGTTCCGAGATTCACAAACAGGGATGATTCGGAGATCCTCGCTGCCATCCGGAGGAGTCCGACATTTAAGAGCTCCGGGGATGAAAGACGGAAACCGCTGGTGACGAATTGTAGTGTGGATACCGCCCTCGATCAGCAGATCATGGAAAGCGCGTCCAGTGACCCCAACAACCACGGTTTCAGTATGGAGTGCTTGTTAACCGATAAACCAGAAACCATCAATATCTTTGGACCTGGTGATCTTATCAAGGATGTCATCTTTAAGACGGGGTCGAACAACGCCGAGTTACCAGCGGGTCTGTTTGTGTCTGCCGGAGGAATGGATGAGAAAGACGGGAGACTTAAGTACCTCTCGAGTCGGGATGTTGCCCCGGGTTTGCCCCCCTCTGGAAGGGGGAGGAAGCTGGTTACAAGCAAGCTCGTCCGAGGTCGGGATATACCAGCAACCACAGAGGATCTGTGTGACTGCAGAGAAGGTTCGGATAAAAGGTAAGCACTTTTTGAAATTTTGCATGTCTGCCTCGTGTGAATGTTTCAAGTGGTAAGACTTAATCTAGTCGGCGGTGTTTACTCTGGCTCTAGGTTCTTTAGCATTCTGTCAGTGATTTTCAAGACGTGTGGTCATAGCATGGGACCTCTGTTGGGCAGATAGAGCCTTAATCAAAACCAGGACCAAATTTCATTCAACTGCTAATCAGAAAATACTGCTAAAATATTTTGTTTGGCTAAGTTAGAAATTAGCAGTGGATCAGTTACACGACATAATGAGTTGACTGCTAAGCAAGATGCTGGGGTCATTTTTCGTATGCCCCGTATTAGTGGTTTCGGATGCTTTTTCACTAAGAAAGGACATGCGCGAAATCATCGTTAGAGGCAAGTATCATGCTTGCAGTGCTGTACAAATTTGTTAGTTTGTTTAGATGATCTTCCCAACAAGGGAACACAGCAAAGATCCCACAAGGGGATGTAAACACAAAGCTGGCAACAGCCAATCTCTCTCATACAAACATTGGTTTGATGACTATGATTATGAATTGCACAAACCAATAAATTGTGATTCAGTAGCTACATGACAATACTTCTAGTTATTGTGAAATCAGCAGTTAGCTTGGCCGGATTCGAGCCAGCAACCTTGTGGACTTGCAAGTCCTGCAGTCTTTAGACAGGAGTTTTTATGGGGGGAGGGGGGCAGTGAGATCAAGGGGGGCGTACAAACACTGACCAGTGATCAGCATACATTGATGTACCATGCACCACCACTGTACATTTACACATAGGCAGGAACATATCATTAAAAATTCAATGGATGGAGGTGAGACATTGATGGTTTTGGATGCAATTTGAATAATGGATGACTAGCACATGTATAGTGTTTTTAATGGGACATCATATGAGCATTAAGGAGTATTTGAGAGTACAGGGCTTTAATTTGAGGGTTAAATCCACAAGACTGCTGGGCTTGTAGATCAAAATTTGGACCAGAAATCTTCTTACAGGACCAGCAATGACAAATTACCGAGACAAAATTTTACTAACTTAATTAATCCCAGTAATCTTTAAGAATGGAACCCGCCTTTAGTATGTCATCCAGACACCCTCGATCCCAATTATTAAATGAAGGTTAATTCGTATCGCTCTCTCCCCATGCCAGCCCAGACAAAGCTGCATTGTATTGTTCTGTGAATTCGTCCTGGTTGTAAGTCCTTCTGTGTTTTCTTTTGTGTGTTTATGTAATTTGTTTCTAACTTTACCCTGTATTTGACAATGGTTGAGTGGGGGTCGTCGGCCCAGTGTTCTTCATGTTCATCCCATGTACCTTTTTCACTGTTTTTCTTTTTGCTTTCTTCGAAATTGAAAAGCAATCGACAAAATAAATAAATAATTAAAAATTCCATTTATTTCTAGTCTTGCATGAATACACCCACTTTCCCATTGGCACTTACATAGGGTCATCGATACAAGCCCTATGGGTTTCTAGATGGCCCACCGCTCAATATGTATTATTTTCTTCAAATCCGTTGATTTATGACTTGTTGTTTACTTGAGTGGAAATTAATAAACAAACAAACAAACAAACAAACATATTTTTCTTTACATTCTCTCTGGGCAAGTCTACTCCAATACTCAACAGAATTTTGTTTAAGTTATTAATTTTTTTCAAATTACAGATGTTACACAGTGGGGTGCATGTATTGTTATTCAAATGAAAACTCGGTACCACAGGATTTGTCTGGTTGTGAGTTTACTGGCCTGAGGCTAAAGTCACTGGCCTCGGGCCTGCGGTCAAGTGTAAAATCCAGCCCCGGGAGTTTAGGTAAACATAAACAAGCCAACACCACATTTGGGATTCTAGAATACATTGTACAACTAAATTTTTGTTTTATTTCAAATCTACCTTGAGCTCAAAAAAGTCACCCCTACTCAACTAATTTAGATGCACCAGTTTTTGTTTACATGCCAAAACTATTTGTACAACCATGGAGGAATAAGAATTGTTCTCCTCCATGGTACAACTACATTCTATTTGTATTAAATTTTACAACTTATTCTTGGTTTTTCCCCCAAAATCTAACAGTCTTGTACATTTTGCTCAAAAAGTCTGTACCTTACTCAATCTATTGAGGGCAGTGTTCGGGCACTGCACTAAACCAGTTTGTTGTTTCAAATACAGTTACTCTTTTCACGTACAGGGAAAGGGTAATAGCGCCCTCTTGTGATTTAAGTTTGATGAGGAATATTCCTCAATCCATGTTCATTTATTGAGGTATTGTAAATTATCCTTGTAATGTGTTCATTCAATTTTTACAATGTAGAGAAACAGTTACATCATGGAGGTAGGAATAGATTCTATTCCTACCTCCATGGTTACATGTAGTGACAGTTTGAGCTTCGATAAGTGCTGCTTATTAAAAAAAATAGACTTTTAATTGACAAATTGTTTGCTTTTTATTTTTATGGTAATAGAACACAATTCAATTAAAGTAAAACTCCCCCCCCCAAAAAAAAAATATATTAAACAAATTAACAAATAAATAAATACACTTAAAAAAACACATCAAGAATTAAAGAGTGTTTCTAAGAATTCGTTGCCCTCCATTTCCATGTTTTGACCGTGCTGCCTGATACTGATAACATTGGGCCAATGATTTTAGGTTATGGTAAGATGCAAAACCTTACCTTTTAAAAATCACCAAGTGGTTCCAAACAAAAAAACACTGTTACCAGCAGGAACATTTCCTGTCTGAAAACCAAATCAATGACTTGTCTAAACACAAACTTACAAAAGCCTACAAAATCGTTATCTCACCATCGGGGCATTGATCAAATGCTCCATTTAACATGTTTAAGTTCTTGATGACTGACAGTGCACGCTCTAAAACAAAAGCATGCAGTACACAGTTTCATAAACTATTTCAAGTTTCACTATTTGAGTTTCAAGAAAATTTTTGTCTCTGTTTTTTTAAAATATTTTTCTTGAGTTTTCACAATATTTTCTCCAGTTGGATTTCTTTTTTTGTTGTTCTTTTTTTTTGGGGGGGGTGGGGGTGGGGGTGGGGTTGTGCGGGTGCGCTTGGAAAATCAGTTTGATTGTTATAAAAGATTGTTATCAAAGGTCAAATTGAGTTTTGTGATGCACTCACTTTTCAATAGATAGAGTCCTGGTCAGTTCAATTTGTTCACATTCACAACGACCGTTTTTTATGTTTTGAGTTTACGTTAGGATTATCAAGTTTTACTTTCCAAAGCTTTACCATCATCAAGTAGAGTGGACTTGGGCATCGCTGGGGAAAAAATGGTTCCAATGTGCGCATTTCATGGTTTCTACGAATGTCTATTGTAGGGTACCCCGTTTATTCTCTCACCTTCAACATGGGACATGTACAGGTGTGCACCAGACATGTTGGATTCTGCTACGGATCCTGCATTCTCCCCCTAGTGTTTGTGATTCTTTCATTTGCTCCTACCGGACAAGATAAACAATAATCCAGAAGTCTTGTACAGATATAAAAACAACATTGATCGCAAGAAATCGTACAAGACTCTGGGTAAGTTTGGGCTGCAATTTCAAGAAAGTCTCTGCTAGACCAAGGACCTTGTAGCTCAGAAATTGAGCAACAATAAGTAGAACTACTTATTGTTTTTTCACAAAACTTGTTGTAAAAAAAAAATTCCCCCCTTCACTTTTAGAATGAGGATTGAAGTTGGAAAAATATATATAGTATCTATTCAAAGGTTTGCCTTTGAAAGTAGAGTCATCCACTATACATGTACCATGCGTCCAATAAATCCCTTTGTATGGCACACAATCACAATTTTTTTTAAAGGAACATAGAAGTTTATTTTTAAAAAAAATGCATTTTTTTTTCGAGAATAAAATTCAAGCAGAACATGTAAGTTTAGTCAGTACTATTTATCATTACCACTCAGTAATTTATTGCTAGTTCTTCTACAAGCATTTGATGTCGTAATCACTAATGTTTTTAAAATTATGCACACAGTTTCCCCATATACGCTTTGGTCATTAAGAATACCTCCAAGATGACCTTGTGGAGATTAATTCCACTTCAAAGTAGAGTCATTAATTTTGCTTTTAAAACAAATGAATAATGCGGTAAAAGGATGTTAGTTGTTATCTCAGCAATTAGTTGAGAGGTCTTTTTAAAGGGTATAAAGTGGCTGTGTGGGCTGATGAACGTTGATGGCCCTATTAAGAGAGAGAGAGAGGTTCAATCGCCATTTCGTTTTAGTTTACTCTGGATCGAGAGTCACGCAGATTTTTCTAGAAACCGGTCTACGCGTGAAGTAAGGCTCAGGTATGTTTAACATTTGTTTCAACATTTGTTTGTTTGTTCGATGTCATACGCAACATTGGGGATGTAAATAACCAGTGCCCCTCTCCACTACAGAGGGCGCTATTGTCAGTTCTGTTCTAAGTGTGTATTAGCGTTTTGAGTGAAGGTTGCAAACAGAATAAAGGCTTTCTTATAGTTTTACAGTACAATGTTGGGTAGTGAGGTAGATTTGTAAAAGCGTCTTTCTTGGTCGATTTAGTGCTGGTACTGTACACGGACTGTATAGTTAGGTTCAGGGGTCACTTTGTCTGCCTTTTCACCTCTATGGTCCGTGGTTCAAATCCCGCCATGGAGCCTTAAATGGATTGGGTTTTCAGTCGCTACCCGAGGACCTTGGTTTCTACTTCTGCGTTTTGTCTGCCCACTTCTAAAACAAATAAAAAGGTTTATGTAACCCCTGGAATTGAATCCCACCCAAGTAAGAATGCCTGTGGATTTTTTTCGTCAGCATTACTCGGGAACTCACCAAGTTTACATTGCTTTAATACACATCGCTGTAGGCTGAAAACCAAAGTAAAAATGATTACTTTACTATGCAAAGATGTGTTGCGTAAAAGTAAAAAAAATCAATCAATTTTTTCCCAGGAATTTTTAACTGTAAATTGGGCCTCAGTTTTGAAGACCAAATCAATTTTTGTTGTATAATTAATCTTAGAGTTGTTGTTTAATTTTACAGCAAAAATTGATTTATACTACTAGGTTAGCTAATGTAGGGAATTCAAAATACACTACATCTGACGATTTCCAGGAATGTTGCCTTTAAAAAAATCAATGAAAAGTGGCAAATGACAAGCTTTATTGATGCACATTTGAAACTTTAAAGCCTGGGTACTCACTTTTTTTTTTTTTTTCATGGGGAAACCCAAAAATCTAAATATTCAGGTTAATTATTTCAGTGTTTGTTTGTATATATTATTTTTTTTTTTAAGCAAATTATGCGATGACTTGTTCTGTGGTTAGAGAGTATTCAAATATTAACTGCTTCAAGTGCTTCAACATACATGTATTTGGATTACAGTCTGCTGAAGTACATGTAGTCTCAGTGGGTTTTCCCAAAATAAATGGCAAGCAATATTTACTGAATAGACCTTATGCACATGACGTCATTTGAGTAGCGCGCCCTCGCCTAGAGGTCAAAAGGAAGATGTTCATTGGCTAATTCTGTGCGCCGTGCGTACAAATCAGCGCGTTTCCATTGTTTCATCATCAGTTTACCTCTAAGATGGCGGCTTGGTGACGTCAACGCATAAGGTCTATATTTACTGAATATTATTATGAGCTGAACTTCCCTGACTGTGCTCCCTGGTGTGGCGTTTCCTCATAATCACATCTTCCTAATGTAGATCACATGCCAGTTAAGTACATGGTGTTCAGACTCAAGGTGCAGTCGAAGAAATGGCTGGCGCTTCTGTAGTGTGTGCCACAGCCAATTGGTTTCTTCTGCACAAGAGGTTGTGTTATGAGGACCGGGGTCTTTTTGGGGTTGTGGGTTGTAATCATGTCTGTGACTACAACAGGGTGGGGGGTGGGTGGAACAGGGGGTTTGGGGGGTTGGATAGGATGCTGGATGATGTGCTTCTGGCTAGATCACTGTCAACTTTGATACTGGTAGGCTGTAGCCTAAGATGGCTGGGGATGAAGCTTTAGCCTAAGATGGCTGGGGACCCAGATGACCTGACATCTGCACAATAATCTTGGTTGCGGAAATTATAAATGAGGAAATTGGAAATTTCTATTGGGAACATTTCAAGGGTCACTAAGGCAGGGGTAACGGAGGAATCGGCCTTGATATAAGATTCTGTATATTAATTTGTCAAGTTCGACAAATTTGGCCGAGCAGTTAAGAGCACTGGACTCAAGCTATGGTGTTTCTAATCAGCAGAGTGTGGGTTCGAGTCCCGGTTGTGACAATTGTGTCCTTAAGCTAGACACTTAACCATTATTGCTGCTTCCTTCAGATGGGACAGAAAGCTGTAGGTCCAATGTGTTGTGTAATACACGTAAAAGAACCCAGTGCACTTATCGAAAAGAGAAGGGGTTTGGCCCTTGTGTTCCTGGTTTGATTGGGTGCATATTGCGCCACAGCACCTTGTAAACCATTACATGGTGCTATGCAAAAGAATAGGTCTCATACTTCAAAACTGTAGCTCCGCATATCTTGCGGGATAAATACTGTAGCGCTTAGAAACATGGTTTTAAGCGCGGTATAAATGTAAATTATTATTATTATTATTGCAAAAATTAGTTGGTCTGACGTTTCGACCCTAGCAGAGTCTTTCTCGAAGGCTAAATGACCAATTATTATTATTATTAACATGTAACTAAGAAGTAAATTAAATTATTACCATTACTGTTATTATTATTATTCCTATTATTATTGTCATTGTTGTTATTATCAATACCTTTTTGGTAATGCAGCCATAGGCTCCTCAAAGGTGACTAGCGCTCTAGCCTGTTGGCCTGAAGATTTCTGTGTATTACATGTGGGTATAATGTCACGAAAACCCTGAAATATGATTATGGAAAACTTAATTAAATATTTAACATAATCCATGATGTCAATAAGAAGGGAGGGGGGAAACAACTCTGGCGACACAATATGTGCCGAGACATCATCAACATAAAGACGGGTCTTTATAAAAGTGCAGTGGACTTGAAGCGGGTTCCATGTAAGGGTATTAGTGTGTAACGGACTCCTTCTTCAATTGATTAATTCCCCAAGAAGCTTCTGATATGAGGAATGCGATCCAACCGGTTGCCGTGGCAGCGTTCATTTGCTCATACGTGCTGCGGGGTGATCTAACCGAGTCGTTCTCAGATGAACATGTTGCTCCAGGATGGTGGCCGGTCTACTGCTGCAAACATGCATTTGAATCGTGGAAACTATAAAAGTTGTAGGGCCTGCAAAATTACACGGCTGCATGTTAGTTCATTTACCTCACTAAGAAAGCCATTTTCAATATCTTTCCAAGGTTTTAAATGAACTGTATTTTTGACTGTCAATTAAGTGAAATTTTGTGTTGATAATCTTGCGGACACCCCAACTACCATGTAGCCATATTGAAAGTTTCTGTAGAAATTGTGAGGGTTGCTATAAATACAACTGTCAGTTTCATGACGTAACCTTAAAAATCAACACGTGACACAGTTTTTTCCGATTCATAGATTTCCATCTTAGCAGGCAGGGTCATCACTTTCCCTCAGAAAGTAACAAGTAAAAGTCTGTCCTGAACCATTATGGCTCATCAGGCTGGTGTTTTACATGTATATCCGGTTTAATTGGCATTAAACAAATGAGAATATTTCTAGAACAATTTCGCTCTAGAATTAAGGGGGGAGCCCAGTCCACCAAGGAATTTTCACTTTCGGCAAATCTCATCCCCGAATGTTGTGCAAATCAAACATGGGAAAATGTTACCCACAGCCTCATCTAAATCTAGCAGGTCAGCTTTCCTGTCCGTTAAGACTCGTGGTTGGGAGTACAATCACATGGTCACCAGCCTGAGAAGGTTACCTTCACATCATGAAAGGAAGTCAAAACTTTAAAGGCATTTTTGGGAAGTGCACCCTTTTTCAGAATCAAGTCTGGATTGTTATTGATTGTTTAATTAATTTTTTTTTTCTTTTTCCAGTTGACAGAACTTCAGACAAAGCGTGTTTTATATAGAGTAAAAAAACTGATGCCCTCAGTTTTAAAGTCAAAAACGGATATGTGTGTTTAAGGCCGTAGGAAATCTTGAAGATACAAGATCATCTCGTAAATGTCACAGCGACGAGAGACATGTGGAATTGCAGTGATCAATCCAGGAACGTTCCATTTTACTCTAAGGTATCAATATTGTCTGCCTCGACCGAAAAAAAGAAAAGAATAAAAAAGGGTTGTCTATTTTGCTTTGGTTGTTGCTGTTCTACTTGTCAATTATCTCAGAAGTTGAATCGACAAGGAAAGCAAATTGTTACACTGATTTGTGATAAGCACTGTAAGCTCAGTGCTTTCCCTGAGACTTGTAGGGAAAAACAATCCACAGGCTATTCAGGGTGGGATTAAAGTCGGCGACAACCTCATTCTCAAGCAGAAGTCTTGACCACTAGACCACCAAGCGTGCCTGTTTAAGAAGGCCACTTTAGATCCTGTAATTAATTAGGAGTTTTAAGGTCAAATGAACAGTTTTGCGATGCAGTCATTTCCTAATATATAGAGTCCTTATGAAAGTTGGGGGGAAAGTCTCTAACCCTACATTTAAACGGTGTAAAATGCCAATATACCCTTCCAGTGCAAAATTTGTTAACATCTGAAAACATCACAAGATACCACATTTCAAAAACGTGGGTTTGTAAATTTTATTTCAATTGTATTGTATCGTACGCGGCAGTTACAGGTCAAGAATGGCTTCTGACTGGCACCCCCTGTACAAATATTAGGGCTAGATAGCTCAGTTGGTAAAGAGCCCAGGGGCCAATTTCACTAAAAGAGCAAAGATTTATATTAACCGCAAATCAATCGTAGTTGCTAAGCAAAGTGTGATGTCACAATGCAAATCACTATGGTGATACTGACAACTCATCTTAAGATGAATCTTAGTGCTTTGTGAAATCGACCCTATAGGGCTCGATTTCACAAAGAGTTAAGATTGATCTTAAGTGCAAATCCATCGTAGTTGCTTAGCAAACAGTGATGTCACAATGCAAATCACTATGGTGATACTGACAACTCATCTTTAAGATGAATCTTAGTGCTTTGTGAAATCGAGCCCTGGTCAGTTTCTGGAAATCGCAGGTTCATATCCCGCTCTAGTCAATTTTTCTTAGTTCACCCAAAAATTAAAATCTGTTGTTTCTATACACACAGAGTGTATAGTTTTAAAATAAATTCAGACCGATGTAAAGCTTACAAAACATGTACAAGTGCATTTACAGTGGGCACAGTCAATTTCCGTTATAAAGAACACTGTTTTAAAGAGGTTCTGCTCATAAACTTTATTTTGCTCTCTTATAACAACGTTCCTGTTATAAAGAGGTCAGTCCCAGATATTTTGTTACAATGAGAGTCAACTGTATATGACACCCTTACCCTTTTAGTTCTTAAATGTAAATTAAATGTGTCATTTTGGCACTCGCATCCAGTCATTGCACATTACTAACTCTATTTTGTTATTCCGCTTAAATCCCAATGTAATCCCACGATTGATACGAACAACATGTGTATCGCATGGCAAAGAAATCTCATTTCAGTGGCATGATACCGACTTCGTTGTCCACCAATCTAATAGATTCTCTCTTACTCAGTTATAGAGAACAGGGATATTTTGCAAGCCTCTTCTTCTTGGCTTTAGGACATACATGTAGTGGTGAAGAGCTGCCAATCACACAGATTTGCTTACCACAATTTTTTTTTTTTGGCTTAGCCAGCCAATTTTTCACTTTAAGCTGTTAAGCAACAGAAATAACAAATGCTTTGCACCATTTTTTTTTTATATATATTTTTTTTTAAATGGGTTACCAGGCAAAATACCGTTTAACCTACACTGCTTGTGACTGGTTCCCTGCTTCTTCTTTTAAATTTTTTTCTTTGGCTTAGCAAATTAGTTTGTCAAGCACTGTTTATGAAATTTGACCCTGGTCCCAGCCAACATGTCATATGATAATTGTACTTGATGAGTCGGGTCTTCAGGCAATATTTTCTGCTTAACAGCTCTTCATTAGTCTGTGCTAGGTCATCAACTTTGTCTGCGTTCTTCCAAAAGGTGGTGAATTGGTCCCAGTTACAAGCGCTCTCATCTGGATTTTTTCTAAGGACATGAAGGGCGGGTGTAATCCATCGCGACAGCAATTTTTGAAATGAAAGCGTGGGGGTATAAAATGAGTTGATGAACTTTAGAATGAGAATAAATGACACATACATTTCAAACATTTGTTGCGTGTCGTGGCCGAGTGGTCTAGTTCACCAGACCCAAGCTCTGGTGTTGTCGGGTAGCAGAGTCTGGGTTCAAATCCAGGTCATGACTCTTGTGCCCTAGAGGCACTTAACCATAATTATTTGGGAAGGTGGTGCATTCTGCTCTACCAGCCAGGCTCCTAGTGGATGATGCCTAATCTGCATCCTTACGGACTGTGAAGGGAGTAACCCTGTTTCAGCCCCAGGAGTAGGCGCCAATGTGTCCCTGGTTACAGTTGACTTGGGTCGACAGCCCAAATTAGTTAAGTGTAGTCCTCATCACCTTGAAGTTTAAAACTCTGTACACTTGATGACTTGAAACCAGGAGAAAAGCAACCATTATACTTTTATTTTCATTTTTTTTTTTTTTACAGTAACACCCACTATTCATTTATTTGAATGATCTGCTCACAGCCATTTGCAAAAAAAATACCGTCTTATTTCCCACTGTTAACACCAAGTCATATTAATGTAGTTTTTAGTTAGCTGGACCTCATTTATGGAACAATCTCCCTCTTGACATCGTCACACAATAGACCGATCCATTAAGCTCCGCCTCCTTACGAGTTGACCAATCACAGCCGCGAAATCCGATCACCATTAGTGCAAAGATCACCAAACGGCTCAAATGGTGATCAGATTTCGCGGTTGTGATTGGTCAATGAGAAATGGGCGTGGCTTAATGGATCGGTGTATTCAAGACTCTTCTTCTCAAAACATTTCTGTTCAAGTCATCGTAGTTTTCAAAACCTCATCTGGCTCAGGTCCGTCTTTGGGTTCGGCTTGGGCTCCGGCTTGCGCTCCGGCTTGCGCTCTGGCTTGCCCTCTGTCATCGAAAAAAAAGCAACAAAAAATTGACCAGAGTGGGATTTGAACCTGTGACCTCTAGATTAACATGCCGGCGCTGTACCAACTGAGCTGTCTGTCCCTTATGTTGTCAGTTCCCCCTGGTTAACATCAAACAGAGGCCGTAGCCGGATATGGAGCCTATGCCGATGTTTGGAAAAGCCCCCTGTTCTGTAAGCCAGACTACAGCGTCGTCGTTGAAAGAAGGTCCGGAGTCGGGAATTGTCCGACCCTATCAACTTATTTCCATCTGTTCAAATCAATTCAGCATGATCTATTTCACCATGTACCCATTGACATTTGCTCACACACAGACAGGCACTCCAATACGACAAACATCATTGCTTATACAGATGTGGTCTTTAAAACGGGCTAATTTCACTCTTTTTGAGTCTGAGTTTGAGCAGATGACCTTTTATCACTTTTATTGTGACAAATGCAGTACTGTTATTTTTTGTGTTTTCAAATAATAAACCACAAGGTGTTTTCATCGGAGGTTGCCAGTCATGGTCTAGCGCACTTGGTTTCAGATGTTTTTTTTTAGTAAAGCAAGACATTATTATAATGTAAAAACAGAACTTTTGCAATATTTTGTACACTATGTTTTTAAAGTCTACTACCAGTATTACCATAGTGATTTGTATTTGGTGACATCACAGTTTGCTTAGCAGTTAAGACTGATTCGCAGTTAAGATCAATCTGAGCTCTTTGTGAAATCGGCCCCTGATGTAGATCCAAAGATGGTCTAACTTTAACCTTAACGTATTCATTATTAGTAATTACATAGACCAACAAGCTTGTGGCATCTGTACGTGAGCAAATTAATTGGTAATTTATTGATCAGTGCCACCTGCTGACAATTAATTAACTGTGGCTGTTTTTTTGTTGTATTTACAAGCTTCATGTTCTCTTGAAGTATACCTTTGGTTGGAACTGTGTTTTAATCCTATATAAGTGTGAACATATACACAATAAAACTATCCTGTGAAAATTTCATTACAAAAGGTGGTCGCATTTTTGAGATGTCGTCGAAAATCCGGAGCGAATATTTCCACGCAGGAAGAATAATCCCTAAAAGGAATGCACAATCTGAGAAACGATCTGACAGTAACTTTTCTCAAATTCAAATTTTGGGGCATAAGAACCCTCTTTTTACATTAACCACATTACTTCGAAGTGAACTGTTTCTCAAAATGCAATGGGAAAGCTGAAATTTGCCATGCAGCTAAAATGGCAGTGTGCATGAGTTTATACCTTGATTTGCAAAGGGAACTACACACACAACATTTTCATTTTGATGTTAAATACGTGTATATTGTGAAAAAGTAGAATAAGCCATTGCAAACTACTTACCAACCAAAAGGACCTATTGGTACAAATGCACAAAAATAGTCAATGGCCTCAACCTGAACTGAGTCTTTCTTGGAGGCTAAATATATTGTATAAACAGATTTAGAAATGCAATTTCACATGTACATGTACTTTGCCCCCTTGCTAATGATATGATTTTTTTTTTTTTTAATAAACTTGAATATGAAAAAAAGTCTGACCATAATCATTCCTTTAAAAAAAGAGGAAGAGAAAAAAAACCAAAAAAACAACTACAACAACAACAATAACAAGAACTCCTCTCGATCCACAAAGCGAAAGTAGTAGTCCCGACCGATTTCCTACCTCCCGCCCAGGTAGTAGTTAATAAGCAGGACAGTTCTTTTCAGGACTGAGAAGTCTCCCGAAGTCTCCCGAATTCCGAATAATCTACTGCGCGGCAGTAGAATAAATAGCCAGACAAGTTCTCAAAGAACAAAATCTAACTAGCAAGTAGATTTACACCTGGTGTTACCGCAAACCAAATATACATTACAACAACCACAACAACAACAATGCACGCCTCCAAATCTTGAACCTGTTTTCTCCTCAGTCCTCACATGAGATTATCTCTCGTCATTTGCCAGCCGAGGCGGAGGAGTTCAAGAGTTTGTTTTTTTAAGCCCACAATAGCAGAGCTGACTCTTAATAATTAACAGCTCTGCCGACTTCAGTTGCCCCACAAATAACACCCGGGCTGAATCCTTGAAGAGCGCTGTCGCCAACAGCGTTCGGCGTCCTCTCTCCGCCGGGCGGGTGATGCACGTGGCTCTGCAAGACGGAATTTACTTATCCTAATATTTTGGTGTCTGTACACTACGATCGATTTTTCGTTCATGCTACTTAAAACCCCCCCTTCCCTAACGAAATGAAAATGGGACCCAGTGCATTATTTTCTTTTTTCTTTACGGGTACTGAGATAGAGAAAAAGGGTGAATGACGTTTGCAGGCAATGTTTGGGATGTGTACCGTGGCATGATTAGATTGACTTTATGCGGGTTTGTGAGAGAGGTTGACATTTCAGTCGGGGGGGGGGGGGTTCTACTGATGATCCCACCCCCCAATATCCAGGATATGCACAGCTTGTTAGATTGCTCATCTTCAAGAATTGTACAATAAAAATAAAAGATGGTGTAAAGTCTTCTTTTTGTGTGTGAGACAAATACTACAAAACATAAAACCATTTTTATGTGCCGTTTTCATGAATTCAAAATACATTAACAGATACATGTGTTTCTCCGCTTTAGCCTAATTTCATGAGCACGTTTGAAAGTGTATGCCCGGAAGGTTGAATAATGAATGAACTAGTGGTGTACATCCCTTTAATATATTTATATTAATAAATAAAGATTGCTAGTGTTTGTGTACGTTGTAAGACTGCAGTGGTCGATAATGAAATTCTGGGAAAGTCATGTTGTTAATCTTTAATGTATGATGTTTAAATAGAGAGCGGCCATAGTGTGGTGGCTCATTGACTGTAGATACAAGGATCTCCCAAGGATTTTATTTTTTTCAAAACTGTGAGGCATTTTGGACCTAGATTTTGCAAGTTTTGCAGAATCACGCTGAATTGAAATGAGGTCTTCGGATGTGTTTTAGTTACTTAACGTTTATGTTCGGTTTTAAAAGCTCTACTGTGCGGTCTTCAGGATTTTAAATGGTTTTAGTTTATGATTTAAAAAAAATTTGATCTTTAATAAAATAAAACAAATAACATTTTTTTTCTTACGTATCAGTGACTTAATGTTTATTGATTTACAATTAGGATGTGTTTTTTTTCTCCAAACGAATAACTCTTAAACCCAGATGATTTCGTGAACCAATGACTAAATAATTGAGTTATGCCGCTGATAACTCCCCATCATAGCTCGCATTTTTTGATCGAGGAAGGAAAAAACCCCAAATCATCCGAAGATCTCTGTTTATGCATTCCGCTACGGAGCATAATGCAGCCGTAGAAGTACGCATGACATACGCATGGAGGATTATCTCAAGGTTTACTAAGTCGACCGGAAACAAGAATAAGTGAAGGCTGAACTACAGCATGATAACTAATTGGTCTATTCAAACCCAGGCATATTATCGCCGTCTGAGTCTCGACGGTATGAAATGGTTGACCTTATTTTTTTCCTTCGTAATTTCGTCGGCGATCCGGTCCTAATACTTGAGCTTTGTGACGCCTGACTCATTAAGCGTGAGGATTTAAACGGGCGGTTTTGTTAAGCCGACTATAAGATGCTACACTTTGTTTGCTTCTGAGCTGGTCAGATTAGGGATCTCCTGGTTTGTTGATGGATGGCGAGGGGGAGATTGCCCTTGGAGACTACGAGAGCATCGATGATAAGATGGCTTCTTGTTAACTCTGGGAGTCTCCGCTGTGGTTTGGTTGTGACAGGGATAAGCGCAACTTCATCCATGTGATGGGAAATGCAGATGTTTGTTGTCAACCCATCACTTTGTCAGATTCAGGGGTCATCAACATATGCTGCGGATTAGTGCTTGTTGAGCCTTGGAATCCTGTCGTAAAAATTTCATTTTACATGATGTTAATATTGTTCAAACTGTCATTTATTGCTTAGAGGGACTGTCAATACCAACAATACTTCCTCACTCTAACAAAACCCAACACCATAAATGGTAACTCAACACCCAAACTGTTGGACTCTGATTATGGTGGTATGCCTGATCTCATGTAAAGCATGATCAGCTTACTAGTGCAGTCCTCAGTCCAACACCATTCAATAACTCAATCAACACCCAAACTGTTGGACTCTATGGTGGTATGCCTGATCTCATGTAAAGCATAATCAGTTTACTAGTGCAGTCCTCAGTCCAACACCATTCAGTAACTCAACACCCAAAACTCTTGGACTCTGATTATGGTGGTATATATGCCTGATCCAATCATAATACGTTTATTCAATGTTGCACAAATTACAGTAATACAAAGTGAATAATACAGAATGCTAAAATATGGTCAAAATGAAAGTACATATACATTTTATAAAAGTGATAAAAAAGTGAACTTTAAACAAATGGCAACATCTAGGTCCGGGGAAAAGCAACAGCTTTTGTTCCCCAGCCTATGGACGGACAGACAAAAAAGACAGACATACATGAAAAGACAGGACATAACGGGTGTAAGACAGAAATAAGGCCGTTGTTATTTCAATAATATACAAAAATTACATACAGTATTTTAGCGTTGATTTAAGTGTAAAGCATAGTCAGTTTATGAATGTAGTTCTCACTCCCAACAAAATAAAACAAAACGTGTGCATTTGGATTATGGTGATAAGTCAATCACATGCCTGGATTGTCATCTTTGAGAGGGCAAGGCCATTTTTATTTTTCAAAAGGCACTTCCATTGAAAAAGGAAATCGTTTGAAGGGGCATCAAAGCCAAGACCAGGGCCCAATTTCATAGAGCTGCTTAAGCAGAAACTAGTGCTTAACAAATGTCTGCTAAGCAACAATAAGCAGGATACCAGTCACAATTTTCACATGTGATATGGTATTTTTGCTGGTGACCTTATTCTGGTAAGCATAATTGTGTTGTGCTTAGCTAGTTTTTGTGCTTTAAGCAGCTCTATGAAATTGGGCCCAGGGCCCTCCATGTAATTCCAGACCAGCAAACTTGGAAGTCTCTATTTTATGGTTGTATCATTTTATGCATGCAGAGTGGCACTTCAGAGATATGTGTATGACCTTGTGCAGCATACCAGGGAAAAAAAAGTGATAATAAAATAAAACATAACAAATTGCATTTGAAATAAAAACACAGGGGTCCATTAAATAGTGAACGTGTGGAATACAGGCTTGTGTGTAGTCAACATGTACCATTTGTGGCTGAGAAACATCAGCACGATCTTTTGGATAGCTGACAATCTGCTCTTCGTGTTCCTGATCATGTCGTAAGTTATTCACACCTTTCTGAATTTTTGCTGCAGTTATAAACCGAGGTATCGTTGCACTTTTTGTTTTTGGGGGGGGGGGGGAATTCATTACAAATTTTTGTTTTGGATGGTTTTTATACAAACAATATAATACTAGATATTATGTTTTAGTGCTGGTATACAGTGTAGGTTGGCAGGGTCCTGGTAACTCAAACTAACCCAAACAGGGTATATTTTTCTTCCCAATTGGGGTATCTTTGGTTGACATCAGTACCGGGAGTAACAAAACGCACCCAGTTTGAAGATATTTATACCGTGATCTTCCCTAAGAATTGGGGTATTCTGGATGAATGTAGAAGGAACCAAAACTGATATGATATGGATGCATTTGATCCTGACCCTCTCCCAATAAGGACATTGATGGACCAATCAAGGTATTATAACCCAATCTTACTCAAATGAGATATATTCTGACCCTCATCTCTCTCTCTTTCCCCCCCCCCCCCCTCCCCCGATTCTCAATGTTGAGAATCGGGCTATCCTGGGGTTGACAGCGATGGGTTTCTTTCAGACAATACTTGCCAGATAATATGAGTCGAAATTGTCTTCAAAATAAGTAATTTCAAGTGTCTTCATCTGTTCCACAAACAAGCGTGAGTTGTTTTTTCGCTTGAGTTTACAAATCTGATATTTTTTGGTATTTATAAGAAATGAGCTGGATAATGTTTGAAAGAAAAGAAACCCCCCTTTTTTTTGTAAGTACAAAAAGTGTCTGTGTCCAAAATAGGCAAGATATTGATTGTTCACATGGGAAGTTTGACACATTCTGTTCAGTTGTAAAAAAATGTAATGCCACGACCACATCACATGACCTATCCTGGACTTAACTTCACTACGACATTTTGCAGTACATTGAGCCAAAAGTTCAGCTTGGAAACAATCAGCCTTGCTGTCAGATTGCTTTTTGATTGCTCTATAGGTCATTTGTACCAATAACTCAGTATGGATTCCAACGTATGATTGACCAAGGCACTTGTAACATCAGCATTTCGGTTGGATTTCTGGACATCAATTTGACCTGTTTTTTATTTAAACCCGGAACATCAGCACTCCTTGGAATTGATCTCATTTTAGTTACAAGGACATTTTTTTCAGTGTTTGGATGTTTGTTGCCTTGGACCTTGGTTACTTGAGCAGTATGGTCATTGACACAGTTACTGTGAACTTATCTTGATGTTTGTGTGTATAGTTTGGGTGTTGGTGTTTGGTATCATTTCTAACATTAAACTGCCTTGGATGACTTGTTTAGATTATTTTTGGAGGGGGAGCTAGGGTGTCGTGGCCGATTGGTTAAGTGCATCGGACTCAAGTTCTGGTGGCTGAGTTATCAGGATGTGGGTTCGAATCCCAGTCATGACACTTGTGTCCTTGAGCAAGACACTTAACTATAATTGCTTCTCTTCACCTAGGGGTAAAATGGGTACCTGTGAGGGCAGAGATGGTTCTTGTGAATGATTTAGCTTAGTGCGCTTTGGCAGCACAGGCTGTATACTCCCCAGGGAGCTGAGATGGTTTCAGGAATGAAGTAAATGGCCCAGTGACCAGGGGTAATAATGTGTGAAGCGCAATGATCAATTTTTGGAATTGCGCTATATAAGAGCCGATATTATTATTATTATTATAATGACCTTATGTTTGACTAAGAAAGGGCACTCTCTCAGTCTCTGGGGAGACAAATAAGGATATAATTGACAGCCCTGGATTAAAATGGAGGCCATGGCCTCTTCTTCTGCTCATGGCCTCTGCTCATGGCCTCTGCTCATGGCCTCTGCCGCCTTGGTGCCCCTTCCGCCTTGGTGCCCCTTTAAAAACATTCCCACTGACTTTTACAAATTCCAATGGAAGTGCCCTTTGCAAAATGAAAATGCCCTTGCCCTCCCAAAGCATGACAGTCCAGGCCTGAGTTGGAAACACAAGAGAATACCAAAAGTACTTCCTACATCTGCTCTAGATTTCTAAAGGTTGCAGGTTCATATCCCACACCAGGTGCCGTAGATTTGTTTTTTCCCACTAGACTTCGGAAGCACAAAGTATAATCATAGGTTGATATTTAGGCAAACTCTTTAAAATAAAAACACATTTCAATTGGAAAAGAAAATGTAAAGTAGTTTTGTGTATATAATAACCTGTCAAAGGAAAGAAAAAATCATTTTATTTCTGTTCTGTTCAAACCCTAGCTGATATTCCTTGGTTCAACAATGTCATAACTTGTTTCTGCAGCAAAAGTTGTATCTCGCACAAAAGTGCTACATGCAACAGCATCGTATCTCGGCTTCCAAGATTTTTTGACATTCTGTTTCATGTAAACTCTACTATTTGCCGTCCTTGTTGCACCGACACAAGGATTTCACACCACAAACCCAATTCCTAGGATGTTAAACTCCATTTTGACCCCAGCATCACCCTATGTTTATGTCAGGCTTGGTGCAATTTTCCTTGGGGGGAAAAAATGAATACTCGGTATGCTAACTCCTTCTTATGCTAACTCCTTCTTTTAAAAGCGTGCAGGGGTTGCTATTTTTCTGAGAAACGGCTATTTCCCGGGGAGTTTACCATCGTTAGCAATTCAAGTGTGAAAAGTTCAACCAAATTTCCCCTGGGAATTCCTTAGGGAAAAGGGGATTTAGCATTGTAGAATATTTATTTTGAAAAAAACAAAACACACTACGCTCTTCATAATGGTTGACAGCTTTCCAGCCATAAGAATAATCCCCCCCCCCTCTTGCCGGCCTGTGTTGTCGGCCATTCCTGTCTCCACATCCAGTCATCACCCATGGCAGTCTGTGGGTGTCCGTTGATGAACTCCCTTGGACATTTGCATCCGGTAATGCCTGCTTCCTTGTGATGACAAGTGATCTCACAGAGCATTTATTTTAATCAGAAGGGGCACTCCCCCCCATCACCCAGAACATTTATCATGGGTTCTCTGCAGGGTTTTGTTTTTGAGAACAAAAATGGGGTAAATAATACACTTGCAGTACTGAATTATGGTATATTATGTACAAAACGGTAGTTAATACAACAAAAAGTAATAAATGACAAAATTCACAACGAAAAATATTACCAAAGAATGACATGGCAAATGACCCGGAAATACACAAATAGACAAACTTCACCCAGTACTTTCACTACACAGTTTTGTTTGCTGTTTTCTTTTTTTTCTTTTTTTGGGGGGGGGGGCGTGAGGTTACAGATGTTTTGAACAACAATCTTAAAAAATCAACTGGTTTTTGTTTCACTGGATCCATAAAAACAGTCAGGACGATATTGTAGTACCGTATTTCTATTCAGGCTTGTTTGTTGGAAGAAGTCAGTTTCTTACTCAACCACATGATTTGCGCTTCAAGGCGTAATGGTAACATCGTTGTCAAATTCTCTAGTACAGTGTAGGACAGACTAATGAGGAGATTATGTTCAAATTCTCAGAAATGTGGTCGTCTAACTCTAAACAAACAGCTGTCACTTTTGGTTAAGGATGAGGAAATCTGTAATGCAATATTTAGGTTGCAGTATGACGTAAGTCGGCCATCTTTACGGGCAATTTGGAACACACAGTCATGCGTTACGCATGAGAACGGCGTGCAACACGCGCACATTTCACAAAACTCATTGCATGATTGATTAGTGAATGACGCGGCTGCGTTAATAATTTGAGCGCTTGACGCGCCTGCAAGCCAAAATGCGATTTGCCTGTAAAGATGGCGTCTACTGGGAACTATCTATAGCGTGGAAAGTTAATACCTGTACCTGTTCCCAACATCAGGCGGCTTCAGAAACGTTGACGTGAACGATCCATTCCTTTATTGCATTTTAGTTAAGACTTTCTGGGGAATGGTTCGGTTTGAATATTGTAAAAGGTACCTCACCACCTCCCTCGGGTGATTTAAAGCCTGTGGCCAACATTGGTAATTGTCAAAGACCAGCATCCACACTCTGTGTGTCCCAAAGTATACATAAAATTGACAAACTTGTGAAAGGATTATGCTCAATCGGTCGTTAAATGTCATTAAAGAGAATAGTGAAAAACTCCATCACTGTCTTTAAGCATTGGATGTTCAGACTCGCGTGATCAAAATTAATTGTTTTACTCATTTCTCACAACCTCTCAAGCTCCAAAAAGTTCAGAAAATTTAGTACTACGAGTGAGAACGGAAAATTTTCAGATAACTGACCCAAAGTGGTTGTTAACCATGTTGATGTAGAAAATCCATGTTTTCTAGAACCCATAAGATGTGTTCTCCATAATTTGCACTGGTTGCCATTATGTGCACGGATAGTGATTTTTACATACATCCAAGGTAACTATGAATGGAATTCCCACTTGGCGTCCGACACAGTGTAAAGTTGGCCTTTATTGGCAATTATATCTTTTTTTTTGAACGCACAATTATACACATTATACGCTCTGCGTAAACACTGAGTGGGGGCATGCGACAGTTTTATGAGATTCCTAGCATGACTGGTCAGCGAACCACTTCACGGTTTAAATTTGGAATGCTGGACGCAGCTCAAAATCAAAATCCAAGTTGCCTGGATATGGTGTTCACTGAGAACTATACATAGCCCCTGTTTACATGTATTTCAAAGTTTAGTTCAGAAGTACATTGTATTTTTATTTTATTTGTTTAAATATTTGTTTAAATATTTGTTTACACTTCTTCGCTGGCAAAACAAAACAAAAGAAAAACAAGGAAATAAAAATAAACCCCCCCAAAAAATAAAAAAATTGAACTAACAAAAGTAACCAAGATTTTTTTGTTTTCAAGTTACAACAAATCGCCAGTGAGTGGCAAGATAGAACAGGTGACCAGCACCTCTACAGAGCCATCCTACCACAGATGAAAAGGAAGGGTTGGGGGAAGAGGGAGGGGAAGAGGCAAACTGGTTGGGGGGGAAAAACCCACAAAAACCTTGATACCAGCAGCTAGCACAACGGCAGTTAGAAAACCAACTAGACATCTGCGTTCTACCCATAAATAATTTTGGACACCCACTTCTGTTATTCAAGCCAAGTCCTGTGGTTCCCACTTTTCACAAAGTTTTCAAATGGACTGAAGCATCAGACCAACTCAAAACCTGGGTCAAAACATAGATTCAATTGTAGAATTGTTTAGTATGGTTTTACTATTATTTACTGTTATTCTGTTTCATAACTTTCTAAATTGTGTTGGTTTTGTTCTTGTATCTGTTGTTTGTATTGATATTGTTGGTGTATTTTTTGTTGTTTTGTTTGTTTTCTGGGGGAGTAGCTTTTGGTGGAGGTTTTAAGCATCGTGGACCACAGCCACAGTCTGTGCCCTTACATAGGCATTAGTAACAAAAACATACGTATTGTTTACTTGCGTAATGCTTTCTACATGTTCTACCATTCCTAAACTATCTTCCTGACAGGCCGTCTTTATATACAAACATCTTAAAGATGTTTCTCATCTTCCACCACCGGCCCGCCCCGTCTTGGGAACAAAGATCAAACTTGTGTACAAATTTCCAGACAATTTGACATTCTGGTCCAATGTGCAGACTCCTGCCTGTCAATCTTCCATGTGTGAAACGTCCTTCTTATGACTTCTCCTTTCCTTATAAATATTTGCATCTTGGGCACCCGGTAGTTAGTAATAAATATTTCAGTGTCATTTGAAGATTCAGGCTGACTATTGCGTTCATTTATGATATGATTTGGCACTGACAGTTCATACATTTGATTGTATTCAATTTGTCCTCCTTAAGTGTAGGTTCAGGGAGTAGAAATTGCAGAATTTTATCTGAACTTTGAATGTTCATGCTCTTTTAGAATCTACATAGTAGTTCAGGCATGTGATTCATCAGGAATTTTAACTGATCTCACTGCACCTTCAGATTTTCTTGAAAGAGGCAAAGACTTGGCCCCTGTTATGACCAGACCTTCTGATACCTATCTGAAATGATGTAGAGAGTCTGTAAAACTCTAACATGTAACATTCTGTACATTCAGGGAGCTTCATTTCCACACCAAGAGGAAATTGTTTTCCCAATTTTCAAGATTGTTCATCTTCATACAACTTTATCCCTGTCGTACTTCCGTAGCCGTGAGAACACTGCTCCCAAAAGTTCCTTGTAATCTATCAATCCAGAAAGTAGGCATGCCACCATTTCAAATTGTCAACATACCTCCTAGGACACAAAATTGACACTGGACCCCAGGGCCAAGGCCAGTGATGTTAGTGTCAGGCTTGGAATCTCACAACTGGACAAGTCCGGCCGGCCCAGCAGTCTTGTGGTTTTTCAATTCACTTTGTAACATCTTTAATAGTTAAAGAAGATGATGTTCATTTGTTGACTTTTGAGTCTCACAGATAAATAATCTTTCAATTCTGTTGAGGAGAGACGTTGACTTACCCATCAAAACAGCTGATATGCTAAACTGTGTTCTTGGTTTGATTTTGGTCTTTTCCTGTCTTTTCTCATTTTGTGGAGAAAAAAAATATGGTCCGGTAAACATTCTGAGCTACAAGCCCTACAGTCTTCAAGCTCTGCCTCCTAAAATTTTGGTTCTAACTTCAGACCTTTTTGTCAGAAATGAATCCCACCTCTGGTGTGTTGAAAAATTTAATCAGATAATTCAAAATTAACCTCAATATAGACTAAGCATTTTTCTAAATTAATGTTTATTCGTAATCAGTAAATAATTTCACAAGTCCAGTTTAACAAGTCCAGTTTAACAAGTCCAGTTTAACAAGTCCAGTTTAACAAGTCCAGTTTAACAAGTCCAGTTTAACAAGTCCAGTTTAACAAGTCCAGTTTAACAAGTCCAGTTTAACAAGTCCAGTTTAACAAGTCCAGTTTAACAAGTCCAGTTTCACAAGTCCAGTTTCACAAGTCCAGTTTCACAAGTCCAGTTTCACAAGTCCAGTTTCACAAGTCCAGTTTCACAAGTCCAGTTTCACAAGTCCAGTTTCACAAGTCCAGTTTCACAAGTCCAGTTTCACAAGTCCAGTTTCACAAGTCCAGTTTCACAAGTCCAGTTTCACAAGTCCAGTTTCACAAGTCCAGTTTCACAAGTCCAGTTTCACAAGTCCAGTTTCACAAGTCCAGTTTCACAAGTCCAGTTTCACAAGTCCAGTTTCACAAGTCCAGTTTCACAAGTCCAGTTTCACAAGTCCAGTTTCACAAGTCCAGTTTCACAAGTCCAGTTTCAATATTAAATCTTGTGGGGTTTTAAATAAAGGGATTTTATTATTCATGATGACTTTGTTCGTGATGATCACACAGGGACAGATAATTTACTTTAATATCATGAAATTGGTCGAAAATGGACTTAAATTAAAGGGATCTTTTTGTATTTTTTCAGAATATTTGGGCGCTACCTTATTAATTTTGTTTGCGTAATCACATGGGCAGGGTAATCACTTCCTTATAAATAATAATATCGGAGTAGACGGGAAATAAGGGTGAAAAGGTTTTGAATGGTTGATTCGGGATATGGGTCTTTCAATAAGGGAATTAAAGACAAGTTGGTGGCTGGTGTTTTTCCCTCACTTTTATTGTATACCGGTAATAATAATTGGATATTTTCACTTTCATAATAATAAGGTAGAATTTAACTTTGTTAATTTGTATAATTGTTATTGGAATTTTTCAGTATCACAATAATAAACGTACTATCAACATAAACAGGAATGTGGCGCCGCAAAGGGGGTGCTACCTGCTTACAAAAATAATGCTATCCTAATAGATCATTTCAATTACGTTCAATAGTGTCAACTTCAATACATTTCGACTTTAATTACAACGCAACTCGCACTGTGGCAACTACAATGACTGACTGATGTGCCGCCCGCCTGTCACTGCACATCCGCCACAAAGAGGACCGCATGATGATTGGCCGTTGATAGTTCCATTCATAAGATCTTGGCTAGACTTCCGACGGATCGAGTAGATAGCGCCTGCACATTGTACAACACACAGCCTGAACATCTGACGCCACACTTCGAGGCCCAGTCTAAGTCTAATCAAACGTGAACAGCTTTTGTCAACAGAGGGCGATGCGATGCAGGGCAAAGTTCAACTATTTCTCGGTGTGCGTTGTCGACCGATCGTTGATTCACGAAGATTTTGTTGCCAACGAAGTTCAAAACATGGTCAACACAACCGATCATCAAATCACGAATTCTTGAAAATGGTTGTTGATGGAAAAAGTATAATTCAGGACTGATAGTATGAGATAAAAAATCACCCAAAACGCAGTTTTGCGAACTTCACTTCCGTGTTTTGAGGTTAGTTTTTTTAACATTTTGGCCGCGGTTTATACGCCCGCGCGGTTTATACGCTGACACCTAAATATTTTTTCCATATTTTGGAGCATTGCGGTTTATACGCCGGGCGGTTTATAATCCGAAAATTACGGTACTTGTAACGTATTTTTTCATTCAGTAATGGCTCAAGACTGTCTTTGAACTCGTAAGCAAATTCCGCGAGACGGGGAGGGAGTAAATTATGCACTGTTTATGGACTGAACCAAACTGAGAGTAATAAATTCTGGTCATTAGTATTCTCCACCCCATTCTCTCTCGTTGTCCCTCGAAGGATCTGCTGTAAAATTTGGAAATAGAAACATGTATGTTGTTTTAAGCATAGTCCGAGGCGGCGGGGAGGTGGAGGGAAGGGGGGGGGGTTGGAATTGCAGGAGGTGGAGAATACAAAGTCTTGGAAATATTTAGCATCGGGGGTCGGGAATTAACTTCTTATCGGTGGGGTCCATCGTCGTCTGCATTTTCCTTGAGGGACTCGTTTACATAGTATGTCTCCAAGGAGGACAGCGGCAATCTCATGCCTAAGGTATCTCAATTGAGCAGTGGCTTTCTCTTCTCCTAGACGACTTGAAGAGGTCCACTTCCAAAGGTCGGCGTATTTGTTAGACTGCTCCCGTTGTCGTGTCTCACCTGCCAGAATTTTTGTTTACTGGATGTGTGTGCGAATCTGAAGAGGTGGGGGGGGGGGGGGGGTCTGACACTGTCTTCCCGTTTGTTATTAAGAGTGGGGATTTTTATTTTTATGGTGGATCTAAAGGGGAAGTGTGTTGCTGAAACTTACACCAAGTGCTTTTCCGATAATTGTGCTCTAAACACTTTAGAGCCACTGCTAAAAGAAATTTAACATGTTTTGAGTTGAATAACAACAACAAGGTGGCTGCACCAGAGTTTAAGCCAGAATTTCACACTCAAAAAATAGCTTTATTTTGAAAAAAAAGTAAAAAGGTTTATTCCTCATTACTCCTTTCATTCTTTAGAGAAGTGTTAATTAAAACTTAATGGTAGGGTCATACTTGGTAATCACCTTGAAAAAAAAAAGGTGTAATTTCTCTCGGTAAGCCTCCTTTTTTTTTAAGGACAGTAATGGCAGTAACTATCCCGCAAATTTTTTCTCTGAAATGCCCCTGTTGATAAGAAATCAATAAAAGTATACAGCTATTTAGCAGAAAACACTGCTCAACAAATTTCTTTGCTAAGCAAAAAATTTACCCAGACACAGGACAGATGGCTAGATCCTGGTGGAACGATTTCATGATGGACATGTAATTTCAGAAAAGAGATAACGATGCCTTGGGCAGACGGCGCTGATGTATTGAAAGTCAACGTTCAGATTTTGATAGGATGTGTACACCAAAACCTTGCCCCCAAAACCTCGCCCCCAAAACCTCACCCCCCCCCCCCCTCTTTTTTGCTCAATGCCGATGACGTACGGTATGGGCTTTTTTCGACCTCACCTTTGCAAGGTGCTTTTTTTTTTATACTGAAAGTTTAGTGTTTTATTCTTGTTTGGATGTCTTTTGATCTCTCTCTTCTTTTTATTTCATTAACCGGTTGAGAAAGTTCAGACTTTTTATCTAAACTCCTTTATGATAATAATAATAATAATAATAATAATAATTAAAGATTTGTATAGCGCACATATCTGCCTATAATGGCACCCAAGGCGCACAAAGATACACTAGAAACAGTAATTAAATGAAATAATGACAAGTATGGACATGACAGTTAATCGTTGGATTCCATCATGAGGTAGGTCTTCAGATTCTTGTGGAACAGTTCAATTGTTTTGCTAGATTTGATGTATGAAGGGAGTGCATTCCATTCAGGTAAGGCTTGCGGGTAGCACCATGTGTAAATCTCTTTTGAGTAGTGTTGGTTCTGAAAAGAACCGGTTGTTTGAGAACTCAACATTTTGATCAGTATGCTCTGATCCAACAGAACCAACACTACTACTCAAGGGAGATACACATGGTGCTACAGCAAACCTTACCCGATTATACTCCCACCATAAAAAGTTTCAAATCCTTCTTAAGAAAATATTGTTCCTTGATCTACATGTACTCCTCTAGCACTGAGAATACTTTTCCTAGAGGCTCCTTGAAATCTAAAACTCCAGGGGTTACCAAAAAGCTAAAATGCCATCATTACAACATTCCTCCTTCAATTTGGATCTAAGTTTCTTGTCAATTTGTCAGCAATGACCTCTCGTACCTGAATTTAGCTTGGTTTATTTTTGTCACTATTTTAAAACAGACATCTGCAATACCTGGGCGTTTGGGTTGGTGTAGCGGTTTCTTTCCTCGCCTTCCGATTCTAAGATCCCGGTTCGAATCCCTCCGGAGGCACTACGTGATTTGAATTTTCCTTGGAATCAGTCTCTGGGGTTTTCCTCCCACATCTAAAGCTGAAACATCCTTCCTTGTCTTCTCTCCATGGGGTTCTTGGCTATTACAGTGATTAAGTTCCCTTTTCTAAGAATCCTTGGCGTCACAACCAGCATTAATTAAATTAAATGAAGAATAACGTGTAAGAAATTAGGACATCCTGGTTAAGAATTTCCACCAAATTATAATCTGATCCTGACTGCCAACATCAATTTTCTGCTTGAGTCTGATCATCAAGTTACCATGATAATGTCAGCAAACAAATAACACAACAGGAGCAATCAGGCTTATTTATGAATTTGTTTATCATGTATTTTTCCAAGCTCTTGGCACATGTAGGTCGAACAAACAGTGTTTCCAAGGTTAATCCATTGTGAGGTTGTGTTCTTTTGACTACAGACACAAAAACGGACAAATGATTTCCGGTTGAACGAATTCTAACTACATGTATCAATGGACTAGAAGGATGGCATGGTTTTATTTGTGTGCCAGAGACTTTGAATGACCAAGGGAATTTAGTGTGATTAAATTTACGACTTTGGTTCTGTGACATTTTTTGCTTGATCACTTTCAAGCTGTCTTCATCTGCAAGGACTCTGTTTCATCTCTTGCGGCCCAGGGACTGTCTGACATTATCATTACAAAAAGAGGCAGGGAGCTTATACCACTGTGGGTAAAAAAAGTATTTCTGCTGTCTGTAAAATGCTTAGACTCTACTGTTATGAGAGCAGTGATTATGTTGTTTGATTAAAAAGCCGCATACTGTACATTTATCAAATGAAAGCTTTTTACTTCGTTTTCAGCGAAAGGGTCGTGGTGTTTGGGATTTGGTTTTTCCCCCATTTTTGTTGTTGATAGAGAGGGGGGGGGATTTTTTTGTGATGCGGGGGGGGGGGGGGGGGGGGGATTAGCAGTTGATGCTTCACAGATCTCGTGATCAATTTCAGATGGGATTTAAAGTTGTTGTATCCGTGAGAGTGTCAACCTGTATAATGAATATGTTTCTCTTGGGTTCCTTTCGGCGCCATGATTGTGCTATCTGTAATGTGCGCAAAGCAAAAGGGTAACATGACCTGCCGGGAGTCAATACAGTGACACACTATCTTCTCAGGTACATGAGCCTGCTTTTTGGATGAAATTTCCCGCTGTTTTTTTTCTTCGGGTACTTGCGTGTTTCATTGAATTAGTACGGTGCAAGGTTGAAATGACTGCCTAGTCCGAAGAGCCATGGTACATGTATGTACCATCCCTAAAAAGATGTAACATTTTTGGAGATTTAAATTTGTACATCATATATTTTGATTGACTTGGAAGTATTAACCTTATTGGAGATATGGTGGACACATTAAGAGTGCACTGTTTGGTTTACATAAGTTTACACTTAAAAATGTACCCAAACCTAACAGTGTACAGTATTGTGTCCACTTCCTCCATGGTCCACCCATACATGTATCTCAAAGTGGCTTATCGAGTGAAGCTAAAAACTGGTCTGGGTCACTGTCAATTCAGACGAGATATCAGTGTGTAGTAAAAGCTATTTTGAATACAGAATGTCTGCTCCTTTAATACTTGTTAATTCAACATGAGGCGGTTGCCATGTACACTACCATCATGGATGGATTCAAAGTCCATTTGTTAGGTTGATAGTCGTGACTTCCTTCTAATGCCTCTGATCTTCAACTCATTTTTGTTTTGTTTGTTTTTTAGGGATTTTTTTGTTCTTTCTTCGTGAAACGGTTTCGTGGGCTGTCACATTAATTTGACTTAGCAGTACTTTTTTGCAGCGTCAGGTTGGTTACCGGTTGAACTGTACTATGAATTGTATTAAGCCCGGTTGTCTGCTTTGTCTCGCTTGTTGAGATGTTGCTTTTCATGTCATGGAGAAATTTCGTTGCTGTTTTTTGCAACAGTGATGGGAGCTCATGGTTTACTTCACTCAGTTGACCCTATTAGTATTGATGTATGTATGGACTGATCTTATTCATTATGCAAAAATTGAATCATGTTTGAACAGGCACCCCTCGATTATAAACAGCAGGACCTAATAAGAAGCCTATTCCGTTGGACTGAATGATGCTAATTAACGCCTGTTTGTTTCTTAATATGGCAAGGTGTTCATCTTGTAGGGAGACTGTTTTGTTTCGAGATAGAGTAACTCGGGATTACATACAGGTACATGTACTAGTTCATCATCTTCATCAGCATCATTAGTGCCGGCAACCTCCTACCCATCACCGCGTTTAAACCCCCCCCCCCCCCCCCCCCCCCCCCCCCGGAGAATGAGGTATTGTAATTACAGTATTCGCATTGGAGAGGAGACCCCGATGATGATGTACATGTACACTCCACAGTCAAATTATTAACACACACACGCACACATCACAGCGAGAGAGCTGTACCACCACACTGACTACCACCGCATGCCTTCTTGTGTATTACCTACAGTGGATGACAACCGTAACATTGCTTAATGTTGTATCGATTCCTCTCACTCAGGGGATGAAAGTGTGTCATGCCAGGCGTCTTCAACTCGGCATAAATTACTTTTTTTCTTTTTTTTTCTTCTTCGTCTTTTTTTGGTGGTGCTTTATCTGTTCCATTTTGTTAAAGCTGTGTACTATTTTTGGATGAGGTAAGAGATGAATTAATACAGACTGCGTTGTGAGGACTCTATGATGCGGTTACCGTGGTATCCATGTGTGATTGTAGCGCATTGATGACCCCCCTGGAGTGGAAACATTCTACCATAGTTGATAATATCATCCATGTTGTGATGATGTAGGTTGCTTGAAGAAACAAACGGTAAAGTTGCCGAGTTGATGACTCAATTTTTAAAGGATCCATGATTTTTTACGCCGAGTCTGCAAAGATGTTTCGCAACGATCGTGGGTCGTATGAAGTATTTAAGATCCAGAGGAAGGAGCTGGGTGGTGGGAGCCAAAATGTCAAGATGGGAGGACAAAGGTAAATAAACCATGACATTATTTAAACGACGTCGGGATTTTGTTCTGTAGTGATTGCACATTGAATTTTTGCATTTACAGTGTTGGAATGATGTGGCAATTAACTCTGTAGAGAGATAGATCCAGTTCACAGAAATGTTGAATTCATTGCCAAAGAAACAGAAACGGGGGGGAAAAAAAGGGGGGGGGGGGAAAAAACTGGGCCAATTTCATAAAATATTTAAGCAGACATTTTCTCCTGATGATGCTGGACCTTATACAGATTATTTTATAACCATTGCTTACTGTAAGCAAAGTGAATAGTACGCTAACTTACCGGCGGTTCTTGTAAGCAGATTCGGGCGCAACGATGCAAATAAATTTTGAAAGCACAATCGCGCTGTCAAATATTCTTAATCATTTGTGAGTTACTTTTTTTGCTTCTGTGCAGTAAGCACAAAAATTAGCAAACAGATAAATGGTTTATTTGGCCAAGGTGTACATGTACGGTATATGTGACACCTCATGTCAAAATCAGACACTTAAAAGTGATGACAGCATAAAATATCAGCCTCGTTGATATCAATATGATGTGAAGTATAAATCATTCTATGTGTTGTGAATACATTATATGCCTTGTTATGTGGTATTTGAATGCACTTATTTAATGAGCAAATAAACCTAGTTCTGAGTTTTGACAGGAAAATGCCTGGATATGGCATGGAGCATCACATATTTAATTAAGAAAACAAACACAATTGAATTATCTGTTGCAAACTGCTGACCTGTGGTACGCACATATTGTTCGTGGTCTGACTTTACGACCCTATAGCGGGAGTCTTTCTGAGGAAGACTTCCCTAGGGTCATAAATGTCTTGACCAATAATAATTCCAGCTCCAAATCATTAATAATTTGTGTACATATTCAATTAGTCAATGTCTTGACTGATTATATTGTAAGCCATCTTTAACATTGGTGACTGCTGTATGTTTTGACAACCTTATTTCCGAAAACCCTATGTTCCGATAACCCCCTCGTGATCCACACCCAGGGTTAGGGTTAAGATTAGGATTAAGATTAGGATTAGCCTTAGGATAAGGATTACGAAAAATACATTATGGGTGTCAGAACATGCGGGTTGCAGAACATAGGGGTGTAGAACATAACCTTAACAGTAGACAACAAAACTCAGATGCAGACTTACTGCCAAATGTGGGTATTTACATACATGTGGTACTAACCCCCCCCCCCCCCCCCCAAGACTGTCTCAGGACCAGACTGCAGCAAATGATGTCATTAAGCTTGACTGCCCTGGGGGGGGGGGGGGGGGGGAGAAACCTCATCAGTGGTTCTGTGTCCGAGTTTTACATTCTCTTGTAGGTTTATTTTGATGCTCATTTTAATCTTCAGAGTTTACAATCTTGTTTTGTCATTATTGCAGCCAATGACACCATTAAGTTTTAAATGCTTCTGGGGGGAAAACTCTTCATCAGCAATTTTGTGTTTGTGACATTCATCATCATCATCATCATCATCTTCCTTAACTGTGCAGAAACCTCCTCCGGAGTTTTTTTTTTTTTTTTTTTACCCCTTCGTAAGATTAACTGTTTCCAATATTGTTTTAATAATATGGCAGCAAATGATGTCATTTGGATAAAGGGGAAGGAGGGAAACCTCATCATGCATTTTGTGTTTTAATTTTTCACAATTTTTATTTTTATGTTAACCCCTCGCAAGATTGAGTGTTTCAGTATTGCTTGATTATATTCAGCCTTAATGCTTTGGTAAGAAAAACCCAAAATTGAAAACCTTATTGCAGCCATTTTGTTTAATTTGCTCACATTCTGATGTTTTGTATTCTTTATAAGCGATTATCCATGAGAAGTTTTAGTGGTATTTAAAAAATAATAAACTAGGCAGGTGCACTATACGCAGACGCACAAGCGCGTATGCGTCAGGCCACTATCAGCCACATAGAAAAAGGCGCGATGTTCCAACATTTTGCCAACCAAAATGTTAGTGCGCACGCACGATGTGCAATTTACATGTTTCATGGGAAGAGTCAGTTAGGCTTTACTGTGTGTTGTTATATGAAAAATAAATATTCATGAGTGCAATGGTGAGAATGTTTTCATGAGTTGAAAGATGGAATGTTCCATTCAACGAACTAGCTGTGAAAGGCATGTAGTCTGTTGCACGATGATAATCATCGAATGCTGAAGAGCGCAGGAGTCTTCACTCAGTTTATAGACAATGATGCTTCGGCAAAAAAAAGAAGCTTGGTAAATAAATGGTAAATAAATGATGGCGCTGTCCAATTCAGTGACTCTTTATGACTGTTGACTTGAAAACCATAGGTTTGCAAAAATAAATGTTTACAAGTTTTATGGGTGGGGTCTGTATCAGTTCATTATGTTTGCCCTTTTTGTCATTGTGACTGGAGAATGTAGTGGGCGAATATATTTGGGGTGACCAAAGGAGCCATTTTGACGGTTGCACGTCAAGTTTTCAGCCGCGCGACTAACTGGCCTATGCATGCAAGCGGGCTCTAGCGTGCACAGTGTAAACCGGATTGAACGGAAATGCACGCTGCATACCTAACTGCACATTTAATGATGTAGACCATGGAATGGTGTGAATATATAATGAGTGCCACCACATGACCTCCAATCCTCCAATCAAATGACAAGGATCTACTCAGGTGTTGTATAGTGTTCTACTTGACCCTCTTGTTTATGATTTAGTCTCCTCATCATAAAAGAAAGGCACTCATGATTAAAGCAATTTACTACACACCTCGAAAATTAACTTGGTCAACCTGCGTGCATGTGAACTCTTGAAATTACACACATGAATGAGCATGATCTTAATTGCTGTCATCATTTATAAAATGAGAGTAAAAAAGGGTCGGGGCAGCGGTTAATGCTGAAGCAGGTAGAGTTTGTATTTTCACTTTTGAAAAGCAACATTCACACAAATCACAACCAAGTTGTAAAAAACAAAACTAACATTTACTAATATCTCAAAAAATAATTATAATATTATTATTTATTTAATTAAAAAACACTTTCCATGTCATAGAGACATCACAGAACGAATCAAAACACACAAGGTATTAAATCTATCAGGCATGATATTCTTCCTACTTATGAAATAACATTAAATAACAAACCTGTGAAAATTTAAGCTTAATCGGTCATCCGAGTCACAAGAAAATAGTTTTTTAAAATTTTATTATATGTTTTCATTGTTTTCAAACATCAGATTTTGGACTTACAAGATCAAAGCTAATTGTTTTACTAATTTCTTGAAAATTTAAGCTTAATCGGTCATCCGAGTCACAAGAAAATAGTATTTTTAAAATGTTATTATATGTTTTCATTGTTTTCAAACATCAGATTTTGGACTTACAAGATCAAAGCTAATTGTTTTACTCATTTCTCGAAAACTGTAATTAGCATTCCAATTAAAAAATATCAGGGAAGTTTTCCGACATGACCATCTTTATACCATGTAAAGTTGTGCGCAAATCTGTGAACTCATTATATTTTCAATCTTACCAATGATTGCCCTTTAAAAGGACTTCCAACTTGGCAGTTGTCACAAAATCAGAACTTGCCCCTTTAAAAACTGGACTATTAATTTAACCCAAGGATTGTCAACATGATGGATTTGTAAGATGCTTTGGCCAATGGCCGACACAATTTCCGCATTCCGCATTTGAGGGATCACAAGGGGAGAATTCTGTATGCACTTTTTACACCTGACGTAATCGATCTAGATTCATCTGATTAACCTACCTGTCAATCATCAACGAGGCTTCGAGCATCAAGATGAATTTTTTTCGGGGGGGGGGGGGGGGGGGGTGGGATCAAGGCCAAGGGTTCAAGACAAAAGTAACATATGAGTAATTAAAAGGAGGAAAACAATTGATTAGGTTAAAATCTGGAAGCTGACTGATTGCAAAGTTCATACTAGCAACAATCATCCAGATGTCCATTTGAAATACTGGAGGGGGTAAAGTCAAGGAAAAATAGCATTGCTTTATTTGCTGGAACCGACAGCTGTTTGTTTGTTTGTTTTTTACACAAGGAACTGGACTACCTATTGATGAAACATTTATTATCAAGTAATAATGCACAAGGGAAACTGACTGGGCAATTTGTAAACAATTTGGGGTTGAACAAAGAAATTTTCTGGGACTTGAACTTGCGACCTCCGGATTAACATGTCGGTGCTCCACCAACTGAGCTATATATTTAGCCCTTACGTTGGCAGTTTCCCTATTTTTGTCAATATCTTTGTACGGAAAATAGAAAGAAAATAGCTAATAATCAAATCTCAAATAAGTTGATTTTTATTTATTTTTTGGCTCATGGCAAAAAAGAACAACTTGCATCTTTAAGGAAGTGTTATTACAAAACACTTGAGTCTGAAAAACAGTTCACTTCCAAAACTTTGGTGTTTAAATGGACATCACGGGTTTTGTCACATACAGACCCCCAAAAAGAATCTAAAATTAACCCATAGGGTGTTAAAATAACACAAATTTCTGCAAAAACAAAATTACATTGGTGTTATTCTAACACCCTAAGATGTTGATTTTGATTCCCTCTTCGGTATCTATATGTGACAGCACCCATGGTGTTGATTTTAACAACCCAGTTTTTGCAGTGTATACATAGAGAAATGTTGTCTCATTCGACAAACATTTGTCTGTAAACAGACGTAAATGTTCTTCAGAATTGTTCCTGGTTTTGATTGTTAGTTTCAGTTTCTCTCATCTATGTTTTTGATCGAGTGTTTTCAACTTGTTTAGGATATGTGGGACCGTTTTTAAGGGAGCTTAAAACATAAGTGTTATATCAATTGTAGTATCAGCTGCAAGTCAGGAATTACTGCTCGAAATATTTGCCTCATTTCATTCAGAAAATGAAAATTTGATTTTGTGGATTATTAGAGAGGTTTCGCAAGTCTGTGGTTACATAAATGCAGACAGTCCCTTTTCTAAAGAACTTCCTTGTGGGATCCATTGTTCCTATTGAGATTGCCTTGCGGGGTCCATTGTTCCTAATATCCTTTAGTAATTTATGAGGATCATTCCTCACTCCTACAAAATCCAATACCGTATATGATAACTAAACATCCAAACTGTTGGACTCTGATTATGGTGGCATGCCTGATCCCATGTAAAGCATAATCAGTTTACTAGTGCAGTCCTCAGTCCAACACCATTCAGTAACTCAGCACCCAAACTGTTGGACTCTGATTATGGTGGTAAGCCTGATCCTACGTAAAGCATAATCAGTTTACTAGTGCACTGAGTCCTCAGTCCAACTCCAGTAACTCAGCACCCAAACTGTTGGATGGTTTGGGTTAATGCCTGTTAAATTTTATTCTGTAGTTTGGTTTGAGGATCTAACTTTAATCAGAGCCAAGCTTGTTGGGCCTTGCTCTATGCTTATTGAGTGACGCCCAAATTGGACCAAATAATGCTAGTGCGGCAATATTTACCTGATAGACAAGTGGGAATGCTTAAAGGGTGTGTGTCATACCTTAGCCGTCATTCCATGTAAAAAGTTTTATACAAATAATAACCCAACCGCTAATGTACCTGTTGCGACCCCTCCGTTTAATTTCACTGATGCCCTACCAATAGTGATCTTGAAGTGTAGTATTTAGTCTTGAAGCTGGTCTCTGAAAAGGCATTTGATAAAATAGGTTGTAGGGGCCCCCCCCCCCCCATTCTTTCAAAAAATCTTTAATGACATTTAATTAAAACACATCCTATAAACCTGAAACCATGAATTCTTCTTCATTAAACACAGCGAACATCCTGTATTCATGTTTCAGGAACATCATGCACTGTCACGATATACATACTTAATGACTCCAATTAAAGGGTGGCAATAACATTCAAAAACGTCTCTTAAGCCCTTTTCACCGGCCATGATATTCTTTCTACTTCAATCTGATTTCCGATTTCATTTTTATTGCCCCAGAAAATCAGCAACATTGTTCAAACCTATCAAACCTGCGCCATAGGTAGGCCAGTTCTTGTACCAATAACAATTTTCCAACTTTTTCCAACTTTTTCCAACTGGGCCAAATATGCCTGTTTCCCAGTCACCATTCCCAGGAAATTTGGTTGACCTTGTCACACTTGAATTGCTAACCCTGGCAATCTCCTGGGAAATAGTTACCCCTTATCGGTAGTATACCCCTTCTCGGGAGTATACCCCTTCTCGGGAGTATACCCCTTCTCGGGAGTATACCCCTTCTCGGGAGTATACCCCTTCTCGGGAGTATACCCCTTCTCGGGAGTATACCCCTTCTCGGGAGTATACCCCTTCTCGGGAGTATACCCCTTCTCGGGAGTATACCCCTTCTCGGTAGTATACCCCTTCTCGGTAGTATACCCCTTCTCGGGAGTATACCCCTTCTCGGGAGTATACCCCTTCTCGGGAGTATACCCCTTCTCGGGAGTATACCCCTTCTCGGGAGTATACCCCTTCTCGGGAGTATACCCCTTCTCGGGAGTATACCCCTTCTCGGTAGTATACCCCTTCTCGGTAGTATACCCCTTCTCGGAAGTATACCCCTTCTCGGTAGTATACCCCTTCTCGGTAGTATACCCCTTCTCGGTAGTATACCCCTTCTCGGTAGTATACCCCTTCTCGGTAGTATACCCCTTCTCGGTAGTATACCCCTTCTCGGGAGTATACCCCTTCTCGGGAGTATACCCCTTCTCGGGAGTATACCCCTTCTCGGGAGTATACCCCTTCTCGGGAGTATACCCCTTCTCGGGAGTATACCCCTTCTCGGGAGTATACCCCTTCTCGGGAGTATACCCCTTCTCGGGAGTATACCCCTTCTCGGGAGTATACCCCTTCTCGGGAGTATACCCCTTCTCGGGAGTATACCCCTTCTCGGGAGTATACCCCTTCTCGGGAGTATACCCCTTCTCGGGAGTATACCCCTTCTCGGGAGTATACCCCTTCTCGGGAGTATACCCCTTCTCGGGAGTATACCCCTTCTCGGGAGTATACCCCTTCTCGGGAGTATACCCCTTCTCGGGAGTATACCCCTTCTCGGGAGTATACCCCTTCTCGGGAGTATACCCCTTCTCGGGAGTATACCCCTTCTCGGGAGTATACCCCTTCTCGGGAGTATACCCCTTCTCGGGAGTATACCCCTTCTCGGGAGTATACCCCTTCTCGGGAGTATACCCCTTCTCGGGAGTATACCCCTTCTCGGGAGTATACCCCTTCTCGGGAGTATACCCCTTCTCGGTAGTATACCCCTTCTCGGGAGTATACCCCTTCTCGGGAGTATACCCCTTCTCGGGAGTATACCCCTTCTCGGGAGTATACCCCTTCTCGGGAGTATACCCCTTCTCGGGAGTATACCCCTTCTCGGAAGTATACCCCTTCTCGGGAGTATACCCCTTCTCGGTAGTAGGGTTAAGCGAGATAACCCGAGGGCTATTAGCATACGAGTGTTCATTTATCCCAGGAAATTTGTGCGAGTGTGAAAGGAACATGGGGTGCAGTGGGGTTGCAGGGGTAGAAATAGACATCCGACATACCGGGGCCAAATTTAGCCCCTGGGTGAGCAAAAAAAGGACCGGCCCAGGGGCTGTCCTCCTGGGACTAGGGGCTTTTCCTGAACTAATTTTATAATTCAATATTGCACTGCCCGGCCCCCACAAAAATCACGAAAACTACCAGCATGTACGAATCAACCAACGTTTTGGGTCGCCTGCAAGTTTTTTTACATGCACACAATTTTCGAAGTGTAAAAAAACAAAAAAACAAAAAAAAAACAGCACGGAAGTGAAGTTTGTAAAATTGCGTTTTTGGACGATCTTTTTCCCTAATTTCTGCCCTTAATAATACTGTTTTCATCAACAGCAATTTTCATGGATTCGTAATATGAGGATCGGTTTTATAGAACTTTTTTTGCACTGAAATCTTCGTGATTTAAGATCGGTCGACAACGCACATTGGGAAAATTGTGTGGCGACAGCAATGTGTTTATGGGTACGAGGTTAAAATTTTGCACTAAATATAACAGGAATGAGGTTAAAATTAGACTCCACCGCGCGTCTTCCGCCCCTGGAAATTCGAGTTGTGTGTTTCCCTTCTCGCCTTCCTATTATTGTATGGAACATGGAGGAGAGAGCCAGACTAATAATAATGCATGCGTGTTTTACTGGAAATAAACGATCGCAATCGCGATCGTTATCAAGACTTGTCAAACAATTTTTCTTGTCAAACTGTGTGGGTGTAAAGTTATTTTTATAACTTCATGTAAGAATGGGACCAAGGTTTTTTTTAAGCGCCGGAAGCGTTGTAGAAATAGAGGGTCAAGGGGCTTTTTATTGGGGACCAAGCGCTAATAGCGCCGAGGCGCCGGGTTATTTCGAAGCCTGGGGTTGAAACTCCCCAGCAATTTCCGGGTGTTCCTGGTGTTTTTTCCTTGGATTTGTCTCAGTCATGTGATTAGGGATTTGTTTGTTTCCATACTGAGTTGTACTTCTTTAGTGATCCTATTTTAAAGTTTCTTCCCTTCTTTTTTGTTACCATTTCTGTGATTTGTCATGATTTTTCTCTCTCGATTTCTGGAAATTTATATGTTATCCTTTACCTTCAATATTTCTTGGAAAGATGTTAACTGACCACAGAGGGATGAATAGGCCCTTTTCAGAACCTCAGTTTGGGTTTGGGCTTAAGCTCCCTCAGTTATTTAGAAAACGTGCACTTTCTTTACAGGGCTTCAGAGCCCAAGTCCAAGCTGAGGTTTTGTGTATTTTTTTGCAAAACCTCCAGTCTGCTATTTGCCGTAGTTTTATTTGTAGAGAGTCTGAAAATCCCATTAAAGGGTGTGTACATCATTGGTAAGATTGAAAACATAAATGTTCAGAGGTTTGCACATAACTTACATTAATATAAAGATGGTCATGGTGGAAAACTTCCCTTGAAATAGTTTTGCTTGAAATGCCATAGTTTTGGGGAAATGAGTAAAACAAACGTCTTCATCCTGCAGGATAAGATCCGATGTTTGAAAAAAAGTTAAAACATATGTGGTTTTTCACTGTTTTCTCATGACTATGAAGACCGATTGAGCTTAAACTTTAACAGGTTTGTTATTTCATGTATATGTTAGGTCACATTAAGTGTGGATACAGGTCTTACCAATGTTGTACACACCTTTATAGATGAGATTAGATTAGATAAGATTAGATTAGATAAGATTGGATAAGATTAAAACTCTTCCAGGGGAAATTAAAATAGCTCTGACAATAAACTGTTTACACATATGCAAAGATCAGTATCAAAGGATTTACAAATTTTATAAATTGCAAAATAAGTGTCTCATTTGACAATACTTGATTTGCTCATGTTCAGCAAGTGCATTTCCAGAAAAAAGAAGCAGCAATAATTATAGCTTATTTTTTTCTAGAAAAAAGGTCTGTGGCCTTGGGTAAATAAATTAAAAATGAAAGATGAATGTTTACAGATGGATTTTTGATGGGTAAATTTTTGTAATATTTGAAATAACTGGTGAATCGCGCCATAAGCCTTTATATGGGTAAACAAATAAAAATACACAGGAAAAAGTGTGGAAAAGCTTTTTGAATTGTAATTAATAGGACATAGAGTTATGTATAAGAACTTGTACTCACTATGTCACGCACTTAACTCCGCTGATCCACCGTGGGCATAAATCTCTCTCGGTAAATTGCATACGAATGTTCACTACGGAAAATGTTTGCTGTTTATACTTTATGAGTGACCAGTGTAATGTGATTGGTCAGCACTATTGTCTTACTAGAATAAAATGCTTCTTGTCCGGTCAGATTGTATGGTTTTTTTTGCCCTTTAGTTCTTATTGACCTCTTGCACCAATGTCTCACACAGCTGCTGCTTTTTGGTGTCAGTGATGATTTACTTCTAAACATAATTGAGTAATTTGAAGCAATATTTTTCAAAATGTTGGCTAAAACCTAGCACTGAGAGATACAGAATACATAAGGAAATCAATAACCTCACTGCTTATTGGCAGCATTCTCTCTTTTAAAACAATGGTCCTCTGGCCAGATACCAGTTATAACTTCTGAGTACCAGTCAAAATTATGTCCAAGTGGTCCTGCATGGCTAGTTCATTGCTTCCAAAAGCTATCTGTAAAACCACTGCCTGCTTGGAATGTTCAAATGGTTTCAAACTCAAGTCCCATACAAAATGACAGTGTTACAAGGATACCTTAAATAAGGACCAGTGAAATGACAGGCTAGCTGGTCCTGCTAGGTAGTCACGGAAAAAGTAAAGGGCAAACCCTGGCCAAGTTCGCGCAAGGACTATCGTTGACCATATTTCGACTAAGTTAGCCTGAACTCTGTCTAGTTGACGATAGTTGGACTACGCTAGTCGACTATTTGGAACCAGCCTACTGGGCATGGTCGCATCAATAGGTTATCAATAGCCGTTTTCATAGCACAGTGCAGAGTGGACCAGTTATAAGAAAATGATAACATACGTTAAGTCGCCGGTCGCGTTGACATGACATGACTAGAGTCGTTCGTACTACAAATTCTGTGCGCACTAAAAAACGTCACTAAAAAACCATTAGTTAACCATTGGTCCTTGCGCGAACTTGGCCCCTGCTTACAGGTACTGTTGTCTACATGCTTATCCTTGAATTAAACATTTTTTACTTACAGTTTGTGTATAACTTATTGATAAGGATGATTGTTATAGTCAGGTGCTTTGCAAATTAATATCCACTCGACTCTGTCTAGCATTCAAAGAAAGTCCAGCTGTGATTTTCTGCAGCAACACGTGTCGCAGGAAATGCGGATAATTACATTGCGTTTTAATATTTCAGGAAGACAGGTGCGTGTAGTGTCTACGATGATGGGTGCTCAGCTCAGACACTTTGAATCAAGTCTTACAGTTGGCAGATATTGTTTAAAAAATAATGACATTTCGTAATTGAACTTTTTCACTTCCTGTTATATGGCTTTTTTTTTTTTATTGCTTGAAATCCCATCATATTTATTGGGAATCTAGTGTATATATGCTGAGAGTGTTTTCACAGCTCTTAGTACACAATCCATTACTTTGTACACTCGGTGAATTTTTGAATTATTAATAATGACATTTTGGAATAATAGTACACAGACTTCTTTGGTTATTAGTGAATGCTGCATGTTGAATTTCCCTGACTAAAGGATATGTTGCTGAGATGGGCCATATCTGGGTTTGCGGCATGATACATTGCAGGCTTGCCAGCGTTCTCCCTTAGCAGTGGTCCGTTGGCCACATTGTAGTTTAAACACCTGAGGACCAGTCAAAATACACTCCAAGTGGTTCAAATGGATAGTTGAGTGTTGTAAAGCATCTTTAATTAGTATGAATTATGGGCTAGTGCAAAAGCTGGGGGACCAGTGAAATGAAAAGCTAACTGGTCCTGCTGGCTAGTCACTGAAAAAGTTAAGGACTTACCCTGCTTGCATAATTTATCTATCATTCAGAACCACAGTGGATGATATCGAATGGTCAGACAGTTGGAGGGTTGACTTTGTACTGTGTAAATGCATTCACAACATGATACCATATTGCATGGTATTGGGTGGTATTGAATGGTCAGACAGTAGGAGGGTTGACTTTGTACTGTGTGGATGCATTCACCACATGGTATCATATTGCAGGCTGGAATAGTTTATCTATCATTCAAAACCATAGTGGATTATATTGAATGGTCAGACAGTAGGAGGGTTGACTTTGTACTGTGTAGATGCATTTACCACATGGTATCATATTGCAGGCTGGAATAGTTATCTATCATTCAAAACCAAATTGGATGATACTGAATGGTCAGACATTAGGAGGGTTGACTTTGTACTGTGTAGATGCATTCACCAGGTGTAGGCTGGTATATAGTCTATCTATCATTCAAAAACCACTGTTAGTCGGTATTAAATGGTCAGACAGCAGGAGGGTTTAGAAAACAAGCCCCCAAAAAACAAACATTGAACTAAACATTATCACATTGGGATATACTTATCAAAATCTATTGAGAGATCATTTGTTAAAAGTATAGTGACCTAAACAAAAACATGTATCTTTTAAAGTTTACAAATTATTGTAATTTCTTTTGAATTTATAGGTGTAATTTAATACTCTTCCAGACAGAAGGTAGTCCACAATTAATCTTCCAGCTCAATTTGTTTTTACCCCTTTCATTTAAAACAGTGCCAGAGCCTGGCACTGTACTGTGTAAAAACAATCAGTCTATCACGCGAGGCTAATTTAACCCTTAAATCCAATGTGCTGCCTTACATGTAATCCGCACCACTTAACGATACAAAAAGGAAAACATTGGGAAAATCAATTGATTGCGAGACTCTCTTTGAGTCCCGACTGCTTTTGCCGTGACTTTGGCTTGAGCTACTTATAGGCTCGGCCCGCTTGACCCTGTAGATGGGAAGTTTAATAACGCAGTGCTGTCCACATCAATCACATAGTTGTCAATGCCGGATTGTTGTTGGCTGGACTATAAAGAACATTCCTCGGAGTGTAGATACAGATACATGTTGTCTGAAACAAAATAAGGAATCGGATACCCTTCTAGTAACATTACGGTTTCTTTGTAATGAAAATACAATGAAATATAGTGGTCTTTTTGAAGGTACACTTTGTGACTGTGAGCATGGGACTCAACCATGATTGTCTTCCCTGTACCTAGGTGTATAAATGTGATCCAAATGCTGATTGTACATGGTATTTGATTAATACCCGATCACTCGAGACACTCCATTACCTGGTGGAGAATGCGTAATGTCAAGGGAGTTGTGAAAGTAATCAAAATGACCACGGATTAATAGCGAGGCCGTAGAGATCTCATAGAGGTGTTACAATACATTTTAATTATAATAACTAAAACTTACAGAAATTGCACAGGAATATTCACCCACTCACTCATTCAACCTTTCTGGGTGGACCCAGTGGTTAAATCAGAGATGATCTCGGGCTGCCTTTGGGTTTTGACCATCCAGGGCCCAGTTTCATAAAGCATGTAAGCACAGAAAAATATTTCTTAGCAGAAACTGGTTACCAGCAAATACTCCTTAAAGTTTGCATTGTTGTGACTGGTCCCCCACTCATTTTTTGCTTAGCATAACAATTTGCTAAGCAGTATTTTCTGCTTAACAGCTTTATGAAATTGGGCCCAGGTTCTTCGGGATTCTTCCCCCCCCCCCCCCCTTCCTGGAATACACAACCCTTCATTTGAAAGGAGTGCAAAAGCGAGATTACCATTGTTTTCCTCTTTTTCTTCTTTAAAGGCATTGTATACTTTTGGTAACAGCTCAAAATCAGTGTCCACATTTTGTGTGATTTTGTGTGATATGCATGAACAAACAAACCTGTGAAAGTTTGAGCTCAATTGGTCATCGAGGTCACGAGAAAATAGTGAAAAGAGACCTTATGTGTTTTCTGTTTTTCAAACATCGAGTTTATTATCACGCGTGATAAAAACTATTGTTTTACTCATTTCTCAGAAACAATAGTATTTTAGGCCGAAATATTGTAAGGAACCCTTTCTACCATTACTTACTTTAAATCATGTAAGTTATGTGTGAATCTGTGAACATTTGTGTTTTTCGATCTTACCAATAGTGTACAGGGCCTTTAAGTTTGTCCAAAGAATGTAAAAAAAATAGCTCTCCTTAAAATTTGTATTTGTTATTTTTTTATTCGGGGATGGGGAAACAATTTTACTCACAGCGGGAAATGAAGTAGAATTGTGGCATTTTAGGGTGAGCAGTTCCTCGATTTTAAGAAATACCAAAAGAACTTTAAACTGTTTAGCTCTTCCGGTCTTTCTTAAAATGAAGGACTGAATACACTACACTCAGCTTAAATACAGCATAGTCTAATCTAGTACACAAGGAATATTTCATTTGTTATTTGTTTGTGAAAAGTTGGGTAACTATTCTTTTATCTAACCAATGGTCTTTATACGCAAGAGCTGAGTGTTTGCATGGAAACCTTGATGTGCCGTATATTTATTTATTGGTGAGCGGATAAAGTCCATCAACTAAAAAAATCATCAATTCACTACTACTAATGTATTTGACACCAGGGCAACAAAAAAAATGTTCTTCTATTTTCTACTTTGGAATCCCTGAAGCTCTTAAACTCCATCTGGGTTGTCTTTCCACTTTTGAACTGTTGAAAGTAAGCGTGTAGTTGGATTCGATATCAAAAAGTGTTTGATTTTCATTTGTTCCTGAATACCTGTACCCCTCACTCCCCCCCCCCCCCCCTCTCCGGATCGAATCTCAGTATAGACCTGCATATGATTAAAGTGGAATGTGACCTTTAATCTTTAAACAGCTTTTACATTATTCCCAAACCTTGTTCTCAAACTGGTTTCCCAATCTTTTGTCTTTCGCAGTGAGAACACGCACAAGCCGGTGTGTCGGTCGTTGACAGCTCCAGTGATGTCCGTCACTAACCCTGATGATGAGAACAAAGTCTTCTTGAAGCCCAAGATTCCGCTTGGACCGAGAGTCTCCGCTCCTATGCTCGGCATCTCAAGCATCGGTAAGTCTATTTTTTTATTTATTAGGAAGACAATAAATAAGCTGTACCTTAAATTATTATTTTTTGAACAACGGAAATGGTGCAAAACTTCTGTCAACTGTCACGCCGCAGAGTGGTCATGTAGTTGTTCAGTTTTCTCGTACCTTTTATTTAGAAGGCATCATGCAAGGAATTTTGATATCATTTCTTGCAATAAGCAGTAAGTCATTTGCAAGCTTGTATATCTCAACCTCCAGATGAGCAAACCCTGGTACCATTGTGGCATACACATTCATTCAGAATTGTGTATAATTTTGCTGTCCCTTATGTAACTATACAAAAGCTTGCCCTGGATCATATGACGTGGCTGCTGGCTCTATGGTCTGAGGAATTCAAATTTGAGCAGTAACTTGTGACTAAGCAAGTCATTGTACCAGACTTTATTTAAATCTAACTTGCAAATTGCCTTTTGTCAAACATTATTGTTGTCAACTTTGTTTTTTAATGCAAGAATCCACAATTTACTTATTTCACTTTCTCTTTTCAATGAATTAACATATTCAGCTTTAATTGAATTATTGAAGAGAGATGGTGTAGTTTCTTTTGAAGAATAGCAGAGGAATTTCTTGACTCTTTGGCAGAAGTGTTAGAGTGGATGTTTATGTTGAAAGTGACGTTGTGGAAGACTTAAACAGTGAACATTTGAATGCTTTGTTGGGTCTGAGTGGAGGTGTATGTTTGGACCGACTTGAAAAACATTAAATGTTTGTAGCTGTAGATTTGAGGCTCTGCGAGTGAGTTGTACACTCGGCTAAATGGTTGTGTGGAGAAGTTAAAAAGAGAGGTTGAAACTGTTATCAATGTGTGCTAGTTGTCAGTTTGGAAAGTTGACTTTTTTGTAGACAGAAAACTGGTGCGAGTGTTGAATTGCAGATTGAATTAGTGGTCATAAAAAATAAAATGTGGAAAAAGTTTTGATTGGATATGGTGTATCAATGTCAGAACTTTGTTCTTTAAAGGGACGGACTATACATGTATAAAGGGAATTTCGAGCAGGAGAGTTCTCTTCGAGAAACAAGGCAAAGTTAACCAGTCAGGGCCCAATTTCATGCAGCTGCTTAAGCACAAAGAGTTTCTGAGCACAACAAAATGCTTACCATCCAAAACACCATTCCACATGTATTATCTGTGACTGGTACCCTGCTCATTTTTGCTTAGCAGAAAATTGTTAAGCACTATTTGCTGCTGCAGCGGCTCTGTGAAATTGTGCCCAGACCTTGTTTAAAAGTTAACACTTGATGTGTTAAAGTGGCTTAAAATGAGAAAAGAGTGGTAAACAGAGACAGAGGGTTTGTGTAAAATGTGTCAGCAGCTTCCAGGTTTGTTGTTTGACAACGGACCATGAGATTCACCTTGACTGAGGCTATAAAGTCCTGATTACCAAGGTAAGAGACTATTGGTTTTTTGCTATTCTTTTCAAATGACTTTGGCGACGATCAGCCGCAAGCTAAGGTGAAACGACAGGTAAGAAAGACAGCATTGAGGAGAGGTCAAGATTGCCTCTCTGAGAAGATGGAAACCATGAACAGTGCCCTCTGTTGATGATTTTTGTTCATCAAGGAATAGATATTTATTTTTCTCTTCGATGGTGTGGTCTTAGAAAGGGAGTGAGCCCTCTATTGGTTGACTGTATCACATGTGAAATGTTGTAGAATGAATTGTACCGACAACTGTGATTTAATAATAGTGTTGGATTGAAATTAGTGGGTGTTTTTTGTTAATTAGTTAACCAAAAATAAAGATATGATAATCCCATTTTTCATTTTGATGGTTGTTTGTCCTCTAGTTCAGAACATTGGTTCTTGTGACCTAAATTCTAGACCTGATTCTGACATTTGGAGTACAGCATTTACATTCAGCAACTCCTGAATTTCATTAGTTCAGAATTGAGCACGGATGTGAGCAAGTGAAAAGTAGACTTTACAAAAATTATTTTCTGACAGTTTTTCATACGAGAGGGAGGAACTTCTCTGGAAAAAAAAAGTGGCTTATGCTGTGGATGAGCAAGAAGTCGAATGCAGGCACAGTCCTGACTGACCCCTAATATACTACATACACGACACTTCCTACATGTAGCTCAATCTACTATGTTTTATAAAATCCACTATTGCTTGGTCAACACCCTAATGCCACCAGTCATTTATCCATCGACATACTTCATCAGACAGGACCACCAGCTCAAATACACCATACCTGATGCATCCATTGACTCATACAAGTTCTCATTCTACCCAAGCACAGTAAGGTTATGGAACCTGCTACCCCCAATCAGCAGTGTATGCTACATCTGTTGGTACTTTCCAGAAGCTAGCCCTCCCAGCTCTGGGTGTTTTAACGCCTAGCGCTGGCTCCAGGCTCCTGTAAATTTCTATGCTTTTTACTTGCACCTTTTCTAATTAGTTTATCATCACTTGCACAAATGACCAGTGACGTCACCTGATGCACCATCCCAGTATAGTTTCCTTCGAGAACTGCTATAGGGATTACTCTACTCAAAGACTCAAGACTCAATAGACTTCAGGCCATTGCTGGACTCCACTTGACCACTGGCCCGAGTCTAGCACGGGGTGTCGTGGCCGAGTGGATAAGAACACCGAACTCAAGCACTGGTGTTTCTGTTCAGCAGAGTGTGGGTTCGAGTCCCGGTCGTGACACTTGTGTCCTTGAGCAAGACACTTAACTATAATTGCTTCTCTCCACCCAGGGGTAATATGGGTACCTGTGAGGGCAGAGATGGTTCTTGTGATTGATTTAGCCTAGTAGCGCATATTTGTTGCACAGGCTGTATACTCCCCAGGGAGCTGAGATGGTTTAAGGAATGAAATAATGGCCCCGTGACCAGGGGTAATGATGTTGGAAGCGCTTTGGGACGCCCTTCGGGTGTGAAAAGCGCTATATAAAAATTGGTTATTATTATTATTATTATTATTAGCACTCAGATACTCTCTTCTGTGCTCGTGGAAGTTTTTACTCGGTTGCAACTCAGGGTTTAATATCTACATGTAAGTCTATATTTGAGAGTCTTCACTGGGTACACTTTCAAGGAGTTATTTTTACAGGGTTTTCTCCAGTATTTTTCATACAGTTTGCATATTATCCATCAAAAGAAGAAGAAGTTGTGACTAGTATTAATCCTCAAACTTGCGCTCGTTTTCTAGTTTGGGGTAATGTCTCCAATTTGTGTCATACATCATGTACGTGCAGTCATAGTGTTAGCCAGAGGGGTGTCTGGGTGTCTTTTGGACACCCTGTTTTAAATTTGGACACCCTGTTTCATCTGTCATTTACATGTAAATGTATTGTAAGTGAACAATTTGGACACCCAGTTTTTAAATTTCCAGCAGATTTGGACACCCTTTTACCAAATCCTGGCTAAAACCTTGCGTGCAGTTTTGGCGTGTCCACTGAAAAAAGTTGTGACCGGTATTTATCCTCGTTCTTGTACTCGTTCTCAGACTCTACGTGCGGTACGTGCAATATTGCTTTCTAATGATCCCCAACCAGTGCAGTGGAGATGACAGAAGTATAGATTCTTGTCACCAAATTCAACTAATTAAAAGGATGTTAAATTTCAACACAGACTGAGTCATGTACTAAAAGTGTACACGACGTGTGCGCAACTACGACGAAGCCACACGTAGACCACCAGGCTAGCGACATGTGTCCCGTCCCCGCCCCCCCCCCCCCCGTGATGTATTACAGTCGTGAGTTCTAGTAATGCAGACTACGTCACAGATTGGCGTGAACTGATGACGGATGTGAAATACAAACAGACAAAGGACAAACAGCAAGACGTTAATGTCTCACAGTACATTGCACCTGTTTTTATTGAAAGGCACCGCTAGAAGTTACACAGGGCATAGTCGTCAAATCTGCGGCGGTGATTTGCAACCATCTAGGGGCGATTTTACTCTGGACCATGTGGTCGTGGGTTTAATGACACATTTAACGGCCGAGTGTTAAGGTATGAAACATGTCTGCTGAACTTACCAGACAGTCAGACTGCGGGTTGAAGAGTTTAGCTCATTAAAGGCATGCTGTGGCGTACTGCGGGTTGAACAGTTTAGCTCGCTGAAGGCGTGCTGTGGGTTGAAGAGTTTAGCTTGTTAAAGGCGTGCTGTGGTGTACTGCCGGTTGAAGAGTTTAACTCGTTAAAGGCGTGCTGTGGCGTACTGCGGGTTGAAGAGTTTATCTCGTTAAAGGCATGCTGTGGCGTTGGTGTTTGCTAACAGCAAAATTGAGCAAGAATTGTCAATCAATCAATCCTTCAATCATCAATCAATCAATCATCAGGTATTTGTAGGGTGCTGTCAATTTAGTTGCCTCTTCTCAGACAAAGCATCTTTAAGAATGAGGGCAAAATTGAGCCGTGGTTGTTTTGCCTCAAAATTCATTACAGTTAGATCAGGATAAATGGAGGCTTCTCCACTGATAATATATTTCTTTCTATTTTTTAATGTTGAAAGTGAAAGTAGTGCTCTCGCACTAATGTCTTATTTTAAGGGAGCGTATACCCTTGGTTTTTGGAGCCGTTTGATTGTTTTATTCAAGATTACACAATAAAACTAATGTGAAATATTTCATTTAAAAAGGCCGTAGCCTTTTTGAGGTATATCGCCGAAAAATCCAGAGTGGTTATTTCCCTGCAGGAAGAATAATCTGTAAGTGGAATCCGCAATCCAAATCTGACAGTAACATTTTTCAGATTCAAATTTTGGGGGATAACAATTTATATTTTTTTCCCATAACCACATTACTTGGAAGTGAAATAATTCCCAAAATGATTTATACTATCAAAAGCTGCTGTGCTTCTAACCAAGTAAGTTTTTACAGTCATTAATTTCAAAAGTGATTACCAAACGTATCCCTTCAGGTAAACCCTTGACAGTTTTTTTAATATATAAATACTGCCTCTGAATTCTGAAACTTATTGCACTCAATTAGTTGCCGGATACTTTCCCAGAAAGACACTTATTAAATCGACAACTTTTTCAGAGAACTGGCTTGGTGTAGTAGCCCTTAATATTTATAGGATATTTTATTAACTTGTATTTATCATTGATCATTTTAAAGTAAACTCAGACTCGTTATATTTAATCTTCTAAGAGTTAAAGGCACTGTACACGTTTGGTAATTACTGAAAATATATATTAGCATAAAAACTTACTTGGTAACAAGCAACGGAGAGCTGTTGATAGTATAAAACATTGTGAGAAACGACTCCCTCTGAAGTAACGTAGTTTTTGAGAAAGAGGTAATTTCTCACTAAAATAATAAAAGACTTCTGGCCAGAAGCCTTTTATTCCTATCTGAAAGCACACTAATTTGTACAACAAGGGTGTTTTTTCTTTCATCATTTTCTTGCAACTTCAATGACCAATTGAGTCCAAATTTTCACAGGCTTGTTATTTTATGCATATGTTGGGATACACCAAGTGAGAATACTGGTCTTTGACAATTACCAAACGTGTCCAGTGCCTTTAACTCATTGTACTACTCAGTAGACTGTCAGTCACTCATGTTATTATTACTATTACTAGAGTTATTGTCATATCTTTTTGGTGCTGAAACCAACGGACTAGCAAAGTGACTAGTAAGGTGTAGGCCTGAAGATACCTGTATTGACCCCTTGCGCTGACGTCACACTGCAGTCTGTCCTTGTCACCTAAATGTGCTTACTACATAGTTACACCTGGATAATCTAACTCCAAAATGGCCCTAGCAAGATTTATCAAGCGATATCGCACTGACGTTACAAAAGAAAGTTAATACTTACTTGAGAACCATGTATTTCCCCCCCCCCCCCGCATAAAGTGAGGAAGTTGACCTTTATATTAAGTACTCGGGTGATTCAACAAAAAATGCACTGAAGTCCTGAGGTACATAAGAGGAAAGGACCCCCCCCTCCCTCCGCTGTCCTCCTCCCCCTCCTTGAATAAAAATGAAAACATACCTTGAACTTCTTGAAGACAGGCTAAGGTCGTGTCTATGGTTAGTAACTTACAGCTGCGATTGTTGCTGAGGGTGTCAGGGTCCTCCCTACGATTTTTTCAAAAAACCGGGGAGAGGGGTGGCATTCTTGAACCAAATTTTGCAAGTTGAATTGAAATGAGGTTCTCGGTATGTTTTTAAATATGGTGTTTATCTTTGGGGTTTAAAAGCCCCACTGTGCAATCTAGGGCATTCTAAATCTTTACGATTGCTGTGAATTTGATCTGAAGTAGAAAATACTTATATATGTATATATTATGTATATATATATTTTTTTAATTGCATTTCAGCCACGATTTGTGCATATCAGCCCACAATACTTACATATCACCCTGATACAGCTAACTTGTGCTTGAGAAGAACCCTTGGGGCTGCTAAGGATATCCTATACCTCAAGGCACGTTGGCGGGACAACCCAGCCGTAGCCGTAGCTGCCAATTCGGAATCTCAAACTTCTGTATTGTTGCAGTGAGATGTGTTTGGGGGGAGGGGACTTTCCTAAGAAGCGAGTGAAGATTATTTTGCTTTTGCCCCATGAAAAACACACTTTAATACCTCGTAAATTTTACCAGCCATAAAGCAACAATAGTAAAGGTTTGTTTGCTGTGGTAACTTATGATTTGTTCATGCCAGGAGATGACTTTAAAAAAACTAGGTAACCGGGTTGGGGGGTGGAGGAACAAGAAAAGCTCTTTTGTACATGTAGGTTATTGGTTTCCATGGAGACAAGCAGATGTATAATGGCTTTACAGTTGTTTGGTGCGTAGGTGTGCCTTGGTGTTATTCTGTGTCATGCAGTGCTGAAAGTACACGCATGAGGCTGTATTCTTCCTGCTTGTTGACAGTCTTCACATTTGACGATTCTTTTCCAAATACTTGAAGCAAGTCTTGTTCAGTTCATCTTAAAATAAACACTGTTGCATCAAAGACGAATATTGTGAACAAAAATACCCCAAACTGACCTGTTTTGGTCGACTGTATTTTATTTTTAAACCGTCTGTGCTCATTTAGTGGACACTTATCTTGGTGGTCATTTAGTTCGTCATTTTGGCCTCTTTTGAAATCTGTTCAGTTCAAACCATATCCGTACAATTGACCCGCTTTCACCAAACGAGCCAAACCGTCGCCAAATTTGTGAACCTTTCCTTATTTTATATCACTCTCTTCACCACTAGATCTCTGACAAAAATATGACATCAACATCCTATCGGTTTACACTAACGTAGAGGGAGGAAGAATTCCTTGTGATACTCTATCTGCCAGGTATTAAAAAGAATTCTGTATCGTATTCCATTCCATAAAGTTTAAATCAACTTCAGTCGGTTGGCATGTTTGTAGAAAGGAGAGGTGGCGGGTTATGATTTGTTCCATATTTTTGAAATGATACAGCGGTGTTTTTGTAATGTTATTTTTTTGAGCTTTTATTTATTTTTTGCAAAACCTATTTTAATTATAATGCTCCAAGTCTGTCATAAATGACACTCCTGGCGCCTAATTATCAAATCTGGTGGAGCTTGTTAATTATTTTATGAGATGAAGCAACCATAATACAACATTCAAGAAAGGGATACAGGGTGAGGTGGCGCATATTGCTGCCAGACTATACCAGAAACACCAGGACAAGCCCCTTATTCTCCTTATGATAAATGCACTTGGGTTCTTTTAAGTGACTTAAACATCACACAGGACCTAGTGCTTTTCGTCCCATCTGAAGGACAAAGCGATTGTGGTTAAGTGTCCGATCTGGACTTGAACCCACACTCTGCTGAGTCCGGTGTGCTTGACCACTCGGCCACATCACACCACAAAAGGTTTCTTCAAGAGGTTACTAAAAAATCTTTTAAAGTCATCAAATGTTAAGCTCTGATAAAGAAAATGTGGCTAAATATTTATGTTTAATGATAATTATTAGTTTATAGCAAATAGCAAATAGTAAATTTAAAAAAATAAATAACTAGTTTTTACATTGCGCTTTATCTACAGGCGTTTCAAAGCGCTTATCAACATTTATTTCCAGACAGGCTTTGAAGCACACTCTTCCCTTTTTTGAAAAATGGCAGTTGCATACTTGTAGGCTTGTAGCAAAGAGAGCAAATCTCGCATGGATTCTGGGAAAAAGGAAACCAAATCACCCACTTAAACGGTCAATTACGGGTGAGACTTACTCAAGTCTATGTCCTGAAATTGTACAGGACAATTTTGTGTGTGTGAACTGCCCTAAGATGTTCAAGTTTTATGTTTGTAGGACAATGTCTCTTCGTATTCGTTGAAACCAAACTCTTGAGTTTTCTTTCTTGTTCAAATAAAAATTTAAAAATGTTAAAATATAAATATAATCACAGCATTTGTATTTGAAGAACTAGATCATCTTCTTTGTGTTTCGCAGAACTCTGAATCTGACTCTTGCTTTTACACACATCGGTGTATGAGTAAAACCCAAATAATGTTTTTTATCCTCGATGCAAATTTAACATTTCCCGTATCATGAAATAAACAGATCTTCATCTGGGTTTGGAAATCTTTCACCCAAGTTGTAAACTATCCTTAATAAAATGAAAACTTAAAAAAAAATGATCTGATTATGATGTCTGGCCACCAACATGAGACGCCGGAATTTAGAGGCGGCTAGCACAGAAGACAATATTGATTTCATGTACCATATAAAACTGTGACTGTTTGCTCAGAATGTGTTTATGCCCTCCAGATGTGAAAAGTAACACAAGAAAAAAATAAAAAATAAAAAGTGAACTAATCAGCTTTTAGTCTCCCCCCCCCCCCCAACAGTCATGACGGACATTTTAAGTTTCGGGGGGGAACTAATATATTCCAATAAATTTCCACCCGGAGCAAAACCTGTCATGTGCAGACGTCGAAATTAAAAATTTGACAATCTTCGCGCCCCGCTACGATGTACGTTTGTCCGCATAAATGTACTTCCGTTTTTGACAGTTTTGCTTTGAGAGTTGTTTACCAGATGACTGAAGTCCCAGATGAGAGAGCCGTGGACTCTCTCTCGCAAGGGTTTATTTCTGGTCATGTTGTTCTTTGAGATTGATTAAAGCGATATGGATAGGGTGGATAAAACGCGTCCGTTGTTTGTTTCACAGTCAAATGTTGTCTTTGCTTCTTGTGGGTGTGAGTCTTAATCAATTTAAAAATGGAATGTGTTAGGATGATGTTGAATGTTGTTTCGAATATGTGCCCCCCCCCCCTAAAAAGTATAATGGGATTACTGGGAAAAGTTTTTTTGCTCAGCAAGTTTGTTAGCTTTGAAACTGCAGTTGTGGAACAAAAAGCAGGGTCTGATTTACAATTGGTTGCTTTACTGTAAACAAAGCAAAAGATTCACTATACTTTGCCAACAGAAGACGCTACAACACAACAACAAAACCTGTTCACAAAGTAGTAAACAAAGAAGCCTAGGTCAAGAACATCAACACTATAGTATCCAGCTACCAATCTGCTACAAACTTGCCATTTTATTTTGTAATAACCGTTTTGGGGTTGCGCTCCGCAAATACAACTGAAGAGGTTTCCATGGCAACTCTTCATATAAGTGCTAAGTTACACATCAATGGCACCTCACACAAGTTGTCAAAATTGATCTGTGTATATGTTTGACGGGGGTGGGGGGGTAACTAAATATTTTTGTGCCTGCACCTGAATACAGAATTGTCACTTGTTATGAGAACGAGTGACAAAATTAGTCTACATTTGTTTCTGAATTCTTGAGTGCAGAAGCTCATGTAAGACATTAACTACAAAAACAGCATATGGCTTATCTTATCCACACAGTTTTTGTCTTTATGGTGTGCACAACAATACATTAGTAAGGCCTAAACAAAATTGTTATGTTGGCGTAACCTGACCTATCCAAAAAAAGGGCCTACCCTGGATGTTTTACTTTTTTCAAGTGAAGAAATTTAATAATTAACCCTAACAGACTAGGCCCTTGGGTAGACATACTGCCCAAATCCTTCGATATCCTTCAGATTAAAGTTGTCATAAACCTAAAGTGCCCAAATCCTTCGATATCCTTCAACTTATTGTAAGTATACATATTAGCCCAAATCCTTCAAAATCCTTTTGAGACAGAAGTTAGGGTGTCAACTTTGTGATTTACTTTAGGTGCTATGCTGGGGCCCTTGGTGTATGATATTTGATCAATTATGTGTTTTTGTTTCTTCTTTTTTTGGGGGGCTCAGTCAACAGATATTTTTATAGTGGAGTTCGTACCACCAGTTCGCCCACTCGGATTGCAAAATATCCTGATGTCATCATTGCCTTTTCTGTGTTTTATGTTTTATTTTTTGGTTTTTATTTTATTTTGGGGGGTTCTTTTTAACCCTTCTTCCTCCTACTTCTTGCTCTTGGCCTTCTATCTGGTCTTCGTCTCTCACTCCTTCTCTTTTTCCATCCTCTGTTTTTTCTCTTTCTGACTGTTCTTCTTCTTCTTCTCTTTCTTGTCTGTTTTCCCTCGTTTCTTCTCTGATGTCTGTTTGGAGCGCTCATTGGACGTGCTGGTGTCTGCTGCTGATGATGAGTCAGTCATGGCCTTGCTGGCATGCTCATGGAATTTGATGAAGCAAGTTCCAGGACATAGGTTAAGCATGCACTGCTTGCATCCGAATCTAGTTGTCTTTATTCGTCCTGATGCAGTGACCCCGTTGTGACTGATGCACCATCTACATCTTTTGGGGTAGAGCCCTGGCATCTTTGACGAGATGTGGCCACCTATATTGTGATGAGCGACGGGTAAAGATGCCTTGCTCTGACGGTGGCTTGAGCCGTCGGCATAGCCATCAATAAAGTCCATGGCCAAAGACAGGACGAATTGGCTGTGTGTGAGGGGCTTTGATGGTGCTGGCACATCACTGACATCACTGTCCTCAGTTGACTGAGTATCAATGTGGTGATGCTGCTTGTAGGCAATATAGGCATTGACCCTTGCAATATCCAGTAGAAAGTAGAGGATTTTTTTCCACCAATACTGAGACTTTCTTGAACACGTGTGATAGGCACGGAGTTGGTCGCTTCTGTCTACTCCGCCCATGTACTTGGTGTAGTCACACACCTGAGGATGAAAAAAAAGGAAATTTTTTAAAAACTTCCAATATAAATACAGCACACAATTCAATGTAAAGATAGCATCTGATAAAAAAAAATTACAAGGAAAATACATACCTGAGGGGGGGCAGCAATTGTCTTGGTTACTCTTCGGGCAGTGATGTCATCTGGTATCTTGCGGTTGAGGGTGTGGACATCCGGGTCACGCCAGCCTTGATGTGATGTAGACAGTGTCAGCATGACCCGGCTGTCCTTCCACGCTGTTACCACCATCTGGCCATTCTGCCGGCTATAGAAAGTGCCACGAGGAACTTTGGTCATGTTTTTCATGCGCTGTTTGTTTGGATTTTTGTTGGAGTTGGTTAGATCTTTAGGAAGTCCTCTACTGTTGCTCTTCACTGCGCCGGTGAGGTAGGTTTTTTTTGTTAAGAGCAGTTCAGCGAGTGGCACTGATGTATACAGCCTATCTGTATAAATATTGTGGTAGCGCCCAAGATGGTGCTTTGCAACTTTCATGGCTATTGCTGTCATCTTTGTCGGCTTGTTACTCCATGGATGGACAATGAAGTTGAGGACGGGACGGCACCAGTTATGGACTCGGCAAGAACATAGATTTTGAAACCAGCCCGGATCGGTTTCAGAGGCATGAAGAACTTCTTCACTGCTGACTTGAACCCTCGGTACTTGATCATGGCTTCATCGATGGTCAAATTTCGAGCTGCATTATACTTGTGGAGGCATTGCTGCCTCACACGCTCCCATATCGGCTCCAGTGGGTAGAGGGGGTGCCTTTTCTTGTATTTGTATTGGTGTGCCTTATCATAGTATGAAGGGTCTTTGTCGGGGTCGTTGCAAGCAAGATAGGTGTTTATTGTGTTGAACCGGTTCCTGGACATGGTTGAGGAGATGAGATTGTTCCGGAGTCCTGGGTGGGTCGACCAGTAGTTTCTGTAGTTTGCCTGCTTTATCAGCCCCATCAGAATGTGTATTCCGAACCATGCCCGAATCTCCGCTAGGTTGGTCGTTTTTGTCCCAGCTTCCCTCATCTTTAGGTTGGTCCACTTAACGATCAGCAGCAGCAAACTCAGGGGAAAAAACTGGAAAAAATATTTGATGGCTGAGCTCGAGCGTGTGAATGATGCACCTAGCGGGTTTTTCACTATGAACGACCGCACCATCACATTCTGCAAAGATCTTGTCCAGCCATGGTCATCTGGGGGGTAGTTGCGTGCTTGAGCGATGGGAGGCTCTGGGTCGTTGTCTGACTCCGGCTCTACCACTCTTCTTCTTCTTCTTCTTTTGATATTTTCCTTTGGTGCCAGATGTCTCTTTCTTGTCTTCGGGGCTGGCTCGGGGATGTCACTGTCATCCTGTTCATCCTCTTCGTCTTCATCGGCCTTGTAGTCTTCTTCATCATCCGAATCAGCGACGTCGGGATCTTCCCCATCTCCATCACCCCAATCATCGTGGCAAGGATCATCACCAACATCATGCTCACCATCACTTTCTTCAGCTACATGTAAGTCATCCTCATCATGACTTCCATCAAACCAGTCACTGCCAACACTGCTGTCAGTCTGCCGTGATGACTCGGCACACTGGTCTTCTGCCATCATTTCTTCTACCGCCTGATCTATATACTCCTCATCACTCTCAGAGGAGCTGACAACTGCTCTGTATTTTTTCCCAAAGTGGACACCAGCAGCTTTGGCACTCGTGTATACCACACTTCTCAGCTCCTGCTTTTGGGCATCAGCCTGACGCCGCAAAAAACCTTCATCTTTCTCCTTTGGTAGAGGTTCTTTTCCCCTTTTTGCTCACACCTTTTCTTGGTGTTCCTTTCCCCATGGCAGATCTTGTGAAAACATAAGACTCCTCTTGAGTTAAAGACTGTTGCAATGCTCTTGCTTCTCTCGATGACATGATTGCTAAAAGGTTGTCTGAAGTAGACACCACAGCACGTCCAATGAGCGCTCCAAACAGACAGCAGAGAAGAAACGAGGGAAAACAGACAAGTAGGGGAGGAGTAGCAATCTACACTGATATTTATAGGAAATCAGCACTTAGTTATTACATAATTCTTCATTGATATTAAAAGCAATTCAACTTTCATATTGTTGATACCCATTGACCTATATATCTGACTTAATTTGGCTTATTGTTATTGAAATCGACTTATTGTTATTGAAATCAATTTAGAATATTACATAACATTACCCTCAAAGAAATGGAAGTGCCTGTGCTGTATTATGGCTAGGACAATGGCTAGGACAATGCCCTAAATTCCAAACATTCCAAACGTGCTGTATTATGGCTAGGACAATGGCTAGGACAATGGCTAGGACAATGCCCTAAATTCCAAACATTCCAAACGTGCTGTATTATGGCTAGGACAATGGCTAGGACAATGCCCTAAATTCCAAACATTCCAAACATTACAATGGTGTGTGGTGGTGATACATGTACATGTACAATAAACCACAATAAACATCCAACAGCACTGACCAAGCAAACAGAAACACTTTAGTTGCCAATAATCAAACCAAAAAAATATGTCGGCTTTATTACAATCTCCACCCCTAAAAGCCCAAAACCTTCAGAATCCTATTTTGGCTAAGCTGCATAAGACCTAAAACCTTCAAAATCCTCCTATGTAAAAACAGCCCGATAGCCCAAGTCCTGCAAAATCCTACCCTAACAAAAACTCATTTTAGCCCAAACCCTTCGAAATCCTCCTGTGTTGCAGATCCCTAATAGCCCAAATCCTTCGCAATCCTGCACTTTGGCAATGAGGATATTGTAGGACTTGGGTTCTTTAGGGTTAAAGTCTATAGAAATCATTTATAAATACGTTTAAACCATTTCTGACCATTTCTCTTCAATTGTATGGTGATACTGTCCATGGGACTTTGGAGTGCACAATGTTTTGTACAACATGCAGAAGATCGTTGCTGGCCGATACTTTAGTACATGTATAGTCTCGTTCAACCAGTCTGCATCGAGTGTTTAGATAATGGGAAGGATTTCCCCAAATCTAGGCCATTTAAACACTGGTGGAATATCCTTTCATATACCTAGACTATAAGAAAAAAACTGCTCGCCTACCCTATTTTGTTCTGGCCCGTTACGCCAACATAACAATTTTTGTTTTTTGAGCCTAAGGTTGAAAATGTAAATGTTCACAGATTCGCACATAACCCAAAGGCATGGTATACTTTTGGTAATTGTTAATAACCAGTATCTTCACTTGGTGTATCCCAACAAATGTGTAAAATAAACCTGTGAAAATATGGGCTCAATATTGGTCATTGAAGTTGCAAGAATATAATGAAAGGAAAAAAAACCATCCTTTTTTGCATAGAATTGTGTGCTTTCAGATATCTGAGGAAGGTTTCAAGACAAGACAACTGCTATTTTTTATATATTTTTTTATAGACATAGATGTTTTTAGAGATAGTCATTAGTGGGAAATAAGTTTGTTACCACTTCATCAGGGTGGCTTCATCTCCTCAGAGGGGGGGTGGGGGGGGGGGGGGGAGGAGAGACAACTGCTAGTGGTTTTTTTTCACATAGATGTTTTTAGAGATAGTCATTAGGAATTCCAAATGGGAAATGAGTTTCTTACCACTTCATCAGGGTGGCTATAAAAAAAACACTAATCCTCAGAGGTGGAATTAGTGGGATGTATTGACGTCATTGCCTTGTGGAAATAGAGCTCCGGGAAGGTCTCAGATTTTCTTAATGAGCTTTTTTTAATTGGCATATCTGACTTGTAACCTTGTAAAGCCGGCCAATTTGTAACAGTTCATGCTTGGTTTGTGTAGTGGTAGTGGCGCTGTGGTTTTTTTCACATAAAGGGGACAGCAGTTTAACTCCAAAGCCTTCGTCACCGTTCTTCTGAAAGGGTAGTCTTGTAAAAAAAAGGGAATTTTTTGGCAAATCTGACTTTTTGCACATTTTTGATGTTTTCATTGACATCAACATATCCCCCCCCCCCCGAAACTCTACAAGCTGTAAAACATTATAGTTGCACTAATTAGCAAGTTGTTAACAGATGGATATACAGTTTTTGAGCTTTCACAGACAGCCAATCGAAGTGCCCATTTTTGTTGTTGAAGTACATAGCGCTGAATGAGTAATCTGGCTTTATCGTTTCCATGAAAAGACGGAAGTGTTTTCACCTAGATATGTGGTTGTTTTCACATACAGATGTTTTCGTTAGCATTTTTCTTTTACACACAGAACAGTTTTTAATACTCGTTCTTGTAATGTGTTTAACGTTTTTACTATTTATTGCTAATTATTGTTTTTTTTAATCACATCCAATTACGCCTGTGAGCCTTGAAATGTGATAATGAAATAATATGAAATGAAATACATGACGTTTTAAATATTTCATTAATTTCATTCGAAATGATGGGTGTGGATTCTTCTTCCAAATGTATATTTTTTAGTCCCTCACCTAAACCATAAATAGATAAATAAATATTGTAAATTTGAGGCATAGTGGTACATCTTTATCAAAATGAAATAAAGAATTGTTTTTGCATTGTCATCGTTTAAGATTGACCGGAAGAAATTACCAGAGTAACTAATACCCGTCCAAAGCCATTAAGCATTTAGTAGTTCAGCTGCCCTCGAGGATGACTCCAATAGATCCACTAACATTGTTAGGATTGGAATGTCTCAAGAATCTTTGACGTCACCAGAAAGGAAAGAGGAACCGCCTACTGTTTGGGATAAATTAATCATCACAGTCGTCGTTTTATGGGGGTTTGATTTTGTGAGAATGGAGCCATGGCTGACAGTCACACTCTGGAATTCAGAATAAATTCAAAGCTAAATTGTGGAATGGTTTATTTGAAAAAGAAAAAAACACTTGGTCAAAAGGTCAAATAACACGTAGATTTCCCATCAGTGATGGGTCACTATTTTATTGATGGTCAGCATTTTTCGGGGTAGTCTAGTATTGAGTCAGTCGTGGATACAGATTCTTATCATACTGAAAACGGGACCAGACTAATGTTACCCTCCGACCTCAACTTATTCCATCAACTTTCTCTCCAGAAATTATCAAAAACTTTGTGGCTGGCGTTCGGCAATTCCATCTCACACGTTGACTTTAATATTCATCCACAGTCAAATTGATGACCAATAACCACAGTCAAGGAAACGTTAAGGCCGAAGTCTGTGTAACTAATTCTAAACAATTGCACTTTTCGATGGCACTCTTCCAGGAAAGTGAAACTGGTCGTGACGTAGATTGGGATGATTTATTATGAGTTAGAAATTGGATTTCGTTTTCCACACCATGAATCATTTGGTATTGTGTGAATAATGGAGTTGTGATTAACTTTTCCTTTTGTCTGTACTTTGTGTAAATTGCTCTTCAGTTTGTCTGGTGTTCAGGAGGGGGGAACAAATTTTGAGTTGTGCCGTTTCAATATTGGAGTTGTAATGATTATAATCTTCCAATTTCAATTTCAAATTTCTCACGTCAAGCCATTCAATTTTACCTTTATAATTTTGAATGATAGATCAACTATGCCAGCCTGCAATATGATATCATGTAGTGAAGGCATCCACACAGTACACAGTCAACCCTCCTACTGTCTGACCATTTAGTATCAAGCAATTAATGATAGATAAACGATGCCAGCCTGCAATATGATATCATGTTGTAAATGCATCTACAAAGTCAACCCTCCTACTGTCTGACCATTCAATATCATTTACTGTGGTTTCTGAATGATAGATATACAATGCCAGCCAGCAATATGATATCATGTGGTGAATACATCTACACAGTACACAATCAACCCTTCCACTATCTGAACATTCAATATCATCCACTGTGGTTTTGAATGATGGAAGCACTATTTGTATATGCCAGCACGCATTGTAGACAATATGCAATATACACAACCCATGCTGCTTTAACGTATTTGAATGGTTGGCCGACTTACTGGCAAATGTCCCAGAGAGTAGTAGTTCATCACATACTATTTTTGTCTAAACTTGATTTGGTAATCAGTTTGAAATTGTTGTGTTTGTTTGCACAGATTTTTTAATTTGTTGTCTGCAAGTCAAGTAGAACAAATTCTCTCGAATGGCAATAACAGCTGAACTGAAACTCGAGGGAACCTCCGGCTCTTCTCAGAACTGCACTTACTCCGTGACGCGATTATTTACACAGTGTCTCCGCAAACCTACACATTTCACTGCACAATCAGATTACAAACCTTCCTATCATTCTTAGAACATCTTTTTGAAACCTGCTGCTAACACATAGGTATCCAACTGCCTCTAGCCATCGGGCTAGCTCGGTGGTCTAGTGGTAAGACATCTGCTCTAGCAATGCAAAGGTCGTGGGTTTGAATCCCACCCGAGTGATTTGCCTGTGGATTTTTTTGTGAGTTTTCAAGTGAAGAGGCAAAATTTAAGCATAAATCCCTTCTCTGAATAACATTCAATAAGAGATGATTGATAGTCAAGGCAATATCAGAGCCCACGGTAATTTAATAAAAATGAATGTCTCAATGTAAACAAAACATAAAAAGTATCAGCTTTATTTGGAAGGTTATTGAGATTGAAATATTTGGATGTTCACGGGTGAAGCGGAGAATCTTTCATTTATTTCAAGACTTTTGGGGACGGAGTTTATAGCTTCAGGTGTTTCTATTTTGATGTATTACCTGCTGTAAGGGTCTTCAAGGGAAGATTTTCTTTACATTCCGTCTGTCAACTGTCATCATTAGGCTCCGATTCATCAGTCTAAAAGATCCAACTGTTAAATCTCTATGACGTGTCCGGTCGGTGAACCGAAGTGGGTGGCTTGTAGTAAGGCTATATTACATGGTTCTGATGTCTGCGTCGTTTGGCAGGGGGGGGGGGGGGGGGTTTCGTTTCTGGATTTTATGGTCAGAGGTGTTTATTCTTCTGCCCCTGTGTTCCGAGTAATAATTCTAATTCAATAGCACTCATGTCTTGATGCAGTCGGCGCTGATTTCAGGGCTGGCATCTTGACCTACTTTTAGGCTCTTGAAGCGATTTGATGTCTCAAAAAACATGTACGTTTTCTTTCCAAAATTGTTATATGAGAAAAGGAATCAAAATTTTCCTGCGGGAATATTTTTGTCACAATGCTAAAAACTGTGACAGAAACAAACACACCCTTTTCAATGTGAATTAAAACAAAATCAATTTTGTTTTGTTGTTTGGATTTTTCCTTTTGAAAAATAGGTCACCACTGTTTTTATTATATTTTTCTAAAGACTGGCACAATTTCTTCCCCATTTGTTTTGCAATTAAAGCAGGAATCGTTCCAAATTATTTTATTTTATTTGTTACATAAATAATTAGATTTGTATCAACAACAAAAAGAAATCAGGCGTATAATATAAAGATAAAATGTATGTGTCTTAGGAATTATTTTTGTTGTCCCAGTCTAAAATTAATGAGCAACATCAATCGTTTCTGGGAATCTAGGCTCTTGCCGATGGTGTGCATTTCCTCTGGTGAAGGATTTCCAGGCTCTGTCGCATTGAGCTACTTTACCCAGGCCAGCCACTGATGAGGCAACTTTCCTCCACACATCCCCGGTGCAGTCATTAACCGAGCCAGAAATATCACGCTCTGTCAAAAGAATACATCAACAATTTTACAGAATGTCTTCATGCAGGCAATTTGAAACCTCTGGGGTTTGCATGTATTTACGTTTACTGTGCAGCAGCTCCCTGGAATTAAATATCAGCGGGAAATGCACCAGACCTCAATTCTTAAATCATATTTATTATTAATTTATTTATTTATTTGATTTGTGTGTATTCTACATCCAACAGCACAAGATGTAAAAGAAAAAACATGCAGCAAAACCAAGTACAAGGTTTCAAATATAAATATATATTAACCAAAGAAAAACACCAAGCATATCCAAAGATTAAAATAGAAAAGAAGTTTTACAGCATTTTTTTAAATGCATACATGCTGATTATAGATAACAATATTAACAGTAACAATACGAACTAGTAAAGCACACTTTCTAGTAAAAGATTACTCAAGGCGCTACAGCAAAGATACAACAAAGACTAATCTCTCTACAGAAAATTACACCTAAACAGGAATGTTAATAACTTGCAGTAAACAGAAGTTTCTTAATATGAGTTTGAAATGTGTTGAGTTAGTAAATGTTTCTGATGTAGCTGGGTAGCTTGTTCCTTAAAAGTGGTGCAATGTTAGAAAATGCTTGGTCGCCACAGTGGGTGGTACAAGATTTAGGTACGAGTCGGTAAGAAACAAAACTGTTTGTGAGAAGCAAAGAGACTCTGAGCATGACCAGTGCAAGGATAGGCTAAGGTGGGAGGAGTCTGCAGGGAGGGAAAGCTAGAAAAGCATTGAAATATAATTAGTTTTAGTCTAAATTATGGACATTTTCATATAGAGCCGGTATCCACCAATTTTGGCGTTCATGGTGCATGAACATTATAACCCCCCTCACTGGGCCATTTCTTTCTTTCCTTGAACCATCTCAGCTCCCGAGGGAGCCAAATATGTATACAGCCAAATATGTATAGTGCACCAAGCAAAAGGAAAAAAAATACATCAAAAAGAATCAACGCTGTATGTTATCTTTAAAATGATGACGTACTTGGCAGTGATTTGTCGTGAACTTGACTGTAATGGTATCTCGCTGTAAGGAATCCGCTGTACAAGAATCTGTCAAGCGTCATTGATTGAACTACATGAAAGATGAACTTGATGGATTGGTCTGTCCTCTTGTTCCAGGAATCGTTTTTCGATTAAGCCCACCGAAGAAAAAAACACTACAGAAAGAGAAGTCCCGGCAAAATCCATTTCAGAATCAACCAACCTGTTTCTCGTGAGAGATGTGCTGAGCCTCGTCATGTTATTACATTGAAACTGCAGGGCTTCGTGGAAATGTATGTTTAGAGAAACGGTTGTCTAAAGCACTTCGTTTTTGATGAGGGTTCTTTTTTCCTTGTGGAACATAGGAGTGAATTCAGGTTTTGTTGGCCTGGGGGGGGGCCTGAGCACCTGTGTTCAAAGGCTGTGCAAGTTCAGTGCACCCATGCTCACAGCATGCTAAGTAGATGAGGCTTTGATGTACAGCCTAATTGGTTAGATATGAAGAAATCAATGTTGAGGGAGTGTGGCATGTGGATTTTGTAGATGATAGATGATGAGGAGAGATTGGATTTTGGGGAGGAGGAGGCTGTTTGGAGTTAGAAGTTCACATATGCAGTTTATCAGCTGATTTCCCTCTGTATTCCTTGGGGGTTTTATTCTGTAGAAATTGAAAAAAAAACACTGTAGAAATATTTGTGTTCTCTTTTTTGTGGACACTATACAAGTTGCATGTCTGAAGTCTCTGAAGTGCCTCTTTTTTTTCTCTTCATGTAATTCACTCCTGGAACTCATGTTTCCTCAGAACATTTGAAAGAGTTTGAGAGGTTTATTTGGCAGGCCAATGTTGTGTACAGCAATGGACAGTGGAAAACAGAATGAAACAACAATAATACTGGAATCTTATATAGCGCACGTAAATACCAATTAGGTACTCAAGGCACTGGAACAAAGGTAAACCTTTTTTAACACATGTAGTTTTTTAAATTTTGAGACCGATTTATGTAGCACCTTACAAGGGTTTATAAGGTGCTGCATCGTATTCATCAGCCACTGCCAGAAACACCAGGATAAACACCTTCTCTTAGCGATAAGTGTAACTGGGTTCTTTTACGTGCATTAGTAACACATTGGACTAACAGCTTTACGTCCCCATCCAAAGGGCCAAGAAAATGGCAGTTAAATGTCTTGCTAAAGGACACAAGTGTCAAGACCAGGGACTCAAACCAACACTCTGCTGATCAGAAACACCACAGCTTGAGTCCAGTGCGCTTGACCACTCACATGCCACATTAAACATTTTTTTAAAGACTGCACTGATCTAAAGCAAACAAAAATTATGTGGAAGACAGGGAATTCATGTAGTTGCTCCCTGCATTCCTTTAATAAAAATCTAAAAACCTACGACCAAAATTGGTCCAGAAAGAAAACAGCGACTAAAACTGAGCTGCCCAAGGGACGGATAAAAATGAATTTCAAAATACCATGGGGACTAAGTCGGAGATCATGGTCTTCCGCGCTCACGGTCTTTGCTCTATTAAATTCTGAAAAGGACATCTATATTTTCTTGATTGAATTGTCCCCCAGATGAATTCTCTGGTAAACCGTGGTCAGACACAAACACTTGAACCACTTCAGAGCACAGGGTCATTCTTGAAGCAGCTTTTAAAGACGACCTTGGCCACACACACAGGAGGGGAGCGCCAGTAGAGCTTTGCGGGTCGCCATTTTTGTTTACGTCCATGTGTGCCTCTCAAAGAGAAGGCTTAATTTGATTACAGTCTTGAGTTGAGACTTGGTGTTAAACGCAGGCGTGTTTGACGTTAAGATTTATTCGGAAACCCAGGATTTGTTTTTACATCTTTTGGGCTCTCTTACACTGCTCTTTGTCAGGTGTACATCTTTGTCAAATTTTTTATTGGGGGGGGGGGGTGGAAAGAGTAACAGTATCACGTAGTTGTTAATGGGAGAACTTTGTCCTGCCTTCTGCCGTTTCCTGTACATCCTTGTTAGGCGTTAATGCTGTAATTGATTAATATGTACGTACGTCATCGGCATTGTCATGGTGAAATGACGTAGTCTTTTCCCTCCACCGTGAAATTAATCAAATTAATTTTCCATCTTTCTTTTTTTTAAATTGATTGGAGATGATGCAAAGCCTTGTACCTGTGGTAAAGGAACAGAGCGACAAATTTTTTAATTTTTTAATTTTTTTAAATATTATTGATGTGTTTTTCCTTAGCATACTTTGTATCTTATGAAAGTAAACAAATTGAAAACAAGTTAGAAAATCATCTGTTTGGATAAAAGAAGCAACTTGTGCAATTGTTTCGTTTTTATTTCAACATTTTCAGGTCAGATACTTCATTATTGTAAGGGCGTATCAAGGCAGTTTCTACTGGAATTGTCAGACGCCATACTTTCTCTGCCTCACTTCGTCTTTATTAATCCTTTAATGATGGTAGTACCTTGGTAATTTACATATAAGAACTCAGTGATCATTTATTTTTAGCTGGACATTGGACTCATCCAGAAAGACAAAAACAATTTATAGCCGATGTGTTTATACAGAGGTGGTCTTTTTTGTATTTGTTAGACCATTGACGTACTCTGGATATAGTTGGGAATGCTTGATTTCTTGTGAAAGTGTCGTTGTTTAAACGTGTACCTGACACATCCTCTTCAAAGTGTGCATTCTACGTCGTAATGCATCCTGTTTGTCAGGCCGTGCTCCTTTATGCAAAGCCTCTGTCGTGATTTACAGATTACATCGTGTGTAGAGTAAAATCTCCACACAGACATTAATTACACAGCTCTGTGCCTTCTCTGCGGTTTGATTGGACACAGCATCGTGCATATTCAGTAGCGAAGCCGCACCATTGGCTGCTGATGGATGTGAGCATCATGCATAGTCATGACAAGTCATTGGTTATTCATTGTTTCACCATGGCGATCGATTCTCCCACAGCTGGTATGAGTCAGGCATCAGCCAGAGAGCTTTGCACGTGCATCCATGCATATGATACACAGTGCTCCCAGCCCCAAAAATTGTATACTCATTTGATATCATTCATTTTCATGGAAGACTTTACCGCGGACGTGGACCAATGTTCCTTGGGAATTTAGGTTAGGTAAATACATCATTACTCGGGAGTTTAACTGGGATTCAAAACATAAGACAAGAAGATTTGAAGATCAGAGCCATCATTGTGCATCGCTGAGGAGGAAGAAATTGCATCGTTTCTACCCATGTGGTTTTTCTTTGAGAAGGAACGCGAAAGCTCTGTGAGGAGACCGATAAACTTGAAACCGATTGACAATTGACGTTTTTTTTTGTGTGAAGTATTTCTGGCCTTCATGAAAAACAGAATTTGATGAAAGCCGATAAAATGTAAGTGATTATTGCTTGATTTCTTTATATTGGCAGATTACATGCAAAAAATGTTATGCATTATTAGTTTCAAAATTGAGAGATAGGCCCTACCTAAGTGTTTAATTTCCTGATCCACTCAATGTGAATTTTTTTTTTTTTCTTTTTTAATTTACAAATCGACTGTTGATTAATATCATTGTTACATTCCTGTGAACTTAAGGTATGGAACAGTTTGTACTTTTATGTGTCAAATATGTAATTCTCAAAGTTTACCCCCCCCCCCCCCCCCAGTCCTGCTACAATTTATTGTCCAATAAGTTTTTGTCATGCTCATCTAGACTGTTATTGTGTTGATTTTTTGTTCATTTGTTTGTTTGTTTGGGTTTTGGGGTTGTTGTTGACTTTTTTTTCTTTTTTTTGGGGGGGGGGGGGATTTTGTTTTTTCTTAATGTTAAAATCAAATATCAAGATCATTAGCCTAAACCCTTTTTCCCCATTGAACTAAAAAACAACATTAAGATAAAACATATTTGACAAAACTTTACAAAACAAATCCAATTAAATCAAGACATAACTTTTAAAAATAAATACAAAATGGAAATCATGAAAGACTGTTGGTGATATCCAAATGTCGTTTAAATTTAAATAATATTTTTTTAAATAATATAAATTTTAATTAAGCTTAATTTTAAAGATGTTACAAAACATAGTATAAAAAATATGAACAAATATGAAATACATCGTATAGAGATGGACAAAGCCTATTATAAGATGGGGGTTTAAACAAGTATTACCTCATTCAGTGCCAAGGTTGTACGTGTAAGATCTTTATTATGTAATCCGAAAGTGCCATTATCGTACATGTACAATCTTTTTTATGCACTCAAAAAGTGTCATCAATCGTACATGTTTGACCCATAATATATAGAGGGCATCATCACTCAAGAAATACTATTGACTTTGGGATTTACCAAGGCAACACAAACCAGCAAGATACATTTTGTTTGATGAGAAAGACTTGTTTTTAAATTGTACGAATAGAATTTTGAAAAAAATAAAAAAGCTGGTCATTTTAGGCTAAAAACACACACAAAATAGCGAGCAATGAAAGAGTTAACCGAAAAATATTTCAAACGTTAAATAAATTTATGATCGTTTCACGCTTCTTGACGGGAAAACAAATATAATAAATTAATAAGAATAGTTTTTATGAGACGCAACTGGCATTGAGACGTCTTCCCGTGCGAGCTTCTTAAGTCGCAAATCATCGCCCTAACAATCTCCACATTTTCCACCCCCCCCCCCCCCCCCCATCAAAATGATTGCTTTATGCGCCGAGCAGCTCCTCGCAGACTTGACCAGTGCAATCTTAACGACCTTTACAGTGAGAGGTACATAGAATGAGGTTTGCCCTCCGTGGTTTTACCTAGGCAGCTCAATTCATTACGAATGTATATTCATATTTTGTGTCTGGATTGAGGGGACAAATCAATAGCGTGTGTGAATAAAACAAGCCTGGATCAGATTCGAGGAATTGAAGGTTTTAGACGGACAGTCGCCATCTTAAAGGGAAGGTATACATTTGGTAATCACTCTTAAAATTAACGGCAATAAAAACTTGCTCGATTAGAAGTACAGCAGTTTTTGATAGTATAAAGCATTTTGAGAATCATTTCACTTCGAAGTAAGTTGGGTATGGGAAAAAGGTATCAGTTTTTATCCCTCAAAATTTGAATCTGAGAAACATTACAAAATCAAATAAGAAGAAAATAGAACATACAGTCTGAAAGCTGGCACATTTTCAGTCGTGATTTTCTTCACACTTTAATCTGGTTTCTGATTTATATATTTATTTATTTATATATTTGCCTTAAGAAAACAACCAACATTTAAAAGATTAACATACCCTTAAAAGTCTGTAAAAGCCTACACCATATTATATTCATGTCTGCCCTAATTGTTCTCAATATCATGTTTATTGGATTGTCACAATCAATGGATTGCCTAATATATTTATGGGCACTAATTCTCAGACAAAAGTAAACAATTTATTGTCGTTTTCACTATGCTATAGCGTGACCGCATTTAGCTCTGTTTGTTTGTGTGTAGATTGAAAACTAGAGGATGAGGAATTAATTAACTCTTCTAAAAATAACACCAATGATGTACTTTCACTTTAAGGTGCTCATTGGTCATTGCTTAGTGCATCATAAGACATCCCTCTCTCTCTCTCTCTCCCTACCCCCCCCCCCCTTTCAATCTGTCATTCGCATCCTTACTTTCGACTCAAATTAAATTGATGATGAACATTTTCAAGAGTTCATCCAAGTTCATCCCCGGTTATGTTAGACCAGCATTCACTGGCATGTGTACATTCTATTAAATGTTTGAACTCGAAATGCCAGCACTTATTTTTAGAGTTTTTTTCGCTTTTTTTTCGCGAAGATGAACTTTTCACCGTTAAAGACTTGGTATTTAAAACAAATAACACGTGTGTGAGATTAATATTTAAAATTCCATTTCCACGAAGGGAAAGCACTGGAATAATAAAACAGGAACCTGCAATTAATAGTTTCAAAGCTCATTTAAAAAGGGAAAAAAATAAGATTGAAGTAAAAAACATAAGAGGGAAAAAAGACAAACAATTTTATAACATTTTATATTTTTGATATTGACAAAATAGGGAGACGGCCAACATAGGGCTAGATAGCTCAGTTGGTAGAGCGCCAGCACATTAATCCGGAGGTTGTTGGTTCAAATCCCCTTTTAGTAAATTTTTCTTTGTTTAAATGCCCAAATTATTTCATATTTTTGTGAAATATGTACATTAACTTAGGGTTGAACAAAGAATTTTTGTTTTGTTCAACCCAAAATCATGTAAAATTTACCAAGTCAGTTTCCCTGTTGGTTTATTATTTGATATACATTCATTGTAATCTAGAAGTGCCGTAAACTGGAGAATACTCACAATTATGTTTCAAAAAAAATAGTGCGATTAGTGTTGAATTAATAACTAAATTTCTTTGTAAAAACAAAATCTTATCTGTTGTTCCATTTGACATCACATTTCATCTTCCTTTTTGTTTTAAGAAAAAACGTAAAACAACCTACAGCCTTTGATTTGTGTCAAACTCAACACATCCTCCGAGTTTTCTCTCAAAACCCAAAGTAATTCTCAAAATGTATGCTTCCATTTACATCTTTTCTAACCAATTTGTGGGCTTTTAGAGGATAAATTTACCAAATTTTAGAGTAACGACCAATGATAGGTACGGCCAATTTGACATTTATGTCCTAATTAATGAATATGGATGGATTTGCTGTACATGTATGACAATCACTAGGCACAATGGTACATGGCCTAATCTCATGGCTCTCTCTGCTTACTGCTGAACTCTGCACTTTCAGACACCATTCTCTGCTTACAGGGTTTAAGCTCAAAACTTCTGCGTGTAATTACATATTATCTCATTTTGGGTTGAACAAAGAAAAATTGACTAGAGTGGGATTTGAACCAACGACCTCTGGTAGAGCGCCGGTGGTCGTTGGTTCAAATCCCGCTCTAGTCAATTTTTCTTTGTTCAACCCAAAATGAGATAATATGTAATTACACCAAATTCATTTTAGTGCATTTAACCATAAACTTGTTCAAAGTTGCATTGCATTTAAAACACAATCAAATAATAACTTCTAAGGGAAACTGTTTAGTGAGTAAAATTTAATTGTTAAATAATCTGCAGGTCGCAGGTTCAAGTCCTGCCCTAGTTAATTTTTCTTTGCTCAACCCCAAATTATTTAAAAATACAATTTAAAGAAATCAGTACATTTAAATGGTGTTGTTTTTTTCCCCCGTCAACAACAATCATCAAGTAAGGCAGAAATATAAATCTGAACTTAATCTCCATTAGCTTTAATGCTTAACAGGTTTATTTGCTTAGCTCATATCAGCAGTGAGCCAGTTGAAACCAATATGTTACACATAGCATTTGGCTGGTAACCTGCTTCTACTATTAAGCAAAATGTATTGCGCTAAGCAGCTGCTTGAATTCGATCCAAGAAGCTGACACTGTGAAGTGCTTTTAAGAAAAACAACTTCTATATTTAGAATCCCGTCCTTCTGCGTAAGGATTAATGTAATTTAAAAAACTTGTTTATTATTCCGCTGTTGTTATATTTGAGAAAATAGAATTAGCTGTTGCAAACTGCTGATCACAAATCATATTACTGTGTAACGGCAAGCATCGGACAGGGAAAATAAACCTACCATAGAAACAGTCTCTCTTCATCGGGGGTTGGTTACGGAAAGAGCTATTGTCATTCTTGTATTGTGTTGAAATGTGCACAAATAACATATGACAGCTAAAAAGGGAACCTTTAGTAGCGTGGATTAAATCTCGTGGAGAGACCGAGGGGACTAAACCATGAGACGTCTGCTTGAAATACTAGAGTGGGCGTTGAACCTTTGACCGACTGGATACTCGGCCAGTAATCTAAACCTGATGTTTGTGCTCTCCGCACAACACCCCTTCAAAGCTGAGTCTATTAATTAAAATCAAATGAGTTAATCAAAACACAGATTAATTTTAGAAAGGTTAATCAAATGAGAAGCACTGAGAGATGAGAATTTATCAACCACAGCTAACTACATACTTAAATTTTTTACTTATTGCTGGGAAATGTGATTCCAAAGTATCAGAAAACATCGTGCATGTCATTTGTTAGAGTTTTCTTCATTTCAAGGTACTTTGTTTTATACTGGAATATCTTTGTTTTTAGATATTGTTATATGGAACTTGCCGTTGAGGGGGGAAAGATTTAGCGCTTATTTTGTCCAAGTCTGAAGTTTTTCATTTGTGGTGATTAAAAGAATGCGTATATCAGCTAAAATCTGACACCCTGGGGACTATAGAGGGGGTCGTCTTTGACGCAGGAGAACACCGCGCTTCTCTTTTGTTCATGGATTTTCATTTTTGGATAATCACACCTCGGAAACCTCTGGAAATAAAAAAGGAATAACTTTTTTTAAACAGATCTTTGATTTTGCTACAAAAAGCATGATGATTACAAACAAACACAAATAAACAAACATTCCAGCATTGCTTCATTGATATTCTCAGACAAAATGTAATTAAAACAAATCTTGGAACACATAACCAATTTTTAATTTCATTATTGGAATGAACACATCCATGACACCGCAAAGTCAGCAGTAAATATAATTAGGCATGTGGGGTAATTTCTGTAGAGTCTCAAGAAAATATATACATATATTAAAAAAACGTATCCCATGGCGATGGACTGGCTCAATTGCTCAGGTTCAATGATTCTGTTAAAAAAAATTAATTAAATTTTCTTCACCACAGGGTTATTGAAGTTTGACTTATATCATCAGAGGCATTCCCAGCACGCTTGGCAGAAAAACTATGAATTATTTTTGATCAACTTGAAATTTTTCGTAACAGTTTTGTAAATGGAAAATCACCCCCATAGAAGAAAGTTGCACTGGGAAAATTTGTTGCCATAGATGCAGAGGAATTGTTTTATACAAACAATACTAAGTTTTAAAGGCATTATTAAAGTTCAAATGTAATTCAAAGTGCTTGAATTTGGGGAGGGAGGAATTCACAAGACGACGGGGTTTGTAGCTCAAAAGGTTTACCGGACCAGATTTTGTTGCTGTTCGAAACGTCGAGACCAGCAGAGTGTACTGTTCGAAACGTCGAGACCAGCAGAGTGTACTGTTCGAAACGTCAAGACCAGCAGAGTGTACTGTTCGAAACGTCGAGACCAGCAGAGTGTACTGTTCGAAACGTCAAGACCAGCAGAGTGTACTGTTCGAAACGTCGAGACCAGCAGAGTGTACTGTTCGAAACATCGAGACCAGCAGAGTGTACTGTTCGAAACGTCGAGACCAGCAGAGTGTACTGTTTGAAACGTCAAGACCAGCAGAGTGTACTGTTCGAAACGTCGAGACCAGCAGAGTGTACTGTTCGAAACGTCGAGACCAGCAGAGTGTACTGTTTGAAACGTCAAGACCAGCAGAGTGTACTGTTCGAAACGTCGAGACCAGCAGAGTGTACTGTTTGAAACGTCGAGACCAGCAGAGTGTACTGTTCGAAACGTCAAGACCAGCAGAGTGTACTGTTCGAAACGTCGAGACCAGCAGAGTGTACTGTTCGAAACATCGAGACCAGCAGAGTGTACTGTTCGAAACGTCGAGACCAGCAGAGTGTACTGTTTGAAACGTCAAGACCAGCAGAGTGTACTGTTCGAAACGTCGAGACCAGCAGAGTGTACTGTTCGAAACGTCGAGACCAGCAGAGTGTACTGTTTGAAACGTCAAGACCAGCAGAGTGTACTGTTCGAAACGTCGAGACCAGCAGAGTGTACTGTTTGAAACGTCAAGACCAGCAGAGTGTACTGTTCGAAACGTCGAGACCAGCAGAGTGTACTGTTCGAAACGTCGAGACCAGCAGAGTGTACTGTTCGAAACGTCGAGACCAGCAGAGTGTACTGTTCGAAACATCGAGACCAGCAGAGTGTACTGTTCGAAACGTCGAGACCAGCAGAGTGTACTGTTTGAAACGTCAAGACCAGCAGAGTGTACTGTTCGAAACGTCGAGACCAGCAGAGTGTACTGTTCGAAACGTCGAGACCAGCAGAGTGTACTGTTTGAAACGTCAAGACCAGCAGAGTGTACTGTTCGAAACGTCGAGACCAGCAGAGTGTACTGTTCGAAACGTCGAGACCAGCAGAGTGTACTGTTCGAAACGTCAAGACCAGCAGAGTGTACTGTTCGAAACGTCGAGACCAGCAGAGTGTACTGTTCGAAACATCGAGACCAGCAGAGTGTACTGTTCGAAACGTCGAGACCAGCAGAGTGTACTGTTTGAAACGTCAAGACCAGCAGAGTGTACTGTTCGAAACGTCGAGACCAGCAGAGTGTACTGTTCGAAACGTCGAGACCAGCAGAGTGTACTGTTTGAAACGTCAAGACCAGCAGAGTGTACTGTTCGAAACGTCGAGACCAGCAGAGTGTACTGTTTGAAACGTCGAGACCAGCAGAGTGTACTGTTCGAAACGTCAAGACCACACCGGCTCTTTTCAGAGCCAATACCCCTCCGAATGAGGTTTTACACATGGTTGTACCCACAAGTTTACTATTTACAGTTAATTCTTTTTTCCACACCATGCAAAGCTTCAAACACCACCTATTCTCTGGACTATTAGAAACATAAGCATTGAAACAAAGCATGATTCAGTAGCACTTGACTGGATTTATAGGAAGTTGACTTAATTTGTTGGGGTTAAACAGGAAGAGGTTTAGCTGATAGAAAAACCGCAACTACTCCTAAAAAAGATTTCGCTCTTTAAAGGAAATTTTTTTATTTTATTTTATTTCATTTTTATTTTATTAATTTTTTTTGGGGGGGGGGGGGGGCAGATGAGGAGTGTTTCTTACACTACTTGATCTAAAGAAAAATGTATACTCAAGCACTGTATCGACCCGCTTGCACCAATGTCACGCGCCGCTACTGTCTGCCACACTTCGCCATTTTGGGAGTTACGTGCACGTTAAAATATGCCATGTGTGTAAACACCGCATGGTCCTTAAATGCATTCTATAGACCTTTCCATTGTTGATAAATAAAGTGCGCCGGTTGGCATGGACAGCCGAATGGTTAGCAAAACATTCAATCGTGTCAAAAAATATTGTGACCAAATTCAACATTTTCTGTAAAGATTCATGAACTGAAATACCTTCCATGATTGGTTGATTAGTTTCCAACAAATTCAACACTATTTTTGAATATTTGTGTAACATTGCTACAAACTATGGCCATCTGTTTTTGATTTGCAGTTCTGGCTTTCCATAGTATTCCAACCTCGGTTGGCAAAAACTTGGGCTGTGACACGTTGCAAAAGAAAGGTCTATACACAGGGACGTTGACTCCCAACAAAATGCCACATATTCAGGCCAATCTGGTCAATTTTCAGTGCCTTCTGAGTGCTGCGGAAAAGAATTAGGTCACCTTGGGTGGGATTCAAACCCTTGACCCAGAAGGAAGGGTATTGTGTATTGTAGAGTAGATGTCTGAACTGCACTTGATCTATGCAGTTGAGGCAAAAAGAGTGGATGCTAACGCCTAAACCAACCCAGCAATAAAACAAAGCCTTATTGAAAAATGAATGATTATTTAGAAGCAATTGCTCTGAAAAGTACTTACTTTTCTTCCAGAGACATGGCGGTCCCTCTCCCAACAAAAATATATACACACAGTTAGACATTTTGTATTACTTATTCTGATGTAATACAATATCTACAAGGTGATATAAATGTTTATCAACTTGATTTTTTGAAGAAAGTCTTTCTGTTGTGTAAGATTTTTGTGCTTCAGCCTTGAAAGGTCAAGCAATTGTGGTCAGCAGTGGTTGTTTATGTCAACAATTCGGTAATGAGATGGTTAACAGGTAGAATGTATATGTTCTTTTTTCTGAAAGTTATAAAACAACAGGGTAAAAACATATTTAATTAATTGGTTGTATTTCATAAGATGATTTATTATCGGTATCTTTTTTTAGCATTCCCTCTCAAGAAGAACTAGGTCACATGTTTGTGGTCATCTAATGCTTCTTTTGGGAAATGACAAATTGATTTACGTTATGAAACTATTCCCAAAAAGGTGTCGAGAGCTTTTGCAGTCATTTTGTGTTTTGTAAGAACTGTTTTTTCCCGTTAATTACCTGATTTTGTGCTTCACACTTCAGGAGTCAAGCAGTGTGGTCAGCAGCGGTTGCTTATGTCAGAACAATTCGTTAATGAGGTGGTAGTTGTGTTCAGGGCTAATTTCTGAAAGTTATAAAACAAAAGGGGAAAAACAGATTTAATTAATCGGTTGTATTTCATAAGATGATTTTTTATCGGTATCTTTTTTTATCATTCCCTCTCAGGAGGAACTGAGTCACATGTTTGTGGTCATCTAATGCTTCTTTCGGGAAATGACAAATTGATTTACGTTATGAAACTGTTCTAAAAAAGGTGTCAAGAGCTTCTGCAGTCATTTTGTGTTTTGTAAGAACTGTTTTTTTCCTTGTTAATTACCTGAAGTTTCTAGAAAACAACCGAAAAAGCATTGATTACTTATCCCATCTCCTGATCCACCCCCACTCTAACAAAATCCAACACCCATTATGTTACCTCATCACCCAAACTGTTAGACTCTGATTATGGTGGCATGCCTGATCCTATGTAATAGCGTAATGAGTTTACTAGTGCAGTTCTCAGTCCACAGAATCGAACAAAACGTGCAGTTGGGTAATTAGGGTTAATTGATTGTTCCGCTTGTGAACATTCTTGTCCAAAGTGTCCTGATTCAGTGCGGGGTTTTTTTCTCTATAGGACGAGATCTAGATAATTACTTAACAAGTTTGTAAAATAATAGCCTGTCTTGTACTTTTTAAGTTTCAGCAGTTTTTGTCCACCAAGGAGCTTTTTCCTTGTTAAGGGGCACCTTTATAAGGAAGATGTATACTTCTATTTGAACAGTTCAGGGGGCACCAAGGCAATGGACCAGGGGCAACAGAGGCAATTGCCTTCTTTGCCTTTGTGAAGTATCAGACTTCAGAATATCTGCGAACAAAACTTGTGTACAATACGGTTTGTCAAATTGGTCTTTGAACAAAAAGGTTTCTGTTGTGTAAGATTTTGTGCTTTACGCTTGAGGTGTCAAGCAATGTGGTCAGCAGTCAGAACAATTCAGTAATGAGACGGTAAGCAGGTAATCGGAAACGTTTTTCTCATTTCCTCTCAAAAAGAATTAGGTCACATGTTTGTGATTATCTAATGCTTCTTTCAGGAAATGACAAACGTTATGAAACCATTCCAAAAAAGGTGTCAAGAGCTTCTGCAGTCATTTTGTGTTTTGTAAGAACTGTTTTTCCCCCGTTAATTACGTGAAGTGTCTAGAAAACAACCGAAAAGCATTGATTAATTATTTCATCTCCCGATCCACCCCCACTCGCAACAAAATCCAACACCCATTATGTTATCTCATCACCCAAACTGTTGGACTCTGATTATGGTGGTATGCCTGATCCCATGTAAAGCATAATGAGTTTACTAGTGCAGTCCTCAGTCCAACACCATTCAGTAACTCTTTACCCAAACTGTTGGACTCTGATTATGGTGGCATGCCTGATCCCATGTAAAGCATAATGAGTTTACTAGTGCAGTCCTCAGTCCAACACCATTCAGTAACTCAACACCCAAACTGTTGGACTCTGATTATGGTGGTAAGCCTGATCCCATGTAAAGCATAATCAGTTTACTAGTGCAGTCCTCAGTCCAACACCATTCAGTAACTCAGCACCCAAACTGTTGGACTCTGATTATGGTGGTAAGCCTGATCCCATGTAAAGCATAATGAGTTTACTAGTGCAGTCCTCAGTCCAACACCATTCAGCAACACAACACCCAAACTGTTGGACTCTGATTATGGTGGTAAGCCTGATCCCATGTAAAGCATAATGAGTTTACTAGTGCAGTCCTCAGTCCAACACCATTCAGTAACTCAGCACCCAAACTGTTGGACTCTGATTATGGTGGTATGCCTGATCCCATGTAAAGCATAATGAGTTTACTAGTGCAGTCCTCAGTCCAACACCATTCAGTAACTCAGCACCCAAACTGTTGGACTCTGATTATGGTGGTAAGCCTGATCCCATGTAAAGCATAATCAGTTTACTAGTGCAGTCCTCAGTCCAACACCATTCAGTAACTCAGCACCCAAACTGTTGGACTCTGATTATGGTGGTATGCCTGATCCCATGTAAAGCATAATGAGTTTACTAGTGCAGTCCTCAGTCCAACACCATTCAGTAACTCAGCACCCAAACTGTTGGACTCTGATTATGGTGGTAAGCCTGATCCCATGTAAAGCATAATCAGTTTACTAGTGCAGTCCTCAGTCCAACACCATTCAGTAACTCAACACCCAAACTGTTGGACTCTGATTATGGTGGAATGCCTGATCCCATGTAAAGCATAATCAGTTTACTAGTGCAGTCCTCAGTCCAACACCATTCAGTAACTCAACACCCAAACTGTTGGACTCTGATTATGGTGGAATGCCTGATCCCATGTAAAGCATAATCAGTTTACTAGTGCAGTCCTCAGTCCAACACCATTCAGTAACTCAACACCCAAACTGTTGGACTCTGATTATGGTGGAATGCCTGATCCCATGTAAAGCATAATCAGTTTACTAGTGCAGTCCTCAGTCCAACACCATACAGTAACTCAACACCCAAACTGTTGGACTCTGATTATGGTGGTATGCCTGATCCCAGGTAAAGCATAATCAGTTTACTAGTGCAGTCTTCAGTCCAACACCATACAGTAACTCAACACCCAAACTGTTGGACTCTGATTATGGTGGTATGCCTGATCCCATGTGAAGCATAATGAGTTTACTAGTGCAGTCCTCAGTCCAACACCATACAGTAACTCAGCACCCAAACTGTTGGACTCTGATTATGGTGGTAAGCCTGATCCCATGTAAAGCATAATGAGTTTACTAGTGCAGTCCTCAGTCCAACACCATTCAGCAACACAACACCCAAACTGTTGGACTCTGATTATGGTGGTAAGCCTGATCCCATGTAAAGCATAATCAGTTTACTAGTGCAGTCCTCAGTCCAACACCATTCAGTAACTCAGCACCCAAACTGTTGGACTCTGATTATGGTGGTAAGCCTGATCCCATGTAAAGCATAATGAGTTTACTAGTGCAGTCCTCAGTCCAACACCATTCAGCAACACAACACCCAAACTGTTGGACTCTGATTATGGTGGTAAGCCTGATCCCATGTAAAGCATAATCAGTTTACTAGTGCAGTCCTCAGTCCAACACCATTCAGTAACTCAGCACCCAAACTGTTGGACTCTGATTATGGTGGTATGCCTGATCCCATGTAAAGCATAATGAGTTTACTAGTGCAGTCCTCAGTCCAACACCATTCAGTAACTCAGCACCCAAACTGTTGGACTCTGATTATGGTGGTAAGCCTGATCCCATGTAAAGCATAATCAGTTTACTAGTGCAGTCCTCAGTCCAACACCATTCAGTAACTCAACACCCAAACTGTTGGACTCTGATTATGGTGGAATGCCTGATCCCATGTAAAGCATAATCAGTTTACTAGTGCAGTCCTCAGTCCAACACCATTCAGTAACTCAACACCCAAACTGTTGGACTCTGATTATGGTGGAATGCCTGATCCCATGTAAAGCATAATCAGTTTACTAGTGCAGTCCTCAGTCCAACACCATTCAGTAACTCAACACCCAAACTGTTGGACTCTGATTATGGTGGAATGCCTGATCCCATGTAAAGCATAATCAGTTTACTAGTGCAGTCCTCAGTCCAACACCATACAGTAACTCAACACCCAAACTGTTGGACTCTGATTATGGTGGTATGCCTGATCCCATGTAAAGCATAATCAGTTTACTAGTGCAGTCTTCAGTCCAACACCATTCAGTAACTCAACACCCAAACTGTTGGACTCTGATTATGGTGGAATGCCTGATCCCATGTAAAGCATAATCAGTTTACTAGTGCAGTCCTCAGTCCAACACCATACAGTAACTCAACACCCAAACTGTTGGACTCTGATTATGGTGGAATGCCTGATCCCATGTAAAGCATAATGAGTTTACTAGTGCAGTCCTCAGTCCAACACCATTCAGTAACTCAGCACCCAAACTGTTGGACTCTGATTATGGTGGAATGCCTGATCCCATGTAAAGCATAATGAGTTTACTAGTGCAGTCCTCAGTCCAACACCATTCAGTAACTCAACATCCAAGGACTCTGATTGTGGTGGCATGTAAAGCATAATCAGTTTACTGGTGCAGTCCAAAAATTAATGGCCATAAAAAACTTACATTATTGTAAGAAGCACTGCAGCTGGTGGTAATGGTTATCATGTTTAGAAGCAAGTCCCTTCTGAGGAATATGGTTTCAGAGAAAGGGATTCAAAACATTTTCTATCTGAGAAACGTTTCATGCACGACACGTTTCTCAGATTGTGTATTCCAATTACGGATTATCCTTCCTGCGTGGACATAATCGCTCCAGATTTTCCGCCGATATCTCAAAAATGCTACCACCTTTTCAAATGAAACTTACACAGGTTACTTGTATTGTATTTATCTACATTTATATAGGATTAAAACAATCAAACGGTTCCAAAAAACATACTTTTCCTTTAGAACGAAGATTCAGCGGAAACCCTGTCTCTAAATTTGTCTCTTTAATGGTCCTTTACATCATCAGAGTTCATTGCAGGATGACGGAGCGAGTCAACACCGGCAGTCCTATTACAGTTAAACCCCTTCGGTGTAATCCCACTTTGTTGTCGTAACAGAGGCCAGATCTTATGCGCAACTTGCCGGTCTGTTTTCGTTGTCATCAGTGGTGGGTTTATTTTCCCAGCAATTCTATTTCTCTATACAAATCCAACCATCCTGTTTTGGAGCTTAAATGTTGACTCACCGGGCTCGGGTTACACACAGTGTTACATAAAATAAATTTGATAGAAATTTTAAGGAATTGCGTGGGAGGTTTTGTTTCCTTTCGGGACCCTCCACCTTTCTTTCTCTTTTCTTTCTTCAATATCCTCTAGTTGTTTTGCTCATGGTGTTGTTATTTTTAGGAATGTTTCAGATGTGAAACATTGATGAAAAAGTTGTAAAGATGATGTAGAACGTTATTTAGATGGAAGTTTATTGGAGGCACGCTCATTGTTGACTTAGTGTGGTGAATACAGAACCTTTTTTTAAGGATAGATAAACTATTTTGACTTATTAAGCCATCATGTCTCCGGAAACCTACATTTCATTGTACAATCAGATTACAAACCTTCCTATCATTTTTATAACATCTTTTCATAACCCGCTGCTAACACATAGGATTTTAACTGCCTCTAGCCATCGGGCGAGCTTGTGTGGTCTAGTGGTAAGACATCTGCTCTAGCAGTGCAAAGTTCGTGGATTCGAATCCCACCCGACTGATTCGCCTGTGGATCGTTTGACAGAAGTCGGGAAAGTACTGAGTAAACATTGCTTAATACACATCGGTGCAAGGGTAAAAACAAATTTTATTCTTAAGTAGGATTTATATTCTTTATCCCCGATGCAAAAATTAAAATCTATAAGATATTTCACTTTTGTCCTTCGCAACATTTTCCAGCGAGTAGACCAGCCATTTTGAAACCATTTGGCTGCACTGGTTGAGTATGGTGGCTTAACTTATGCATAGAACTAACTTAATACATACATACATGTGTGTACTGTGAAGATTCATTCACCACATGATATCATAGTGCAGGCTGGCATAGTCTATCATTCAACACCAGTGGATGATATTTAATAGTCAGACAGTATTGAATTTCACCACATGATATCATACTGCAGGCTGGCTTAATTTATCTATCATTCAAAACCACAGTGGATTGTATCGAATGGTCAGCCAGTAGGAGGGTTGACAGTGTACTTTGTAGATGCATTCACCACATGATATCATCTTGCAGGCTGGTATAGTTTACCTGTCATTCAAAATCACATTGGATGACATTAAATGGTCACACAGTAGAAGGGCAAATGTAAAAATATTAAACCTGTAATTTGCTAGAATTAGGCCTTTAAAAAAATGGTTATGTTGGCGTAACCCGACCTACCCTAAAACAGGGGCCTACCCTAGATATTTTTATTTTTTCAAGGGAAGAAATTTACTAATTAAAGTCTATAAATCAGTTATAAATACATTTGAAACCGTTTCTCTCTGTTTTTCTTCAATTGTATGGCCATAGCATTCATTGTACTTTGGAGTGCACAATGTTTTGCACAACATGCAGAAGATCGTCACTGGCTGATACTATACTTTTATGCATGTATAGTCTCGTTCAACCAGTCTGCAACAAGTTTTTAGATGATGGGAAAGATTTCCCAAAATCTAGGCCATTTAAGCACTGAAAGCTTATATTAAATAAAATCAATATTTAAAAATAAAATAAAAACCCTACCTACCTACCCTATTTTTTCTGGCCCAATACGCCAACATAACATTTTTATTTTTAGGCCTTAGTATAGTTATAGCAAGGCATTCTTAAAGGAACATTACAGAATTGTTTTTTCTAACAAAACAGTTGCTGGCAGTGTAAGCACTTTATGTAATACACCATATACATAAACTGACAAACCTGTAGAAGTTTGAGATCGATCGACCATCTGGGTCACGAGAAAATAGTGAAAAACCGATTACACATTTGCATGAAATCATCGATGAATAAAACGCTCACTGAGCGATAAACTCAGGATGTTTTCTACTATCATCATCACTAGGGATGTTTTCTACTATCATCATCATTAGACCGTGTAAGTTTTATGTAAATCTGTGATCTAAAGTATATTTTACGAGTTTTTTTCTTACCAATTCTGTAACCTCCCTTTAAGATGAGCAAAATATATATTTATTTAAAGGCAAAGTATACCTGAGGTTTTTGGAAATGTTCGATTGTTTTAATCCCCTATAAATGTAGACATATACAATACAACTAACTTGTACAAATTTCATTTCAAAAGGTGGTCACATTTTTGAGATATCACCGAAAATCCGGAGCGAATTTGTCCACGCATGAAGAATAATCCGTAATAGGAATACACAATCTGAGAAGCGTTTCTGACAGAAACATTTCTCAGATTCAAATTTTGGGGGGATAAAAACTGATATATTTTTACATAACCACAAAACTTTGACGAGAAATGGTTTCTCAAAATGCTTTATACTATCGTAAGCTGCTGTAGGCTTCTAAACACTAGGTTTTCATTGTCATTAATTTTAAGAGTGATTACCAAACGTATACAATCCCTTTTCACAGTTCTTGGCACCTGTTTCAAAGTTTTACAGGGTATTAGTCGTACGATAAACTTCGAGAAAGCTAGAAGAAAAAGTTAGTATCAACAGAAAAGAGACAAACATTTTTTAGTAAAATTTCTTGAAAGCTAAGTATTTTTGTCAAATCATGGAAATGAGTATTCATGAGGGGTTTCCAAACTATTTTTAAAATAATAAAAAATTTCCCAAAACCAATGACTTACTACCGCGTAATATTTCTTAAAAACTGACTGGATGTTTGGAGTGAGGTTACTGTTCTCATCATAGCCAATGATGTATGGTTGCATTCTTACAAGAAACTTCTTGAAACTGTCTACGTCTTAACTATCTCACTTAGAGGTTTGATGATACACAAACTTGTAAACAAGGTTGTTTACAACATTTCAACGACAACAACAACAACTCAAATGATCCACCTCCTGTCCTCTGAAGAGACGAGGGATTATTTTCTTTGTGTCTGTGTGTGGGCAGAAGTGCTTGTTTGCCGTTCGTGGCAGCAGGTGCTAGGTGTTTGTGATGTCACATATCAGTCGTAGTGATGTCATCACATGCTTACTGTGAATCGGTATGTTGCGGTTAAGTTGTAGCTTTTACAATTGTGGGCGGCCACTAGTGGAAATAGTGAGGAACTAATCTGAATAGACTTGTGTTACATATCACGAAGTAATTAAAATTATGTGTAAACACCCCCCCCCCCCCAATAAAAAAACAAAGAAAACGCTTTTTCTGAAAATATGTAAACTCCATGGTTTTTGTCTGGAGTTGTAGTTTCTAACTGATGGAACAATCTGTTCAAAAATGATCGCTTTCACGTAGTTTGCTTGACTTGCCTTGCTGACACCATCAAAGTCCTGCTCAGTGACTGCAACACTGATGAATGAATACTGATTGTCATTGTACCAAAAAGGGGATCAGACTATTATTTCGCCTTCTAACCCAAGTTTAGATTCATTGGTTTGAATGAGATAATTCTTTTTTTAAATGGCTGCAACATGATATGACAAAGGTCCACGAAAGACAGCTACTTTTTTTTCTCTCTCTTCAAACTCTTTGTTTGTCTCTTGAGGATTTCAATTTCACCCTGAGGGGAAAGTTCAAGGAATTTCACCGTGCACTCCTGCCTCCACAAGACGCTCAATCCACGGACAATCAAAGATACCATTGTGGAGATGATTTTTTTTAAATTCTGTTTAATTCCTTAATCTCAAGTCGAGGATGAAATTTCTGAAATTTTATCTTCAGAAATGGAAATGAAAGATGCAGGATTTTAGTAAAGAGTTCATTCACTTCTGTCATGGTCACTACAATCGGGTGTTGGCCATGGCAAAAGGAATTGACTGGAAGGAAAAGATCTAACTGTTATCTTATTATCTTATCTTTGTTTTTTTGTTTTGATTTCTCCTTTTTTAACACTTGATTTTTTAAAGATTATCTCAAGTGAAAGGATTACCAATCATCCAAAAGGGAAGAGAGTGTGACGCATAAGAAAACACTAACCTCAGAAAACATTCTCACCGGATGACTTTGCCTAAGATATTTGTTTCATTTTGTGAGTTTGTTTTGCACCTGTAAGTTTTCTATTTTGCAGAATTATGTGGTACTTATTTTCTTGAAAATAAGAAAATTTCAATCTAAAAGTTTTCTCTGTGGGATTTGAAAAAAAATAGTTTGATGTCAAGTTTGGTGAAGAAAGAGGTGAAAAGAAATTTTCATCACCACAAGAGGGCTCACTTCCATGCAATCAAAGGAGTCCACTGTGGGGAAAAACCTTTTTGTGAACACAAGAGGGCGCTTTTAATATAGCAAACATGTTTTTACAAAATGCTGCATCTACACTATCAAATAGTGTAAAAGAGTTTGAATACATTTTCTGTGAATTTCTTTGATAAATTTTTCTATTTGTTTGATGGCTGGTCCTGCATGAAAATGTCACATTAAAAAAATTGAATAAATGAAACAGCGATGAAATATTTTGAAGTATGGTCATTTTTTTAACCACTGTTTGGCTTTAGGACTCCACCAGGATTTTTAAATTTGTAAATTTTAGGTAAGGAACTTCAAGTGACTAAGCCAGAGTCAGATCTTTAAGCTGTGGTTTTGAAAACGTCAAATTTATATGATGGATGGCTTTGACACTACTTGCCTTATGGAACCAAATTCTGTTAAACTTCTCTAGTCTTTGCATCAAAGTCACACCTTTTCTCACTTTGCTCCCCAAACCTGGAATGCACTCACTATCTCCATCAGAGAATCTCACTTTTTATGCAAATAAGAAATTGTATCAACAATTATCTAAATTCAATCTAATGCGCTGCGTTCTTGATGTAGTGGCGCTTTATAAATGCCTTAATGTATATGTGGGGACCATAGCTGAAATGTTGTCAAATTATTTTGTAATGCAGAAAATTAGCAAGGAACCAGTCTCAATTAGGATTGTAAGTCTGCTGCCACCTAGCATCCCAAAAGTCCCCCATTGAGCACTGTTGGCTATGGCTGTAGGATTAGTGGCAAATGGAGTAAACCTAGCCACAGCCATAGCCAAGAACCTTGGTTGGTAAATCTGTTTGAGCTGTGGACGACACTAAGTGGTGGCGGACATACCGGGTAAATTTTAATCAGTGACATAATTGCAGATATGTCAATCTTCAATTAACACTGTGTAAGGCGGGTGTAATTTACCCTGTGTAAGGCTGGAACACCATGTGTCTGTCATGCTTTGTGCCTATTAGTGCGCTATCCTTTTTTATAAAAATGAAAATGCATGTTGAGCAATGTACATAACATTTTTTTATTTATTTTTTTTCATTCAGGCTTTAAAAAATAAAAAATAATACAATAAACAGAAGATTAAGAAAAACAGTCAGACCAAGAATTGCGAAAAACAGAGGGATTTGTACAAATAATAAGAACAAACAGCAGCCTAGGGATTGCCCAAAAGCGATCCAAATCACTATCTAAAAGAGCAATCCCCGTAAAAAAGACAGACATTAGAACAGACAGACAGATATCAAAAGTATAAGGCAAGATTATAAAATACACATTTTACGGATAGCGCAGTACGCAGTACAAATGTGTTCCTTTGACAGACCCATGGATTTCTGGCCTTAGTCTGCTGCCACCTATGGCCTCAGAACTCTTCCAGCTAAAGACGTGTTTAGTCAGACTTTAGCAGCTGTTTGTTCTAAACCGCAGATATATTGCTAAAGGGGTATCAGATGTGTATTTAATCAAGTCTAGTTGTGTTTCTGTCATCGTTACCACATCTGTGTTTGATCCTGTCCTCTACATGAACTCGCATATCTAGGCAGATGCCTTAGTCCATGTGTCCACACCTTTGGAAAGATGTACTTCATGCATTAAAGGGTTGTGAACTTCTTGAGAAACATTTGAATGGCATCAAAACTTGAAATGGAGTACAGAGATTGTTGACGTGTTTTTTTTTGGTTTTACACCAAGCTCAATGTATTGATTGTTGATTTTTTTTTTACAGAAATAAACAAACGGGTTTTCTACTATTGAGTATAATCAATTCATGACTTAAGTAAATAAAGTGTTTGTCATACATCGGTGTGAGGTGAGATTAAATCGTGTTTTTCTAAAGAATAACAATTTAAAAAATGACTGCCGAGAACAAGCAATCCACTTCCTCCCCCCCCCCCCCATGAACAGTAAAACAAATGGATGTAAATGCAATCTAGCTGTCCTCCTAATACCTCGGTATGGATGATGACTTTCAAGATGCCGGTGAACTATAGTTTCCCGCAAAACGAGAATTATAAACTCATGCATATTAAGGACGCGGGAAAGTAGACTCGTCTTGTCGGATGGTCCCTCTGGGATTATAGTATAACCTGGAGTTGTTATTGATTGTTTTTATTTTTTTATATGAGATATCGCCTAACTCACAAGGCCACGGATGGCCACTTCAAGGTGAGGGCTACACATAACTGGTTTGGGCTATCGACCCAAATCAATTGACACCAGGGGCACGTTGCCTCCTACTCCTGGGGCTGAAACAGGGTTACCCCCTTCACAGTCCTTAAGGATGTAGGCATGGGTATCATCCACTAGGAGCCTGGCTGGTAGAGCAGAATGCACTACCTTCCCAACTTTTTCGAAGCAATTATGGTTAAGTGCCTTGCTCAGGGGCACAAGTGTCATGACCGGGTATCGAACCCACACTCTGCTGCTGAAAACACCAGAGCTTAGGTCCGGTACGACCTAGACCGCTCGGCCATGACACGCCACAATACTTAAACCTTGTGCTTCATAAATTTAATCCGTAAAGATGTTCTTGTGGTCGGCTTCTCAAAAAGAAAAAGTGCAAACATTCAAACAACTGTTAGAAAGTGCCGCTATGTAATTGGAAATATAAAAATTACTCTTAGGTAAAATTATTGGTGAAACAAACTAAGTTTTGTTTTCCTTGAAATATTTTGAATTGGTCTTGCGGTCAAGCACTGGCCTAAAGTCTCAGAGTGTTGGTTCAAGTCCCCATCTTGACACTTATGTCCTTGACCAAGACACTAATAACAAAATTGTTAAGCGTTGGGAGCTGCATTATTTCACGAAAATGACGGATTAATGAGGAATATTATGACGTCCGAAATTCACCGCAGCGAAAGGTATGCCGCCCTGGAATGTGAATCTTGTGAAATTAGTGGCTTCTTGCAGGTAAGATTTGAGTTATGAAGCTGTGAAAATTGTCCGCCCCAGAAATGGTACCTAATAGTTAGGACTCTGTATCTGTGTACAGCACAGAGGAAGAGTCCTATATAGGGCTAACCAAAACACTAATAACTATTATTTCTCCATCCATTGGATGGGCATGAAGCTGTAGGTCCCAGGCTGCAGTGTAAAAGCACTTTGTAAACTGTTACATGGTGCTATGTAAATAAATGGGTCTTAAAATTTGAACATTGCTCCACTATTAAAAAAAAAAAAATAACAAGCACTTTGGGACACCCTTCGGGTGTAATAAAGCACTATTATAAGAAATGCACACTTAGAACTAGACCTAAAATTGGTTGTATCGTCTAAAGAAAACTGTAACAAATTATAAATAAACATCAACAAGAAAATTACAAATTTAATACCTATCTCACTCACTCTGACATGCAAAATAATTAACAAAACACAGAATATATTCTTGTTTGACACTTCGACCACAAACACAATCCACAAAATGACATTCATAAAAAAAAAAATACTGTCAAAAAGAATACACAGACGCCCCCCCCCCCCGCCCAAAAACCCCACAAACAAACAACAACAGATATTTTGAGGAATCATTTTGTTATGACTTTGACTGTTGTATAGTGTTCACCTGAACAACTCCAACAACCCTACCCACAACGCTCATCTTGTCCAACTGCTGTACTGAATTGTAGGTATACCACCTCTGGATCGGCAGCCGCCCAGATGAAAGCTGCAGCCCACGAGCGTTGGCTGGCCGCCTTCAAGAAGGTCTTGAGGAGGAACACGAGATTCCTTCAAGAAATCTCTAAAGGTAGGAAGATCCAAAAAGGGCACATCTATGTCGTCTCCTTTTATTTCGCAAGTCTATTTCATTCACTTACCCAAATAGTTACTACTTATGCATATTCCTAGCCGGCAGGCTACTTCGCTAGAAAGATTGACAACCAATAGGGCGCCCTCTCGTGCCCACCCAGCATGCTACGCAGTAGCTCCGCCATCTTACGTCCTTCTTTTTCTAGCGACGGTACGGTGTACACGTGAGTTTTCACGCTCTTGTTTGGAAAAACCTGAGATTGTGCTTTCGCTTTTTTCCTATAAAGGATTAAGAAGATTTTCAACCAGTTTGATTTGTAGAGTTCTTTAATTATTTTTGAGTGATAATTTTGCGTTTTTTGGAAGATTTTGAGACGTTTTCTGTTGAGGCCAGACGAGCGCAAGTAGCACTCGCTGGTCTCGGGGATCGAACGTATCCTCTTGATATATAATACAAGTGTATTTTACTTAATTGTTGTGTCTCCTGTGTCTTCCTTATTTTGATTTATAAATATATTAACTAGTGTCTCACTTCCGTGAGACTCCCTACTCCGGGAGCAGTACTCCCGGCCGTTGTAGGAGGCTAGTTAGAGTCGGTGTTCCACTTGTCTACACTCGTGGGACTCCCTACTCCGGGAGAAGTACTCCCGGCCGTTGTAGGAGACTGACTCCGAGGGCTCAGTACATTACGTTTTCTTGCTAGTGTTCTTCTGGTCGCGACCAGTTGAACTCCCTGCCCGGGAGAAGTACTCCCGGTTCGGTGCAGGAGGCTAGCAGAGAGAGAGCTTGGGTATACCGGTTAAATCCGTTCCCTTCCCCTGCTCGCTCCCCCCCTCGCTCCAGCGGAGAGCGGGGGGCCCAACGAAGCTATTATACGGGGTATACCGGCCTCTGGCCTCTCCCTTGCCCCGTCTGCTATCGTTACTGAGCCGGTCCCTGAATTTACGGGCTTGCCGTGGGTGATTTGCGCCGGTAAGGCCATTCAATTTCCCCGGTCAGTCTGTCTTCCCTCGCCACCGCGGTTGGCTTGGGTTGCGGGACCTTTTTTGAGAAAGCTGCTACGGGGAATATCGACCGTTCGGTCCTTCCCTTCCCCTACAGTTACGGCTAGATTAAAAATAACTAGCCATCACGTAGAGCGAACTTTTCGCGGGAATCAACGACTCTGTCGTCTCCGATTTCACGCGAATTTACGCTCGGAGTGAAGTACAGTACCGAACATAACGAAGTCCACACTGTACGTACCTGCCCTAGCGTTTTAGTGATTTATCGGGATTATCGCGATTTATCGCGTTTTTAACACGATTTATCACGAAATATAATTCGCAATGAAAAAGGGCACAGCTAAGGGTCCGAGTGGTACCAAGGGTAAACCCATGAAAGGTACAACACACTCGAAGTCATCATCAGTCCTTGGACTCGTGACTTCACCCGGTCCTCAGGCGCGGGCTTCCTCAGGAAACTCAACGCCTCGAACAACCACTGGATTGCTAGCCCAGGCTACTCCAGGGAGTGAACTGGCGGGATCAGAGTTAGAGGCTTCAAGGGATCCTCCTCCCCTGCCCCATAGGGTGAGGGAATCCCAGTCAACTTCATTCACTGATCGATGCTCAGGAGTACCGATGATTGACCCTTCATCGGAGTTCTCCCGGGGTAGTGCGACTGGCAGTCCTTCAGGCAAGAAGGCTAAGCAGAAACGCCCAGTTTCCTCTTCTGATGATTCTTCAGCAACACCGAAGATCAAGAAGAAAAAGACAAAGGATACCATATCCTCTGCGGTTTTTATGAAGGCATTTGATTCCATCAGTACTTCATTGGCCGCGATCGCCCAACAACAGTGGAGGGCGGCACCCGATTCACAACGGGCTCCCCCGCCATCCACCTTCCCGGACCCAGACCCGGGGTTGATCATTCAGGGACCGATCATGGCAGCTCCACGCTATCCCAGCCTCCCAGGCCCATCTGAGGTAGGCGGTAGTGAGCCAGAGGTGCCTCTCACTCCAGGGCGTGCCCGTCGCCCACCAGGTTCACCAACGGCCATCTCACTACATCCCTCGACAACTTTTGGGGTCTCCGACAGTGAGGAACCCGAGGGGGAACTGAGCTCACGTGAGTCACGTGTTTGCTCTGAGGAAGATGAGGCCGCGGACCCAAGCAGTTTTTCATCTTTTGAAACTCAGCTTAGGTTGATACAACGAGACATGGTACGTGTCCTTAAGCTACCGGCCGATGATACCCCAGAAGAGTCATCTGGACATCGTTCCTTTAAGACACGTACGGGAGGGGAGGAAACGCGTAGTACACCGTTCCCGACCCTTCCGCTAGATCGACTTTGTGTGGATCGCATTAAGAGCACAGCCTCTCTGAAGAAATGGATCCCGCACACGAGAAGATCGAAAAATTATTTTCAGTACCCACAGAAAGACTGTGAGGACTTTTTTACAGTTCCCACTATACCATCTACCGCTAAAGACAAGCTCTCGAGCGATGGAGGTAAGGCCTCGGCTAAGGCGATCTTCGCTGACAAGAGTAAAGCTCGATTGGAAGAGCAGATGAAGAAGATTGATGAGGCTGCTCGGTTTGGCGCCAAAACTAACGCCTTTCTTCTACTGCTGTCAGAGTATATTGTCTGCGCCTGTGAGGAGGGCGCTTCCACCCCAGCGGATATGCTTGCTGTAGCTTTTCGTTGTCTGGAGGAGGGCCTAAGGATGTCCCTAGAGCAGTTCACTCGGATCTCGCTCCAGGCTACACGATCCCGAAGGACAAACGTCCTGGAGACGTTGTACATCCCCTATGACGGAGCAAAGAAAAAGTTGGAAGACATTTCTCTCCTTGGGAATGACCTCTTTGGAGGACAATTTCAAGAGGTCCTTGAGGCAGAGGCCAAGCGTCTGAAGACAGCGGACAAACTGAACCTGCGGAAGCCAGTGGCGTCCAAGGCTAAGTTTGGAGGGAAGAAGACTAACAAGGTCAGCTTTACGCCACGTCCGGCGTTCCGTAAGGCCCTCAAGTCCTCTCACCAGCAGGCCCCTAGGGTATCTCCCAGCGCTGCTCCGGCAACACCTCGCTACTCCCAGCCTGTCCGTCAGAACTTCCAGACGGGCGGCAGGGGCCGTGGCGCCGGTAGGCCCCCTCCCCCTCCCCGCTACTCGGGGGGGTGGAGGAGGTGACGTCCCACTCCCGACTCTGGCCCCCGACCTGGGACCCGTCGGGGGCCGCCTCAGAGATTTCGCAGGGTCTTGGGACGCGATCACGTCCGACGCATGGGTGCTCGCAACGGTAAAACATGGCTACCGTCTGGAGTTCACGAGCACCCCTTCGTCGGACACCCTAGTTTGCGAAACGCCAGTTCCTGCAAACAGAGGAAAACGCCTGGCTCTAGAGAAGGAGATATCCTCCCTTCTAGAAAAACAGGCGGTGCGTCCGGTGACGGAATCAGAACAGTTCCAAGGGTTCCTTTCGACGTTTTTTCTAACGCCCAAAAAGGGAACCTCAGAATGGCGACCAATCATAAATCTGAAACCGCTCAATCGGTTCATCAGACCGAGGCGCTTCCGGATGGAAACACTCAAAGTGATCCTGGAGTCGCTACCCAAGGCAGTGTGGGCAGCATCGATCGACCTAAAAGATGCGTACCTCCACATACCCATCTTGTCGGAACACTCCCAATACCTACGATTCAGGTATCGAGGGCACACATTGGAGTTCAAGGCTCTTCCTTTCGGACTCTCAACGTCACCAAGGGTGTTCACAAGAGTCACGCGAACAATCGCAGCCTATCTACGTCGTCGGAATATCATGATTTATATGTATTTAGACGACTGGCTGGTTGTCGGCAGATCGGAAGAAGAAACGTCCCGAAATATACGGACTACCTGCGAGGTGACGAGGGCCGTAGGTTTCATCATAAACGAGGAGAAATCCCGTTTCATACCAACTCAGTCTCCGACATTCCTAGGCGCAGTTGTCGATCTTCAGAAAAGCGTGGTTTTTCCCACAAAGGAACGCACCACAGCCCTGCTTCAGTGCGTGGACCTGTTCCTGTTCGGCACGACGGCCACAGCACGGGCTTGGTTAAAACTCCTGGGCCTCATGGCCAGTCTGGTAGACCTGGTTCCATGGTGTCGCCTTCGAATGCGACCACTTCAATTACATCTCCTGTCACATTACAGGCCGAGAAGGGACTGCATAACCATTCTTGTGCCAATCACCAATCACATTCATCTGCATCTTCGGTGGTGGCAACAAGAGGAAAATGTCAATTGCGGCCTGGGGTTCCCTCAGGGGGCCCCACAGGTGACAATCTCAACCGACGCATCCAACAAGGGTTGGGGTGCGTCCCTGGGCCCGCGGCAGACAGCCGGAGAGTGGGGAACATTTTTCAGATCCCAACACATCAACATATTGGAGCTCCAGGCGGTCTTCAATGCTCTGCGACATTTTCGAACCGAGGTAAAAAACCGGACGGTTCTCATCAGAACGGACAACACGACAGTCGTGTCCTATATAAACAGGCAAGGGGGCACGCGGTCACCGCAGCTATGCCTCCTCACCTGGGATATATTTCGGTGGCTCATCCAGAACGAGGTAGTCCTGCGAGCAAGCCACATTCCAGGAGTGGAAAACACGGTGGCGGATGCATTGTCAAGGGGTACAGTGATCCTACAGAGTGGACCCTGCACAACGGAGTAGCCCAACAGATCTTCGCGACAGCGGGTCGACCACACATAGATCTCTTTGCGACAGAAATAAATGCCAAACTCCCGGTATTCTGCGCAAGGTTTCATCACCCCATGGCTTGGGCCACCGACGCCCTGGCCATAGACTGGACAGACATGTTCGCATATGCGTTCCCTCCGATATCCCTTCTCCAGAGAGTCATAGGGAAGATAGAGCAGGAACCGTGCCGAATTCTCCTGATCGCTCCCTTCTGGCCACGCCAGCCGTGGTTCCTGAGGCTAGTGAGACTCCTGATAGGGGATCCTTTAATCCTCCCGGATCGACACGATCTTTTATACCAACCACACTCCCGTCTACTGCACCCAGCGCCGGGAGACCTCCACTTGGCGTGTTGGCCACTGTCCAGCGATCCCTCATTGCAGCAGGCCTTTCTAAGGAAGCTGCAGCCCTGGCAGCGAAGGGGCGTCGCCTCTCCACACGAAAGGTTTACGACAGTCGACTTCGACATTTTAGTCGATGGTGTGCCGACCGATCGGTGGATCCGGTCACAGCATCTCTAGCAATGGTGTCGGATTTTCTGGTCCACCTCTTCAAATCCCAACTGAAGGTGGCAACGATAAAAAATTACAGATCGGCCATTGCTGCGGTCCACGCGGGGTTCCCTGATAATTCCACAATCTCATCGAACCCTGTACTAACACAATTATTTCGGGGCATGTTTAATGAAAGACCCCCAAGACAGAGGCTTGTCCCATCTTGGGACTTGGGGCGCGTGCTAGAGAACTTAGCAGTGCCTCCATATGAACCAGCGAACCTATCATCGCTGCTGCAACTTTCCACTAAGTTGGCCTTCCTTATAGCCGCAGCTTCGGCTAGACGGGGATGTGAAATCCAGGCACTAACAATCCACCCGGGTCACATCAGATGGGAACCGGGCGGGGTTCGTCTTGTGCCCAGGGCATCGTTCCTGACAAAGAATCAGACGGCAATCTTTACTCCGCCTGACATCTTCATTCCCGAAATTGCGTCGGTATCGTCGGTGCGATCAGACAGGCTCTGGTGCCCCGTACGTTGCCTCAAATGGTACCTGGAACGTACCAAATCACTTAGGGGGAATTGCGATCAAATATTTATCTCAACTACTCCCCCACATGGTCCGGCCTCCAAAGATACAATCAAGCGATGGATTGTATCGGCGATAAAGTCGGCTAACCCCGACTGGCTGTCCGATAAGGACAAAGACAGTCAGGGAACCATACGTGCACACGACGTTCGCGCCGTGTCCACATCCTGGGCGTTCTTCAGAGGGATTTCTTTTGCAGAGATCTCACAAGCAGCTTGCTGGAAAGGCCCATCAACCTTTACCACCTGCTATCTGCGTGATGTGCTTCAGAACGAAGGTGCCTTTGGGAGAGCAGTGCTGTCAGCATCTCAACCCAGAAGGGAATCACAGCCAAGTGATCCCCCCAGGCGACGCCAGGACAAAACTTGAGGTGAGACCAAGAAAAAAAAAAAAAAAAAAAAAGGGTGACTCGCCTACCCAACCTCCATGTTGCGGTGCTATTCTATGCATAAGTAGTAACTATTTGGGTAAGTGAATGAAATAGACTCCCCCACCACAGAAGTGTGGGATGAGTCTATGAATGATACTTACCCAAATAGCACCCCGCCCTCCTTCCCCACTCTTGGCTCGTAGTCAGGGTTACCTCTTAGATGAGAAAAAGAAGGACGTAAGATGGCGGAGCTACTGCGTAGCATGCTGGGTGGGCACGAGAGGGCGCCCTATTGGTTGTCAATCTTTCTAGCGAAGTAGCCTGCCGGCTAGGAATATGCATAAGTAGTAACTATTTGGGTAAGTATCATTCATAGACTCATCCCACACTTCTGTGGTGGGGGATTATTTGCCACCGTCTTGGTCATGTTCCTTGTATCCAATAACAGTAATGAATGCTGACATTCAGTGTACAAAAAGGAACCAGACTATTTTCTTCTGCCAGCCTCAGTTTGGTTATATTGATTTGAATGGAAGAAAAACAAGATGGGCACACCATGATCAAGGTCTATAGGGAATCTGTCATTATTGTTATTTATTGGTCATAATTAGCATTGGCAACTCAAGAGCAATTCATTCTGCAAAGTGCAGTCGGATGGGTGGGTTTTGGAAATGATGAATGTCACTCATTGACATCTAATGCCGGAGAAAATGTCATTTGAAAGGTAAGAGTAAGAGGTCAGGGGGAGAATTGTGAGCTGGACGATATTGGAGAAAACAATCGAGCACTTCCCTGAGTGGCCTTAATCATGCTATGGTTTACCTGTCAGGTGCCCTGTCTCCCACTATGACCGTGTCTGAAGTAGCGGCTGCGGCTATAGCTGCGGCTGTTGCTATTTTTTGTGAGGTTTGGTTGTGAGGTTTGGTTGTGAGGTTTGGTTGAGGGGATTGGTTGTGAAGTATGGTTGTGAAGTATGGTTGTGAGGGGTGGTCGTGAGGGGTGGTTGTGAGGGGTGGTTGTGAGGGGTGGTTGTGAGGTTTGGTTGTGAGGTTTGGTTGAGGGGATTGGTTGTGAAGTATGGTTGAGAGGGGTGGTTGTGAGGTTTGGTTGTGAGGGATGGTTGTGAGGGGTGGTTGTGAGGTTTGGTTGTGAGGTTTGGTTGTGAGGTTTATTGTAAGGAAGGAAGATTTTTTAAAGGAGAAAATGGTTAGTCAGTTTTATGTAAAGTGACAATCAAGAGAAGAATGAAAAAGAGGGTTTGTGACTGTGAGTGGATGTAATGAATAAAGTAGCACAAAGATTTATAACTGAGATTTGAAAAAGACTATAGTGTACAATAAAAGTACAGAAATTGTTAATATAACTGTAAAAGATACATGTGCAAAGCCATCTTTCTTAAGACAGTAAATACTACAAAGTGCATGCCTAGACAGACAGAGGGGCAGCAAAGTGAAATAAAACAAGCAGGAAAATAATGATGTATGTCTTGGAGATTTAGGGTATGTCGAAAGTTAAGCGCATACAGTTTGATGATGTTCCATCAATCAGGAGGCATTATTGATAGAACGCCTCTAGAGCAAGACGTCCCCCCCTCCTAGAAGATCAACACATAACAGACATCATGGAACCTTACAGTGTAATGAGTGTATCTAATCATTCATGCACCCCCCCCCCCCCTCCCCACAGATGTATGGCCAATCTTAAAGGCAAAGTACAGAATTAGGGTATTTAGAAAACAAAATCAGTTTCATTCTGAAAGCTGACTGACTAAAGTTTAGCCTTTGAGAAAGACTCTGCTAGGGTCAAAACGTCAGGCCATTTTCGCATTTATACCATAGGTCCGTTTGGTTGGTAAGCTGTTTGTAACAGCTAATTCTACTTTCTCATGATTATAAAGTCGATACCAGTGCTGGTCCCCCAGAGAGTAATTTTCATCAGAAATACTGTCATCGTCAGGAAAATAGCCTTTGGAAGATCTCACAAATCACTGTTTCTTATTTTGATTACCACCCTCGACAAAACTTTACGAGTTTTTCATTGTTTTCATTAAATAGGGAAACCGCCAACATGATGGCTAGATAGCTCAGTTGGTAGTTGGAAATTTGAATTTCCGAAAGTCCTGAATTTTGGAAATTGAAATTTACCAACATACTTTTATTGATTTCTAATCAACAGGAGTACTTAGGATGAAACATTTGTGCAGGATGCTTACTAACATTACCATCATGTTAACAAATAGGCTTTCGGCTAAAAAATTACCCAATTTTGTTGACCCTACCTGAGATTTTCTCTGTAATAATCCGATTCCAATTGGTCTTCTCTGTTGAATTGTACAAAGTTCCTGCGTATCCACCCTGGTGTTTTAGTGTCATGATTAAATTGATAGGAAATGTGCAGGGAAAAATGGGGAAAAAATAAATTGACTGAAACCCAATCAGCAGGGAAAACCATTTGCACAGCATGATTACAAATGATGATTTATCTTAGTCAAGACCCTTAGTGATTGGTTTGAAGTTAGCACAGAGTTAATTCACAGCCAAGGTGTGTGTGGGCGTCGTCGTGATTTGAACTCCGGTGATGAGGGTACTTCTGTGCCAAGAGACAATTACAAACCAAAGCACCCACTCTTTTCCAGGGTTACTGTACCCTTTGAAGAAGACTATAATTGATTGATTTTTTTAACGGAGTATCGCTCCGCAATTGATAGGGTCTGTTTGCTTTTTTGTAACTTGGCAAAAGAGCCTTTCAGATATTTTTTTTTTTTCGGGATGGATTTAAATTGAGATTCGGCAGGATGTGGAAAGAAACAAATTGATTATCATCCGACTCTGTTTGAACAAGTAGGCACCACTCAAAAGCTTTTAAAGTATGTAATCACAGGGGTGTGATTTCTCCGTTTTTAAGCGGAAATCCAGGGTTTTTTTGCCCCCCCCCCCCAACAAAAGAATTAAAGTTTTTTGCTTAAGATCAAATTCATCAAAACATGAAGATAAAACCATATATAACGCTCCAGGATGCAGAGTATGGCTTTTAAAACCAAATATAAATGTTATTATTGGGCTTCATGCCCGCAAGTTTTCGAGCGTGCAAGCTTTCGCGCTTTGTGCTCAGAGTTCAGGTTTTCATTCAACAGTCTACCACATCCCTGAATCAACACGCGATTCATTCTTACTAGATAAATTTAATGAATTTTTTTCTGGTTAGATTGAATGTTTCTTAAAAATCTAAAGGATTGGAATGAGATGTAACTTCTAAATGTATAACTTCTTAATGATGTATCATCCCGTTCCCAAAAATCCAAAATCAAAATCAATATCATCCAACACGGAGTTCTCCCCATGCATTAGCTAGCGTATCTGGAAAGTGCAGACTTTGCGTTCAAATTGCCGGCCGATACACGCGAATTGCAGCCAACATGAGATTAAATTCACAAAAATGATAGAGATAAAACCATTTAGAATGCCCCAGATCGCAGGGTAGGGCTTTTAAAACCCAAATATAACCCAGCAAGTTAAAAACATTACGAGGATCACAGTTCAATTCAGCATGCTTTGGCTAAACTTCCAAAATTTGGGTCAAGAATGTCTCCCAGTTTTCAAAAATCTTGGGGAGAACCCTGCAACAAGCAGGAAAGTTTGGTGAAACTTCTTCACCAAGACTGAACATCTTAGCGAGAGGGTTTACAGGTGATTTCATAAACGCTGGACGGATATCTGTACTTTGTCCGTGTTTTTATCGGGATTCAATGGTAGCTTCCGGATTTGCCGAGTGAAGGGTCCAATGTTATGATTACATTACCCTCTTGTTGATGGCAGGTGGGTCTTAGGAGTTTGTTCACTCACGGAAACGGTCCTCCAGGAAAACCAAGAGGGGGCGGTGGGGTTGTACAAACTAATCGGTTCCAAAAACAAGCTCAATTAAGTGTGGTTTTATTGGATGATATGGCGTGGGCTTGATGTTCCGAAGTAGTCTGACGGTTTTTTAATTGCGGGTTTTTGTTTTTGCTGTTGTGTTTATGGGGGACCCCAACTAAAGTAGCTTTGGTGTGAGACAGGAGTTGAAAGATTGAGGCTGTATTTGGATTGGCAGCTGATGCTGAGGGTGTTACCGTGGGCGACCTATGATTGAATCCATGTAGACATGGTGAACTAGCCACAGCCACTATTTCGTAAACAGGCTAATCCACTAGTGCCTGGAATAGAGGATATGGCTATGGCTAGGCATGCCTCTACATTCATCTTTGAAGAGAGGAAGAGCTTGTTCATTTTGCATAAGGATCTCTGCCATTTAGGAACTCATAAATTCTATGGGGAGTCTTTGGAGGGACACGGAGGCCACGATCACGGACAACAGAGAGGCCCCGGTATCCAAGCCTGGCTAGAGGTCCAACACCAAAATGAAAATCACAGCCCGCTCAAAAAATCACCGGCAAGTCGTTAGTCAAAGTTGAAGTCAACATGATGGCTCTGAAAAGGTTACACCGGCATCACACCAATTACAAGACTCATGATGCATGTTTTACAATCACAGAAACAAATGTCAAGAGAAATAACGGGGAAGTTTATTCTCCCTGTTTTTGATTAAAACCAGCACTCCAGCAGGAAAAAAACAAAAATGTTTACCCCCTTTGATGATTAATCCGCCATCGTGACATTTGATCTTATCATCTCGAAAAGTAGTCCTCAATCTCGGAGAATTAATTAAAGGTCAACGTCAGGTTGAAATATCAGGTTGTCAGGGAAAGGGGGATTGGACCCTTTAGATGTTTGCCGCATCGAAGCGTGAGATTCTTAGCCCGGTATTGTGACGGAGAAATGGAACACATGTAGATATATCAGATTGCCCTCGGGCTTGCGGAGCCATAAGCCACTGTGGAAATACCACCACCCCTTAAATTGATTATTACTAGCTTGTAAATCAATGCAAATTGCTAAATAACTTCATTTGGCCCGTGGGTATGGTGACGGGAGAAAACAACTTGTTTTTATCGTTTATGAGGTGAGACTTCTTTTCTTTTTTTAAGGTTTGAATGTGGGATGAGAATGATCCAAAACACAATTGAATGATTTTTAATCTCATAGGTTACTTTTTATCAATATACCAGAACCAGGTTTCTAGAAAAAATATTTTTCGCCTAAAATACTGCAACATGGGAGGGACGGACTTTTCCACCCCGTCTGTCAATTTCTTATTTTGATGGGCCGTATTAAAATAAGCACATCAGCATGAACAAAATCTTACCAAATTTAAATTGTTAATGAGTGTTTTCTTGAAAAACTCGACCACCAGTTTCACAGGTTGGTTGCTATGATGGGTTTGTTTGAAAACTAGAGGCTGATTAGAAATAATGTGGAATTTGAGGCATTGCATGGTGAGGTATCAATGTATATTTGGTTTGCGGTAACACCATGTATATATCATAATCTACTTGCTAGGTAGATTTTGTTCTAATGAACTTGTCTTGCTATTTATTCTACTACCGCGGAGTAGATTATTCGGAATTTGGGAGACTTCGGGAGACTTCTCAGTTCTGAAAAGAACTGTCCTGCTTATTAACTACGACCTGGGCGGAAGGTAGGAAATCGGTCGGGACTACTACTTTCGCTTAGTGGATCGAGGGGACTTCTCGTTATTAACTTCACTGCTGCGGAGTGAGTTCTTAATTGGTCTCAACATTTTGTCTAGCTTGCTCTAGTCATCGTCAGGAGACAAATAATGTCCTCTTTCAAAAACCAATAATGAATTGTACCTTTAAGTCTTAGGAGTGGATTTTGTGCACAAGAATGTGTGTCGGAGATTCTTCGTCTCGATGAAGAAGTGTGATTGTTCGAAATGAGAAGGTTAAGACAAGTGACGCTTTACAATGAGTTTTGATGAATGATCAATTTTTATGACGTCTGGGGCTCCTGTCTGTCGCTGTTTTTAATTTTTGTTTCCCAAGTCTCATGGTCATCTCTACTTGAGTCTGGGAGGTGAAGCATGAAATGCTCTCGTAGCAAATTTACAAGCTGAGAAAATGGTGATGACAACCAAAATGTTTTGGGCTCTTGGTACTGCCAAATGTCTGTGCTTTCCAGGCTCTTTAAAGTGCGTAATTGTATTTGCTGTAGGCACAGAATTCTGCATTAAGCAGTGCCATGAAATTGAGCCCTTGGGCCTTTTCGAAACCCAGACTTTAGGCTCCGGCTTCAGCTTCAGCTTGGGCTCTGTCATTAATTTCGGAGCAGTGTAAATTTGTGTGTGACGCTTCAACATCAAACGGAGTCAGAAGCTGTAGCTCGGAACCGAGGTTTGGGAAAAGCTTCTGGTCCAAACTGAAAGCAAAATAATTTGCTAAGCACAGAGAAGTTTTGCTTTTTTAGTGAAAATTTTTAATAATTACCAGCCAAAAGGTTTTAACGACAATGCTTCTAGTTTCAGCTGGTAACCCTTTTTTGCCATATAGTGATTTGCTATATATAGCAAACCTAGATGAAAGTGGTCCTGGGCCTACACGCGTGTTTATGATATAGGTTGGTTCATGCCGTCAGATATTTTTATTGAGCTCAACAAAAATGATCAATAGTGTACTCATTGTAGATTCCTCCATGCTAATTCACGCAACAAAAACTGCAGCTGGAAGAAACATAGTCAGGTATCGTCGATATGCCAACTCATAATCCTTACTCCATAAGGCAAAAAAAGGGAACAAGGTCATCTCATTCCTCCTGGTAATGATACAGTATCAAACGGAATTAATTTGTTTGGCTTTTTTTGAACTTTCATCTCTAATCTACCCACTGTTAAATAAAACATAATGGGAATTTTAACACCTTGGTAATTAAGTGACTTGACCTTTCTAAATTATTAATGCCCATCGTGTACAGCCAAAGGCCTGCCTTCTCCAACACTCTGCTCCCTCAACTAAAACACATATACAGCATTTAATTAAGACCTAAATGCTTCAGTGACTAACGGGCCGATCAGGTGTTGGTCACTGCATAGTTTTTGTTCGGAGTGAAATAGTAATCACTCAAGTCTGACTTGGACAGGGGTGAGCTGAAGTTCTATTTGCATTCCACCATTCACTCATGCATTGTAAACACGATGTTCAAATAACGAGGTGTGTTTAATTTTTTTAATTTTTTTTCCCCCGCAATATGTTTGGTCACTCTACGAGACTGGTGTGTAAACACAGATCCAAAGAGTGTGTGTTTTGTCTGATGGTATCGGACATTGGTGTAGAAAGTGTCACTCTCACAGTCTCTCACCCAATGTTTCCCGATTGGGGACCACTAATACCTTCATTGGGAGATATTGGGTACAATTTGGATAACAATATGTTCAAATTTGGGCCTTCATTGGGAGAAATTGGGTACAATTGGGATAACGTTATATCCCAATTGGAGCAATCTGGGTGGTCTAGTGGTAAGACATCTGCTCTAGAATGGCAACGGTCCTGGGATCAAATCCCACCCGAGTATGCCTATTGATTTTTTTCACAGGACTCAGAAAAGGTACAGAGTATAGGCCTGCAGTGCTTGCTTTGCACACTTTGGTGAACGGATAAAACCAAATAATAATAATAATAATAATAATAAACCGTTTTTGTATAGCGCATATCACTGTTAAGTCCCTAAGCGCTATAATAATATTCAATTCGGGTAGTTTGATATGCGCTGTCATTTTAGTTTTGTTTTTAATTGACAACAATCGTAGGTTCCAATTGGGATGCCAGTATATTCCAGTGGGGGTAGTTTGATTGATGCTGGGGAATTTGTTAATTAAAAACACTTATTCGTTAATTAATATCCTCATCAGAACTGAATGTGATCTCAAGTTCCCTCCCCCAAAAAATAAATATTCAAAATAATAATAATAAAAAAATGTGCACAAATTCCTGCGTATCCTCCTGATATGCTAGCTGGTGCATGGGGAGATCCCTGTTTAATAAGTGAGGGCGCTGTTGCCTTCATGTCCTGATTACTATTCATAGCAGGGAGTGAGTTCCTTCATCATAGATATTAATATTGATTCCCTCCTCACTCGGATGGAATTTCAACGACCACCGTCCTTCGCAGCAGCTACGGGCGTCACATTCATGACCGTTGTGCCCTTTCCACATCCCTCCCATTAGCCCATCCCCTCCCCTTCTCTCCCCCCTCTGGCTTCCGAGTCGTAATGGGATAAGTCTCTCTACGAGGGCCCTCTGGAGTGTTCCACAAACACACGCTGGTTGCGCAAATGGCAGCGGCTTCCCCGCCCCCCCCCCCCCCACCCCAAACTATTTATTTTTAGGAGGTGGATCAGACCACCCAAAATCCCCGTCTATTCTTACCGGCAGAGTGTCTGTCTCCTTCCGGAGTTGCGGGAATCTTGTTTGTTTTGATCATCACCATTATTTGAGAAAAAGGTTCTCAAAAATAACTTTTGTAAAAAAAACACTTACTTTTTCAGGTGGGGGGGGGGGGGGGGGGGTGAACATTTCTTTTTAGACATTTAGTTATAGTAAAAGCAGCTGTTTTTTGTTGGATCAGGTGGATTTGATGGGCAGTTGCTCTGAGGCTTTCAAGCTAGTGTTTTATTTCAAATCCTTAAAGGGCCAGTCAGAGTTTCATTTTTTGTTTTTTTTTCTCGATGGGGGTCGGATGATGGGGAGTGAGGGCAATTATCTTCAGGTTCTGGCCCCTTCATGGTATCTGTTCCGAGGCAAATACTATATGATATTCTACTGGCTTTTGTTCCTGGTACTGCTGCACTTTGGAACTCCCTACCTGTATCTTGTTTTCCCACCCATTTTTGTATCTATTCCCATTAAGAGAAAATGTGAACAGATATTTTTTCTCTTTATTAAACATTTTCCTTTAAGCCCTCACCTTGAGTTGCTCTTTGGTCTTTTTTTATATTTTATAATAAAATAAAATTGTTTTAAAAAAATCACGGACTCGACAAGAAGAAGGAAAGCTTTATCGTACAACATGTACTCTCAGCTGGGCTGTTATCCTTGCCTCTGGTGGTACTGAATTCATCTACAAGCATCTACATCGCTTTTCTTAGCTATAGGGACTTGATCAGATAAATCTCCACGAATGGCATGAGATAAAACCCCAATGGGAAATTTGAACAGACACAGAACTGGATTTGTCAAAATTAAAACGAGATGAATCGATGAAAGGTCAGGACTTGAACCTGTGACCCCAAGATTAAGGAAAATGTGCTTAACCAGTTGATTCAGCCTCTGAAACAGAAATCAAACTTCAACTAGCAGGATTATGCTACAGGTACTGTAGTAAACTGAGCTGTTCACCTGAGTGGGACTTGCACCTGTAACCGCTGTGTTACGTACAAGTTTTCTACCGTTTGACGCATTCATTGTGGCAGGGTGCCCTTTCTCTACCAACTAAAGCCAGGCATTAAACCACACTCACTGGTCTTCCAATCACAGAAGTTTAACCCTCCTACTGTTCGCAACATTTTCAAGTGAGTTGACCAACCATTTGAAACCATTCAACTGCCAAAGTTGTGTATGGTGGCACAACTGTGCACAGAACTAACTGTGTACTGTGTACTGTGTACTGTGTACTGTGTACTGTGTACTGTGTACTGTGTACATGCATTCCCTCATGGTATCATATTGCAAGGCTGGCATAGCTTATCTATCATTCAAAACCATAGTGAATGGTATTGAATGGTCAGACAGCAAGAGGGTTAATGTCAGCAATTAGAATTCTGCACCTTTAAAAACTTGACGTGTGCAGTAGGTGTTGTCTTCACTAGAAACAAAAGTAAAGGTCAAAAACAAATGAACTCATTTGAATTGTTTAAATACACAGTTGCTCCTTTAACTTATCAGGGGATATTTTTTTGATTTGATTGCTCCTTGATGTCACCTCGAATGCCTGTCCGGTTCAATATCATACAATCTACGCTTCAATTTTAATTGCATTTGTCATTGTTATATTTTGCACCGCAACGCCTCGGGGGCGTGTCTTCGCCCCGTCAAAACAAAACAAGACCGTCAATTCTCCGTCCTCTCTTGACAGAAATTAAACCGCAGTCCGATCATCTTAATCGCTAATTCTCCCCCGGGAGTGATGTTAAAACACAGTGTCTGCTCGACAGGGCACTCTTTCATGCCAGGGTGATTAAAATTCACTCTTCTTGTACTCTCATTTCGAAGAAACCATTTCTCAATTTTAAGAAGCTGTTAAGCATAGAATAAAATGGCTTCATAATTTATTCATAAAAGATTAATGACTACTAGGAAACTTCTTGAAAATCCTTCTTTAAAAACAACAAAAGTAAAGGTGCTATAAGTAAAGGAATCGGTGGTAAGCATTTTTCTGCTTAGCAAAAAATTGCAGGGAACCAGTTACAAATAATGTAAAATACATGGTATTTTGGCTGGTAATCTGGGCCCAATTTCATAAAGCTGCTGAGCTCAAACATTTGCTTGGCACAGGAAAAAAAAATTGCTTTGCAGAAACTGGTTACCAGCCAATGCACCATGTGATGTACATTGTGACTGGTTCCCTACAAAAATGTGGCAAGCACAATTTTTTTCTAAGTGGCTTTCTGACTGGGCCCTGTTTCTAATCAGAAAGATTTGTTTTGTTCTGAAGCAATGTTTTTGACTTAACAGCATTAAGAAGATGAGTGCCAGGGCACATCTTGAAAAATCTGCTTAGCGCAAAAAATTGCCAATCAAGTATAGTGGGGCACCAGTCACAACGGTGTTAAACCATACGGCATTTTGGCTGGTAATCTGTTTCTGCTTAGCATGTTGTACTTGATGAAACTGGGCCAGGTCGAAGTGTATGCTCATCTTGTCCATGACTTAATGTTCGAACCAATTAGGGACCACTTACATTAGCAATTAGTGCTCTTAATGAAAAGCCACAAAACAAAGTGTTGTGGTGTCGACCGATGAAGCGTGTCTAATGGTTCTTGCACTGAACATGTTTCGCAGCTGTGCAGTTCTCAAAATGTTAGATGAATAATGTATAAAAGGAATTGAAGAAAATTACGGAACAAATTTATTTGTATGGCAAACAAAACAAAAACTGAGGTAAATCAGTCCTGAGACTTTTGTATGGCCATCGCCGGTAACTTTATTTGTACCAGGGCCCAATTTCATAAAGCTGTTAAGCAAAAAATACTGCTTAGGAAACTTCAATGCTAAGCAAAAAATGAGTGGGGCACCAGTCAAAACAGTGTTAACTTTATGTAATTTTGGCTGGTAACCAGTTTCTGCTAAGCAATATTTTTCTGTGCTTAGCAAATTTCTGTGCTTACATGCTTTATGAAATTGGGCCCTGGGCTCAATTTCATAAAGCTGTTAAGCAGAAAATTCTGCTTAGCAAATTTCTTTATGCTAAGCAACAAATAACCGGGATACCAGTCGCAGTGAAATTGTTGTCTTTTTTGTGATGGAAAAATATATATACACATTTTTGTCAATTCCACCTTTGGTTTTCTTAGTTCCTTTAAAATCAAAGCTATTTGGTTCGTTACTATTACAACATTATTAAAATGGATGGCAGTGGTAGGCAGATCTAACATGTTTAAGTTCACTGCCAAACGGTAAACACATTCATCCAACTGTCACTCCGATGCATTGAATTATCTGATTAAACAGAGAGACCTGGGCAGACCCGAACGACTTTGACTTTTTCGCCCGTAAACGAAAATATCAGCGGGTGGCGTAAAACGGACGACCATTTAGAAAATCATTGATTTAACTGAAATTGACTTTTTTGGATTCTACTTAATCAAACGGATGTCCATGTTGGGGTTTGAGTTGAGGTTTGGATGAGAGAACTGGAGTACCATCTGACATCTCCTCCCCTTCAAGAACAGACCCTGCAAAGAGATAAACATCAACGATCTTATTTTACCTTTTTTGTGCTTGGAAAATTAATATTTAAAGGCGTTTAAATTTCATTAGTAAGAATTTGGAGCAAAGGACAAAGAGCAAAACAACGTGCCTTTTTTTATCTATGTTTATTTATAGACTAGCATAATGTTACTTTCAACAGGTTGCTTGAGATTAACTATTTGTTTATCCCAAAAAAATTGAGTACATTTTTTGGAAACAAGTATTTTAAAAGTGCCACTTTTACTGTAAATTTTTGACCACTTGCAACAAAGATTTTGTTCCAGACGTTGTAGATTTCTGGTCAGTTCATCTTGCATCTATTTTGTGAAAAATTCAAACAAACAAAAATGAAACTTGAAGTGGTCAAAATAAATCAATTGTCGAACTAATAATCTTGTTATTAAAGCCTGAAGAAAAGTGTTTGGGTGTGGAGAAAGGAAAGAGAAATGCAATTAGGAAAGATTGATCAGTCAGATTTTGTAGTATACCCATCAGTCAGCTCTGCAGAAAGTCCTTCTATTGAGGGAGGTAAATATTTATTCGGTTTATCATCAAGCGATTAGTAATCCTCATTTTAGTTATTTGTACTTCCGATCTCGCGATAGTTATAACGACTGAACAAGCACATATGGACACCAGCCCAGAATTTATCAAATATAAATAGTCCTAGGCGGAAGCAAGAAGCTTGCAGCTTGACAATCGTGGTTTCATCACAGTTTGCTGGAATGCGGGGAAAAGTCAACAACGTCAATGACGGATTGCCACAATGCATGAATATCACGGCATTTGTTCTACCAACAAACCTATGAACAGAGAATATTGATGAACGAACACGGGGGACTGGTGAGGGAAAACAAAAAAACACATTTCGCTCCCTCGTGTTGCCAATATTAAAAAGGTTAGACAGCGGAGTTTGACAAATGTTTACACGTCTTGTCCATAATGCGTATCACCAGAAACATGCTAATACGTTGAGATTTTTTGACGCCATATGGCATTATGTGGTTAACTCAGCCCTGATGAGAAGACCGGGTCAGTGTGACTGTGGTACTGTCCGCCGAGCTTGGATCCTAAATCCCATCCAATCTATTGTCTCGTTTGACATTTAGACGACTCTCAAGCGAAATTGACATCAAGTGGGGCAGGTAATGATTTCTTAATGTAATCCCAAATGATGCGGTGATGTACAGCTTGTTGAGGTGTCTTAGCCCCGCCCTTTTTTTCACCAAGCATCTCAAAGACTCTCTCTCTCCCGAAGGATTTCCTATTAAGACAACAATCTCCCGGTTTCTTGCTAGACACAACGGCGATAAAGACCGTGGCTTAAATAGAGCAGGTACCAGTTGAACTGAGGGCAGCTCAAGGAGAAGAGAGCGAGGGGGCAGGCACTAAGGAAACTATGAATAATTCATCAGCCGAGTAGGACCATCATCATCATCATTATCGTTAGCCCTCCAGCTTGACTTGAAAATCACTGGCTTGCCGATCTGGTCGTCTTAAATGGGACAGTAGCATCAAATTCAGAGGCACTTTTAGGGAACGGCGGGAATCTGTACCCCAGTTTTGTTACTAATGTGGAAGGACTTTGTGAGAACATTCCCTTTATGGTGATAACTTCACCAGGAGAGCCCAAGCCTCCACACCCAGCATCATTCGTCCAAGGTTGGACATCACCAAGGTTACCACTCTCACCTCTGCACCTGCCTCGACTCGACAACCGCACTGAAAAGGAGGAGGAGAGAAGTTCCTCCTGTGTGTGTGTGCAGCCAGACGTGAGAAGTTGGACTGGAGCTGGACACAACCTGGATGTCTGGGGAAACATACCGCTCCGATGATAATGACGGCGATGATGACGAAGGGATAAGATGATCCATCAATGACACTTCCCCATTGGTTCAATTTGTCACAGTGTTGTTTCGTGTATATATATAGCGCGGCCCTCGGATATAATGGGGGTGGATGATTTTTACTGTATCATTGCCGCCGTGGTCTTTGCCTCACACACTCACACACAGCTGATCTCTGCATAGATTAACTTCTCCTGTGTGTAATGCTCCGTCACTAAACTCTCTGCTCCTGTATGCTTGTGTTGTCCTCCGATCCACGAGGTGCTTTTCCCCAACTCTGAATCGCTGCAATTTTGCAAAGAGAGGACAAAAATTTCTACTGGAGGCAAACGGTTATAAACTTAAGGAGTTGAATATAGTGCATGGTTAAAAGTGTGTCATCATCACTGGTTTGCAGGAAGTGAAAGAAACAATCGGAATAAATATCTGCAATGGATTTTTCCCATGGCTGGTGACATGAAGTTGAAATAGCAGCACTTTAATTCTGATGGTTAAACTTGCTCCTTGCGTCTTCCTGCCCATCTCTGCTTACATCTTAACGTGCCTCTGCATCGTCATTCCAGATCTCGCGACGGAAGTTTGTGTAAATTCCACCCAGCCCTTCAGCTACGTGTCAAACCATTTCTACAGTAACCAACGCTTGTCTGGAGAGACCAAATAATTAACTCACAATGTGTGATTTGCAACGGTGCGTCTATATACAGCCAATAGTAAACAGCTATTACATTTGATAAATTTTGAAAAGGATCAGATCCCCCCGGGCCAGTCTGTAAATAAACCTTGTATCTTCGCTGCTGACGAAATAATGACAAATTGGATCTCGAGTTGAGGAATACCGTTGCGTTTGGCAGAAATTGAAATTTGACTTCAGGTTCATTTAATGAACTTTTCTGAACACTGTAGCTGGATCAGCCTCAACAAGCCAATCAAGATATTGTTTGCAGCAGCAAAGAACGATAGAAGACATGCGGGAAAAAGAAAACTCTCACGTCAAAGCTAAACAAATCAAAATGTGACTTGGAGTGTAATTCTCTGCTTCTCGTTTATGATAAAGGTGACAAACGCACTTTGAAAACAAATTCTCACCTCGCGACAAAAATTGCTGAAATGTGACTTTGAGTGCAAGGATTACTTCATCTGCAGTGGACGGATGTACTCCACAATAAAGTGTTTGATTTAGTGAATGTACATCACTCAATGCCCAACCCTCTGAGCTGTATGGGACGGGATTTGACTCACGTAACTGCTGGCACTCACGCGATGAGCTTCCGGCGAAAGAAGAACAAAAAGCCAGTGCCACCCACAATCACTATCGGTAGGTTAGAACACACTCATCTTTCTCAGTTAAAAAGTGAAAATGTCGACTGTAAAGTTTTAGTTTTCTTTTGCCCCAGTTTTATGGCACTGCTAACCACATGCTTTAATACAGAGTGTAGTAAGTGCAGAGTTCTGTGGTATGCAGTGCCATGAAATTTGGCCGTGGTCAACTATGTAACTATGGGTCATTGTGGGTTGTTTAATGTCCAGGGCATCCCTATGTGACCACCAGCCTCTGTTCACGATGTTGGATCATATTGAGTTCAACTTAAAAGAACAACTAAAAATTCAATGTTGAACAGGTGGTGTTGTGGTTAAAACAGTTTGAAGTTGTGTCAATGGAATCATCGACCATACACATAATGAATTGAACAAATCGAACAAGTTGTTTTACTAGCTTCCCAGATATTTTTTTAAGTAGAGTTCTACTGGAGTTCACTTCCATTAGTGCAAGTACAAGAACTTTTCAGTATCAGTAAAAGTATTTTGTTTTCTTCTTTTGTGAGTACAACAAGTAGGAGTAAACTTGTATGAGTACAACCAGGGTTTGCCCTTAACTTTTTAGTGACTAGCCAACAGGACCAGTTAGCTTGTCATTTCACTGGTCCCCCAGCTTTTGCATTGGTCCAAATAAAATAGGAATGCTTTTAGAACACTGAACTCAGCCAGCCAGACCACTTGGAGCGAATTTTGACTGCTCCTTAGGTGTTTTAACTAGCATTTGGCCAGTGAACTACTGTTTAGGAAGAATTATGCTGACAACACGGGATGATATTCTTCCAATTTTAATCTGAATTTCAATTTCTTTTTTACCCTCACAAAATCGACAAGATTGTCATAAAGTAGCTTGATAACAAGTATATAAAAGCCTAAACCATGTGTAGCCAACCCAGAGCTATGAGAGAGTCTGGCAACTTGCGATTTGAAGCCATTTGGGGTTCAAAAGATGCATGGGTGCACACAGGGTGCCAGACTAGACTGCAAATTGGGTTTGTGTTACATTTGGACCAAAAACGGCGTCCAGCAGCCATATGACCACAGAAAACTGGTCCCTCCATGTTGCAACTCTCACACAGCTCTGGCCCATCCCTGGTACTATAATTTTTTCAAGGGTCAAACATCATGCAAGGTTCAAGTACAGGAGAAACGTACGAAAGTACAAGTGCTACGACTCTTGTTTAATACCCGTCATGGTAGAGTCTATGCGATTGGAATTTTCATGTATTTGTGCAAATTAATGCAAAGAGAGTCACGGCTTATCTTTGGATATTTCTTTTTAAGATTTCAACAATTGACGTCTGTAGTAGGAGAGTTTTTGAGGGATGATTTAGTGTGGAATAGTATGCAAATAAGTCTGGATACATTTGCATCGCAGAAAATTGCAGTGACGTGTTCTGGATTGAAATGAATGTGCAGTAAAATAAAATTGGATGTGGGAATCAAATAATTTTTTTCTCAGGACTTCCAAGTAGTTCCATTTTGGAAATTAATTTGTGAAAATGTTGCCCCTTTGCATCGCTGACAAACATTGATTTATAATATTTGTTGTCATACACTGATGTGTGACAAACGGTGCTTCTAGAAACCTGCAGAAACAAAAAAATAGGCTTATTACTCGGGTGGGATTCGAACCCACAACCCCCGCATTTTAGAGGAGCTATCTTTAAACCTCTAGACCACTGAGCATACCCAGTGACGAGTGGCTAGTTTGAATCCTGTCATTAGAAGTGGTTCGAAACGGCCTCTTGTCAAAAGTTTAAAAACTTATTTGTTATTTTACCTATATTTTTTCAAAATTCAAATCTGTGATTGTTAAATATCTTTCTCATACCATACACTGACTGTGTGCCAAATTCCATGCTTGTTTCATCAAGGGCACAATTCACACACATATATTTCCCCCCATCTGCCCTGCTATGATCTAATGAACAAGATTGATATCATATTAACTATTCAAAGTTAGAATAATATGACAACACTTGATTTATTTCGTTCATGAATTGATTAAAAATGCCTGTCCTTCGTGGCCCACATCTTGCAACATACGCTGTTTCATAAAGGAGAAAAAAATTGTAAAATGGTTGCCGGTGTTTCAATAGAACATAATTCCATTATGACTCACTGGTAAACGTAAATCCATACTAATTATAAAAAAGCTATTTTTGTCGCTGCATTTGGACTGCTCCGAGATTCATTAAAACAGTGCATTGTTTCCGTCCATTTGCATACCTGTGTACAAAATCATTAGCACTCAGGACAACAAGTTAATCCTAACAAAGCTTTTTTTAAAATGTTGTTTACCTAATTAATTAGATTAAAATATTGCCGACTGCAAGATCACGTTTGTCGGTTAAATACCACATAGTGTTTCAGGCGTGGATGTTTTAAATTGCCGTAAATTCATGTTGTAGGGGCCTCCTAAAAGCTAGAGAGCGAAGATAGTTTTGTTGGCTCATTAAAAGCAACAAAATATCAGCAATTCAACAGACAGAATTGCACTGCATATATTTGAAGTACAATATCTTTTGGGTTTTTACTCAATAATCTTTGGCCATGACGGCAAGTGCATGTTATAGTTTTGGCGTTAATATTGTTTATACAGAACCAAGGCTTTTGTGTCTAAAAAAATTATAGGACTATTGATTCAGAGAATGAGTTAATAGAAACAATAATAATTCAAAGAAATCTTTTCAAGGCATTCATTGATAGTGTTTTATATTTTGTACTAAATCTTTCCATTTTCTGAAGTGAAACAAAAAGGATTTTTTTATCTGTAAAGAAGGGGATAAAAAAGGCTCCTGGTAATGACAAGAGCACAGTAGTTGAAACTTTCTCTAAAACTAGAGCCAATGGATTGCAAAGTTGCAGAATATACCTTTCTATTGTTGATAAACAAACCGCACTGGTTGGCATGGATGGCCGAATGTTAGTAAAAAATTCATCCGAATGTTAGTAAAAAATTCATTCGTGTTAATCAAATTCAAAAAATTTCTGGGGAAAATTGCACAGTCGTGTGGTCTAGTTTCTGGGAGTTCAGAGTTTTGTATTACCTTAAAAGATGAGAATGCTGCCATGTTGAGCGATGGCGTCCATCACCGGAGCTTTTAACTGGTCGGACATGTCTACCTGCCTCATAAAAGTAAATTGATATTCAGAATAAATTTTCCTATTGGATGATAAACTGTTACTCAACAAATCCTGTCCGTTGCCGAGATTCTTCATTCTTCCTATTTTTCAAAATCAAAATTTCAATATTGATCACTGGTAACCTTAAGTCTATGCCAAGCAAATTTTGCGCTTCTTTAGCACTGGGTTATTAGTGAACAAAAATGTTGTTGCCATTATGTCCGTGTCTACATGTTGGAAGTAAAATTGCTCTTTCAATGGGATGAAAAATTCATTATGTCCGAGATAGTGATTTGTTACTAGAGTGATGAATTGAGAGCGAGGGAAAACTTGAGTGTTTCAAAACTCCTGACTATTCTATCGGTATCACATAAAAGAAACACTTTCTATTTGTTACATCATTGTGTTTTTGAGAAAGAGAGAGCAGCACTTGGTTTGGTGGAATCATCACAGCTCCTGTTAAATTTTTTGAACTGGTTCTAAAACTCCTGTATATATTTTAAGATAAACAAAACCTAGCTTTTATTCATCAGTTTTTACAAGGGAAGGATTTGGTTAGGGTGAAAATTTCCTGTTTTCAAAAATTATTGTAATTTATTGACTTTTATTGGGATGGGAAACAACATGTGTAGAGGGAGAGGTCAATGGTAAATTATTCAGTCACTTTTTAATTACTTTCGCTTTGTTAGCGGTGAAACCTTTCTCGACCTTACGCGTGTAGTGCTTTCGACTCGCATTTAATGAATAACAGTTTGGCAGTTTCAAGACATGGTTAGAAACAAAGGTCAGGGTGGCACCGTGGACGTGGTCGCTCTCCCGCCCCGAAGCGTTGTTTACAACTTGCTCCGGACTGCAAATCAGCCACATGAGATTGTTTGGACATCACTGAATGCTCGCTGTTCAATCTTTAGACAAACACTCGTTTATCCGAGCGCTCTAAGTCTAAATATAAGGCTAACTTTCTTCATCACGGAGGGTAGTGTAAATCAGGGAGACCTCAGGTTTAGGCAATGATGATTACCGGGTCATCTTGAGAAGATGGCATCAACTTGCAGAGTGGGATGTAAGGGACTGGTTAAAAAATAACTAGGTGCAAGAGGGAGAACGGTGATCGGAATTCTATATCGCCAGCTGTTGAGATTTGGGAAGCTTATTTTACTGTGGAAGATTTGGAGCCGTAAGATTTCTTTTTTTAGGGGGAGGGGGGTTGAGTTTGAGGTTAAATATGAACTGATCACCCAGTGTTTACAAAAGTGGCTTGCGGCCCGGATTGCTGCCAGATTTATCAGTTGTTGTTTGTTTAAAGTTGTGACGTTGGTTATGGCTTTTTGTGGGGGAGTTAAGATGTTTTGAGAAGGGAGTTGTTGTTTTTCTGGTATGAATTCTTCATGACCTAAGACTAAAGAGGGCTTACAAATGACACAGCCTACTGTTTTCATGATTGTTTTTCTCTGTTACTGTAAATAATAGATTATTGGAACATAACTAGTTAGTAGTTTTTGAGGGATCCTTGGTTTCGTTACCAGAAAGATTTAAAAGAAATTAACATCAACTTTAAAGGGAGGTTATATCTTTTGTTAATTACTCTAAATTAATGACTATAAAAATTCACTTGGTAAGAAGCACTGCAGCTGTTGTTCAGGTGTAACATTTTGAGAAATAATTCCCTTGAAAGGATTGTGGTTTTAGAGAGAAGAATTCAACAACATTTCAATCTGGGAAACCTTTCTGCATCTCAGATTGTGTATTCCAATTACGGATTATTCTTTCTGCGTGGACACAACCACTCCAATATCTCAAAAACGCTAGCACCTTTTGAAATGAAATTTTCAAAGTTTAGTTTTATTGTATATATCTACACGGGATTAAAACAATCAAACAGTTTCAAAAACCAAAGGTATACTTTGTCTTCTCGTTAATAAGATGATTTGTGTGATGTGAGGATAAAACAATATGGAAGAGGCGGCCGTATTGTTGTCTTGACCTCATTGATGTGATAAAAGCTCTGGAGGAGGCTTGTGATTTCAACAGATTTGATAATCCACAATTACCTCAAGTGATTAAATGAAGTGTTTGAAATCATCAGGATGGTCAGATGGTTTGCTCAACTGAGCGGAAGATCGATGCAAGAGGAGACGGAGAGATTTAAGAGAAAGATAGAAAGAGGAAAGGGTTGAGACGTAGAGGAAAGATGGCGAGGTGTGAAGGGAGTGTACGAAAAGGAGGTGATGTGGGAGGGGTTTTAAGATGGTGACCGAGAAAAGGTGTAAATCGGTTGATGGTCGAGGAAATGGATCAACGTGGATCAACGAAGTGCAAGTTCGATGCAAGGTGTTTGAAATTATATTCACTGAGAGAAATTAGTGAGCTTTACTAATATAAACTGCAAGCTGTATTTTGATGAAAATTATACTGGATGTGTAACAGTAGATATTGTACACCTGAATTTCAACCCCAAAACAGCAAGCATATGATGCCAATAGAGATTTTGGAAGACTAGGTGGCAGCAGAGATACCAGGGCTTAATTTCATGGCTCTGCTTACCGCCGAATTCTGCGCTTGCTAACCCATGAAATACGCTTGACGTAAGCGCGGAATTCCTTGCTTCTGTAAGCGCCGATTCTTTGCCTACAGTAAGCAGAGCCATGAAATTGGGCCCTAGTAAGTGTGCTGCCCCCTGGTGTTCCCCAAAGGACTCCCATTGGCTGTTCAGTTTGTCGTGCCAATTTGGTGGTCTGTGTTTGTGGGAGTGGATCGAACCAAAGGATACCCTGGGCGCTCTTACCTTCTAGTCCATTCAGTGATCCATTTCCTCTTGGTTGCAGTTCTCACATTTACATCCAGCAATGAGTGTTCCCAACACTGATTTAGAAAAAAGTGGGATGCTGCATTCCTCTTTGACCCTTGACCCCTAGACAAAATTTATGAGGAGGGACACTAAATAAAATGACGGGGGGGGGGGGGGGGGGGGGGCCTACTTAATTGATTGCTCATAAGAAGCCAGCCAGATCAGGGTGAGGTTTTGGTCTTACCTTCTAGGGAAAAACTAAGATGGCCATAGGTGGGAGTGTCTTCTGGGTTTTCGTTACCTAGTATTTGTTACTTGCACCAAATGTCAGCGTCAGTGTTTTTTGAGAGACTTCGGTCTTATTTTAATTTTATAATGGGTTTATAATGTGATGAGCAGTAAACCCGCCCACCTCCTTCAAAAGGTTAAGTGCATTTTTAAAATTGTTTTTATAGAAAATGGTGTAATTTGGAGAGTGTGGGCAGTGGTTGTATTTCACCGATAATGTTTCACTAATTCGTGGTGCTTCTGATCTTTGAAATGTGTTATAATGATGATGAGTTAAGTGGTTGCCGAGATTAGGACAGGAGATGGCAACCCGGGTATTGGTTTAACCTTCTTAGTACGCCGTCCCCTGCCTGCAGAGTAACGTCTATAAGCATAAAATGTAATTAAAGGGAGGATCATCGATTGGTTAACAAGAAAGATACAATAACAGTCACCTGTGAAAGTTTCAGTTGATTACACTGTGTGCTTGTTGAGAAAACGGCAAACAAGTGTCACAGTATTTTCATCAAGAACCTCAAATCCATCCATGTTTAGGATTGGGATGGGTGCAAAAGAGGAATACAAACAAAGGAAAGATAGCTATAGACTATGCAAGTATCGTGCGTATTCAAAGATTGGGACCAGTTATAGTGTGCAAGTTTGTTTCCTGCACGCATTAAAGCATGCGTTAAACCAAAGTGGTCCCAACAAAGTTTGAATACGCACGAGACTTGCATGATCTATTGCGACTGTGAATATTTGCAAACTCTATCTGCTAACTGTCTTTATTTTCTTTGGCGACCTCCACAGGGGCGGCATGGAGATTGGAAGATGATGAGACCAGGAACCCACCACCTTCTCCGTCCATCGATGACACTCCCTTCGCTCGTGCCACCTCGCAGCCTTACTATGCTGTGCCGCCCAAATTCACAGTAAGTGAAAAACGAGATGTATCAATGTATATTTGGCTTGCGGTAGCACCATGTGTGTATCTACTTGCTTGGTAGATTTTGTCCTTTGAGAACTTGTCTTGCTATTTATTCTACTGCCGCGGAGTAGATTATTTGGAATAAATTTTAAGTGGCTTTTAAGTGTGGTTCTCATTGCTGCTTTTTGTTTTGCTAATAAATGTACCTCAAGGAATAATTCGCGGACAGAAATAATCGTACTCTGGACTTCTTTATTTTGCACAGACGGCCTCACAAACATGTTGTTTTTGCCCCTTGGTTAGTACGAGGCTATAATTGCCAGCACGCTTTAGATTTCTGGCACTCCCCCGCCCCCTTGAAACGAAAAACACCTCTCAGATAGTAACATTTTGTGTGGGTGGTTGAACATAAATCATGTTCATAGAGACATTAAACGCCAATCATAGTCGTACCGTGTGCACATCTAATTTATTTGCACTTTATGATATGTACGTTAGCCCCCGAAGTAATTCGGCCAGTATGGCAAACTCACTTTCTGCTGCAGTGTTTTGTTTTTCTCTAAATATGAAAGCTAGAAAAATATTTTTTTTCGAGATCGTGGGAGGTTTGTAGAATCACCTTGGGAATACTGCATAAGGAGATACCAGCAGCAGGCATTAGGGCCCAATTTCAAAGCTCTGCTTTGCGTAAGCAAAGAACCGGCGCTTATGGAAGAAGGGAATCCCGCGCTTACGTCAAGCGTATTTCACAGGTTAGCAGGGATTTTTTTGCTTGTGCACAGGCGTACTCCACACTCCATTGCGGGGAAAAAGTACAGACCCTTAATTTTCTAGTTTAGAAAGGTACATCAAAAGGGAGCAGATGTTACTTCATTGTTACTTGGGGAAAAGTACAATAATATGTGAGCTACATTTTCTTTAAAATCATACAATAGCCTGTGAAATCAGCAACTCATGGCACAAGTATTTTTCAGATTGTTTGAAACTGGACCTGCTTTTTATTAGCAGACCTTTCGATTATGACAACTTTTGAAACAAGTGATTCAATCTCCAAACATACCCTGTCTATTAGTGATGTTAAAGTTTTAATTTATACGCCACCAAGTGAGATAAGCTCACACATTTTGTATATGTTAATAGAAACACTGTCAAAATTTTGTGTTGCGTGTATGCACTCAGTAGAAATACGATCCTGAACGCTGTGAATGTGACGTCACGCAAAGGTAGTTGCTCTCTTTCAATAGCAACGTTTGGCGCCAAAAATACGTAAGGGCTTGGACGGTTACTTAATGCAACACGAGCAGGTACGTCGGCTGATGAAAGCAAACTCAGGCAATATTTTGCGCTCTTACCTCCTGTCTGTTTTTAAAGGATTTTTTTTATACTTTACCTTTATCATTATCTTGTAACTGGTTGACTTCCTCAAGAGAAATTATTGAAGACTGAAATGCTCGATTTATACAAGATCCAAGATAAGTCGGCAAATGCTATGTTGTTTCAAACTACTGCAAACAGAACAGCGGTTGATTCGGGCCTGCATGTACTTAAAAGTACTCAACCAAACAAAGGTGTTTCAATGTTAAACGTTGGGAAACAGCAGTTGAACCTATTTCCACCCTTACTGGGAGTCACTGTTCCTGACTGGGCGTTTACCTCGGTAATTCAGTATTTATTTTATGGATTGCTCAGATCATATTCTTGCATTAGGAAAACAGCTCAATTGAAGCGCAGTAACGGTTACCGGTGACCCTCTTTTGGGATCACACCATTTCAGTGCCCAACCGACCTACTTCGTCCAAACTATCCTGAGTTCATTATTGATCACGCTACAATTAAAAGATTAATTATCCCAGAAAGAAATAGAGTAAATTTGAAAGAGAGTTGACTTAGAAAGCCATTGAATTAGACGGCCTGTTACCCTTTTTCTCTGACCTGTTTTTCTTACAAGCATCTAGCTTCTAAGCGTGTAGAAAGGGGGATGAAGTGGGGGTTTTTCCATCACTATTTTCTTGTGACTCTGGTGACTAATTGAGCTTAAATTTTCACAGGTTTATTATTTCATGTGTGTGTTGGGTCACACAAAGCGCAGATGCTGGTGTTTGACAATTACCAATGTTGTCCATGTGATTTAGTGGAACAGAAAAATTGAAAAAACAATTCAAAAAGCTTGATGTGCCACATCTTCTCTTTTTCAACTACAGACTTTGCATGTTTCTGAGGCCAAGAGAATGTTGATTAGTTAAAACAATATAAAACTTTAATTAAAATTACGTGCCGCTAGAAGTTCAAACTTTAGACCTATCGAACTGGTTGTACTTTTCCCCTTCAACGGATGCCGAATCATCCTTATTCGTCAGGCATTTTTGCAAGATTGCTGCGCTGCGTTCGGGGAGCTGCAGATGGTTCCCGCAACACTTTTTATTGGATCAGCCTCACAACCTCCTTAGGCTCGCGGTTGGTACACGAAGACTCGCCGTCCCGTACGCGTGCATGAGTGTTGGTGCATCACATGCCGTACAGAGCTAACACCTGTGTGAGAGGTGCTCATGTAAACCTTTTTCAACTGGTCTCCCCCCCCCCCTTGAGTGAGTTGAACGCTCTACACGGAAAAAGGGCCTGGAGGGGGTGATCATTCATGCATAATTCATGAGCCTTTCAAGTGAGGGTGGTGGGCAGAGGTGCTATATTTGAATGTGTACCAAGTGCCACTTGGCTTCGCTGATGGCAGGCGTGGATTAAAACCTGATACTTTGTAGTAGAGTTTACATCAGCATTTTGGTGTCGTCAGACTATTAAAAATATATATAATTTAGCCAGGGAAACTGTGCAAACATTCAGAAGAATAAAACTGCAGCTTGAAGAGTCGGTATTAAGTTCAAGTTACGAAGATTCTGTCGGTCATTCAAATAGGCCTTGGGAATAGGGCAAAACTTGCCAATGTTTTTCACATGGTATTTAAGTTTGCACCGCGCTTTATAAAAAAACAAATGCACCGATTTGCAGATTTTGCGACTTGAATGCAGCATCTAGTTCACTTCTGCATCTTGTTCACTTCTGCATCTAGTTCACTTCTGCATCTAGTTCACTTCTGCATCTAGTTCACTTCTGCATCTAGTTCACTTCTGCATCTAGTTCACTTCTGCATCTTGTTCACTTCTGCATCTAGTTCACTTCTGCATCTAGTTCACTTCTGCATCTAGTTCACTTCTTGGCTGGGTTTATTTCCCATCTCATATGGCATGGAGCACTTCTCATGTGATCGAACCTTATATCACAGGCAAGGCAACGATAGGAAAGTCTAGATGACTTAAGGCTTTTTTCTTTTTCTTATTTTGGCCAGCGAGCTGCAGCCATCTTTTTATGTCATATACCCTGCTCGTAAAGGTCACAAATTGAGAACTTCAAAGTGCAAGATATAACATACAGAAAGGACTATGGAGTAAGCAAGTCATCAGACATTTTTCAAATCTAAACTCGCAAATGGCTGATGGCCTTGAGTGAAGTCACCAAAAGAGTCAACCTAACTGCTTGGTCATTGAACTCAAGGTCTCTACCCCCTCCCCCCCCTAAAAAACCCCACACAAAATGACGACAGCAATGGTGTCCCCGAAGATGTCGAAAAGGGCACGCTTTAATTCTACCCAGCTGCATTTGAACAACAGAATGCAAAGCATGGGTACATTATGATGCATGCATGCAAACTAAAATTGCCGTAGGCAGCGAAAGGACTGTACTTTATACTCCATGCACTTCAGTCTGCATAGAGGAGAAATTTTGTGCAAGGTCGTTTGTGTCCTCACGTAATTTGGTGCCACTTGTTCAAGAGGGTCATGGGAAAAACTGTCAAATTAGTTTATGGAGTGATAATTAAGAAAGTGTAATTTTAAAGGGTCAGTTTTTTAGCTTGAGCATCACAATTTTTATGTCGGGGGGGGGGGGGGGAAATTGTCGAACCATTTGGCCTCTCATGCTGATTCCACACTAACTGGCACTTAGCCAAACATTTTTTCAAGAGGGCCGGGAGAAGGGGGTGGGGGACTGCTATTTGTTTAAACTTTGAAAAGAAAAAAATATTCCTGGTTCCTGCCATGACGTCAAAGATTTCTCATTTCCATTTCGAGAAGACACATCCAAAATAAAGAACGTGACGGTGTGAAGATTTTGGGGCTTCCTTTTATTTTTAGGCTCTCCTCTTGACTCTCCCTTCCTCTTGCAATTTGCTTTTTAGAAAAAAGATGAAAGGATACAAGGAAAATCCTTGTAAGAGTGTTTCTCTGTTGTTTCTTGTTTGTCAGGATGAGGAAAAAGGCAGCAAGAGCAATGGGAGCAGCGGGCTTGTCAAGCTGGCCCGGCGGCTCAGCCAGAAGGGCGACAGGAGAGAGAACAAGGGTGACAAACCCCCCTGCAGACAGCGTTCCATCAGTGTGGACAGGTAAGGCATATAATGACGCTCAAATCAATCAGGTTGACAAATTTCTCAAAGGTACAATTCATCTTTTTAATTTTTTTTCTCCATTCTAATTCTCAAGTTTTAAATAAATACACCCCCGTAAAATCAGCATCGCATTAAATGCGGCCGTCACGTTTTGGAGAAAACACTGTTTAACTATTTACAAGTTTGTGCATGCTTTTTTAATGTTATTATAACTATTTTTGCAAATCAAAGTATGAGAACGACTGTCTGGAGATGATTTTCTTTGACGTTGTAGTACCTCAGACGGTAATATTTTACAGGACAATAGGAATGATTAGACCCCTTGCATTGACAGCCATCGATGATGAAACGTACACGCGTGAATCGCTATCATTGGCCGAGAGTCGTTCGCAGTGCGTATACGTGTGCACTTTTCCATTGTTTGTTATCAAACATGGCACCTTTTCACAATGCAAGTGCACCCTCTACAGTGTACCTCGGAGAGGCCAATTTCCTAATATGGCTAAACAAATTCAAACTCCCAACTCCACAGCACTCGCCACAGCAATCTTGAACGTAAAAAGTGATCAATTTTTTGCAACTTGTGCCTTTGTACCATTTTAAGGGTATGTAACGTGATCCTTAAAGATTGCTGAATGAGAATACTATGGCTACGGACGGATCTATTTTTGGTTTGCATTATTTCATGTGCCAGTTTTTTTGGTGGCGTGACTGAGAAGCATAATTGCTCATATTAGGCGCCAGGTGCTGGTTCTATCTCACATCACCCTGGCGCTACTTACTGTCGCATCAACATCACAGGTCAAAGAAGCCTGTGATGAACTTATTACATATGAACACTGTGTGTAGTAATGTATGGAATAGTGCCTTCCCAGTAATCTTGGCAGATGATGCTGATGGCGTATGCTATTTTAATCTCCTTATAAAGTGTTTCAGCAGCCAGTTGACTGCCAGGTCCCCAGCCTGGGCCCAATTTCATATAGCTGCTTAAGCAAAATGTGCTTAACAGTTGTCTGCTAAGCAAACAACGAGCAGGACACCAACTACACTTTGTACATGTGACATGGTAGTTTGGCTGGTAACCTTGTTCTGGTGAGCATCTTTTTGTGCTTAAGCAGCTCTATAAATTAACATTGGGCCCTGGTGTGGTGCATCATCTAAGCTTCACCACAGTCACAAAGTGGGTATGCGGAGTAGACCCACCTGTATTAGAGTCTCTCGTCAGAATGCTCAGTTATGAATACCATACTCGCCTTAGGAACTCTTCTCTATGATCCATTAATACTTGTTGACGTGGTCTGTTAATGAAAAAAGTACCCATTCTTTCAAGAATGTCTTAATGAAAATGTAATTAATTGTCCAATTGTACGAGCGTAGTGAATATCTTCTTTTCTTGGCACCGTTACAACTTGGAGTACTGTAAATGTCATTCACTGACTCGCCCTTTAACATATTTCCACTGTAGTGTAAGCCGCGCCCACTCCACACAAACTGGATCTGTCGATTACCGAAAGCTCTCGGGAAATGCATTTAGCTTATTTTTCTTTGAGGATTTATGTGTTTTATACAAAAAAGGTATAGACTTACCTTTTACTTTATGTTTTGAAAAGAATCAAGAAACACAAATTTCAGAAGAAATGCCTTTGAACGAAGAAATGGGGGATTTTGAGTGCGAGTGTGAGACAAGGCTTTCTGCTTCTTCTCACCTATCACTCTCGCTTTGCTGAGATGTAGAACAAAGAGCCATTCAAACAGCTTCATTCCACGTACTGCATCTCTTTGGAACTCCTTGCCTGATGCATCTTGCATCTTGCATTATTGTACTCTCCTACAAGCATTGCTGCTGTCCTGGAGAGGGTGGGTTGCAATTCCTTTTGTGCTCTGTATTTGTCAAAGGGTGCTTTAAAAAGTTGGTGATATTTTCAATTTGTCCTGATAGAGATTGGAAGCTCCATCCCTCTTATAGCTGGCAGTGCTTCTATTGATATCATTGGTAATGCATGTTTTCTCTCGATCCTACAATCTAGACTGTTTTGAGAGGAATGTCAATTCCTACCTTCAGCTCCCCTGAGTTATTTTCATATTTTCTTCTTGTAGCCCCTTACCGGGTGTGGCTTTTAGCCTTGTTTCGGACAAACTTGCATAAGAAAATTAAACACAAAGGTATTGCCAGTTTTTTTGAGCTAGAAGTAGTAAAAACCTTGCATGTAGCTGCGTGGGATTGTGACGTATTACCGACAGTAACAAGAACCCTGAGCTAACAGAGAAGCATCTGTCTATAAAGAACTAACTCAAACAAATCATCCCAATACAAATGTCACGTCTTCCCTTTAAGTCGTTGTAATATATTTCACTAGAGGGAGCAGAGCGTGTCTTCCATTTGTTTAGTTTGAAGTCACAGTTTTGATGTGCTTGTCCAGGCTTTTGTTTATGTTCCACTACTTGCTAGAAGGGCAGGCAATTACCAATGATATCAAACATCACTGGTGCCTTCATTGACAGTGATGAAAAGCAGATAAGCTTTTGTCCAGTTCCTGGCAACTCTTGACGGACTAAACTTTTTTTTATGAATTTATACCCATTTGCTGGAAATACAACTGATTTCAGATAAGTGTATATTTGAACAAACTTTTTAATTGAGTTTATGGACAGCCTTTCTCTAAAAGTACCTTCTATTTATTTTGTCAAGGTTGGTTTTCGCTGGAAAAGCTTCATTTTGGAAGAAAAAGTGACAATTACAAAAATGTTTTTTCAAGAAATAAAGTAGAATGAAGCAAGGTCTGAGGTTTCCACAAATTGTTCAGGTTTTTGAACTTTTATGAAGTGGCCCACCAAAATAAATAAAACAAAATAGCATTTATAGCAATAATAGCAACAATACTAATTGCAGAGACTTCAGTCACTCTAAGCTAAGTCTGATTTTCACTTTTTCTAAAAAATCTAATTTTTAAGTTGAGTTAAGCTGCCAACTTGAGACATAAGATCTTCAAATAAAAGTCTTAAACCCCCTGAATCCGGACACTCGAGTGGGAAAACCCTCAGTCCTTCAGCAAACAGCCAAGAGGATTCAACAAGACAGGTCTCTATGACTCTTGTGGGTCTTCCCTCCCCCCGCCCTGGGCAGCAAGCCAAGCAGTCAAATAAGCGCCCAAAGAAATCCCCGCTAATTTGTTGTTTCCATGTCACCTTTTCAAACTTCTCATCAAAGAAATCCCTCGCCCCCCATTAGCAGCCCATTCATCCTCTCTTAGCCTTAAATCTTACAAGCTTACCCCTCACCTAAGGTGGTAGCTTCTTCTATCACCCCTCCCCCCCCCCCCTATATATGAAGACTTGAATGCATAACTCGCTCTTAAAAACTTGTGTTTGTGTGGAAACTATGTACGCTAAAGTTTACAACAAGTTATCGTATTTACTCAGTGGCATACTTGAATGGTTGGAGTGGGGTGGCAGTTGGGTTGTGTTTTGCTATTCAAGTGAAACCAACTCGTTAGCCCTATCAGACATCTCAGAATGATTAGCATACATGATGAAGCCGCGTCGATTCCATGACTTGGATGTTTATTATTATCCATGGGAATGCTTGACCGAAGATGATGATGATAAGCAGCCATGTAGTGATGGATTGTTGTAATCAGCGAATCAAATGAGATATTTAATTGAAGTTATATTGGGGTCCCGTTTTGGGGCACAGTACTGTTTGCACAAGTCGAGAAGCTAATTGAGAACTGCACGGTAGGTTTGTAACTGAATTGTTAACACTCGCTAGACCTTACAAGACATTGAAATATTTTCGGAATTGAGCAATTGTACATTTATATTTTGGGGGCAGAAAATCATTCAGCACACAGACAAAAAATGGCTGGCCTAAAAACATTGTACTTACATTAGAATTTTTTTTCAAAAGATTAATTTAACAGTTCATGTAAATCGAATACAAATAGAAATGCTGACCATTCAAAAACACAAATCCTTCTGCTTGAAGCATCTTTAGCTTTGGCTGTGGCTAGCATTCCTGGAAGACATGTTGAAAGCATAGAGAAAGGACAGAGAGAAAGTAAGCTGTGATCAGTTAGCCAAAGCTCTAGCCGTTGTTCTAGATACAGTTTAACACACTGCAAGACCACATTTGGACTGAGTGGTGGTGTTTGCCTGAACATCTAACATCACTTTGAGGCGCATAAATACTGATAGATAGCCTCCTTTCAAACCATCACACAACTACCAGCGACATTTACCTTTGACCTTTTGCTTGGTGTCCTCAATGGGCGATTGATGGTTTAAAAGACGAATACCAGCTTTCTCCAAAAGTTATACACTTTCAAGCGTGTACGCTGTTGAGAATGAGACGATTAGCGATGCGCTATTTACCGCACCCAAGGGATATATATCCCTCTATGAAACCAGTGAATTATAACACTGAGGAAGTTCGAGTGGGCACCATGGTTAACTAAAGGTCAACTACTTTGACTTTGGTTGGCTACTGTGGTCGACCATTTCAAACCAGCCTCAGGACCATGGTTTCTTCCGTGGTCCCGATAGCCTTGCTTCGTGCTAGCATGTGTAAAGCGCAGAAGGGAACCAGGGACACCGATAGCGAAAAGGCGGAAGGCAATGGGAATGTTGAATAATGTCTTACCGATGGTTGACTAGACTCTAAAACGAGTGAGTACATCACTGGGCATGTATGTTGCTAGTCAGTGGTCAATCACAGGTTGTCTAATTGTGCGCACTCGAACTTGCTCACTGATGAATATAATGACAGGGTACCAGTCAATGGCTATGGCTGTTAAAGGCTGTACAAGAAATGGGTAAGCTATAGACCTTTCTTTTGCAACGTCACAGCCCGAGTTTTTGCCAACCCAGGCTGGAAAAGTATGGAAAGCCATAACTGCAAATCAAAAACAGATTGCCACAGTTTGAAGCAGTGTTACACAAATATTCAAAAATAGTGTTGAATTTGTTGGAAACAAATCAACCAATCATGGAAGGTATTTCCGTTCATGAATCTTTACAGAAAATGTTGAATTTGGTCACAACATTTTTTAACACGATTGAATGTTTTGCTACCATCGGCCGTCCATGCCAACCGGCGCACTTTGTTTATCAACAAAAGAAAGGTCTATAGCCATAGCCAAAGATGTCGTTTTGTTTCTTCAAGAAGCCATAGAAGTTTCCTTCATATTCCAAATAACACATTGCAATGGATAAAGTTCAGTTGATATTCATGTCATCAATCATATTGGGTTTTTTACTTTGATTTCCGTTATCTAATTATTGAATTAATAATTGTTTTTATTGTATTTTGTTCAAGAAAGCTTTCACTTTAAACATTTGTGTCATGCACCAACACTTTGTGGATTTTGTTTTTTTGTTAATCCTTGTGTTTATCTGTTTTCAGTGTGTTTATATTTGTCGCTGACTTTCTTTGTTTTGCACAGTAATAGTGAAGAGGATCCCCTAACTAATTTGGACCATTGGCTCTGGCCCGTTGTTTTACCCGAGAGTGATGCCAACCCAATCTTAAGACTTAAATCGTAAGAATTTCAGACATCACAACAACAACAAAAGCCAGCTTGCTAACCTCTATCAAACATGTCAAATCACGCTAATTTTAACCCATTTTTACCTTTTTTCACATTTTTATTTTTTTCAAACAGCACATTAATTCCTTGTAGTGTTTGGGAACTAGCAATTTGAATAGTGTTGATTCATTTTCCGGCTTCATTTTATCTTCTTTTTACTGCTAATTAGCTTTTAACTAGGCATGCTATTTCTAAGGGTTTTTCCTTATTTCAGGACTTTCTCAAAACCCCTTTGAGCCTTTAAATGTTCTCGGAAAAACAGTCAAGTAATCACCAAAGGGAGAAAGAAATAGTCCATATTGTGTCCAAAACCTGTTGTTTTGTACTTTCTGGTGATGCACAGAGTCTGGAAACCTCCTGAATTGTAACATCTAGGAGGTTCCAGGTCTAGAATAATGGGTACCCAGATACCTGCAAGCCATTTTTAAGGGAAGTTACACATTCTTGAGTGCCTTCCAGAAAGGAGGGAAAGTTTTTTCTTCGTCATCAATTTGTCTGTTTCATTGTTAGAAAAATAATCAAAATAGATTTAAATATTGAGTTATCACATTCTCTTACTGCCCTTATTCGTTCTGAGAAGACTATGGCCCAATTTCTTAGAGCTGCTTAAGCACAAAAAGTAGCTAAGCGCAACAAAATTATGGTGACCAGAATAAGGCTACCAGCAAAAATACCATGTCGTGTGTATAGTTTGTGGGTATACTTTTCGTGTAATTGTAAAAAAACAGTATCTTCACTTTGTGTATCAGAACATATGCATAAAAATATAAAACCTGTGAAAATTTGGGCTCAATTGATCATTGATCAATTGATCAAAAATATGAAAGGAAAAAAACCATCCTTGTTGCGTAGAAGTCTGGCTTTCAGATGCCTGAGAAAAGGCTTCATGCTTGAAGCCTTTTTCAGATTCAAATTTTGTGGTGAAAATAGACCTCTTGCTCTCAAACTACATTACTTCAAAGGGGGTCGTTTCTTACACTGTTTTATAATATCAACAGCTCTCCAGTGCTCTTTACCGAGTCAGTTTTAATGGTCGTTAATTTTTTGAGTAATATTACCTCCCTTTTAAGCAGTTCAATAAATTGGGCCCTGGGCTTGCCAGCTCAAACCTTGTAATTTGAGTAATGTGCCGGTAACCGTGACAACTCGAGTCTTTTTAGACGCATACTTTCAAAGTTTTAATCATTCATTCTCATGCTTTTCAACTCTGTGCGTCCTTCTAAAAATTTCAGCAAACGTAATAACAGAACGAAAGAGATGCGGTCTCGTGAATTTTGTTTACAGTTTAGTGAAAGGTCTGAGGTAGTGACATTCTTTGAAAGTCGGCCCTGAAAAAATTAGGGGGTGTTTAGCATTGAATGGGTTTTCACTGAAGCGGGTTTTATCCACTGGACTAACACGTCTGCAATGAGGCCATAGATTGAATATAAACCTGTCACAAATATGCTTCGGTCATAACCTCTGACAAAAGGCGTGGACTCAATCCGTTAATAGGTTAGATATAAGAAGTCAGCCAAACGCGAAATATTTTTCTTTGGTATTAGGAAAGTCTTTGTAGCTGATTGGAAAGTCTTAAAAACAATCAATACAGTGCCTTAAAGAGTGAAAGATGTGAGAAGGGGAATTGTCCCAAGATAGTAGCTGGCTGGGAGGGAGGTGTATTGATGATTGTCTGTGAGTGAATTCTTGTAAAATATTCATGACCTGGGAACATCATATTGAAGGAATTAGAACGTATACTTAATAGGTGTTAAATTTGCATCAGGATAGAAAGTATGCTGTTGTGTATTCATGAGTGATTGAGCATCAGATATCTTCATGTGCAGTAGGTGAGAGCTTCACTAACACTCCATACTTCTTCATTTCATTTTTTCTGAACTGTCGTTAACTTATCATTTTCATCATTGTTTGAATCACCTTCTCATTTTCAATCATCTTTTTGTGCTTTTTGTCTGTAAGACCTCATTTAAGTTAGCAAGCAGGTACGAATAGACTTTGATGCTCTTCTTAAAGGGAGCATGTGAAATGCTACATTGAGCTAGTACCAAACCGCCTACAGATTTTACTTGTTATGATAAAGAATTAGGTTGATTGCTTGCAGCTATTGTAACCGATGTAAGATGATGCACTGGCTGCAGCTTATTCTGCTCTCTCATACCTCAGCATCTATGTCACTTCTCTGTCTCAATCTTAATGTTTTCTGCCCTTTCTTTCGTTGACAGTGGTGATGTTCGGAAGGCTCACAGCATGGAGAATCTCCTACAGCAGACCAGCGATCAGAGCAAGGCGTCTTCCATTCCGCCGTCCCCGACGGCGCCCCAGAAGCTCCACCGGAGCTGGTCAGCTAAGAAGAGGAGCGGGAGCAACACAGACGTCGACGGAGGAGGGAAGGATAGAACCAAGAGATACTCCAAACAGATGACAGATAGCCAGGGTAAGAAGTTACGTAAGATGTTAAGCTTTAGCGAAGCTAGAAAAATATTATCTAAGTGAAGATTGAATTACAAAGTGTCAGTGTATCGTTTCAGGAAAGTTTCTAATGTTTCACAAAACATCTCGCTTAGCAGATACCTGATATCAAATGATCACAGCCCAACTATAAAAAAGCTGTCATCTAGAAATAATCAGTAATAATTACAGGGTGCCAGTGATACCAATGTGAATACCATGTCATTTTAGCTGGTAACCTGATTCTGCTTAGCAATATTTGTCTGTGCTCAGCAAATATTTAGGCTTACCTGCTTTATGAAATTGGGCCCATGGTGCAATGCTCTTGGCTCATCCCTAGTTAATTGGTAAGTTCACTCGGCAAATTTTCCATTTGCAAGTGTTAAAGTGACTCTGTGCATATTATTGTGTCTATAAGATAATCACCTCACTACCAAACAAAGAATGCTTGATACTTTGGCATAATCGCATTTGGTCCTTAGATTTTGAATCAACTTCAGTAGTGTTAATCTTACTATTGGGCGATAGCTTATCTTTTTAGAAAAAAGATACTTGAAATGTTGCTATTTGGCGATAGCTTATCTTAAAAAAAAAAAAAATACCTGAACATCCTTTGCCATCTTAATTGAAGCGATTTCCTTTCCTTCTTTCTCCAGCATTATTTGAAGCAGTTGAGCACCAGGACTTGGACACAGCTAGACTGATTCTAGAAACCAATGGCCTGGATGTGAACCAGGTGAATGATGACGAGTTCACCGCATTGGACATAGCTGTGATGACCAACAACATGCCCATGGCTAGATTACTGCTGTCGTGCGGGGCAAGGGAAAACCCAAGATGTAAGTTGTTTGAAGTTTCTTAAAATCGTTAACAAAATGTTTCGGTGAGACAATGTTGAAAGAGGGGCGCCAAGAGTTGAATTCAGTTTTTTGATGCACTCATGTTCCAATAGAGACCTTATGAAAGTGGGGAATGAAATTACAAGTCTCTAACTTCACTTTAAAAAGGTGCAAATATTTAACAAATATTCAATGGTAAAAAGACACTCTGTCACTTGTTTTGTAAAGTCGTATGCCAAAATATTAAAGTTTAGCAGTTGTTTGGAGGCCTTAAGCCTGAACCAGGCTAGAAAAAGTTTGGGGGTCGCCTTAAAATATGTCAATCTTTTTTCCTTTTTTTTTCCAGTTTTGATGAAGGATGCGAGAGCAACTAAATTGAATACGTTAATAAATGAAGCAGAGGGGCAGGTGCAGGACATGACAACCCGAGTCGTCCATACAGGACTCGGCAACTCGACGGGGTCAACCGGGTCATCAAAGGTCAGTCAACTCTCAATTTGTTCATTTCTTCAGGATGGGTTACATGCTTTATGTTTTGCTTAACATGCGCTGAACTGGCGGAATGAATTCAAACTGTGAGTTTCATTCCTTGAATTTCAATTATGGATTCGTATGAAAGGAACGGAATATTAAACTGGAACGTAGTCAAGGTTTTTACTGTTGATTTAAGTTTCCACGGTATCTCAACTGATTTGTGTGATGATGTAATGGAATCTAAAACATTCCATTCAAAGTTATTTGTGTACAAAAGTGACAAATTAAGATTAAGTACACAAGAATCCATGATGTGGAAACTGGCATACATGTATAGAGGGAGACAGGAAAAAAATGTACAATCAATAAAATAACTTGCAAGGTCTACTGTTACAGAGCAAGTAGACTTGCCTTAAGTGCTTGTGCATTTGAACCCATTAAACGTCTTATGATCTAGGTGTTTGTACTCACTTCAGCATCTAGGTATAATGTAATGTACTTGCTGGAGAAGCGTGTGAGAGTTCTGTAATTTCATCGGCTTTTGTGAAAGACGGGGTTCTCTCAATTTTCAGACGAATAATCTGATTAAGTTCATCTTGTGGTCTCTCTCTCTCTCCTTGAAGAGCCTAGGTGTAGGAATTTTTGTCTCGTCTGGAAATGGTGATGGAAGAAGTGGATTGTGTTGGGGTTTATGCCCTGTCGTTCCTTGTTCGTTGCAAAACCAAAATTCTTCCTCTCGGAAAGAAAAATTCATATTTGTCAGATCTGCAAAATATTTGTAATGGCGTCACAAAATGACAGAGACAGAGTCTTTTGCAGAGACCTTGTAGAGTCAAATAAAACCTTTGAGAAACACTCATCTGCTAGGATTGAATTGTGAGGCTGGACCCTCTCTTATATTTTACACCACAGGTTGTTTTGGTTGGTGAGCAGTTTGTAACAGCTAGCCTTTTTTTATTTTTTTATTTTTTGGCCAGATCTGCAAAATAATAATACGCAGTTCTTCTATAGCGCTTTATCACTCCCAGGGGCATCTCAAAGCACTCATTATTTTTATCTGCAAGGTATGAGGAGCTATGTTTGTAATACAAGAGTCATTTATTTACATAGCACCATGAAATGGTTTACAAGGTGCTGTGGTGCAATCTGCAGCCAACCATACCAGAAAAATACCACGGCCAACCCCTCCTCTTAGCGATAAGTGTAATAGGTTTTTTTACGTGCACAACACACAAGACCAACAGCTTTACGTCCCATAGGAAGCAATAATGGTTTATTCTCAAGGACACAATTATAATTGGTTTAGCAGACTTATAACATGCATTTAAAAAATTCAAAAAAAATAAAAAACATTGGTTTTTTATTTCAAGAAATGTTGTGGTATTTTAAAACTGATTTTTAATTGAAAGGTGGAGATTAAATAAGTTTATGAGATTGAATAAGTTTATTGCTTAACAATTGGCCAGGCAGTCTGTATTTTGGTTTGCATGAATGGAAGATCTGAATGAGCTTTGTTGAATATGCAGCAATATTTGTGGTGTGATCTGGGAATACTTGTCACAAGGTTTAATAGATTTGTATTTTTGCATAATAGGGATAAAGAATATTATTTGATTATTTTGCCCATACACCGACATGTATTTAGCACTGTATACTCACTACTTGTCCCAAGGTGAGATTGTTTGTTTTATGGATATGATCATTTCAGATGCATCAAATCGATCAGCTTAGTACATTCACAGGCCTGGAATTACACGGAGGTCACGGCCTCTTCAAAAGTTTCCCAAATACAAAACGAAGTTGGCCATGCCCTCCCAAAGATGAAATTCCAGTCCTGCATTCATATTTTCAAATTTCTCAGAGGAAAAAAATAGGGAGACCGCCAACATAGGGCTAGATGGCTCAGTTGGTAGAGCGCCGGCACGTTAATCCGGAGGTCGTTGAGTTCAAATCCCGCTCAGTCAATTTTGCTTGGGTCAACCCAAAATTACGGGGAAAAAACCTTAGTTTGGTAAAGAGTTCAGAGCCCAATTTCATGGCACTGCTTACTTTGGAATTCTGTTCTTCTGACGCCCTGCCACGTTCTATAGATGTATGTGCTGTAGGCGCCGTAAGTACAGAATTCTTGGTACGCAGTGCCATGAAATTGGGTCCATTTGGGTTTGTATAACCGTGAAGGAAGGAAAATACAAAATGAACAATCTGGAGGGTTCTCCCAGACAAAAACCATGTTTGATCAGTTCGCATTGAGGTTTTACCCTCGAAATATCATCTCTTTAAAACATGGGCAGTCTTTGAAAGACTGGCATGGAAATGAGTAGTGGCATGTTGAATGCGATGGAATTAAATAAAGAAGGAAAGAAAAAAAAAATGTTTCAGTGTAAAATGCAACAGTGCAGACAACTCCGATTACAAACAGTAGTCGTACGCAGCTCCGAAACAGTCCAAGTGCAGGGTTCGCGTGATTCGGTAGAGTTTCATTTGTTAGTCACAAAATCTGCCAGTGCTATGCTGAGCATCATATGACCTCCAAAGTGCACACACCTGTAGGTAGTTGGCCATATCGCAAAAACCTCAATCCAGACACAGATCCAAAGGTTTTTATGCAGCTGCTCCAAACCTTTGGAACAATCTTTCTCATCAAATCCATCATGCCATTTTTCTTTCTGAATTCAAAACATCGCTTAATAAAACTAGACTTTTCCTGGAGAAGAGCAGAGTATACTGCTCAAAACGTTGAGACCACACCGGCTCTTTTCAGAGCCAACACTCCCACATAAGAGATTAAATACACGGTTGTACCCGCAAGTTTACTATTTATTTAATTATAGTTATTTCTTATTTTCACACCATGCAAAGCTTCAAACACCACTTTTCCAGACTTCTTTGCTTAGGCAATTTATTTCATTGTCATTCATTTTGCTGATTTAAAAAAAAAAAAATTAAAAGCATTGTGGTACCTTTTTTGCGTAAGAACGCTATATCAGTGCTTGGGGTATTATTATTATTATTATTATTATTGTAATGTAGTAGCCGTTTTGTGTTTTCTTCTCATGTATGCAGACGTGCCAACTGTTCAGATTTAATTGGAATTGTCCAGATTTTTGAGCTTACAGGCTGCAAAAAAACAGAACATTCCTATTTCAGACAGTGACAGTAATGAACAATATCAAAAAGTTCTGGCAAAAGAGGGTGCCATCTTGCGACCGTAGATATTTTCTTATGTGACAATGATTTTTGTACATTGTTTTAAATAAGTTGCAAAATATAATGCCTGTTGCAAAAGAGGAAGTGTAAGAGGCAGTCCAAAAATTCAAAATAAACTAAAATTTCCAAGTAATTCTGTCAAAGGCAAAATATAAAAACCTGACTAACTAGAGGGATCTTCACAAATGTATATATATTTTTTTTTCCATCTTTAGGATTTGGAAAAACAGTTACGAGACTGGGAATGGCGGTTCAGACTCCTGAAACGGATGAAGACGGGTTTCGAACACGCAAGTAAGTTCCGCTTCCGCAATACGCTCGTGGGAACAATCTTAATGATCTCTCTCATTAACGCTGCAATGACGTCGCCGAGTGTAAATCTTTCTGCGAGATGTTATTGCCAGCAGTACTTGGGTTTCTTTTATAAACAGAGGCTTTATGATAGCACTAAAAGAGTAGGAGACTTGGGGCATGAGTCATTGGAGATGGTTCTGAGGTCTACTGTACCTTCTTGTTTTAAAGCATTATCGAGGGTTCAGAAAAGTTTTTAATTTAGGCAGTTTGCTGCTCTATTATGAAAGGCATTTTCAAGACTTGCATACCTGGAACAGCCTTTATGAAGGCACTGAAAGGAGTGGGTTGGTTGGGGAGGGGGGGCTATTAAACTTAAGATCCTCCTGCCCTTCTCTTTAGGTAATATTAAAGCTCCAGAACAGTTTTAAACTTGGCTTTTTCAACACTTAATTGTACAAACAAAGATAAAACTTTAAAGACATGCGTACTTGGAGGGGCTTTGGGACTACTCAAAAATTGAAAACTGGTTTTTGATTTCTGACTCAGCGCATACCAAGAATCTTTTATTATTTTGGGTCCGTTTAATAGACAATGATGCCAAAATATTATCACAATTATACCAAAAATCTACCTAGAAGAGTCCATAGGCAAACAAATGGGCGTAAAGTCTGCCAACTAATTTCTATCAACAATGCCTACCCCCCCCCCTCCCCTGGGTACCATAAGACTCCTGGGTGGAGAAGCAAAGTGTCTTGCCCAAGCACCAAAGTGTCATGACCGGGATTCGAGCCCACACTCCAATGACTGGGCAGCCTTCAGAACTTGAGTCTGAGGTACTAGACCTCCCTGCATCCCCCTACTCAAACCCAATCTACTTTTAACCACACTCTTACCCACCACTGATTGACATATGAATTCAGTGCTTAATTACTTTTGTGTGCTACTTTCATATACAGATATTTTATATTTTTGATATTGACGGTTTTTTTCTTTCTTTTCTTTTCTTTTCTTTTTTCTTGCGTAGGAGTACCTGACCATCCAGCATGTGTTATATTAAGTACAGCTAGCAGTACGTCCTTACAGGTCAGATTTGAGGAGCCCCTGAATGCAAATGGTGCAGCTGTAACAAGATATAAAGGTAAAGTTCACTATGATATTACAGAACACCAACCCCGACCCCACCCCCCCCCCCACCTCAACCCCCCCCACCTCAACCCCAGTACATTAAAGGATGCACAAATAATTTAGACATGGAGTGAAAACATCAAAGATCCACAATTGTTTAACATTTACCGTGTGTCAAATGCTGGCATATTATAAAAACCGCCGCTTAATTTGCTTACTATTTATTTTAATGTAAACATTTTTTTTTTTTTTTGTCTTTATGCACCCTCGATGTCGCTATTTTATATTTTTATCTGTGCAATTTTTAACTCATCTATCTTAACTTGCAATGCCACATAGTTCAGCTTTGTGCTGCCAGTTGGTTTAATAAAAATGAAAAACCACTAATTAATTGTTTATTGTTTATTTTAATGTTAGCACTGTGTGTTATTTTACTTGTTGCAGTTGAATGGAGTTGCTCTGAGGATTTCTGTCCACTCTCTGGCGAGCACATACTATATGACGTCAGGTACCCTTCTTATAGAATACACGGTCTGCGTCAAGTGAGTATAGAAGAAATTTGTGCCTGGTTGGCACCATACTAAGCCATTGTAAACAAAAAAAGGGGGGTATCAAGATTGTTGGCACAGAAATATTTTATAATGTTAGATTGCACCAGCTCAATTATATTGTTGAAAGATATTGGTATTTTCAAATGTTAAGTTTCGCTGGATTGAATTAGTTGCCAAATCATCAATTATCGTAAATTAGCGTGTCGTGGCCAAGCGGATAAGAGCACCGGACTCTCAAGCTCTGGTGTTTCTGTTCAGCAGAGTGTGGGCTTGAGTCCCGGTCGTGACACTTGTGTCCTTAAGCAAGACACTTAACCATTATTGTTGCATCCTTTGGATGGGACGTAAAGCCGTAGGTTCTTTGTGTTGTGTAATGCACGTAGAAGAACCCAGAGCACTTTTCGAAAAGAGAAGGGGTTCGCTCTGATGTTCCTGGTTTGATTGACTGCATATTGCGCCACAGCACCTTGTAAACCATTACATGGTGCTATGTGAAGGGAATGTCTCATACTTCAAAAACACAGCTCCACATACCTGGCAGGAAAATACTGAATGTTGAAGCACCTTGAGCGTCACTGAGCGACGGATATGAGCGCTATATAAGAACCCATTATTATTATTATTATTTTAAAAAATGTCCACAAGTTGTCTGACTTGGTGTTCTCTGCTTAGACAAGAACATAAAATTAAAATCTGATTTTGAAGATATTTGTTTTTTCTATTTCCCATTTTCTAGGGCACAAAGTACTATGTCAGGGTGTCAGCCTTCAATATGAAAGGTTTCGGTCCGTCACAAACACCCACCCCTCCTTTTGCAATACCGTCATGTAAGTATGGATTCTTTTTCTTCTTTTTTTTAGATTATGAGGCTGCATATATCCCAAAAGTTTTGACCAGATCTTTATAAAAATAAACCCCGAAGAACTTTGAAATACTACTGTGAAAAGAAAATGTAAATTTGTATTATCCCCCGGCAATATCCAGGGGTCCCTTATTGCATGGCTTGCTGTCGCCACGACAGCAAGACTCTACCCAATAAACAAATGAAGTATCGGTGTATTGATTATGTATTCGCTTACATGGTCTTATAACTCGTCTTATTGATCTGTGGCACACAGGCTGGCGAGACATGCACGGCAATAAATCTCGTTTCAGCGGCCGGCTCAACATGATTGACGACCTGTTCCAGCAGGTTAGGGACACCAGGCCGACGGACTCCGGTGAAATCAAGAGTAAGTTTTGGACACTGCTGTCAATGAAAGAATGGAACCAAAGAATTTTGAGAAATGTAGTTTTTTCCTCAAGTAAAGTAAAGTCACAAGTCAAATTTTATCAAGCCACAAAAAGTCACAAGTCACAAAAAACGATGATTTATAAATGCTGGTCAGTGTTGTTGACTCGAGTCAGTGACTCATGGGCCTATGGGGACTCTTTGGTTAAGGGGGCAGAATGTGGTTGATTTATCCAAAATTTTACACAAATAACAACAGAAGTACTAATTTCTAATACCGGGTGAAAAGTCTCTTTTTAAATTTCCTGTCCAATGTTTTTTCTTCTTTCTGTGCCTGAATGTTCCCCACTGTTTTGCCCAAATTTGGGAGGGCAGTTGCGCCCCTCTCCCCCTGCATTGTGGGCCTAGGCAGAGACTTGGAGTCTATGTTAATTGACTGCATGTTACACTCATGTGAGACGTAAACCAACATTTAGACATTATGTTTCATTGGTCTTCCTCCAGCAGCTAGTTCACCGAGAGCGTCACCAAATCAAGTCAGGAAAACTGTCCGGAAAAGCCTCAAGAATTTCTTCCAATCAGCCCCCAAGTTCCAAAAACATCTGAAAAGGTGAAAAAAGGATTTCGCTTTTTGTGTAAAAATGGGAGACTTCTGGGAATACTGGGTTATTAGCAGACTTACCATTGTTAAATAAAATAATAAATTATTCATTTATATGGCTGAAATTTCAGATCAATATGTTCACAAGTGCATCACATAAAATACTGCACACTGTACTCCAAATGCACAGAGAGGGTGCATTATGCAGCCCATCCAGAAACAACCTGGCAAGTCCCTTCTCGTTCACAATAACTGTTACTGGGTGTTTTATGCATTGCAATGCACAGGACCTACAGGTCCCATCCAAAAGACACAAGCTTGATGCAAAGCCACCAACCATGACAATAAATGGAACAGTAAAACAGTCAATGGTGCTTAACTCAGCAGTTACACTAATTGAGCTAACACTGTTTGTGAAGATGTGAGCATGCTCAGAACTACACAAACAACAGACAATAGACCCTTCCCATGAAATATGCTAATTACATTCACGCATGCGTACAGACACTATTGTTTGGCAAACGCCATCGAGATGTGCACTAAGCAGACGCACAAACGCGTCTGCGTCACGCCGCCATCAGCCCCATACAAAAAGGCACAATGTTCCATCATTTTGCCAACCAAAATGTTAGTGTGCACACGCGATGTGCAATTTACATATTTCATGGGAAAGGTCTATTACCCTGTATGTCTGCTGCCACCTGGCATCCCAAAGTCTCCTTGACTGCAGTATAAGGCCATGTCTGTATTGGCAGTTACGGCTACGGCTGCGGCTAGATTTTCATGTTATATCATGTGTTGAATTATTGTACATCCTTAGCAACACTCGCAGCCATAGCCGCAGCTGCCATTTTGGATATGGCCCGACACTCGTTTTGGGGTCTCAACAAAAAAACAATTAATAAAAACGAATATATTCGATGCAAGAATGACCATATTTTCCATTGATTTATCTACAGGGGTGTATATCTTGCGTCAGTCATGTACAACGATGACAAGGTGTTAGTGACGGCAGAAGATCAGCTTCCCATTGTCGAAGTAGATGAGACCTTCTCGAGTAGCATCCATCAAGATTTCCTGTGGTTCCTCAAGGTACAAAACAAAGCACATCTTCTCCCTAGTTCTCCACCTGCTTTCTGTGTAATCATTTCAGACTGAAGGTCTCACATTATATTGGTTTCATTCTATGAGGATGTGGCGCAGGGAAGCAGCAACCCAACTTCTTAAGTAGTATCTTTGATTTTATTTTCTAAGTTGTGTATTTTAAAGGGTGTGTATATCTTTGGTAAGAGTAAAAATATAAATGTTCACAGATTTACACACAACGTACATGGTATAAAAATGATCATGCTGGGAAACTACATTTGAAATATATTCGCTTGAGATGCAATAGTTTTTTGAGAAATGAATAAAACAACTGGTTTTGATCTTGCAAGTCCAAAACTCAGTGTTTGAAAACAGTGACAAAATTCTCGCCTGAAGTTCCTTCAAATTTTTCTCCTGCTAATAGTGTAGAGTTCTTCATACGCCAGTGACGAGCAATGCATAGTCCGGAAATCCATGTGTCTGTCATGCGTTGTGTATAATGTGTAGTGCACAATGCGTAAAGGTGAAAGTATGCGCCAAGCAATGCACAATTCCATGGATGAGAGTAGTCTCTCTTTCAACATGACCAAACAAAGAATTGTTCGTTTGGGAAAAACATTAATTTCCTCTCTCTCTGTCTCTCTTTCCTCTTCAGGTGGCAGGAACGTGGGAGGATGTGGATCTACTCCGTTCGGATCTCGAGAGGACTAGCGGGTCCTCTCCGGCCATTCTCTTCCGTGCCCGCCTCCTTCAAGCTGCTTCCCTCTTACAGACCGCCCTCGGGACCCAAGACCTGGGCCAGGTGTTCTACGAGCCCCTCAGGGACAGTCACGGGATCATTATCATCACAATTATCAATCAAATCAGGGTAAGAATAACTGGGTTAGAGTTCATAATTCCATGTACAGCCACAGGCCTGCTATGCTGTGATGGTAGTCCCTCTTTAAACATGATCTAACAAATAATTTTTCATTTGGGGGAAAAACACATTTATTTTCCTGCCGTCATGTACCCTGTTTGCAGTAGCAATAATTAGTCATGATTCTTGTACTCAGAAAATGAGACCAGACTATGTGCTCTCTCAGCCTCAGTTTGGTTACATTGTTTAGAAGATTGAACAAAAAACAAAATGGCGGTAAGGAAACAAGTATTTATTGTTCTTGATCTCTTGACAGGATCCACGGGTAATACAAACAACGTCCTCATTGAAATGGGTGAACATGAATCGCATACAGAAGCGTAAATCCATGAACGTGGACAACCCCATGGCTGCCGAGATGCTGCTGGCTTCATTACCAGTAAGTAGTGTGTAGACTGTAGACGGCTTGTGTTGTCACACCATAGGGAAATACAGAGAAAATTGTGCTGTTGGAATGTCGGATTCACCCGAATTTTTCACAAATGTTGAAGACAACATTTTGGAAAAAAGTGAATTGTGAACATTTTGACCAATCTAGAAATCTCAGATTCACCCATAATGTTTAACAATAGTTGAGGATCAATTTTGGAAAAGTGACTTGTGACAATTTTGAACGATCTAGAAGTGTAATGTCTTATCATCATGCAGATTTTTTATTTTTTGTTGGTAATCCTCTTGCATATAAACACTCCCAAGAAAACATGTTGTAATATTAAATGAAGTTTGTGACCAAAGCAGAAACAAAATTGAAATAGTGCTGTGGTTGGTTCTAAAGAAATTTCTCTTTTAACTCCACTTCCATCACCTCTCCCAGTTCCCCCCCCCCCCAAAAAAAAATAAACAACAACTCCCCCCAAAACATCAACACCTGAAACATTGCTTTCTTGTCAAATTTGTATTTTTTTTAGTAAAAGATCTTGACAAAATGTGAGACTGTCAAAATTAGATAGCTCAGTTGGTATATAACACGGCATGTTTATCTGGAGGTCAAAGGTTCAAATCCTGTTCTGGACCATTTTTCTTTGCTCGACCCGAATTGAATTCAAATCTACATATCCAGTTTGCCTAGTGGTATATTACCTGATATTTTAGTAAAAGTGTAACTGCATACTCAAAATGTTTTTTGTTTTTTCTCTCTTCCCCTCTTTAGGAGAAAATCTTATACCACCAAGTGAGTGGGATCAGACTAACCAAAGGGCTGTACTTAGGCTACCTGAAGCTAAGGAGCTCTGTAGATACGATACGAGTCCAGGTACCAGAGAAACTGCCGAGTGTGCTTCCCCATGTCAAGCTGAGGGATAACCCGAACGTATCACAGGAGGAATGGGAGTGGCTTCATACATTGGATAATTGCCAGGTGGGTGTGGTCAAAATAAGGCACTGCCACCTTTGCTCTGGAATTAACAGTTCTCGGTCAATAAATTTTACACAGAAGCCCACTTTGTTTACTGTGACTGGGCTGTCCCCTCGGCCGTAAGCCACAGCCGATAATCAATTGACCTTCTAGGCAAGTCAACAGGTTCTCTGCTGTTGAACTCATCCCACACACAATGTTAAGGGACACTTTATATATGTTTCAATGTCCTAATACATGTTTACACCTCCTCCGGCATGAAGTGTTTAAGAACAGATTTTTGTATAGAATACGTGTATTTACAACTTTGATTTCAAAATTCATTTATATTTTTGTTTTTGTTTATGTTTTATTTTTTTTGCTGTTTGTATAATTTTCTTGTTAAAAAGTTTGTCATTTAAAAAACAATTCCAATACCAAATTCTAGACGTTAATTCGGGAAGTAATTTCTTACGATGTCTTTATTTTATTGTCCCCAATAGTCCAAAAGAAACCCGACCAGAATACAGGAAGAGTTCCAGCAGTTCTTAGCCGCGGGAACGAGGAAACTACTTAAGAAGATGGGAGTAACGGAAGAGGAGGCGTTGACCCATAGACTGTGTGACCTCGAGGTCATCGAAATGAACGAACAGGTCAGTGGAAATTGTAGAACTCAGAAGGCATGTTTAGTTTGTTTTTACCTCAAACCCCACGAGATGGTGAGTTGTTTCAGCACCTCCTGTCTTTGGAGCCAGTACATTTTTGTTGAGACATTTTTATGGTGGTGCTGCAAACCTCCCATTGGGAGGTGTTCTACCACAGCCTTTTTTTCCCGAGCCAGCATAGACCGGATATTTCTACGATGCTACCTTCAAACTTCACTGCTTTTGAGTTTTAAATAAGTAATACAGCTGTTACAAACTGCTTTTCCAAACAAAATGATCTGTGGTATAAATGCAAATTTTTTTCATGATTTCACGTTTCGTCCAATGATTGTGAATGTTTACACAACCAGCTCTCCTCGGAAAAAAACAATACTAAAAAAAGATACCTCCAATGGTGCTTGGTCAAGATCGTTAGTTCACAACTGGTTCTTTTCAGAGGAAACCCAACTTATAATCTCTATACTGCTACCACAAACCTTTGAGAATGTGAGTTGTTACGCCACCAGCGCACAGCAGAACAGACACGATTTGTTCTTGAGAAAATAGATTTAACTGTTGCAAACTGCTTACCAACCAAAAGGACCTGTGGTATAATTGCAAAAGTTAGTTAGTGGCCTGACGTTTCGACCCTCTAGCAGAGTCTTTCTCAAAGGCTAAATGACAAAACAACACACATAAACATTTGTTCTTGGTACAATTACAAAACTTACTCAAGTTGATACCCCTTCCCTCCCCATGTAACTTTTCCGACCCTACCTTGTGCAATAAAACATTTGTTTGTGTTTTTGTTTTTTTCACTAAAGGTTTCTGTTGTGCTGCTTTTCCCTCCATCTGGCAGTGTATGTCTAGGGCCAGGCACTTCCGATGAGTGGATGGTCAGTAAAGATTACATATCAATCCCTGTTCCAGTGTTTGAGATGGGTGAGTGTTTTACTTAAACATTTCTTGTCAACTCTCCTACTATAATACTCTTGGCAAAAAAAATTCCAGCGAGCTGAACTATCATTTGAAACTATTCAACTGCATGAATTGTGTATGGTGGCACAAATGTGCACAGAACCAACTGTGTACATGTGTGGATTGTGTATTGTGTATTGTATGAATTCACTACATGATATAATATTGCAGGGTGACATAGTTTATCTATCATTCAAAACCAAAGTGGTTGATATTGATTTGTCAGTCAGTAGGAGGGTTGACTGGGTAATGTATATATGATATCATGTTGCATGTACTTTATCAATCATTCAAAACCACAGTGGAAGATATTGAATGGTCAGTCAGTAGGAGGGTTGACTGTGTAATGTCACCACATTATATCATGTTGCATATACTTGATCAATCATTCAAAATCACAATGGATGATATTGAATGGTCAGTCAGTAGGAGGGTTGACTGTGTAATGTCACCACATTATATCATGTTGCATATACTTTATCCATCATTCAAAATCACAGTGGATGATATTGAATGGTCAGACTGTGAGTAAAGCTTAACTGTGAGACAGTTAGCTAAGAGATAAATAACCCTATTAATTTGAAATGGTCAAACAAAATTTCTTTTTTGTAGTTTAGTGGATTCAGTACTCGCGTTGAAACAGTGAGTTCCATTGGCTAAAAGGTATACCATTCTTGGAAGATTCCATGCGTTTGGATGTTGAATTGGAATTTCTGGGTCTAATTTCAATTAAGCTTGACAAATTTCCGCTAAGTAAAAAACAAGCGAGGGACCAGTCACCAACAGTACACTTGACTTGGTATTTTAGCTGGTTATCTTTTTCTGATAAGCTAAATTGTTTTAAGGCACTTTATTAAATTAGTCCCAGTGATTATTATGAGAGGATGCTGGAAGAATCTGAGCTAAAATGTGTAGGTGAGGGATAAAACAGCCGTGTAGATTTTTGCCCCCAAACCTAAATTAATTATTGACTGATGGACTCCACGATTTGTTTTTATCTCCTCAGTCCACATGACGACATATCAACCAGAGTTCATCCGCCGTTTCACCAGACTGTCATCCATCCTGGAGATAGACTCGTTAATAGCTCAGCAAATGTTACGAGAAGCGTTCTCGTCGGACGAGGTCGATAACGCCAAACTGAGACAACAACAGGTCCTGGACTTTCAACAGGTAAGAGAAATGGCCCTCGCTCTACTATTGACTGATCGGTCAATATTCTGCTATTGACTGATCAGACAATTACATTCACACACAATTTGTTTGAAGCACTTTGACAGTCTCACTCGGTCCCAGCACCTCATCCAAAGGTGCTGGGATGGGCTGACGTATGCACATGGGCATTGGACCATTTCCCCATAACTAATAACCCCTATCAAAAATAAAGTAGCTCTGTTGTGTAAATCCATTGCAAAATAATTATTGTCATTCTTTGCATTGTGCTAAAAAGTACGGCTCGATCGGGAAATTCTTCTTACTTTGGTGTAAAAAGATCGTTTACATTATCCATGGAGCCTCCATGCTTTATCATATTGTGTGTGTGTACATGTTGTAATTGTACGCATTGCGCCAACTGCAGCACAATTGTTTCCATCATTCATCACCACATCCTGAACAAGAATTTGTACAAGCTTATCAGCCCATCCCAGCGGTCTTGGATGAAAGCCGTAAAGTTTAGTATAGTTGTCAGATGAGACTGAAATATCAATATTCTTGTTATAATCAGTGTTGTATGACTCGAGTCCAGGACTCGGACTCGAGTCCGTCTCGAGTCACAATTTCGGTGACTCGGACTTGACTCGAGTCACGTCTGCAAAAGACTCGGACTCGGACTCGGACTCGACTATCATGACTCGGACTTGTCCCCGAGGACTCGTGACTCGAGTCACGTATTTTCACAAACAATACCTTTTTAAATATTAAAAACAATTCCGATGATCCGATCGTCATTCCCGGAGTGCACATGGAGTTAACGTCTAGCACAATAAATAAGTACACTGTCGTATGGTGTTACAAGTAATAGTGTTCGTGATTATTGTGTAAATGGCCATCTACGTACAGCGCGTGTATGTTCGATTCGTATGTTCAATACGCATAATAACACTGGGATGCACGACACCAGTATTATGCTGGTATTCTGTCAACGTTAACACCATAGCCACTGCTTGTGCTATTACCAGGGAAATGGCATGTCTGGTACCTGTAAAACACAGCGTGCATATTGCACTGTGATGGCTGTGTGTTGTTTGCACCAGTTTCTACACATGGTCGACACACACACGACCGTCGTCAAGTTTGGTCACGTCACTAGTAAAAAGTAGTACAACAATTGTTTAATCATGGCATCTGCCGTTCCGCCCCGTATTGTTTCTTTTGGTTATACCAACTTTAACAAAAACTTTAACAGAACTTTGTTTAAAATAAATGTGTTTTATTTTGTCATTTCCAATTCTTATTTTACGACATTTGGTTTGCAATCAATATTTAAACAAGTGACTCGTGACTCGGACTCGGACCAAGTGACTCGTGACTCGGACTCGGACTCGGACCAAGTGACTCGGGACTCGGACTCGGACTCGACCCAAGTGACTTGAGACTCGGACTCGGACTCGACACAGGTGACTCGACTACAACACTGGTTATAATTGGAAACTATAAAGATGACTTTTTTAACTTGTCCACAGGCGCTGGAAACAACATGGAAAGGTATGCGATGGATAATGGATGTTTTACAGTATGCAAGAGACAAGCAACTGAGGGGAGGTGTGCCCCTCTCGGTGCTCTATGCACCCCCACCATCAACAGTGGACTCTCCCATGGATGTCATTGGAGATATGGAAAATGTATTCAATGGTAAGGGCTAGAACTGGATCAAACAATTTTGAAACGGGGCCCATTGTTTTCTATTTTTGACAAATCAGGGTGAAAAGTTGGAGTTAATGATATGAGCTAAATTTCAAATAAATAAGATGGACTTAAGAGAATTAACGACAGCACGATTACATCAATGAAATTTTTTGCTTAAAATGTATATAAAATTATAGATAAATTCATTGAGTCTAGAATATTTTTTTTTTTTTAATGTTTCAAAAAGGAAATGGTTAAGGTGCCATATAAAATATTATTTCTCAAAATGTAAAACTGAGAAAATAGATTGTTGCAAACTACATGTCAACCAAAAGGACCTCTGGTATGTGCACATAGTTAATGGCCTGACGTAGCGACACTACGGAGTCTTTCTCAAAGGCTAAATGACAACACAACACACATAAACGGGTATACTGGTGTAATAGAAGCATTCAAGTGGAAAGAGATGAAAAGCGAGAGAGGCAGAAACCACACAGAACAAGCAAGGGATGAACAATGAATAAGGAGACAAAGTAGGAAAGGGGCTGGTTCTAACCCCCAAAAATCACTGAACCTTTTTGATAAAATAACTTTGAACAAGTTTTTAGGTCTTCATGAAGTAGATGAAAGTGTTCAACTACAACCAAAGCTAAACTATTCCCTCTCTGTACATTTCTCGTAGAAAAAGACAAGTACACGCTGCAGATCCCAGTGAACGGCCAGTCAAATGATTTGCACTACATCAATTCCACCAATGAGATGCCTTCAACTGGAATCCTAAGAGTCTTCCCCGATTATCATTCTGGCCTCGCTAAGGGAACCAGTTTGAAGGTACGACAACATCACGTAGTCAACGGAATGTTTACAATTTACAGTTGTTTTTAAAGGGGTACATATATCCCTTACCAAAATTTCCAATTCAATTTTCCAATTGGAATTTTTCCATTGTTGTGTTTTGGCACGAAACCATTTGGGCCCAATTGGACTTAGTTGGATTCAGTTTGAATTTGTTTCCAACTAGACCCTGTTGGGAAATAAAATTTCCAATTGGAAATATATTAGGAGGTGAAATTTCCAATTGGTAGAAACAAATTCCAACTAATTCCAATTCAATCAAATCAAGCCAAATGAGTCCAATTGAGTCCAGATTTTATTCCAATTGGAAATTCAGTATTCCAATATAAACCAACTCACACCAAGTCAATACCAACTCAATCCAATTCTTTCTAACTGAATATCCAATTGGAATGAATTGGAAATTTCAGTAATAGTTGCCTTCAAATTCCTCTCAAAATTTTGGAATTGTCCCTTATCCTTTTCAAAAGTTGTTCACAGTGTAATTCGTGAGTAGTGATTTAAGAACATTTAATTTGCCTCTTAAAATACAACCAACGGAACATACGGACGGCCATTTTGTGGAGTCAAAACTTTGGTTCCACAAAATAGCGGGCTGTGTTCTTGTAATGAAATTACACAAAAACCTCACATGTGAATCATTATATTCTAAATTTTAAATAGCTTTCCAATCATATTCATTTCAAAACAAACATTTAATTTTTAGCCCAAAGCGCCAATTCCGAAGGCAAACATCTCTGTTGTTGTTAGGGAACAAGTTTAGAGTTGAGACAAATTCACAAAGTTGGTGCGAAGCTGGTATCACTTGACTTGAAGTCTTTGTTGGAAACAAAGTTTAAGGTTTCCAACACAAAGGTAATAGTGATTAAAATTGGTGGGAAATAATTATTACTTTGTTTTGTGGTATTTGTGTTGGTTGAGGGAACACATTTAGAAGGTGATTTATGGCTTGTAAATGGGTTTTTTTTTAGATAGTAATTTTTTTAAATTTACACTAAATTCCCAGAACAAAAACCAAAGTTTAAGAATAATCAAAATGTTGTATTGCTTTTGAGAAAAGCCTTGAACTCGGGAGAAAATTGCATATTCATGCATAAAATAAAGATTAAAAAGAGTGAACAACTTAAAACGACAACCAAACAGAGGGCACTCTGACATTATTCCCACATTTTGCCCTGAGAAAACTCTTAAAATGATTTCTGAATTTAGAAAACATCAGTTAAAAAACCACCCAATCCTGCAAGCTCTCTAGGGCCTCAATTATTTTTTTCAACCCCCTGCCATGTGTCAACATTAGAATACTTGCTATTAAAAACAACCCCATACTGGCACTCATAGAGGTGCTAAGCACACAAGTTTCAAGTTTACCAGTGAAAACCAGATGTGATGTATGTTATACATGACTGGTCCCCTGCTAATTTTTGCTTAGCGAAAAATAAATTGGCTAAGCGTCTGTTATTAGTTTCCAATGCAACTTATTCAGAAGGAAACAAATATGGATCCCCTGGAGTGGTGGTCTCTCCTGCCAACACGGCCAAGGTTTTTTCTGGACGGGTTTAATTGAAAATCACTGACATGATCACAAGAAAAACAGCACGACTCCATAATATATAGACAAAGTTTGGATCATACAACATCCTAAATGCACCATACAAAGATCTATTGACCCCCAAGTCAACTGACGTCATCATCACAATAAATCTTGGGTGCACTGTGTTGGGAGTCAATGTCCTCCCAGGTTATACAGTTTTTACACATTAACCATATTTTTACATGAAATTTGACTCTAAAATCGGCGATTGTGGCAGCCAGGAGCTGCATGTGACATCGGTAGGGGTCAATAGTGGAACAATTCGTCGCGCGTACCACGAACCGACCTAACTGACAAAAATCACACACTTTTGCAATTTTTTTTTTTTACAAATTATTAATATACTCATTACTGTTAACATTTTTAGCAAGTTTCAGAACTAAATACGCAGTAGTTTTGTAATTACACTAATTACTAAAAACGACGTATCACTAGATTTGCCGTTTTGTCTTTTCACAAAGTGACCTATCTAGATACGCCACTTTACCAATGATGTACTATGCGCTACAGCGCGCGCGCTTCGGGCGCGCGTGTAAAATTTGCGTACCACGAACTGACCTAACTCAAAGCGTGATATTTTCACAAAGTGACCTAACTAGATACGTCTCTATTATGCATTGGTTTGTACACGGCGCTCTGCGGGCAAAACTCGGATTTTAATTTTCACAAAGTGACCTATCTGTTTAGGTATTATTTACTAATTAAAATAGTTGCGGGGATTAAATAAAATTGACAGTTCTGTATTAATAAAGTAGTCGGCTTTATTTTTGTCTGAAAAAATTGTATACAAATAGTTAGCAGAACCCGAAACAGCAGTTTGAAAAATAGTGCAACTTCATTCGTGATTTTCTCCAAACACGTTTTTTTATACTGTGTATGAGTTAGGTCGGTTCGTGGTACGCGCGACGAATTTAAGATTTACCTGGGCCCAATTTCATAGAGCTGCTCGAGCAGAAAATATTGCTTATCATTTTTTTGCTTAGTAGAAATAAGCAGGATACCAGTCACAAATTGTACATGTGACATGTTAGTTTGGCTGGTAATCTTTTTCTGGTAAGCATAATTTGGTTGTGCTTAGCAACTTTTTATGTTTAAGCAGCTCTATGAAATTGGGCCCTGGGGTTTTGGGGATGTGTTTAAGCATTGTACCATGTGTGGACCTGAGGTACACGGTAGGAACTTGATAGGCTTTGTGAACTTACACATGTCCACAAACAGAGTTTTCACCTGACTCACACAATGGATTAAGCCCAAATTTTCTAATGTTTGTTTACCACACAAAACATGAACACTGTCTGTGACTATCAGTTTTAACAATTAATTTAAGATCTTTAACTTGTTTCAGAAAAATGCTAAAATTCACAGTCACATTTTGACTCTAGCAGAGTCTTCCTGAAAGGCAGTTTAGCAAAAGAGGCACACACACACACACGTGTGTAAATACCGGCAATCGTGGACCCTCCTTTGTTCAACTCTTTGTGATAGCAACCGTGGACCACAATGCTTTCCTTTGTGATAGCAACCGTGGACCACAATGCTTTCCTTTGTGATAGCAACCGTGGACCTATTGTCCTCTTTTGTTATAGGTCCCCGGTTTGAATGTGTATACCTACAGTTCCAGGTGCGCACACCGTTGTGGGGACTTCCTATTGTTGTTCTATTATTCCCTTTTCTAAAGAATCTGGTGTGGGGACCCAGTTTAACAAAGAAAAACGTTGTGGGGACCTTTGTTCCATTGTATAAAAGTCCCCACAGCTCTGGGTATGCCTACCTACTCACACACACACACAGAAGATTAACAAAACCCTTGTAATAAATAAATAATAACAAACAAAAATCACATTTCACAACACGTTTATTGAAACGTTGTGGTGTGGGGGTGACCTTTCCTTGACTTACCAACGAAGATAACTTAGTCAGGACAGTTTGTTGACATGTAAACTGTGTGGGACCACTTTATTGACATATCACTTATGGGTATTTATTTATCAACCCTGTGGGCGTATCTAGAGCTGACCCAGATGACCACTTTGATCTGATGATAATGCTGATGTAATGTTGCCAAGTGGAAAGTCCTTGAGAATTAATCGCATCCCAAAATAAAACCATATACCAAAAAATATATATATATAAATTCAGTATATTTTCTGCTTATTTTTTATTTTTTATTATAATTAAACACCCGGAAAGGGTTTGCCCGGAAATTCATGTGTTCATCATGGGTTGTGCATAATGCGTAGTGCTCAATCCTTTAAAATGAAAATACTCAGCAAGCAAAGTCGCACGCAGTAGGGATGTAATTGTGTGCATTGCTTGGCATGTATTTTCATGTTTACGCATTGCGCACTATTCATTACACAGAAGACATGACAGACACATGGATTTCCAGCCTTGAGCTTTGTACAACTGTTTTCATTATTTCCTCTTATTTTTAAATTGCAGTTACATGTCACAAGCAAGACGACCTGCCGCGAAATAGTCAGTCTTGTCATACAGCAGCTGAACAAGGCTGTGGAGTCACACAGTCTGGACTCGCCAATCTACCTCGAGGAGCAGTGGGACGACTTCGGTCTGGTGGCCATCATCAGCAATAAAGAATATCAACTACGTGATGACCACTGCCCGCTACAGCTGCAGAACCCCTGGACCAAAGGGCACCTCTACGTTCGGACCAAAGATGGTAGCGAGACTCTCCTCAGTACGGGACCATCCACGGCAGTTTAACAGCCAGCTCTTTGAGGAAAGCATTGTTTTGGGGGTTTTTTCCCCCTGTTTTTCTTTCCTTCAAAAGTGGAGTCATTTCGTCCCAAAGTGGAGTTTGTTCTAAAGTTGAGTTGCTTCGTTCCAAAGTGGACTTTCTCTTGGACCCACATTTTGTAGAGAGCGCTAGTAGGCCAAAAAACTTCTGCTTATCAAATCAACTTTCTAAAAAAGAAATTATTTGGGAACCAGTCAGAAAAAATTACTATGTTCCTTAGGGCATTCGGACTGGTAACCTTTTTCTATCAAGACAACATGTTCTGTTCCCATCAAATTTATGTTTGCTAGTGAAGGTTTATTTCTTTCAAACCGGTAATTTTGTTAATATTTACTGCTAATTTTGTATTCTATGAATATATATATATATGACAGTTTTCTGAAATATTTATAGGTGAATTATCATATTATCTTTTAGAAAGAAAGATGGTGATTTTATCAGACATCCTTAGATATCATTCTGCTTCTTTACTGGAATTGAAGATGACCGTGCAAAATTTTACAGAACTGCAGAAAAAAAGAAATTGTAGAACATGTTCTGGCACTGAGAACAATTTATCGGAAAATGAAGTCTGACTGGGCACTCAAGTTTTCACATGGTCTCATTTCAGAAACAAAGGCTTTTTTTCAAGGTTGACAGTACCCACCCACATACATTTTTTAAGGTTTTGGGGTTGGTTTTTTCCCTTCATAATAAAAGCAACATTTGTAAATGCCAAACTTCCTGGCTTTCCTGAAAAACTATGGGCTTTATTAATTTACCAAAGAGCGTCACCATGTTTATCGCTGAAAATCAGACACACTGTCACAGGGTCTACCTCAGTTTGGACAGTTTGAGGCCGATACAGCTAAAGGCAGACCTAAGTGAAAGAATGCAATGCGATTCATCGGTACTTTGCACCATTGTTTGCCAGCTCACAAAACCTCATGTGCAAGACATTGGACTGAAAACAGTTTTAGTAGTCTTTGAAGTGGCGATGCGTTTAAAGATGCAAGGTCTGATTTTGTGGCGGATGATCACCAGAAAATTTAGATTTGAACTTGAAATAGCTATTTTTATAGATTTGAAACAGGTGTAAGCTTTCATTTAAGATATTGCATAGAAAATCTGCAAATTATATGTGGTTGTTAAATTGAACAAAAAATTAATTATTGTCGGGATCCTGACACTTACTCACATCCGTCAGCCATATACATACAATTTTGCACACTACCTGACGACATGTTATTTGCAGTGCATTGTCCATGGCATGTGCAAAAGTTAATGTACTGGGTATGTTTTTGGGGTTTGCAAACAGCATCATCTATCAATATTTATTCAGTGCAAAGGAAAACAAAATTGCTAAAATTGGGCCATGCAACTTTAAGGTACTACAGAACAGAGTTGGAGAATGAGAAACCAAACAAAAAGCAAAAGTTTACAGTTTACAAAATTTGTAAGAAGAAAAGAAAACAATTACAAAAACGGTTCAGTTAGCGTAAGTTGAATTATTAAATGGTTTGTTTTTGTTGCTAATCTTGGTCCAATTTGGGAGTTTGTTTGTTTTTTTATTTATTTATTTATTTTTATTTTTTGAGGGTTGCATGGTGTAGATAAATCATCCTTTTGCAGAGGTGTTTTGGAAAAGACTATTTATGACTAATTAAACTGTTTAAAGTTGGACGACAATGCATTATATTTTACTGAAGCCTTCCATATTATAGATAGAAATCTTTTATCAAGTCCAATAGTGTGCAATACATGTATTATGACAATACCTGTTCTGAACAACTTTTACTAAGTACATACACAAGGCAAGTTTTTTATTGTACAGATTTCATAGTTGGAACATTACCATTTTAATATCTCTATTTATTATCAAATTCCTTCCATGTATTGAGAAGAAGGTGGTCATAAAAAAAAAGATCTTTAAAATTTCATCAAAAATTTATAATAATTGATATTTGAGAATACCTGCATTCTAAATGATTGAGAAAATTGTCATCCACATAGAGCTATATACATATATATTGACAACATAGCTCAATGGTTGTCCATTACCAGATAGACAGATACCCAGCATGTATTAGTGTTGCATTATAGTGAGGGTAGTCAGGTTTCTCTCCATAATTTCTGCAGCATCACTGGCAATTATTAAGGCCAAAAGCGACTTAGGCTACGGCTTTGACTGTTGGCTGCAACTGCAACATTGGAGAATGGGACTTTTCGGCAATTTAGCCATAGCCACTCTCACAGCCATTATTTCGGACATGGCCTTAACTTTGGCTTATATATATAAAAATATCATTTGTATCAATATTTAATTTAAAATTCAAACAGGACCAACAACTGAAAAGGAAACAGCACTGTGTGGTATTCAAATCATACTTTGCTTTGTGTTCATTTGAGGATTATTGGTGAATTAAATCTAAAAAGATTTTTAAATCAAATCTGTGGATGAACAAACTGTACTTATTGTAAACAGATGCCAGTATAAGATTACATTACATGACAGTAATTTATTTTTACTCGATTGTGATTTCCAGTCAGTTCAAACTATCTCGAAAAAGATTAATTTTCTTAAAAGGTATGTTTTGCCAACATCACTAATATTTTACTGAACCTTAAACTGAAAACAATTATTGAGCTGTTTGTTTTTGTTGTTGGTTTTTTTTGACAATGATTTCTCTCTGTGAGTCTACAGCTGAAGTTTAAACGAAAGTTGCAATAATGATTGTTCTATATACTTTTTGTGCTACTTTTGAGGTCCATTAAAGGGTGTGTACAACATTGGTAATTGCCAAAGACCTGTATCCACACTTGATGTGACCTAACATATACAAACCTGTGAAAGTTTAAGCTAAATCGGTCTACGGAGTCGTGAGAAAACAGTGAAAACCCCCCTTATGTGTTTTAACTTCTTTTCAAACATCGGAGTTTATCCTGCAGGATAAATACTATTATTTTACTCATTTTCCTAAAAACTATGGCATTTCAAGCAAAACTATTTCAAGGGAAGTTTTCCACCATGACCATCTTTATACCATGTAAGTTATGTGCAAATCTGTGAACATTTATATTTTCATTCTTACCAATGTTGTACACACCCTTTAACTGTACTTAGTTTACAAACTTGACTATACCGTTTGTTTGGCAGATTGCCAAAAATGGTCAGCAGTTCTGTTTTTGTCAAGTCGCCATGTATCATCTGCCCAATTGATAGAAATTTATATTTCTGATGAAATTAAAGAGATCATATTTTAGAGCAAATTGCCAAAAAGTTGAAATGTATGGGCACATTACCAAAAAGGGTCAACAGTTCTGTTTTTATCAATTGCGAAGTGTTTCCATAAGTGCCCAGATATAGTTGGAACTATAAAATACATCAAAATTACACTCGTGTTCCAAGCACTCTGATAATATTTTTCAAAATGCATCCTTCAGTCGAACTACTTTAGCTGATGGCGAAAATGTTGTTCTCATTCGGTAAAATGTTTTGAAAACAAGAAGGTGAAATGAATGTAGTCTTCCGCAAAATCAATGATGAATCATCCCTTCGTGACATATCTATCGAAAAAAAGATAATTGAAAAAAAATAAAAATCAATTAAACCTGTTACATCGCTGGTATTGTGGCTTTAGGCGTACCTTGCCGGCCAAAAGAACAGCCTTTTAACACCTTACGAAATCTGGCCATAGTGACAAGTCTATTACACTTTACGAAACATTCAGCTCGAAACACAATGTGGAGCCAACAACAATGTATACACGAAGCATGTGAAAGGAGTTACACTGGTGTTGACATTTCTTTTTTGCATCGATTGTTGTCGTCATAGCCGAAGGTTAAAATCTGTACTGTCCGACAATAACAATGGACGGAGATAATCATGTTCAGTTACGTTTTCCGAGTCAAGGCCGATGGTTGGCGCGAATTTTAAGCCAATGCATGCAAGACCAAGTGATTTTAACACTCATGTTAACAAGTATATAGGGCCCAATTGACCTGTGAATGAACTAATTGAACTTTAGATTTCGTCCATCGATGTTTTCAATTGGGGAAAGGAAAGTTTCAAAACAATATATGTTTTATGTCCCTATTTTTCAAGATGGGTTGTGATAGGCCTAATTAAGTGTGTCAAGAATTGTAATTGGCTCAACATGTGTTTTTATCTTGATACCAGAACGGTCACGGCTGATTTTCATGGCCACGTGCAATTCAAATAAGAGGCGGCACCGTGGGTCGCATCCTATTGTGCCAGCCGCTATCGATAAAATTATCTATTGTTTTGTCTTTTACACCGGAAGGAGCAAATGAAAATTTAGGATGTCTATATACTCAAAGATAATTTGTTCGGGTGGTGCTCCCATGTTTCTCTTCCACTCTATTCAAATCAGTGGGATTCTTAAACGAGGCTGGGATGGCAAAATAGCCCAGCCTCCAATTTCAAACTTCTTAACTGATGGTGAAAACGGCATATTGTTGTTTTGACTGGGTCGGTTGCAATAATTTATTAGGTTCACTGGTGCTTAGTTTTAGGGGATTGTGAGATGGTTTTATTTGAATGTTTTCAATTATGTTTCTTTTTATAGTACATTTTTAATAGCGATATTGAGGGGACAAACGAGTATAATGTTGGCAAAACCTTTTTCAAGTAGTTTTATGTTCAATGGGAAAGTGTGAAACGATTTTTTTTTTCAAAACCTGTCTTGAAATCAATACTTTAAAACTTTAAACTATTTTTTCTTCTTCTGAAAACACTGCATTTGAGGAGAACAAAAAATGTGCGTGAGAATGATATATCTGCTAGTTTTACATAATTTTAAATTATTAGAAACAATTGACATGAATTTGCGTATAAAATTATATTCTCTTCTTTATACCAAAACTATAATGTCCGGATCACGGTTTTCTTTAACTTATCGCATCTATTTTATATTGTACACATTAAAGTAAATACTATATAACGTGTGTTTCCATTTATTATATATCAGATATCTCTTTTAACTTATTGTAAAATGTACATTCTCGAATATTGTATGATAAGATGTAAATACAAGACTCCGAGTTGGAAGTTTAAATATGTACAAAAGAAATAGTGGTTGGAGGAGATCTTAAGAAAATCCAATAAACTAAAAAGTGTGCGATTTTATTAAGGAAGAAAACGAGTCTTTTGCGTGGTTATTTTATGTCAAGTCTTTCTATGTAGGTCCTCATCAGCTGGCAAAACTCCCCGCTATTTTCCATGCATTAATCATTACGACACATTGTGGCCTAGCCCTAAATAAAATTATTAGCGTCGACGAAAAGATGTTCTTAAGTGTTACTGTGTTTTGTGTGACTGGTTTGCATGTGTTTAGGGGCATTGTTTTAAAAACTACGATGAGCAGCCAGGCCTATAGCATAATGAAACATTCGAATTATTCATTTATAATTTCGTCAGAGTTCTTAAATGTGGATACCATTATTTTGGCGGTCATTTTAGATTATTTTTCTAGAAGACTTTCACACATTTAAGCGGCCATTTTGGACGCCCGCATGTTCAATGTCGCCAGATGCCGGAGGAACATGTTTTTTGTTGTTAACATCTCAAGATGTGTATGAAAATAAAAGGACCGAAGCTTTTTGATAACGAAGAAGACCTTGATAATGACCTAATTTACGCCAGACCATTTGTGTACACGGGTCACTCACGTTGGTTTGATTTGGCTATTTTCCGTCATCCAACACCTGAACTTTCACACATCGTTCCGTATTTTGTGTTCGGGACACAGATAAGATTAGACTTGTTGACAAGTCGTTAATGATGGTCGCGGTGAGTGGAGTCGCGTGTAGTGCTGTAGCCTAATAAAAAATGTTCTCGCGAGATCACTGCTCTCGCGCGAAGTTTCTGGCTGCCGACTCTTCGTCATTAACCATTGACCAGTCTTGAGAGCAGTAATCTCGCACAGAGCAGCCCTCTCGCGGGATATTGCGAGAAAGCCGTTCCGCTATCACCGCGACAGACATTTAACGACTTGTCCACAAGTCTAAGATAAGATAAGTGCTTCTCCACGCTGCTGATACGTGGTGTTATTGACCCTTGCTCTTTGTTTAAAAAAATCTTTGTTTTTCCCGTATGTTTATTTTTCTGTCAGCAAAGTTGCATAACAATCTGAATGACACACGACCGGCGACCGGCGTAAGGCACCAATCTGCGTTGGTTACAGGCAACTGGAGACTTAATATTCATGATTATTTTGACATGTGACCATGAAGAACCAATGCCTGAGAGAGCTTGGTGATCAAACATCAACAAACACCCGCCCCGGCCTGCCTGATGACGTAGGCGCGCATACACAACAAAACAACAACGGTTTGACCGGCCTGCCTCTCTACTCTCTGCTGCTGAGCTCTCGATCTCATCATCACTGCCCCTGCCGCGCATATTCACCACACACACACAGACGAAGAAGTATTCTCATCGACGACTCTACATTTTTTTGAAGGAATCTGATGTTGATTTCGCTGTCTTCAAGATGATATTTGGCTCTAAAAGTACTCTTGCCCTGCTGAACATGGTCTGCATGGGCTGCAGTTGTCACCACTGTGACTTCTGCAACTTAGTTGCGTCGTTTTTCCCTCTGTGACGGCAAGAGAAAACCGGCTAGTTTGTCGGGAACTTTTGGGGAGTTGTGCCGATTTAATATAAATAACTATGTATGTTTTATTTTTGTGCTGCCAATTTTCTTCGGAGATGTGCCAGTTTACTTCACTTTTAAACCCCCACCTGACAACGTAGGATTCTTCCGTCATTTTGTAGTGTACCCCATTTTTCGCATCAGATGAGCAAAAGTGCTTCAATTGTGGACCGAATTTCATCGGGAGATTGGAAGAAAATGGAGTTGTTCAACGTGAGTATTGATAAAATAGAACACTCCCGTTTTGCCGTGCCCTCTGCACAACCTCGTCACGTATTTATCGCGTGGCACACGAGTTTTGTACACGAGGCATTGGGAGCTGGTTGGTCGGAACTGGTTGGGACTGGATCCAGTGGCTATTTTCGTAACGTTGTGTGTACCAAACAATTTCTTTGAAGCGGTATCAAACGAAATAATATCACCATCTTTCTAAGGTTTTATTCTACACTCTAATTGATTTGAGTTTGTGTTGGTATTTATATTCAGTGTTGTTAATGTTGGTGCCAATAATATTAATAAAGAAGTAAAGTATCTTGGTGTTTTGTTTGTGCATTGAAATAAATTCTGAATTTCGTCTGCAGTGTGTGGTGTTCGGTTCAGCCCGCCGCTCCATTTTTATTTTTTTATTTTTAAATGTTAGGCCCTAAATTGAACTTCCATTTTCTAACAATTGAGTTTGTTTTGTTAAGTAAATTGTTTTGTGTTTAATAAGTTGAGCATTTCTCACTAACTTATTTACTTTTGATTAGGCCTACCATGATGGAGTGACTGTATTTTTGATGAGTCACTTAAATTTATTTTATAATTTAGTACGCCTATTTAGTAATACTAATAATAGTACAGTCGTTTGACCAGTTCCGGATCACTTTTTGAATTCACGATGTTTTTGTTGCATTCTCTTTAACATTTTAAACAAACAAAAGTCGATCAGTTTACCTACACATGTCATAACATTCACCAAGTATCCATTGGCAAAAAATAAGTAATACTTTTGAAGTGGCTTCGAGAAAAGTATCGTCACCCGTTTGACCAGTTCCGGATCGGTTGAATCTATTCCGAAAAAGTAGCGCGCCCTCTATTGCAAACCAATACTCCCAATCCCATTCATAAAACTGAAAATACATGCAACGTTATCGACGGCTGTTGGATGAATTACATGTAGTTTTACATTCCTTGAAATATAAAAATGCACGCTTCCAGTGCAACTTAAATGACAAACTTTCTACAACAGCCGTATGATTTTAACTAACTGAGTGCGCCACCATTTAACGTACCAACATATTGAGTGATCCGGAACTGGGCAAAGGTACGATGCCTCCCAACAAACGATTTCGGTAATTTTATCTCATAAAAAAACCAAAACGTCTGCTCAGTATTTATGGGAAATATGTTTTACACATTCTTACCATTTTACATAAATGCTATTCGCCCTGGCATTCAAATTTGAAAGGTGAGAAGTTTTAACGTTTTTCAACCAACATTTTGGGGGGTAAATAATGATCATTATCGCAGACAAACTTCAGAAAAATTACCATAATTTATTTGTCGATGTTTGTCACCTTATCTTGGGTTTGTTGGTTTATTGGATGTTATTCTTCACATGTATCAACAGGAATTGGTAATGTGAGAAGTAATTTAATTATGTGGTTGTTGCAAAGTTTAAATGATCCGGAACTGGTCAAACGACTGTATTGACAATGACAGAAATAGTGAATTTCAATGTGCGGTGTGGGTTTTTTGTAACAATCTAATCTGCATTAATTTGCTACCAATAGGGCTCTATTATAATTGCAATGAATGGTTTTTTTTTAAATTGATTTTTCCAAGATATTTCAGCCCTGTGTTCATGACATAGAAAATGATGCAATATCTTGGTGGATTTTCTCATGCATCAATCCTGAATCATTCTTTGCACGATAACTGATGTTAGTTTTTTGTGCTTTCAGTTTTCAAAAGGTCTTATCTTACGTTTTTTGTCTTGACATGCTTGAGTAAACATTTTAGTAATTACTAATTAATTTAAGATGCGGTATCTGACTATGACTCTATTTTCACTAAATATGACCAAAAGCCTTTGGTCACAATAATGAGTGAAAAAGTGGCATCCAGATTTGACATATTTTTCAAGCATTGGTTTTTTGTTTTCATTATATTTCCCAATTCTTGCATTATTTGTTTCACAAATCTTTTTAACTTCAATCACCGGATAGAGAGCCCATTACCTTGAATGAAGCAGCAGCCATTGCCTCTGGTTTCTTCAATGCTTCATATCCCTGTGGACAGCTTGGTCCCCAAATCTGCCTTGCCTAGCAAAATATAAAATGCTATGTTCTCAAAAAACAAGTTGGGCTGCTTCTGACATACTTTGAGATTCTGACATTATGCTCACCAACTCAACAAGGTTCAATTTTACAAAAAGCAATTTTAGTTTATTGCTTGAACCAAAATTAGCAAAAAGAAAGTGTTTGACCAGTTTTATTAGTTTGATTTATTTAAGTTTGTAAATCAAGTAGGTCCAGTATTTTATTTAAAATAATGTTTTTCCTTTTTCTGTTTCACAGTCGCCTATCTTTAAGTCCTTTGTGGCAGGTTCCCTGAGTGGGACCTGTTCAACAGTGCTTTTGCAACCGCTAGACCTTGTGAAGACCAGGATTCAGTCACCTACTGCCTTAGAGCACAGCCATCGAGGAATCCTGTACACCATCTCAAGCGTCGTCCGCCATGAAAGAATTCTTGGCCTTTGGAGGGGAGTCATTCCCGTAAGTATTCATGTTACACTTCTTAACAGTTGGAGAGGGATTTCATTAGAAAACCCTGGATAGGATCTTTTGTAGATTTTAAAGGTTGATATCTTGTTTAGATTCATAAATGTTGCCTGGCAGGAATAGCTACCGGCAAAAGTTACATGAAATTGCCTAGCTTATCATGGCTGGTTACCTGTATGTTTTCTGCTTTAGCAGTTTTTTGAGTTTTTTTCTTCTGCATTAGATTTCAGAAGACATTTTCTTCTTTGAAATGTTCCCTTTATTTCCCAGTTTTTGTTCAGTGTTAAAGGTTCGGTCATACTTATGAAACTACCTGAAAAAATGTGTGTGATTTTTATACGAAAGCCTACTTGTTAAGACGGGAAAAGATGGTAACAGTCAAAAGCATCCTACAAAATTATCTAGATAGCTCAGTTGGTAGAGCGCCGGCATGTTAAACCGGAGGTCATTGGTTCAAATCCCGCTCTAGTCAATTTTTCTTTGTTCAACCCAAAATCACAAAATTATCTTCTAAAATCAATCGAAGTATGTCGAATAATTTGAATCTCCTGAGGGAGATTCAAATTTCTGTGATGTTCGTTTGTGAATGATGTCCAGAGATGCCTCGGTAGCTACTCAGTACACACTGCCATTTCGCTAAATGTGGATGGATTCGATGTTGCTACCATTAACACACTCTCAATTGAAACAATCAGAAACGTGTTCAACTTTTTAAAAAATCCTTAGGTTTATAAACATTTGTTTTTCCTATATTTTCGTTTCGTGACAATACCTTAATATTAATGCTGACTAATTCAAAGATTGTGAACCGAGTATTTCTCTGGAAAGAAAATTCCAGGCATTTTTCTATCGAGGCATTTTTCTGTCGAGGTACTGTACCCGCTCTACCAGGCACTAACTATTTCAAATTTTTCCCGGGACTCCCGGCACACTCCAGAGGTCGAAAAGATTTCCGAATGCTAAATCAGCAGTGAAGCTTATCAATCTTTACATTTCAATCATTTGCATTATTACACATCCACTTATACAATAACTTTGTATGCTTTGCATAACTATATTAGGTACTTGTGATTGGGTTGATGATAAAGAAATTTACATATAATGACTGAACTTTGAATCTTATAGCTAGTACTTGTGGTGCAACCTTCTCAAGGGCATTCCTACAATTGACGACATTTTTGTCAAAATCCAGGTTTATAGGCCTTATTGTAGAGATCTTTGCCTTATGTCTCTTCACCAGACTTTGTTATACAAAAGGTCGTTTGTCTTCAGAAATTTAAGTAACAATGTACTCCCTGCCCTTTTGTGAAACGTTTTTGTTCCCCCCCTCCATTTTTTTTTTTTTTTAACCCAGAAGGTGACATGTTCTTATTTAATTTGCACTTTGTTTTTTTAAAGTTGTCATCAAATTGGCATGCTATTTTGTAAAAGCCTATTTTGCCACTTTTTCATAAAGTAAAATTTGTCCTTAAATTGATCCGCCTAGACTTAACATTGTCTAAATTGAAAAGGTTACTAAACTTGTGATTCTGTTTGTTCCAATAAGTTAATAACCCACTTTTGCTCTGTAGTAAATCTGTTTTTGTTGTGGAAATTCTGTTTTTCTATATAAAGTATGCAGTTAATCTAGAATCTCAGTTTAATAACAATTTTGGGGTTTACAATTACATATCAGGGGTCGAAATTACCGCTGGCCCGTGACCAGTGAAATTATCTCCGGGCCACCGATTACCCCAAAAACGATAGCCCGGTGGGACAGTGAGAAAAGTCCGTTTAATGCCGCCCTGCTAAAAATTTGATAATTGGCCGCCCCGCCCAAAAATACAAACAAACTATTTTTAGCCTGCACTAAACACAATCAAACGAGTAGCCGACAAGCCAAGCCTGACTTCCAAACCGCAAATTGGAATAGCGATCGTTCATTTCAAAACATGATGCACACAACCACATGTTTCTGACTGCCGAGTATCTGCTGCGCGTGCATCGGCCCGGGCCCCACAACTTTCGGTGGCCCATCCACCACCACACACCAGCAGACCGGTAGTCCATGCATAGTGCATGACACGCACGTAACAGCGAGGTCCAAAGTCCAAGCTAATCAATATTCCGCACGCTGTGATTGGCCGTTGATGGCCGTTGATAATTACCATATTTATAAGACTGAAAGAGAGTTTGGCTAGACTCCAACGCAGTACACGTTCGAGCCGAGTAAAGAATTGCCGCACAGTGGTGCCGCATAGTGGTGCCGCACGCCTGCAGATTGGTACAATATACAGCCTTGGATGAAGGATATTCAAACATTGACAACTTTTGCCGATAGAGGGCGAGGCGGGGCAAAGTTCATTGAATGTGTTCATTGAATTTGCAATGTGCGTTGTCGACCGATCGTTGAATCTCGATGATTTTATTGCAAACGAAGTTCTAAACAACGGATCCTCTAATCACAAATCCATGAAAATGGTTGTTGATGGAAGAGGTACTATTTAGGGCAGAAATTAGGGGATAAGATCGTCCAAAAATGCATTCTTTTTAAAGCTTTTTTTTTAGCGTTTTGAAAAGTTTGTGCACGTGTCCGATCACCAACGCATATCCAGCTTTCTAAAACCCCACACTGTGCGGCATATCTCTCTGATGTTTTTGGCGCGGCGCACAAAGCAAAATGTATAACAAATGGTAGGTTTTGAATTAGCTTTACAGTAAGGTTGTTTTGACCGAAATGGATGTCAATCATTCTCCTTAGATAGTGTCGGGGCCCAGGGGTTAATAACATTTTTTTTAAAGAAAAGGATTATCTCAAATGTTTTTGCTTCCACGTCCGATGTCGTCATATAAAGGGCGCCATTTTGACGATCTCTGGGTTTTTTATTTAATTTTTATATAAAATAATTAGGATCGTATTTTTTTAATTTAGCACACCGAAAAAGCACACAGGAAAAGAGGCTGGCAACCATCTTTTAAAAAAGCCTGGACGGTCGTATTGAAAAAAAAGTAGGGCGAACATTTAAAAAACAAAAAAATCCTTCCTTTTTTCAAAAAGGCAGGACCCCAAAAATGTTTTCCCCCTTATGTACATGTGCACTAACCCCCGCATTGCTGATTTTAAAATACAAAATGGTGTTGGGCCACCAGATTGTCTGGCGGGCCAGTAACTTTTTATTTCCACTGTCCCTGCCGGCTAGTGAGCACTGTAGTTTAATTTCGACCCCTGCATATGAAACCTTCACCACGTCCATCGTATGATCTGTGCTTGAGATACTTATATTCCTATATAACGCTACTTGGTTGGTACAAGGACATCATTGTGTGCTGAGTATAGTTCATGCCTGCATGAGTGCATTTTTGTGACTTACCTATAAAAAGACCTTTGGGCATCAAATTTATATTGGATCTAACGATTTTTATCATATAAGGTGATAGCTTTTATCAATACTACAATATCTGTGGTTGATATTTGAAGGATGTTTTGTTTTTTTTCCATTTTTTTTTTTTTTTCATGTAGTCTGTTTCAAGAACAGTTCCTGGAGTAGGACTCTACTTCTGCTCCCTTCACACACTCAAAACAAAGTTGGGGTGAGTTGTCATTATGTCTTAATTATACGCTTTGTCGAGTAGATTTGCAGGCAGTTGGACTGCAGTGTTCTTTCGGGTAGATTATTGGTATGCGTTGGACCAAAATATTTCTGTTTGGTTGAAATAAACCCTTCACATCCATTTGAAAATGATGTTAAAAACGCCACTTAAGCATACTTTACAACCAGAAATACAAGAAAACCATTTCACTTAATGCTTGTAAATAAACTGTTTTAACGTCTCCAAATTGTAAATATACATTACATTAGGATACAGCATAATGTATGCAGGGCCTCCAATGGAAACCAGCATGAAATGATTTGGCATACTCGGGTAAAGAATTTTATTAAGTCATGATCGAACAATAGCCAAACCTTGTATATATTTTTAATGGAGAGTACAAAGAATCCTCCATTCTCTGTGACAGATCTTGTTGTATTTTTATATATACCAATGAAACGCTGGTTGTTAGGGCTATTAGGTAGACTGACCTGGGCTTAACTCCATTGCACTGCTTATTACAGAGTTGTGCACTTATGTGCCCTGAAAAACATAAAGAGCATCCTGTAAAGTGCATTCTTCTGAATGCTGTATCAGGGTGTAAGTGCAGAATTACGCAGCAAGCAGTGCTATGAAACTGGGCCCTGCTGCACAGTTGATCTCTCATACAGTAGTTAACTTTATTCATTACCCTACATGTATGTACAGATGGACGGATCCCAACCCATTACAAGCCATATCACTGGGCATGTTAGCACGCTGTGTAGCAGGAGGGATGATGCTCCCTGTCACAGTAGTCAAGACCCGCTATGAGGTGAGTCATTACTTCCTATTGGTCACTTATTAATGCTGGCATTCAGAGGTCACGTTGAGGCCACAGCCATCATTCTCAGTCCTACTGGCTGTGACTTAATCCTTCTCATCTAAGTTTAGCAATGTTCATAAAAACTACTCGCGTTTTCTGTTTGCCCTTTGATCCTGGGTAATATGTCATTTTGATGGGTAAAAGTCAACATAGTCCCAGTTTCACTTGCCTCTATCACCTAACCGCACTGTTTATACAAGGGATGGTTCAAAGAATAGCTTTATCAGATCATGTGTTTGTATTTCCCATTTTCAATGTCAAAGGACATGCGCTCTTGGTGCTTAATGTCATTGGCAGATTTGTATTTCTATGAATGTTCTTTCGATGTCAATATTTGTATGGAACATTAAATTTTTAATTCTAAAAAAATAATTATAATTGTGTTTTAGTTGATCTAACACTTGCAAACTGTTCCAGCTTGTTTTTCAGCTGTAAAGCTTTGAAATTGGATAACACTGTATATAAAGTCTTGCTATGCCTGACACTTCCCTCTTTCTTGACAAAGTGCAGTTGTATTCTTGTGTGCTAGAGTTTTACAAAAGTTGTACAGTTTTTGCAGCTGAAGATTTTGCAGGAGCATTAAAAAAAGGATTGCCTCAGTAACGAACATTGCTCAAACTTACTTTGTAATTTAGTAGTGGGTTGCACCTCTCAATCATTGACAAAAGATTATTTCAAACCTACAATGATGACACATTAGTATTGAGGGTAATTTAGTTTTTTTGTTTACTGAAATAATTTTTCAGAGCGAACTTTATCAGTATAAGACTGTCAGAGGAGCTTTAAAGAGTATCTACAACACCGAAGGTACTAAAGGTAAGCAATATCACGAACATATATATTTTTGTGTACCCTTAGTATTTGTCAATAAGCAAATCCTTGACTGTTGTAATTAATCAATAAATACATAAAAGAAAAACTGTCGTTTCAAAATGGATTGTCAAGTAATTCAGTAGTTTTTGTTGTAGGGTTGGGGGTTTTTTGTGGTAGGAGAAAAAGTTGCTTTTAAAATGTAATAATAATCCCTATGCCTTGTTTCTCCGTAGGTCTATTCAGTGGCATGGCAGCCACTCTATTGCGAGATGCACCCTTCTCAGGAATCTATCTGCTGTTTTACACACAGACCAAGAAAGCAATACCCCCAGGTGAGTGTTCTATGCCCATCCCACCCGGTAACGCAGTGACACTCTGTGTTGGTCTACTCTTGCTGCAATCAGGAAAGTCATTTCTCATGTGGGGATCTCAGTAAGTAGTCTGCTCTGTTGAAAAACATTTGAGTTTTAAGACATTGCTTACTATTTGGGGTTGTTTGTAATAATAATAATAATAAAGACTTGTTATGCGCACATATCCACCCTGCTGGGTGTTCAAGGCGCAGTAAACCAAAAAAACAAACAAAAGAAAAACAGAAACAACTAAATTATTCCTTGAAAACCTGTGACATTAGATAAGTTTTGAGAAGTGATTTAAATTTTGTGGTACAAAGACAAGATCTAAGATTATGTGGTAGAGAGTTCCAGATGCGTGGCGCAGCTACAGAAAAAGACCTGTCACCCCAGGAGTGTTGAGACTTGGGTTCCTTGAGGAGAAGCATGGTACTGGATCGAAGATTCCTTGACGGAGTGTAAACTTGAAGCAGTTCAGAGATATAGTGGGGAGCCTTGCCGTTAAGTGCTTTGTGGACAATGAGCATCAGCTTGAAGATGATACGTTGAGAGACAGGGAGCCAGTGAAGTTGTTTCAGAATGGGGGTGATAGAACAAGACTTTTTAGACAGTGTCACGATGCGGGCTGCGGTGTTTTGGAGGCGTTGAAGGCGGGAAATCTGGTTGTTAGGAAGACTGTAGAGAAGAGCATTGCCGTTGTCAAGACGAGAAGTTACGAATGCATGAATGACTTTTTCAGTGGCACTCTTGTTCAAGTACTTGCGTATCTTACCAATATTCCTGATGTGAAATGATGACACACGTATGATGTTGTTGATGTGTGGTTGAAGTGTCATTGATGAATCAAAAATAACCCCCAAGTTCCGAGCTTGCAACGAGGGAGCTATCCGAGCATTACCAATGGAAATGTATGGCACTGAAACCTTTGTTAATTGTTGACGAGACCCAAAAAGAATGAACTCTGTTTTATCATCATTCAACTTCAGGAAGTTCTGTTGGGTCCAACGTCGAATCTCTTGGATGCAATTCTCAAGTCTTTCAATAGAGGTATTGGCATTTTCTTGAGTAGATTTAAACGTGATGTATAGCTGAGTGTCGTCTGCGTACACATGGTAATTCAGGTTAAATTTCAGGATGATGTCACGAATCGGTAAAGTGTACAGTGTAAACCACTGTGGGCCCAGTACCGACCCCTGTGGCACAGAGTAATTTAGGACAACAGGGTCTGATACCACATTGCCGATACACACATGCTGAGTTCTATTGAATAGATAGGATTTGCACCATGCCAGGGCTGTGTCCTGGATGCCAAGATGATTCTGGAGCCGAGAGAGAAGGATGTTGTGATCAACAGTGTCAAAGGCAGCACTCAAGTCTAACAGTACTAGTGCTGTAAGGTTGCCATTGTCCATTGCTGTAAGAATATCGTTGCTCACACGGACTAGTGCAGCTTCTGTCCCATGGAAAGGCTTGTATGCCGACTGGAACATGTCAGACAGGTTGAAAGCATGAATGTGATCGCTAATGCGTGATGAAACTACTCGTTCGATGACTTTTCCAAGATATTTTAAGTTCGCAACCGGTCTGTAGTTTTTGAATACCTCCTTGTCCAGGTTTGGTTTCTTGATGAGCGGCCTGATGTAGGAAACTTTTAGGCTATCGGGGAAACAACCAGAGCTAAGAGATTCATTAACAAGATTAGTGATGTACGGAGCAAATACATCAATGTTTTGTTTTATCATGGATGTCGACACTGGATCCAGCTCACAGGATTTTGAAGGAGATTTCATGATACTTCTTTTAATCTCAGTAACAGTGGCAGGCTCAAACACAGACAGTCTACACTCTGGTTGAAGATCTGGCATTGTCTGTCCACTGACTAATTTGGATTTTCTTTTACATTGATAACAACTGAACTTTCAGGTTAAACATGCAAAACTTCTCGAGTGTCGTGCGGTTCATCTACCTATTGACCTGTTGTAAGGAGGATTGCCAGCCAAACAAGTTGAGGACGGTATGGTGCGACGATCAATAAACATGGCCGGCCCTCCCTCTCAACTCTCCAGAACTGTGATGCTTAGCCACGGGTTTGTAATGGTAACTAAACTGCAAAAGTGTTGAACTGAACAGTTGGCAGTGTTGGAAAGGGGTCTTGGTCGCCTGAGTCTGATAGAGAGAATGGGGAATTGCAGACATGCCTGGTCCTACGTCTTTCACACATGCTTACACACACACACACACACACACACACACACTGGATACTACATGACTGGATTGTGTCACTATAGTGGTCTGTATCAAACCAGTGAAACTTTGTCATGAAAGGTCCTTTATAGGGATGGTACAAAATTGGTTGACACCAAGATTGCATCTTCCCTGAAACCGGAAATCAATATGAAATATTTGCAATTGCTTTTTAAGCAATTTATTTTCTTTTTTTTTTCTGACAAATTTTCACTGGAGATTTTTTTCTTCTATTTGGTGCATGCTATTTTCTATCAGCTACTCGGTGTATGGTAATATTATGTGATTGTGTTGGTTGTGTTATGTATGATTGTGTTAAGTATTCGGTTGGTAGGAATTAATATTTCCTCAAAAGACAGACATTTGCAAAATCCTTGGCATTTTTCACAATGCAGCAGATAAGGACATAACATTAAAATAAAGTACATAGGTATCTTATTTAAAGCCATCATGTCAGAGGGGGAAGTTAGAAATGTGTTTTTGTGGCTTCCAGGTCTCTCAAGTTGCTCTCAATATTTCAAGAAAGACTCCTGTGGAGTCAATTCTGTGAACACTGTCTTTGTCTTGTGTTGTTTTGTTCATAGGTTTTCGGAATTGAAATCTTTCCTTCGGAAATGTCAAAGTTGGCTGGGATGTCATTTAGTGCACATCCAAAAACGTAATCGTCATATGCAATTAATTACTGCTTAATTTAGTTTAGGCAAATTTTTTTAAATGTTCTCAAATGTTTTTAGCTCCTGGAGTTTGCTAAGATTTACCTTCTGCCCCCCCCCCCCCCCCCCCGATTTTGTTTTCCCTTCCTGATCTCCTGTCTGTAGTCTAAGGATAAAGCTTTTGTGTTTGTTTGCTTACTAACAATACTGTACATCATAAAAAGTCTTCAACAAAGTAAGAATCTGTAGCAGTCAAATATATAAAATTATTAAAAAAATAATAATTATGAGTGGTTTTGGTCTTGGTCTTGGTTTGAAAGTGTAAGTCTTTGTTGTATTGTCTCAAAACACGGCAAGAATTTAGTACCATGAAAACAACTTAATAAGTGAATGTATGAATAATGTATTAGTTAATGGTGTTTTAGAGTCTGTGACTCCAAGCATATTTTCCCCATTGTGCTTCTAGCCCCGGCCAATGTGTAGAAAAGAAATAACCAGTGATTTTCTTGCTTATTTTGCAGTTTATTTGAACTGCCAAATCATAAATAGTTTATTATTCCTACAGTGTGGAGTACTTATCTAGTATTGACCAGATACCTGTTGTGTGGGTTTTTTTTAGAAAGTGAGATCAAAATAAATGCTTAATTGATATATTTGATTTTTAAGAAGACAAATTAGCCCAACGGATTGCAGCCAAAAAGTGTCATCGTTTAATTGGCACAGCTTTAATGTTAATATTCCCACCAGATTTGTCATCCTCTCACAAAATGTCATCCTCTGTTCAAATGATAAAGATGTTGCCAATCCAAATGATACCATCGGACATACCAATGGAGTCAACTATCCACTGGTGTTGCATATATGGCACGCATACATGGAGTAGATTAATAGAAACACACATCCAGGGTCTGACTAGAGCCTGGATGAGTGCTCCCGCACGGAATGAGACCCAGGATCCATGTTATTAACGATTTATTTCTTTCTCAAAATCATTCCACAAGAAAAGGTCGACGTAAAGTTCATACAAGAAAATTTTGTTTGCCACATTAGACATGCATATTCTGTACACAAGTAGAAATTCAACAACTCGTTGTCTTTTGATGTTATCAAAAAGGTTGGGAAACTAATTCCGAAAGGATGTTTTATAAAAGGTGGAGAAGAATGCTGGAAAACCAGTCTTCGCATGGAATATGCATCTCTAACTCTTAAGTTTTTGTATCAAGCAGGCAGGCTGAACCGGACGGTTCATGCCATTCATATGCACAGTGTGGAATTATTTGTGGCGAGTTACATGCGGCATGTTCTAGTATTAACTAACGTGTGTTTCGTTTTCTTTGTAGATTTTCTTTGTCACCATTATGATGAGCATTCAAGTCCCTGTTTCTGAGAATCAGGACATCTGTCCATGAAAACAATGATTCTAACTTGAGATGATGCTCTGATTTTGGATTAACTATTAACCATGTATTTCATCAAGGTCTTTTCAATTCCTCTTGATTTTCTCCAGATATGATAACCCCCCACATGATGCCCACCATCAACTTCTCATCAGGCCTGCTGGCAGGGGTTCTAGCGTCGGCGGTCACCCAACCGGCCGATGTCATCAAAACCCACATGCAACTCTACCCCAATAAGCACAAGAAGGTTATGGCCACAGTGCAGTATGTTATCAAGGTACGATGAAATACAGTGTTGTTGGTACGAACAAGAAACGTCAAGTATTACTTCTCAACACATTTTTCAATTCAAGGCACAGTTTCATGTTTTTATTCAGAAAGTATTGCTTTAGGAATCTGAAAAATACCACACACAAAAACCAGTCACAAGAAGTACTACACATTCATGATATTTTGGCTGCTAACCTTTTTCTGGGAGGCAACATTGTTTGTTCTTAGTTGGTCTGCGCATCCAGCAATTTTTCGTTTGCTTTAAAAATTTAAGAGTTGCTTGTGTTAAATCCATACTGTGGGTTCTGTCAGGCTGACTGCCTTTTCTCATGTTGGTGTTTTACCAGTTTGTATATGATTGTCTTATTGTCGTTGCAGAAAAGTGGAGTGAACGGCCTGTTCCGAGGCATGTTGCCAAGGTGCTTAAGGAGGACACTGATGGCCGCTCTGGCATGGACCGTATATGAACAGGTAATGCATAACGCTTGGCTGGGAGGGTCGGAATAAGGGTAGAGGGAACAGACTCAATTAAATGTTACCCCCCCCCCCCCCCCCTTCTCCTTACTGAACTACGGTTTTGAATGGATAAACTAATGCTGCAATATGATATCATGTGGTGAATGCATCTACACAGTCAACCCTCTTACTGTTTGACCATTCAATATTAACTGTGGTTTTGAATGATTGATAAACTACATTATATGCCTGCCTGTAAAATCATGTGGCGAATGCATCTATACAGTTTACTGTTAACCCTCATACTGTTTGACCATTCAATATCCATTGTGGTTTTCAATGATAGATGAACTACTGTGAATGCATCTACAAAGTACACACATGTACAAAGTTACATTTTTGCACAGCTGTGCCACCTTTAACAACCTGTGCAATTTGATGGTTTAAAATGGCTGTTCAATTTAGTACAAAATTTTGCCAAGGGGAGGAAGGTTTATTTACAAGTGATAAAGTTATTCATGGTGGCCAAATTTTTGGTATCTTTCCTTTGCCTCATATTTTCTATGCAATTGTATTGATTTAGTTCATGTGATAATTTGTGATTATTAAATCCAGATCATTTGCCTTCTTTTCCTTGCAGGTGATAGCAAAGTTCGGCCTGAAGTAGCCGCAACTCCGGCTTGACCACACTCTCTATGTCTCATAGGAGTTGAAAAGCCTGAAATGGAAAAAAGACCTCCAGTAGGTATCATCCTGCTGGGAGGGAAGTCCTCACTTCGAAGTGACGACCAGAGGATGGAGAAGCCCCTGTATACAGTGGTTGAAGTGTAAAATAAAACATATTGTAGTCAAACAAGTATTTAATCTTTAAGTCACCTGCCAGTGGTCACATCCGAGCTTGGCTCAGTACAGCTTCAAATGAATTATACATGTACTATACAACATAGTCCAAGTGGAGAACAAAAAAAAAACTTAAAAAAGATCCTCAACTAAACATACATGATTGGTATTTGCGCAGCCTCTTAAAGTCTTGGGTTTTGGTGTTAACTTTTTGCAAGGAAGGTGCAATAATATAGGTAAACGCACTTCGGCATGTATTAAAAAGAATAGTATTCAAAAGGTATTTGCAGTGGAGATTATACGAAGTCTTATTCCTGCGACATTCTATGTATATTTAATTCTTCAGTATTATTTAGTTGTGTAGCCTACCAGATCTTTGCTGGAATTTAAAAAAAATCATGATAATGAAATGCCGTTTATAGACACAACATCTCAGAGTTTATTTATTTTCACATTGGTTTTATGATATATTTGTTAACTTCTTCAAACCCTTGTTGTATATTCTCAAGGCCTTAAGAGGTTGCAGCATTGATGCGAATTTCTAAATTTCTGCCAGATAAAAAAAAATTGAATGGAATTTGAGCCAAGCTTAACAAATTAATCGACTGCGTGTACTACTGGTGTGTGAATTTTAATGTGTTTCCCCTAGTTTGTCATATTTTTGTTTTGTTTCTTTGTTTTGTTTGATTGGGGGGTGTTTGTTTTTTATTATAATCGGTCAACACTGAGATTTCCTTGATTCTGTACCTATGAGCTGCGCAAGGCGAGTTTAAGAAAACTTACCTTAGATGTAAATATACCATTAAAAAGAAAAGAAAATGTACAAAAACTATTTTATGTTAAGTCTTGTCACCTCGCATATTAACTATTTTGTTTAAAACGCACAAAGCAAAGTGATACAAAGTCTGATAAATCTGAGTGTTGACGATTAAGTATTGTACATAATAAGCTAAGTTGAAGTTGGCCGTCTTGAGGCCGATGCTGTCATAATATTGGTTTATTTCTTCATTGTCACATTGTACAGTTTTTTAAAAAGCCGCTTGTTGAAAACTCAATAATTATGCTGAATATTTGTGGGGGGTTTTCTCTCTCTAAACACACTGAATTAGCGAGATATGCCTGTAAGAAACTATGAAAATCCTGTGTGAAAAACACTTGTCAGAGTTACATACCAGTTACAATCACAATGTGTCTACATTGAGCAATGCGACTGTTAATAACAACCAAGCCATGTAAGTCGTGGCATTGTATACACAGTCACTTTTAAATCCTTTAGAGAATGTAATGCGATCAAAAAATTCTTGCACATCAATGGAAATATATGACATTGTTCTACTCGTCAAAAAATAATAAGCCAGTAGCTAGTGTGGTACCTTCCAGATTTGGATACAACTCAAAAGTGTTCCTCTAAAGACAAGTGACATAGGTTTTTTTCTGTCAGTCTGAGTCAAACTGCACTAATGGGTATGGTGTGTATTGAGTGCGTGGTTGCCTCGTCACCACTGTAATTTCACTCCCAACGCAATAGACTGCAAGTCTCACTCGTATTCAAACATTTTAAAGGCGCGACTTTGTTTCCTTCATGCATTAAAGCAATATAGGTGGTACTAAAGTGGCCTCAAATTGTTTGAATACGCGTGAGACTGCAGTGTCTACGGTAGTTGATGACTTGGTAGCAACAATATTTCCTACGCCGTTTTTTGGGGGGGGGGGGAGGACATGGAAACTCCATGGTTTTGAAATAATTGAACACTTTCATAACTGCATACAAAGTGGCATAAATCATGACAATCTGGTGCATCTCTATGTGTTCACGCAGGAGTGACTCCATTATTTAGTCTACTAGGAACTGATCATGTATGGAATGTTGACTTAATGTGTAGATCGGATCGTGCAAGTCACATGACCTTAATGGAACCTTTGGTTTACATGTACATTGTTATGACTTTTAAAGGATATAAAATTATGCACTTTATCTAATGGGTCCAAATGATCCAATGCGCACAAGACTTGCACGGTCTATCTATGAGGGCTTCAACTCTTATGACCTAGACTCGACATAAAATGTGATCAACTAAGTCTCGTTGTATTGTTATGCGGTTAGCATGACAACCTTTTATATTATTGTACATACAACAGCTTAAAGCTGTCATGCAGTGTGTTGGATGAACCAGCAGTGCATTATTACGAATTGTATAACAGATGCAGTAAAATATTTTTCATTTAAAGGGTGTTAATTTATTTTGTAGGAGACTTGAGGTTTTGAAGAGGCGAATTTGCCGATACATTCCCCTACTGTACACGAAGTAGAAATATAACAAACTACTGTACAAAAAGTTATTGCTTGTAAAGAAATACTTAATTGACGTACCTTAAGACTGACTTAAACAGGCACTAACTGCCGGAAGTCTTTCAACATCTTACTTGTAAAGAACATCAACGGGCATTACAGCTAAGACTTCTGAAATGTTAACCCTTATTATTTCTGTTTTGATAAGACTTGCACAACGTCAAGATACCTTGGGTAATTTGACATGAAATAATAAAAAGTTTTTTTATACTGCAGCTGTACTATTATCGGGCATTATGTAATTATTATTGAAAATAAAACCTGTAAATATTTAAGAAATGCCAAGTACAGCTACAGTTAGAGTCAAGTACGATTTCATTCATTAAACTTTTTTTTTTTGCCAAATAAATATTACATGTAATTGATTTCTTGTACATGTGTATTTCTTCCCGTCCTTTGTAAGCACACTGAACAATACTTTGGAACCTTGAAGAAAGTATCACAGAGGGAAAAGGTAGTGTGATTGATCATGAAATATATGAATATGGACAATGGGAAAAATCTAGGGCTTCTGCGTTGCTCGTGTGATAATGAATTTTGCTAACTTGACGCGCAGCTTAAAATGGCTTTAGAAAGTCCTATTAAAACAGGGTTTGATATGGGCCGTTCAATGTTAATACTGCACTATTGTAATCAAAGCTTCAAATTTGTTGAGCACGACATTATACATATCCCTTGCAGTTTTACCAAGAGTCACTTATTTCAACCCCAATTTACCCTTTGTACTGACATGCAGCCTCTCTACCCACAGTTTGCCATTTTGGAGGTGAAAATTGCATCGAGTGTGTTAAACGTATGCTTGTTACCTAAAATATGCACTATAACAACACATGGGACAAAAAATTGTTCTGTCAAGGTCTCATACAAAGCATCCTTTGTACGTGTGTCACTGTAAATATAATAGGCTGGGCTCGTTGAACTACACAAAAACATATTGGACTACACCAACATTTACTCTTTACGTTCATTTATTAAAATAACCAGGGGCCACTGCTGCAGGCCCCTTGATATGCTAAACATATTAATTACAAAATGCAGATGTTACACTTTTTATCCTTGAAAATAAAACACATAAGTCGGACAGTAAACTAATACTGGATTGTGCTGTGGATAGTTTTTTTCATGGGACTCAGGAAAGCATCAAGTATACAGTGAATGAAACACAACTAATATATTCTTTATACCCGATGTGAGTTTAAATTGTTGGGGTACCCACTGCTAACAAGAATAGGATTTGAATTGCCTCTACCTACAGGGCAATCTCGGTAGTCTAATGTAAGACATCTGCTCTAGAATGGCAAAGGTTGAGGGTTGGAATCCCACAGAGTAATATGCCTGTGGATTGTTTTTTTAACAGAACGCAGGAAAGTACAGAGTGTACAGTACTGGTAAAACACAAATAATATTCCTTATCTGAGATGCAATTTATAACATCTATTAAACCAAATTACTTTCAAGGAATACAATACTGCAGAGCTTGAAAAAGTGTGAAACTATCAAATTATAAGGCAAACAAAAAACTAGAACTTTGTACAGGTGGAGCTAAAAATCTTTGCAAACAATTCTTTCCATGTTTGATCATTCTCTATGGTTTGATAGACACAGAAGCCCACACTGCACAGGCTGAGGCTATCGATATAGACTCAAAATAAGGCATAAACCATGACCTTGTTCCACTTCACACTTTGCTGCATTGATTTAGTTCCATTTTCAAATACCAGTACGGCCTTGTGTGGGCTGCTGCCTGTGCATCAAAACAAATCACCTTGCATTGACAACCACAGGCCTTCAGACTGTAATAAATTGTAAATCTAATTGTATATTATTTGCAGTAGCGTAACCAGAGAGGGGGGGGGGGGGGGTTGCAGGAGGGGAGGATTCGTGACATCCCCACTTGCCCCCCCCCCACCAATTTTTTTATTTTTTTAAACAAAAAAACAACCCATCCGGTTATGCCATTGATCATTAGTTTTTGGTTAGAGTAAATTCATTCCCATTCTCAAACATTAAAACTTCATTTTATTTATTAATTTTTTTACCAAGATTTTGTGTATACTCATAATGAACCAGGCTTATTGCGACTATTGAAATATAAGCAATGGTGTGTTTTGGTTTTTTGGGGTTTTTTTGGGGGGGGGTCCTTAAAATGCTATTTTATTACAGGGTGCTATATAAATGGGTGTCATCATTCAAACATAGCTCTGCGTATCTGTCTTAAAAATAATGAGTGTCTTGAGTGTCTTGAGACGTCTGACGGGTGTGATGAAGGGCTGGATAAGAAGTGCGTATTATTATTACTATTTTTATTACTAATCCTGTACATTGTTTCTAAGATAAACTTCTGCTACCTCCTGCCTCCTTTCAAAACCAAAGGCTCTCCATGAGACCCATGGTACACCCCATCTATAAAAAAAGAAACAAAAAAAGGTTTTACAAAGATGGATACTTTTTTATTTTTTCAATATCAAGTAATAAGCCACAAGGGAGTGTAAGTTTTAAATAATTTTGGGTTGAACAGAGAAAAAATTACAAGAGTGGGATTAGAACCTGTGGGCTCCGAATTAATGTGCCAGTGCTCCACCAACTGAGCTATCTAGTCCTAATGTTGTTGGTCTCCCTATTTTGTCAATACCTTTGTTCGGGGTGCCAGTCAGAAGCTATTCAATGTGTAACTGCCGTATAGCAAGGCATCACACCCAAGTTTACGATACAACCTGGAAACTGGCAGCAGAGGGTTCACATTTAGGGGGTGTGATTTTTTAATTAAAAGATCGAACAATAAACCACAAGGGAAACTGACTGGGTAAATTTGAATTAATTTCAGGTTGAACAACTAAAAATTAACAACTAAGCTGTACAGCCCTAATGTTGGCTGCCTCCCTATTTGTCATTCTTTGTTTGAGATGCCATGACTGGCACGCTGACATTAGGGCTAGATAGCACAGTTGGTTGAGCGCCGGCGTGTTAATCCGGAGGTCACAGTTGGTTGAGCGCCGGCATGTTAATCCGGAGGTCACAGTTCGTTGAGCGCCGGCGTGTTAATCCGGAGGTCACAGGTTCATATCCCGCTCCAGGAAATGTGTCCTTGTTCAACCCAAAATTATTTCCTTTTTTCTGTATATAAGGCAAGTAAGACAATCACAAAATCTGAAGATGTTTTAGAACACCCCAAATTATCTTATGAGGTTTCAGAACCTAAAGTGAAAGGTGTTGCATGACAAATATTCACAGAATTTCAGTTGTGGAGTCGTAAAACTATTCTCGATTAAAACAACCTGTACCAGGGCCCAATTTCATGGCTCTGCTTACCACAGAATTCTAAGCTTATGATGCCATATATAAAGCATGGGATTCTGTGAGCCCGTAAGCGCAGAATCCTGCTGCAAGCAGTGCCATGAAATTAGGGTCGGCTATATCGCCAACCTTGGGTGGCCATGGGTACTCTGTGATGATCAGCGTGCCTGCTGTCGGTATTTAACACCTTTGAGGATCTTGGTGTGTCTCGGCTCGGCAAAGATTTCTTGCTGTGTACAAAGTGGCTCAAGATGCTGTAGAGGAGGGGCCTAAAAACAGAAAATAAAAATAATTAAGCAAAAAAAACCAGTAAAGATATTACATGTCGACACTAGCAGAGTCTTTTTTCAAGGCTAGCCCATTTAGCCTTTGAGAAAGAGACTTTGCTATGGCCAAAACATAAGGCCGCTACAACCACATGCATTTACAAAACAGGTTATTTTGGTTGGTGAGCAGTTTGTTTATAAATTTCTGGTAATGAAACCAAGGATGCCTCATGAGTGAACTTAATCACTTTAGCTCGCAAGCCTGAGGAAACCTGTAAACAAGGGTGCTTGAAGTGAATCAGAAACAATGAGGTTAACCCCTACTCTTCCACTGTAAGTGTTCTGAGTTCTTTTATGTGCAATCCTAGTACACAGGACATGGCTTAATGTCCAATCCAAAGGACAAAGCAATATGATTAAGTATCTTGCTCAAAGACACAAGTGCCACGACCGGGACTCAAACTTACACTCTGCTGATCCCATCAGAAACACCAGAGCTTGAGTCCAGTGCTTTTAACCGCTCAGCCACGATTTTTTTTTTTTTTTCATCTTTTGAAATAATCATGATACAAAAGTGCTGATCCTATAAATCAAGAAAATCACGTTTGAGTATTTTCAGCAATCTTTTGTAGCATTAATCCAATAAGGGAGCTTCCAAAAGGGTCATGCAAGTTTGGTTCAAATAAATTGTCTGGTACATTGACTTGCTTAGTCACAAGTGTTGGCTGAAACTAAATTTCCTCAGACTGGAGAGTGGAGACAGTTACTATGTCACATGGCATTGGTATAGAGCATCAGACTCAAGTTCTGGTGGCCAAGTCATCAGGGTGTGGGTTTGAATCCAAGTCATGACACTTGTGTCCTTGATCAAGACACTTAATTGTTTCTCTTCACCAACGTGCAAATGGGTACCTGTGAGGAGAGATGGTTGTTGTGATTGATTCAACTTGGTGCGCTACATATTTGGCAGCATTGGGCTGTATACTCCCCAGGGAGCTGAGATGGTTTAAGGAATTAAATAAACGGAACAATGACGAGGGGTGATAGTGTTTGAGAGACATGAGCGTCACTGTTCCAACAGTTTTTGAGCGCTATACAAGAATCCACAATTTTTTTATATTATAAAATAAAGCTCTCTGGACCAAAGAAAAGGGTTAAAACAAATGTCCACTGACACAGAAGCTGTATCCCGGTCTTCGGTAATGTTGAGTTCGTTGACCAGGAACTCCCTGTCGAGTGGCGTCTGTGGTTGCCCAGATTCTGCAAATGTCATCGAAGAAAACAAATTGAGATAAATTATTATTTGTAAACAGCACTGTGAGTTTACTGTGTGTTCAGTCACTGTCCATTCAATGTGTGGTCACTGTGCGTTCACTGTTTTAATTAAAATCTAGGCAGGTTGTAATCAATCAAGCTGCAGTTGTAATTTTTACTTTGAATCCATAGAGTTATGTCACATGGGACCAAACACATGTCCCTTATCACAAAAGGAAGGTATTCAATGCCCAATGTCTGTTTATGGAACAGGACGGAAATATGTTATCATGAAAACAGCCAATCGATTGAAGTGAAATACAAGAAGAAAAAGTATTCTCAAGAATAATTCTGGTATTTTTCAGTTAGTAATCTTTTCGGATAAAGTCTAGAGGACAGGTTATCTACCTAGTAGCACCTGTTGTTAAGTTTTATGATCAGTTTAAGGAGGCTGTGTGGTCATGATCAACAAAGCAGGCCTGTGGCTGTAAATGGAATGATGAACTCTCAGACAGCTAGTGCACGTGCGCTTGCCCTCCCTCCGTATCATATCTACGGAGAGCGTGCGTGCATGTAACTTGGTGTGTGTGTTCATAATTCCATGTACAACCATAGGCTAGCCTTGATAGGACTCCTCTGTATGGACACTGACGTCCTACCAGGGCTAAGCCACAAGCCTGCTTTGATCATGACGACACAGGCAGATTTGAACCCATGACCACAAATGTGATCAAGCTTAGGGCCATAAAATTTGGAGGAAGTCCAGAGAATTGGACCGTTATAATGGGGCTAGAGACACGTACCTGCAGTAAGCACAGATGATGCGTATTTATACTTGTTGAATTCCAGGTACTCTCGGATCAGTTCATTAATTAGCATATTCTCATTACTGAGTGGGGGTCGAGGGTCATTCTGGTCATCCAAGGCGTGGAATACCTCCGAGCGAACTCTGGCCTTGATCTGACCCATGACCCCTCTCGATTCTAATGTCTCTTTTAGAACTAAAACAGAGAAAGAACACAAATACTTATCATAAGATTTACAAAATGTTTGTTCTCCCTATTTTTGTAGTTCTATTTCCATTCTAAAACAAGAAACCACGCTGCTGACTGCTGTTGAACTTGAATTGTAATGATTGTTACTGTTAGTGTTAGATGAGCCCCACTAATGTCAATGTGGGTTCACACTTGGTTACCCCACCTTCATGACCTTGTTGGGCTGTTAGTGTTATGGCTCTCTTTTATTCTCATCATGGCGACATGGATAAGACCGATGTTAAAACAAAACATAGGCATCTCTTTCTATATCCACTCGATAAGTTTATTTACAATTTTTAATGTAATAAACCCTGGCTGGTGCTAGTGCTATGGGTCCCTACTCAGGGACACTGTTCCCGTGGCAGACCACAAACCACCTATGTGGACACCTTGTGCCGGGACTCTGGCCTGCAACGGGAGGAGCTGCGTACAGCAATGACAGACCAATGTGTTTGGAGGGCCATCATCATCCGATGCTCCGCATCCCGGCATCGACTGAATGAATGAATAAACCCTCCTCTGCCCCCACCCAACTCCTTCCCAATTTTTGGTAGATTTACGATTACTCCCACTGCATAGGTAGGAGTCCTCGTCCCTAATAATTTGCCTAAATAAACACAATCAATTTTTGTTATTTTTAGTTCTATCAACAGTCTGACCACACCATGCTATTGCTATGGGAAAAGAAGGTCCATCTTTTGACTTGAGACTTGAAGTTGAGATATTGATTCTTGAAAATGTTCACAGTCACGGTTTCAAGTCCTAACCATAGAAAAAGTTTTTGCAGTTACACCAATTATTTTTCCGCTATAAATTGAATACACGTACACATCATCATGAAATTACCGGCTTTAAGTTCTTGCACAGATGTCATCTTTGCAGCTTATTTGGGGGCACTTTCCGACCCGCCGATCCTGCAGATTTCAAGGGACGTCACGTTGGTATGGTAAAACGCGGAACGATTGCGGAACGACGGAACGACGGAACGAATAATATACGATGTAACAAATCATATTGCACATACGTAGTTTTTATTTACCAGGGGCCTTTCTCAAACCTCGGCTTGGGCTCCGGCTCCGGCTCCAGGCTCCGTCTATGTTCGAACCACCGCGTGCAAATACACGCTGCGCCACAAATTTATAACGGAGCCCAAGCCGGAGACGGAGCCTAAGCCGAGGTTTGAGAAATGCCCATGGTAATGAAAAACTACGTATGTGCAATATGATTTGTTACATCGTATATTATTCGTTCCGTCGTTCCGTCGTTCCGTCGTTCCGTCGTTCCGTCGTTCCGTCGTTCCGTCGTTCCGCAATCGTTCCGCGTTTTACCAACGTCCGATTTCAAGTCGCCGTCAAATAATCGCGGGTAGTGTGTTTATAAAGGGCGCCCTCTTTTGCTGACATTGCTATGTTATTTAGAATCATGGCGTCCTGGGAGAGTTTCTATGCAATCTGTGTGTCCATTTGTGGGCTAATTTTGTCGGGTGAGTAGCTTTATTTTGCCTTAAAACTAACACATCTGGAAGATTAAATCTTTTAAAATTTAAGGTGTAAGTTTGAGGAGATTTAATATCGTTATAAGGCAATATGAATGGTATTGGTAGTCCAACTTGTGTGGCCACAAAACTCGTCTCTGCTGGTCACACACAAGACAATTGGTTGGTGCTTGCTCTATTGAATCATGATTCATGAATAGATGAAAACGAATGTCAAATTTAACTCACTGGTAAATTTTGATGAATTCTTTCGGCAGAATGCAACCACTATACATCAAACTAAATGTCTCGCCAGGAGAAATAGGTGCAAACGCCATTAGCCTATAGTATACTCCTTCCTAATCCTAGGCTATGAATTAGGTGCTTTCGTTTTTGGGTGGTTTTTTCCGTTAATATTATTAGGGCCTATAATGAGTTATGCCTTTCAAAAGACACCATACTGAAAATCTAGCTGAACACATCTTGCTGCCAATTTCCTGGATCATTTATTTGTTTCATGTTAAATAAAAGAATTTTATTTGTCAAAATATACAAGTTTACAACTGAATTTGTTATTGTCTAGTTAATTTTGTTCTGATTAAATATTCTTTTCTTTCACAGTACGGACCAACACATGGCACTACCCGTCTTGCGTCATAGTGGACCCTAATTCAGGTCCTTGCTTGGACATCTTCCTGCGTTACTTTGACGGCTACCTATCAGCCATTGGGGCAGGGGAGCTTGTCCATCATGAATGGGTGGAGTACCTCGGCTACGTGTACGACTACAACGACGAGAGTGATACAGATTGCAAAATAAGTCAGTTGGGGTTTGGTTTCAAACTTTGTTGATGTTTTTAGGGATTTGCGCAATCTGCAGATTGCTCATTTTGAGGGTTTTCAGCCTCGCTTTCTTCATTCCCAGATTGCTTGTTCTGCAGATTGCTTGCTCAATCTGCAGATTATCCCTCCACAAAGATCTTTGGAAATTGCCATTCTTTGGTTTAGAGTTTAGGGTTAAAACAACAATCATCTGTTTATTGCCACAATTTAACTTATATTATGATATCATTTTTGCCAAATTAAAAATAATAAATTATGTAAAATCCCCATGTGTGTACGGCATGAGGATTGAGGAATAGGTTAAATTTGAGTAATCAGAAAAATTAGCCTGTGTAAAATTAGGTGCATTATTAACTGTGCCACCTTAGAGTGTTTTCCTTGGCTGATGAACTGAATGAGGTGGTAAAATTTCAAACTAATGATTGAAGTAAAATTTATTTACCCAGCCTGCAAACTGGGAAGAATGCAGCGCTCACGCTGTGAACAATGATTCCAATCTACATAATATCCAAAGTGTGAGTTCTTGTTGATTCATAGAGGTCAAGAAAAGCTCATAAATGACACAACATTGTTAGTTTAAAATGGGTATTTCCTCTATAGCAAAAAAAAGAGGTGGTAATACTGGCAAAAAATTTAACGAGGTGGTGACTGGAAGTAGTGAGACGGCCACCTTAAGTTTGAATGGTCAGGGGAAACAGAATTGTGAACTTCCTAACCATTATGGTTCCGGTTTTAACCCTTCAGAGGTTGGTACTGCATCTCTGCTCTAACTAAAGCTTAAAGCTCGGTTCATACTTCCTGCGAATGCTTCGTGCGTCACAATTGGAAAAATAATGCGTACCGATTATTGCATCACCAAAATTTGCTTCGCATTCACATTCGCAGGAAGTATAAACCAGGCTTATTGCAGTTAGACCTAAAACAATTGAAAAGAACATCCAACGAGCAGCATTATTAATCTTATATTTCATTCAATTCTCCAGGACAATTGTCCAAAGGCAATGCAGATTTTACCAATGCGATCTGGACTAGGGATGGCTTCTCAACGTGTACGCAGAAAGACGTAGACAACTTTAACGACTGGTGGGATTTTGTCTGCGCAGGGCACTGCACTGAGGATGACAACTGCAGGAGATATCCCGTCTTCTTTGGACAGCATCTTTGGAACAATTGCTCCTGGGATGTGGATGAGGAGAAACCGTCTTATGATTTAAGACTTCCATGAAGAAAATGACTTAAGAAGATGGGGGCGCTGGGGGTAATTTTTGGGGGTCAGAGATGCAGTGAACAAACAGGGCCCAATTTCAAAGAGTTGCTTAGGCAGAAAATTTTGCTCAACAATTTTTCTCCCTAAGCAAAACTGGCTGGTAACCTTACTCTGGTCAGCAAAATTGTGCGTAGCTAACTTTTGTACCTATTCCTTACTCCCTAGACCCACTTGCCTACAGGCGACCTCACTCCTCCACTATCCTGCCCTCTATGGCCACTCGACACCAAAGTGTTTGGACTTACATAAGTCCCCCCCCCCCCAAAAAAAAAAAAAAAAAAAAAAAGAGAGAATCAGTGGTTATTTGGGCCTACAGCCCTCATTTCTCCACCATCCTCCACTCCTACATCACTTCACACCAACATGTTTGGACTTACAAAAGTTGCCTGACCCAGATAAGCAATTGTTATTTGGGCCTACAGCCCTCAATCCTGAACAGTCCTTCAATTCATAAAGAGGATTTTGGAGGATCCAGGAGAGTGAGGGAGCAGCTCTTTGAAATTGGGCCCGGTTAAGAGAGGGTGCAAGAATGTTTCAAAGGTTTCTTACCCTTCAGCCTAATTTTTGTTAAACATTTTAATTAGGAGACTTCATTCCAGTAGTTTTGACATCTCATTTGTTTTTAGTCTTAAAAAACAATAAATGGATAATCTATTTCACTTGTTTTTGCTTTAAGACCTGTAAAAAGAATTACAACGCACAAAACTGGACTGAAATGTTCACAATGTTCAGATGATTGCACAAGGTAGTCCTCTCTACTAGTAGTGGAAATGTTTGTTTGTTTGTTGGGTTGTTTGTTTGTTTGTTGGGTTGTTGGGTTGTTTGTTTGTTTGTTTGTTGGGTTGTTTGTTTGTTTGTTTGTTTGTTGGGTTGTTTGTTTGTTTGTTTGTTTGTTTGTTTGTTTGTTTGTGTGTGTGAGCGTGTCTACCTGTTGAAACCGAGGACTTTAACAAAAGGGATCCGGGTGTTTGACAGAGCGAGGATGGCTTCGTTTTCGTGTACAAAACCAATGGGGACGTCGCAAAAAAAATGTCCAAACAATGAGAGAACAAAGAAAATTCCTCAATTAGCGGGATTCACAAACATGTGTCTGTGTTTTTTTGTTTGTTTGTTTGTTGGGTTGTTGGGGGGGTTGTTTGTTTGTTTGTTTGTTTGTTTGTTGTTTTTTATGAGAAATCGCTGAACATCATAAGGCCGCATTTCACCTCAAGGTGAGGGCTACAATTAACTGATTTGGGCTTTCGAACCAAATCAACTGTCACCAGGGGCACATTGCCACCTACTCCTGGGGCTGAAACAGGGTTGCCCCTTCACAGTTCGTACGGATGTAGGCATGGGTATCAACTAATAGGAGCCTGGCTGGTAGAGCAGCATGCACTACCTTCCAAACATTTGACAAAGCAAATATGTCATGACCAGGATTCGAACCGACACACTGCTGCTGACAAAACCAGGGCTCTGGTCCGGTGAACGAGACTGCTCTGCCACGACATGCCAGACATAGGTACAGTTTGCGTGTCAGATGTAATTCCTTTCACAGGTCAAAGTTAGAATAAATGATAGAATTTCATTTTTAATAAGTCTTCCATGCTATGTTTAGAGTTGCTTGGAAAACAACCGTTCAATTTATGTAACTACTCTAGATAATAATTATTTGAAATATGTCTTTATTGTATATATATTTTGCTATTTTAATAATTTCTAATAGCTATGCATAAATTTATATCAAAATATATTTTTAAGTTAAGTAAATCACCACTTAAATGTTGGTTTGATTGAAATATATGTCAGACATTTGGAGAACTTATGATTGTATAAGTTAATCTATTAGGAAAATATTTTAGTTTTGTTTCTGTGGATTAAATTTAGTGCACAGCCACAGTGATGTGTTAAATTTTAGTGTTACATTACAAAGACACCATTATGATCTTGTATTTAACAAACTTAAAAAGACTTGTTATTCCTCACTGTTACAGTGTTTGATATTTTCATTTAAAAGTAATATTGAAATAAGTGTGCCATCAGTGTTTTTTAAAGTGCCACACAGAAGAATTGGTACCGCAAGGCTGTGTGTGGCTGGTCACCTTTGAATCATGACTTATCTGATGATGAGAATTTGTATCCATGTACTGTAGTGAGCACAACTGTGCCCTCAATAATACTTGGTCCTGATGCAACTTTCCTGTTTTCATTTTTACAATGACAATTTAAATTTTGGTTTATGACCTTTGGCCTCACTTTCTTTTCCATTTTAGCTTTGAGCCAGAGAGAGCCATTGATTCTCAATAGGTATTTTTCTATATTTTTGTAGGGAGCATGGCTCTGGCCATGTATGTTGCTAGCCTGGTGTTGACGTTTCACCCTTTCATAGTGACTGTGCTATGGTACTGCTATTTCGGTATTTGTAATGTGTGTGCTGATGATTTGAGGATAACAATTAATTCAAGTGCAGGAGATCATTTTTTATTCTAGACGTCATAGTGATTTTGCGTGTAGTATTCTAGTGAATGATCGTCCTTCTTAAATAGAGGGCCGGCATCCTTTCCCCTCCTCTACAGTACAATTTAAAGAAATAATTCCGTCCATCATTCAATTTTGTAATGGTGTAAATAAAACTCTATATTTTCCTCGGGAAAAGTTATTTGGCAGATAACTCAAAGTGGTCATCTTTTGTGATTTGTTTCCATACATGTGATACCCTGATCATTTTGATAAGAACTGTACAATTATTTCATGAGATTTATTAACTTTGGAAATAATTGTTCACAGATTAACCCTCCTACTGTTCGCAACATTTTCAAGTGAGTTGACCAACCATTTGAAACCATTCAACTGCCAAAGTTGTGTATGGTGGCACAACTGTGCACAGAACTAACTGTGTACTGTGTACATGCATTCCCTCATGGTATCATATTGCAAGGCTGGCATAGCTTATCTATCATTCAAAACCACAGTGAATGGTATTGAATGGTCAGACAGCAAGAGGGTTAATTGTTTGCGGTGTTCAAAGTGCGACAATTAAATGTAAAAAAAAAAATAAGAGATCATTTGAAAGTGAACTACGTAAACAAAACAAGTCTGTTTAAAAAAAAATCAATCCAGAAAAGTAAACTAATCTCCACAAATCCTAAAATGTTTAGAATTTGTATGTTACAAAAATATATATTCAATTAATTGAAAATGCAGTTAAGAGCCTAGAAGAAAGTTGATTTAGAATTTTGAATACATGATTTGATCAAATTCTTTTACCCTAATAAAAATAAATATTGATTAACTGTATTTTTTGCTCAATTTTAAGTTTGCCGAAAGACTGTTCTTGTTTTTGTTTTTGTTTTTTTCTCTGCACAAATTGGTTGGCCAAAAATTTGACCAATCATCTTTATTGCACTTCTCTCTATGGCTTGGCAAGCTACTTATTATTAACAGACCTGGCCCACTTCATCAAAAATGTCTTCTTAGCTCACAATAAGCAGAATACCAGTCACGATTTTACATGTGATATGCTTTTTTGGCTGGGCACATTATTTTTGTAAGCATAATTTTGTTTAATAGATGTTCTGCTTAGCTAATTTGTGTGCTTTTAAATAATTGGGCCTCTCCGCTTCTCCTGACCGTACCGTAAAGTGTATATAGCGCCCTCTGTCGACGCTAGATGGTCATCCACGTGTAGCACTCAAAATGGAGTCCGGAGAGCAACTATCCAGCCAAGAGCCAGAAGAAACGAAGCCAGAACCGACAGAAAGCAACATTTCCTACACCTTAGAGGGTATCCTTTTGAACGACTGTACATCCAACTTAACCACTGCGTTAAAAATTTGTCAATTTGTGCTTTGAAATTCTTGTTTATTTACGAAAGTATTGGGCTTTGTGCCGTGCTGTTTTGTACTATTTTGCAATCGTGTGTGTTTCCATATGGCAAGAATGAATTGCAGGAATGAGAGAGAGGTGGAAGGAAGAATCGGATGGTGATATTTCAAAAATAATATTTAAGAAATTCAGCAGAGAATGGTTACCATTTGGTTTCGATCAATTAATAATTTGGACTATAATTTCCCCATGATAAATAAAATACAAATTTTCAAAAATTCATGTTTTTGTTGTGTGAATTTAAAAAAATTATCATGTTTTAATAATGGAATATTTATTAACAATTATCATTAACAACATCTTGTGCTTGCGAATTGTGATAAAGTCGGTTGTAACATGATTTTATTTTTCCCTCCCTTGTTCCACTTCCAGTAATGTACACAGTGTTGAATTTAGGAGTGGGCGTAGCTGGCATGTTTCTCCCCTCCCCCCGCCCCCCACCATATTTCCCTCGACTGAAAATAAAAAATTAAATGGAAAATATTTAAAAAAAATATGTCTGCTTCCATGTATAAACACGTGAACTGTTATTGTGGACTGGTGTTGCACGTAGCTTACCACCAGTTTGGTCTCTCTAACAACAGTTGTATGCTGGTAATAAATTCAGTGGTATGTTGCGTGCAACCATGGAGGATTCCTTCTTCCATGGTGCAATGCCGGTTTAACACCAAAAACCCACAAAAACACAAAACAAAAGGACCCAGGGTCCTTCTGTCCCGGAACAGCGGTAATTAATTAAAAACTTAAAAATAAATTATTGTCCGGATCCCAACAATATCTCACGCCCCTCAGCCTAGTGTAGTGTACAGAAACTGGATTGCATGTCTGTTTTTGTATGTTTTAAAACAGCATCAAAGGGTCTAAATTTATTACGCTGTCTGAGCATAGCCATAATAATGTAAATCCCTCTTATTTAGTCCTGGGCGAGTAGTGCAACTATTGATTGCTATATCTAGTTGCGGCTGCCGCTTTTCAACCTTCCAGTTAACCTCTCCGCCACGACTACTGAACAAATTGTTGTAACTAGTGTCAAAGTTGCGACTAAATAAAGCGCGACTAGTCGTTTAGTGAACTTCACTAGTCGCCCAGGCCTAATTGTCATTGTCTGCTCTGATATATTGTTGCATAAAAGAGTTGCTTACTGCATTGGCGTCCATTGCATGCATACTTCACAATTGCAATTCAGCCTTGGTTTAAATTTTTTTCGTGACTTTTGTCGAAGTCGCTACTAATTGAAGCACAAGTAGCTACTAATTGAAGCACAAGTAGCTGTTAGTGAATTTCACTCATCCCCCAGGCCTACTATTATTATTACTAAATTGATATTATTATTAAATTATATTCTATTTCCTTGACTCCACTGTGTGCAGTTTTACAGATTATCAAGGAATCTCAACAACAGCATGGATTAAGACATGGGGATTATCAGCGATATAGGTAGGACAATGTTTTGTTTTTTTTGTTTATGGAAACAAAATCGCACACTTAACTAGTTCAATAGCTTGACTACATTCAAGACTTGCACAGCCTGTTACAGACGGAGGCAGTTTGGCAAATGGCAACTTTGGTCTCTTTGGATTGCCTACTTTTATCTAGTTGTAAGTATTTACATTTTTTGCCCTATGTGTTACTGAACCCCGTTTCTATCTCACTTGGTGGTTCGGCGTCAACTGGGCATACATTAATACCATGTTGTTTGCTTGGCCAGTCAGTTACTGCTGTATTGACTTGGTGAAAGAACATAGTAACATACTTATCCTTGTTTTCAGTGTTGATGCTGTTTGACCATTCAATATTTTTCACATGGTTTTAAATGAAATGCACTATGTCAGACGGGAATATGATATCATGTGGTGAATGCATCATACTACACAGTACACAGTCAACCCTCCTACTGTCTGGCCGTTCAATATCATCCATTGTGGTTGTGAATGATAGATTAAACAATGCCAGCCAGTAATATGATATCATGTGGTGAATGCATCTGTTTAACACAAAGTTAGTTCTGTGCACAGCTGTGCAACCCTACACAACCTGTGAAGTTGAATGGTTTTGGAAGGTCAATCAACTTATTTCAAAATGTCATAGAAAGTGAATTTTCATCCTTTTTTTTCTTCATGTTTTGAAGTTATATTTCTCTATTTCTTTTGTCTGTAGGAGCTACTGTTCAAGAAGGCTCCGTAGAATACGAAAGTCTCTCAAGTTTGCGTGCGGCAACAGAAATAAATATGTGCCCAGAAAAATCAAAGAAGAAACCATAACAGATGTTCGGTGAGTCTCATTTCTTTTTTTATCAGTACTGTCTAAGACTCACTTTATATCAGGAAGCATAGCATTACCTTATGTTGATATGTTAGAAGGATCTTAAGAATATGTTTTGTAGTTGTTGGGGTTGAGGGGTCTATTGCTCCGTATTCAAGTTCTGTTATTCATGGTGTGGGTTCGAATCCTGGCCTGGCTGGTCACAATGCTTGTGTCCTTGAGCGAGATACTTTACCATAGTTGCTTTGTCCTTCAGATGGGACGTAAAGCCATAGGTCTCGTGTACTAGGATTGGTAGTGCACGTTAAAGAACCCTGGGCTCTATTTTATAAAGAGCTACATGTAAGATTTATCTTAACTGCAAATCCATCTTAATTGCTAAGCAAAGTGTGATGTCCCAATGCAAACCACTGGTGATACTAACAACTCATCATAAGATGAATCTTAGTGCTTTGTGAAATCGAGATCTTGGAAGAGTTGTGGTTAATCTTGATGTTTCTTGTTCATTGCAAGCATATTGTCTACAAGTTTTCTCAGGTTTCCCAGTTACAGTGATTAAGTTCACTTTAGAGGCATCCTTTGTTTCATTGTAAACCAGTAATTAATAAAATAATACATGTTGTACATGTAGGTAAATAACCAACCCAGTACAATCGCATATCAATTGTCAGTATCAAATTTTTTGTACTTGATGGTCTTTTTGTAGTTGAATGTTATATGCGCTGAGTGATTTTGGGCATACATGTTGCTTTTCAAGAACCAATCCAACGCCAATCGCATATCAATTATCAGTGCCAATCTGTATCCATTCTCAAAGGTTTGTGTATCTGACCTTTATATGCGCTGAGTGATTTAAGCATTGATGACAGCATTCAACGACCAATCCAATTCAATCACATATCAATTATCAGTATCAACTTGCTCCGCTCATCACAGGTTTTTGTATCTACCTTTGATGTGTGCTGAGCGATGCTGGGCGTACACGATGCAGCTCAAGCAAGAATCCAACACCGAACTGAGGAAACGATTTCATCTCATGTCCCGGCTCATAAAGGCTGTGCGATACGCAGAGGAGTTGGAGACGCTGTCACAGAGCCAAAAATGTGACGCCCGCTCCAAACTTGAAGCTCAGGTGAGAGACATTGAGTAACCTTCAGATAGGAGGCATGTTAAAGATCAGGGAATTATTTCGTCCAGCAATTTTGCACAGCAAAATATTTGGACGGAACATTTTTTTGTACACTCTGAATGCTAATATTGAGTAGCAAATGGTGATTTTTGAGTTGTAACTCAGTGAGCGATTTCCCTTGTATAGCAGAGCAAATTGCTACACAAAATGCATCAGTTGCTACTCAAAAATCAGGAGTTGCTACTCAATACAAGCATTCAGTGTGCACAAAACAAGTTCAGTCTAGATATTTTGCTGTTTCGCTGGATGAAATCGTACCCTGCAAACTGATACATTTTGTGTAGCATTTTGCTCTGCTGTACGTGGGAAATCGTTCACTGAAGGTATTATATGACACTGGATTGGTAAGGATAAAACATATCACTGTTTAATTTTGGTCTGAAAGCTTCCTGATTTCGAAACTCATTTTTCTGTGAAACATTTCCTTTTGAAATAAAGTCATACTCAAGAGAACTGTATATAACCAGATTTCAGTTGTTATAAACTAAGCTTGGGCGACATTGCTTTTTTTCATTCACGATACATCGTCAAAAATATATCGCGATATTCGATGATATCGCGGTTAATTTGTGACGTGCGTTGATGAGGGAACCCAGTTCAGATTTAAAAATAGTGTTAAAACTGAAGTGCCGCGAATTGGTTATTGATGTAAGGAAATTTGATAAAGGCTGTAAGGCTCTCCATTCTAGCCATGGTTTTATTCTTCATGTTACCCGAAGCACCACGAACGCAATTGGCACAGGCTGATTGGCTGATTCCTGACCGGCCGCTTTCCGATTGGCCGATCGCGTGAATAATTATGACGTAGTGCTTCTCACAGCTTTCCGATTGGCCGATTGCGTGAATAATTATGACATAGTGCTTCTCACAGTTTTCCGATTGGCCGATCGCATGAATAATTATGACGTAGTGCTTCTCACAGCACTGCCATAGTATTCATCACCTCGATCCCGCAGATGTGCCTGCATGCTCCTAACGTGGTACACTTTATAGTTAGGGGGTGAAGGAATGGCGTGTAGCTGTGGGAACGAAAAGGCAAGGGAAATTCCCTTTGTGAGGAATCACCTCGTGGTCCGGAAACGTCCGAGGAACGTTTTTATACATGTACGTGCGTGAGCAATACCGCACAGTTTTCGTTTGTTTGATGTTGGTCTGTATGAGACCGTCTGTTTGATGTCGGTCTTTTCGAAGAATCCCAGTCGGGGATCAATAGTAGGGAATCTTGCGGTTGCGGTCGGTGCCTTTTTATGTTTTTAAACAGCTCATATCATCTCGATTAGGAAATGCATCGCGATACTTCATCGAAACCGCGATTTGCCGATATTGCGATTTAAAAAAACAGACACGATATCGTAATCGTTTTTAAAAAAATTGTATCGCGATTTTCGATAATATCGTGGTATCGCCCAAGCTTATTATAAACCAAATAGGACAACATACTGAAAATTGTGCATGGTTTTTCATTATGTTCTCCAGACTCACACAACGGATTAAGTCAAAATTTTCACAGGTTTGTAATTTCATGTATGTGGTCGATCACACAAAACATGAACAATGTATGTGACTATTTGGTCAGCTCTACCAATCCTGTATACAACTTTAAGGTTAATGGGTTCAGTTGTTTTTTGAGGGCATTATTACTCCCCTCTGAAGTGTGGAGAGACTCGCGCCGCTTGCAACCCGGACAGGACAACAGGGTCAGTGATAATATCAAGAGACGTTGATGTACAGGGTGCCGGAGCAAGACTGTCGCGTAGCCGGCAGCGGGAGAGGGCCGCACGCACGCTTGAGTGTTTTTTTGCACACAAGACATGTTATTTGTTATTCTGTGGCACAACATTACACCTCCCCCTTTTTGGGGGGGGGGAGGGGTAGGCGGATAAGGGATTAATTTAATGGATTAGTGTTATCCCTCTGTAAGAGTTGTTATTTGTGTTTGATTGATAGGCATACTGCTCATGGATGAAAGGAATGCTGTACTTTGAGAGGGAGCAATGGGAAGACTGCATCAAGATGTTCAGCACTGCACAGTGAGTTCATCATTTACTTTTTTATTTTTTTTTAGCCTGCATTTTTTTTTTTGTCCTTTATGCATTTACATTAACAGAAATAGCACAAAGATTAAGTTTTAACTCAGGCCTAGAATTACATGGAGGCCCCCAGCCACGGAGGCCATGGCCTCTGTTGCCCCTGGTCTTGGCCTTGGTGCCCTTTCAAAAGTTTCCCATAGACTTTAAGATTTTCCAGTGGAAGTGCCCTTTGCAAAATGAAAATGGCCTTGCCCTCTCAAAGATGGAATTCTAGGCGTGGTAAATCATTTTAGACTTGTCCTATGCTAACAAGCCCTGTTCACACTTCACTCAATGAGAAAGCGACATGTTTGAACACTTGAGACTTGCACAGTCTATCACAGACTGAGGCAAATACCTGTAGAAATGATTGCCTACTTTTATCTAGTTGTAAGTTTAGATGTTTTGCCCTATGTGTTACTGAACCCCGTTTCTATCTCACTTGGTGGTTCGGCGTCAACTGGGCATACATTAATACCATGTTGTTTGCTTGGCCAGTCAGTTACTGCTGTATTGACTTGGTGAAAGAACATAGTAACATACTTATATTTGATTTCATTGATGATGCAATGTCAACCTACTGTCTGACCATTTTGGTATCATCCAAACTGTGGTTTTGAATGATAGATACAAAGTGATATCTTGTGGTGAATAAGTCTACACAGTACAGAGTCAACTTTCTTACTGTCTGACCATTCAATTTCATCAACTGTGCTTTTAAATGATAGATGCACTATGCCAGTCTGCAATATGATATCATGTGGTGATTGCATCTACTCGGTAACGTTTAACCCTCCTACTGTCTGACCATTTAATATCATCCACTGTGGTTTTGAATGATAGATAAACTATGCCAGCCCACAACATGATATCCTGTGATGAATACATCTACACAGTACACAGTAAACCCTCCTACTGCCTGACTATTCGATTTCTTCCTTGGGTTTTTTTATGTGATAGATTTACTACGCCATCCTGCAATTCATGTCAACCAGGCTTATTGAGAATGTTATTGAAAACTCATAAGTTGTGTTTGTATTTCGGTGAAATAGATTTTATTTTACATTTATGTAAACAGTTATGAATAAAAATGTAATGTATTAATGTAAGACTTGCTCATGTCTGTTGTTGTTGTGGGGGACGTCACTGAGACCGCCCTGGGCTCAGAAATAAACCAGAATTGACGATCATTAAGTTTCCTCTATAGTGTGCATTCCTTAGGTAATACTAGTAGTAGTCTATTACAAATGATAATCTATGTTACATTTCAGTGAAATAGATGTGATAACTGTTTTTTTCTAATCTTGCGTTTCTCTCAAAGGAACATTTACGAGAAGTTGGCAAGCGCCCTCAACGAGGACGAGCGTATGCTGTATTTACAGCGTGTGGAGGAGATCACTCCGAGTATTCGTTACTGCGCGTATAACATCGGCGACCAGAGTGCCATGAAAGACTTGGTAGAGATGAGGCTTAAATCTGGCAGTCAGATGTCTTCCAATATAGATGTAAGTGAAGATGAGGAACACCAGAGGGGTGTCTTGCTGTCTTTTCAGGGATGTGATTTCTCTGTTTTTAACCAGAAATCCGTTTTTTGGGGCCCTAAAAAAGAAGAAATACATTTAGTTTTTTCCCCCATAATAAAAAAAAAATAAAAATGAAGATAAAACCATATATAACGCCCCAGATTGCAGAGTAGGGCTTTTAAAACCAAAGATAAATGTTATTAGTGGGCTTCGTGCTCGCAAGTTTTCGGGCTCGGAAGCTTTTACGCTTTGCGATCAGAGTTCTTTTTCTTTTTTCAACAGCCAATCACATCCCTGCTTTTGCATTTGGTGCTCAATATGGGGCATAGTGTACACCCCCCATGTGTTTTCATTGTGTATGGAATCTCAGGAATTCTTTAGAGAAATTTGGGGGGGGGGGGCTTAGTTCTGTACAAGAGGAAAATAGTATGTTAGAGTATGTGAATATTATTACATATTCTTTAACAATTATAATTATTGTTATTTAATATATTCTCAAGTTTTTTGTACAGATGGAAAACAATCAAACAAACAAAAGAACATTGGGGGAGGGGGTTCTGCCCCATGTCCGGCATGGTTTAGTCTTTTGGACACCTGTTTTGAAATTTGATACCCTTTGACTGTCTTTATTAATGTAAACAGGTCTGTGTTGTGTCCTAATTTTCCTGATTTCATGTTTTTGTTTGCCCTTAAACTGTCTTAAAAGACACGAGCTTGCCACAAAGTATGAAAAGCTCACTCCTGCTGTGTCCAAATCACTAGTTTTTAAATTTTGGTGATGTAAAGTGTTTAAATTCTTACAAATAAAACACCCTGGAAGTTCAAACGGTTTTTATCATGAGGCTGCTACCCAGTGGTCAAGATTTAAATAACAAAGATTAAAAATTCTCCATTACATCCCTGATGTTAAAGATAATAAGTTGCAATATAGCAGTTTGGATGTTCTGTTTTTCAATCAACAGCAAACTTAAAACCCAGTTCCTCAAATCATGCTAAAACACTGAGTCACCGATGCCAGTACATGGTCAAGGTTGGTCGGGCAGTGAACACGACTTGTTTTATACGACTACGTTATTTGTTAAGTTCTTTGTTCCTGGTTTGTTGTTTCTCAGAACCTTCTAGCGCAGACCAGAGAGAAGCAGGCAGCTACTCTGAGTGAAGTCACCTGGAGAGGGAGACTAGTGCCGGTCAAGAATGAGCAGGTCAGAGAGCTACACAAATATTTTTTCATGTTTGTGGTGTTGGTTTTTTTTCTTTGTTTTTATGGGTTTTTTTAACACTAGATTATTTCTAGAGCTACACAAATACTTGTTGATGTTTGTGGTTTCTTTTTGTTCTGGGTTTTTATGTTTTGTTAACACTAGATTATTTTGTTTAAAGCTGACAAAATAGTCGCAGACAGTGTTCATGTTTTGTTTGATCACACATTACTTGAAATAACAAACCTGTGAAGATTTGGGTTTCATCCGCTGTGTGAGTCAGGAGAAAAAAGTGAAAAACCATACACAATTTTCAGCATATAAACACTTTGTCCTTAATTTTGGTTGTAGCAACCGAAATCAGCTGTTCTGGTTTTTCAGACAAAAATATTTCACAGAAAAAGTTGTTATAGTATGAACATTGTTGGTGAAACTGTTTTATCTTAATCCCCTTCAAAATGTAATACATTATATCTGCAATCCTCTGCAATTTGTTATACATATTGCTTTGTGGTTTTGTGACTGTAATGTGGCTGTAGTGTACTAATTTTAATCCTGGTCAATTCTGGAAAGTGTGTTGGCATTTGCCTCAATTACAGGTTGGCTTATAGTTCAGATTGGAATTGATAGAAACGGTTAACTGGAAGTCCACTTAACCATTTAGGAAAATAAACGTAGATGCACACAACCCTAATTGCTTTGTAATCTTTTTTTTTCTTTAAAGGTGCGGACGTTTCTGGTGAGCTGTGATGAAAACGAGAAGCAGTTGAAGAGTTCTACGGATCCCGAGAGTAAGATGTTGATATATGAGAGTCTACTCATGGAATGTAAAGACGCTCTGCAGATTCTACGTGACGAGGTCAAGGCAGATCCTGTGAGTAAACACATGTTTGGCTTGATGCCCTACAAAACCTCTTGCAATTTGCATGTAACACCCGGTTCAGACAGGCGCTCTAGAGTCGCGCCGAACGAAATAGATTAGGAGTGACTCTAGGTCGACCCAACCAAATAGAATAGGAGCGACCCAATTAAATTTTGGTTTCAGACAGACGAACTTAACAAAACATTTACATTATGTTCGGCTCATGACAAGATCGACGTCTGAAACCAAGGCGCTCCAGAGTCGTTCCGAACGACTGCAACAGTTGATCTTTCGACTTCTAGCTCGTCCAGTCGCTCCTAACTGTTTCAGACGTCGAACTTTTCAAGTACTTTTGGTTCGGCGCGACTCTAGAGCGCCTGTCTGAACCGGGTGTAACATGCATGTGACCTTGTGCCAACTTCGTAAAGCCTGTAAGCGGATGTTTTCTGCTTGCCGAGGTGCCCTCGGCAACTCTTTAATTTCATGTTAATTGTGTTTTACCCTTACACCGATGTGTAAACCACGGTATACTTCGTAATTTCACCTGATTCCTGTGGAAAAAATCTCTCATATTACTCGAGTGGGATTGGAACCCACGACCTTTGCCATTCTAGAGCGGATGTCTTACCACCAGACCACTAAGATTACCCATGAGCCAGAGGCATTTGGAATCCTATATTTTAGTAGAGGGTACCGCAAGAAATTTTTATTTTCATTAACCACTGCTTACTATATAAGCAAAGCAAAAGGCATGTAAATCACCGGTGGTTTTTGTAAGTAGATAAGTGATGCAACACCGCAAATCACATGTTGTCAAATCTTTTTGTCGGTTTATGATATACATTTTTGCTTAAGCACATTTTTCCGCATAATAAGCATTTTTTTAAAGTTGCTTACCAGTAAATAGCTGTATGAAATTTGATCCAGGGTCCAATTTCTTAAAAACCAAAAATAAGCGGAGTACCAGTCACAAGTACTGTAGTCTACATTACATTACGGCTGGTAAACTGTTTTTGCCAAGCAAGAATTTTTCTATACTAAGCAAAGTTGTGTCCTTAACTGCTTTATGATATTGCTGTTGAGCAAATTGATATCCTGAGCAAAAACTCAGGAATTTGTCTCATAACACGATACTTAACCGTTTTAACCCATTTTGATTACTTACTGGTTTTCTATTACCATGGTTACCATTCATATTGTTGTGCTTAGCAGTTTTGTCATTTGTAATGCTACTCAGTGGAATGATTTTTTTACAAAAGTGAGTTTTTTGTGATTCCTATTCAATTGGAAAAAGAGCTTTCATGAAAAAAATTGGCAGAGCAGAAGGTGATGACATCATTTCCATGGAAAACCCGAAAAATGACAAAATGTTTTCTTTAATGATTGTAACTATAAAGCTGTCAACAGTAAATACATTCGAATGTGAAGAAAGTTTTTATTCCATTGCGTCCTTGCAGACTGTTAAGCAACGAGCCCAGAAGTCTGACGGCCCCATCCCCAGCTCCCAGTACCTCTACACATACCTCATGTACATCCGCCTCACCAAGACGATAGAACGTAACATGCTGATCGCAGAGACTCTCAAGGAGAACCTGCCGGAGACGGGCTTGACCGTCCCCGTGACGACACCCGGAGGCACCAACAACAAGAAGGCCAATAAGCCCCAGGATCTCATCAGAATTTACGATAGCATTATTCAGGTAGGTTGAGCTGATCATAACGGAGAAATTATCTTTTTTTGTATGAAGCTCTCTTCAAAATGTTAGTAGACTGATAAAGATACAAGTGAGGCAAGTTATGACTTCTAGAGGGCAGTGTTTGTTATTGTCAGAAACAAAAATCCAATAATAATACTGGGTTTTTATATAGCGCTTTATCACACCCCTAGGGGCGTATCAATACAGGTCCTTTAAGCTTCTCCCCCTTAACCAGTTTGTTCGGGCTTTTCTCAAATGTTTCTGGAACCACCCACACACAGTTTTGATGTCAACACCAACCCAAAATTTTATTGTGTGGAATATTGTTGTCACGGTGAAACCCTGACAAAAACCAAGTAAAGACGGCAAACATTGTGGTGTTGGCACAGGGAGGAAACTAGGCCTAGGTTGCAATTTGCTTCCTCAGGTTTACAAAACACCTTGCTCCCTTATCACAGCAGGCAATAATTGTATTATGTACAATCGGTCTCATAATTCGAAATAAAGCTTTGCATACCTGTAGACAAAAATAATCAGCGCTTTGGGACACTCTTTGGTTGTGAAAAGGGGTCTATAAGAATTACATTTTATTATCGTTATTAAGGTTCTATTCTGCCGAGCACAGCACATGCAGAATTTCGTGAGCAACACAAATTTATCCATTTATAACTCCTTGCTCTTTGTTTCTGCTGCAGAATTTAACTTCCGTCAGTCTAAGTTTTCTGAAAAATCATCAAACTTTCCAACTTTTGTTTTTCTTGAAGTACAACTTTGCACATTGCTTTATGTCTTACTGTGAGCACGTCATGTAGTTATCATTTTGATTTTCAAGTAATAAACCACAAGGAAAACTGAGTGGGTAAATTTTTTAATAATTTGGGGTTCGAACAATGACAAATTTAATTTAATTATCTGCAGAATCATTTAGAGATCTCTCAGCTTGCTGGCCTGGAAGATGACGACAGCCTCCAACAGGAACTCACCGCCAAGATCTTCAAGTATAAAGCTTTGAGGTAGCCACATCCAAACTACTTTTTCAAAGCATAGTAATTGCCATCTTGGGCCCAATTTCATAGAGCTGCTTAATTAAGCACAATAAGTAGCTAAGCACAACAAAATTGCATAAGTTTACCAGCTAAAATACCATGTAGCATCTGTGACTGGTATCCTGTTTATTGTTGCTAAGCAGAAATGTTTTAAGCAATATTTTCTGCTTAGGCAGCTCCATGACATTGGGCCCTGTTCGTAAGTGTGATTCCACTGTAAGCCACGCCCACTTCACACAAACTGGCTCCACTGATTACCAGAAGCCAATAAGAGTTGCATTGAGCTAGTTTTTCTACAACGATTTATGCAAGAACAATTACCAATATTGTACATGTGCTTATTTTCATCTTGTTTTGCGTAGGTGTTTTTATTTGGCTCAGTCATACACTACGACGAAGAAGTGGAGGGAAGCGTCTGCTCTGTATGAGAGAGTTCTACAACACATTGATAGCACAACAAAGGAGTTTAGAAAAGTCAAAGGCAAATCAAAGGTACACATTGTTGTCTGATTTTTGTTTTTCTTTCTGTCCATTTAAATCTGTTCTTTCTGGGGGTTTCACCATACGTAAACTCTCATACTGTACTAAATTGTCAATTCTATTCCTCAATTAAGTTTACATCACCAGGGTTCTCCCGATGCACAAGCTAGTGTATCGGGTCGATACGTGTGAATAACGGGCCAAAACATGCGAATTGCGGCCGATAGCGCACATAATTTTATTTTTTCATTTTTTTAAACTTCATAGAGATAAAAACCATTTAGGATGCCCCAGATTGCACAGAGGGCTTTTAAAACCGAAGATAGACACCAAGTAACAAATATTCTGGAGGACTGCGTTTCAGTTTAGCGTGCTTTGGCCAAAATTTCAAAATTTTTACTCAGAATGACCAACAGTTTTGAAAATTCCTGGGTAGAACCCTAATCACCTTTTTTTCTCCGAAATGGCCAACAAATTTTTGAATGTTCTCCCCTGAACAAATTTTGACAGATAATGTTTCAAACCTTTCTTGTTAAGTAGGTCAGATAATAAAGCTGTTTGCGGCCACTATAAGCATCTCGGTACTTGTACAGTAATCCATTTCCGGCCGCTATGGTCTCTGTTCATTGGCATCCACTAAGTCATACGGGCAGCGTGCTTTTTCTACGTCTTCTCCTACTCTTTGGAACAAACTCCCCAAACTCTGGAACAATTTAAACGCCTTCTCAAAACTCATTTGACTCTGTCTTATTTTGTATGTTTGTTCTCAATTTGACTTTGTACAGCGCATTGGGACTCCGTGTATAATGCGCTTTATAAGAACGGTTTATTATTATTATTATTAAATCAATCACATTTTAGTCAGGCGTGTGATTTCTCAGGATTTTTTTTCTTCAGATTTCGGGATTTTCTTAAAATCTCCTTGAGTCATCAAATTTTACTGGAAAGAAGTACAGCAGTCACCATAAGGGAGACCCAGAGAGAAATAAACTAAATTGTGTATAAACCTGTAGTTTTGTAGTTCTAGTGATGCACTGAGTAAAACCTCCTGAATTCAGACGTGCCAACTGTTCAGATTTAATTGGAGTTGTCCAGATTTTTTAGATCACAGTCCGCAAACAATCAGGGCCCAATTTCATAAAGCTGGTTAGCAGAAAATACTGCTTGGCAAAAAATGAGTGGGGCACCAGTCGCAACAATGTTAACTTTATGGAATGTTGGCAGGTAACCTGTTTTTGCTAAGCAAAGTTTTTCTGTGCTTAGCAAGTTTTTGTGCTTACAGGCTTTATGAAATTGGACCCAGAACATTCCAATTTCTGACAATGACTGCAATGAAAACGATCAAAAGTTCTGGGAAAAGAGGATCATAATAATAATAATAATAATAACCAGTTCTTATATAGCGCATTTTACAATAACGTCTCAATGCGCTTTAACCCTCCTACTGTTCGCAACATTTTCAAGTGAGTTGACCAACCATTTGAAACCACATTCAACTGCCAAAGTTGTGTATGGTGGCACAACTGTGCACAGAACTAACTGTGTTACTGTGTACATGCATTCCCTCATGGTATCATATTGCAAGGCTGGCATAGCTTATCTATCATTCAAAACCACAGTGAATGGTATTGAATGGTCAGACAGCAAGAGGGTTAAATTAGATTGAAAAAGAGCGATGCCATTTGCTTGCGACAGAGACTTTTTTTACAGGATACAGTGATTTGTGTACATTGTTTTAAATACATACCCAATTTGTATGTGTACATGTAATGAGCTTTACTCGCACGACTTCTTGCGTCGCTATCTGTGAACTCGTAAAACTGGTGTTCCTATTTCTTTGGTTTCAATGCTGGCAGGTATGTGAATTGTAACATCAGGGGCTGCTAGGTCTAGAATAAGGCTGCAAGCCATTTTTGCAGGAGTTTTCACATTCGTCAATTATCATTCCTGTTTTAGTTCTATCTTATTTTAATTGTAATTTTGTGGGGAACGAATGACATTCAGCTTTGAGAATCGGTTTGCGTTTGATTGAGTAAATATTTTTATCCTTTTCCAGACTGAGCTGTCGGAGCTGAAGGAACTCACCAAGAAAGTAAACGGACTCAAACACTCTGCCCATGCATTATCAATTCTAGGTGAGTTTGCTTTGTAACTCGCTACCTGCTAAAATCTATTCACTAAATTTGCTAAATACTTGTCAATATATTCAGAAGCTATTTTGATATATTCATCAAAGTTAATTGATTCTCAGCACCTTAGAGCAAACTTTTGTTTTTTGGCGCTCTATAAATGACTTTTGATTGATTGATTGATTGATTGATTGATTGATTGATTTGATTGATTGATTTGATTGATTGATTGATTGATTGATTGATTGATTGATTGATTGATTGATTGATTGATTGATTGATTATGTTATTACTCAGGGTTCTGCCCAGGATTTGTTTAGTGCCGGAAATATTTTTTTTCCTAGTACAGTCAAGTCAATTTCCTTTCGATCGTGCACGGAGTGGTTACACAGCTGTGCCTTGAATGTAGGCCCTTTACCGCCATGGGAAAACAATTTACAGCATCTATAGCATGGTGCTTACTCTGCAGTTCATTTCCGTTGTATTAAACGCTGTAGAATAGGGTTCGCAACATGATGAAACTGGTATCATGTTATTCCAAGCGTAAAGCTATAATCAGCGTGACTGGAAACCATTGCAAAATCAATGCGGGTTTCGTGCGTTGGATATATTGTACATCGTAGCGGGAGGAATGCTCGATCCTGGATCATTAAAATAGACTCAAGCCAAAGAAGTAGGCTACTCGAAACTTTGGATAAAACTGTTTACTGGTAAATAATTTGTTTTACACGTTGTTCAAAATATTTTGAAGGAAATGGGCAAAAAAAAGGGAAAAAGTGTGGTGGTCGGAAAAAGAAAAAATTCTGCGAGTGCCGGTCGGGGAATCATGCGTGCCGGTCGGGTTTTCCGGCACCGACCACCGTGGGCAGAACCCTGATTACTTTTTATTAACCCTAAGGTCGGAAATCCCTTGTTAACAATAGTTGATTTACACTTCTTTTGAATATGTTTTTCTCTTGTATTTCTAGCATAACGTTAAAGTTTACTGTAACTAATATCCTTGAGCAACTAAAGTACTTCTGGTTGTGTAGCTTTTTGCTTTAAACTCTTTGTTATTATTTCATTGTGCTTTTTTTCAATGTTTATACTTTCATCGTAAATTTACTTGGGATTCGGCTGATGCCGCAAGTGAACCATTAATGAATGAATGAAATGAAATCACACCGAGCAATGCACATGTTTTTACAACTGATGCAGTACGCGATACGGCTACATGGAATTATGTTTGTTGCTTGGTGGGTAGTTTTATGCATTACACCATTTACTGATTATGCATGGTTGTACACTTTGATCCAAAGGTTCTGTTTTGTTATTTTTTTTTGTATTTCTAAGGCAGGCTACTACAAGCCTTGGCTTGTTCTGGATCATGCCTCCATGCGTTATTATATTCCTTTGCTGTTCTCCAATATTTAGTGAATTGCATGTGGACAGAAATGTACAGTTGAACATTGTTTTTACTAGTACAATTTATTTGTCTGGCTGTCTTAGGTCTTGAGGTACACCTATCATGTGTTCTATGTTCTTGATTTTGTCTGTCATATCGGTAGTTCTATTTTTGTATATTTATTGTTATTTCTAAGGCAGGCTGCTACAAGCCTTTGCTTATTCTGGATATTGCCTCCATGCATTATTATGTTAATTTATTACTATCTGATCTCCAGTATTTAGTGAATTACTTGTGGAAACAAACTTGAATTGAATTGTAACGCTATAGATTTTGTACAAAGCTATGGGCAAGTGTTTAGGAATGGAATTTTTAATGGTTTCAAATGGTCAATTAGAAGGAGGGTTAATTTCTTTTATGAACAACCTTTCTATTCTCAGATTCAGAGGACATGACCTCTGGAATGGCCCAGATGGAGGTCACCTCGGACAAGAGAGCGGTCAGCGAACGACTGAACAAATACCAAGACGGCCTCGACGTGGCGACCAGCAAACCCAACCTCGTCCCCTTCCCACCAGACTTCCAACCCATCCCGTGCAAGCCGCTGTTCTTTGACATCGCGCTGAATCAAGTGGAGTTGCCGTCGCTAGACGACAAACTAGAGCAGAAGGCGGCAGCTGGAGGCATCACTGGATTCTTGAAGGGGTGGTGGGGCGGCGGCAAGAAGTAGAAGGGCGGCAGAGTTTGAGGTTATCACCCTGGTTTATGGTTTCAGTTGACTTGGTAATCTTGGTTTATTGTGGCATGCCAATAAAATGCCATGGACTGACTTAAAATGAATTTCCTTTGAATATCCTTGATGGAATAATTGTTTCATTGGGTTCCCCATTTTACTTCAAATTGGTCTATAACTGTTTGTTTCTGTAATGAAAAAAAAAAACCAAAACGTGGGCTGTTTTTAACAGATGCAGCTGCTTCAAAATAGTGATGAGTGGTATTGATACAAACCAGCACTGTCACCATAATGCGAAATAAAATATTAAGTGTAAAAACTTTTGAAAGATTTTTAACATTGAGTTGCTGAAGGACAAAACCTCTGTGATGGCCGTTTGTCTGGAAGACAATTTGTTTCCTCTTTTCATTGAGCATGTTTATGGCGACTTATACATGGTACAGAAATGTATTCAACGAGTTATTGAATTTGTGATAAGTTATTAAGTTATCCTGGAGTTATTGAGTAATTCCTTCGCTCTACAGAAAATCCTCTCACTCAGTTTTGATTTAGGTCATTACATCATCACTGAATGGAAGAAATCGGGTCAGAGGTTCACGGCGCTGTTTATATTAACAGACAAAAAAACATGTATACTGCAGGAAGTGTATTTGCTTTGAGGCTATAATTCACACAAATTTGCTTAGCACGGAAATATGGTGCTTAGCAGAAACAGGTTACCAGCCAAAATATAACGTTATTTATATTGTTAGTGACTGGTTCCCTTCTAATTTTTGCTTAGGAAACAGTGTCTAAGCAACATTTACTGCTTAAAAGTTTTTTTTAAATTGGGCCCTGGTTTGTAGGTTTTGATGTTTTATTTATTGCTAAGCAAAGTTTCTTTGTGTGCTAAAGGGATTTTATGCAATTAAGTCCTCTTTGCTTCAAGGAGGGATTAAAACAAACTCGATTGAGTGATTCACAAGGAACCTTCCTAACTGTCAAAAAATCCAACACCATTCAGTATCTTAACACCCAAACTGTTAGACTCTGATTATGGTGGTATGCCTGATCCCACATGAAGCATAATCAGTTTACTAGTGCAGTCCTCAGTCCAACACCATTCAGTAACTAAACCCCCCAACTGTTGGACTCTGATTATGGTGGTATGCCTGATCCCTGATCCCTTGTAAATCATAATCAGTTTACTAGTGCAGTCCTCAGTCTAACAGAATCAAACAAAACTTGCAGTTGGATTTTGAAGTGCTTTGGGTGGTTAGGGTTAAGGATTGAAATTGTTGATGTTGGCTTTCAGTTGTTAGATTTTGAAATTTTAGTTTAAGCCTTTTGCTTATTTCTTTCCTTCTGACGGCCAAAAATACATGCCTCAATATTATGTCCTCTGAATACAAGAAAATAGTGGGATGATGCACTTTTTGAATTTGCATTGTCTGATGTTTAAAGGATATGCAAGGCAGGTTTGTTTATGAAATTAGGTCAGCATTAAATGTTGAGGAATCCTGGTGTCAAAAAACATAATAAATGCAGTAAAATTTAAAACAAATGAAGATGTTTCTACGTTGGCAAATACATGAAAAATAAATCTAGTAAGGTTTGCGATAATGTCATGTACATGGAACATCTCTCAAAGAGTTGTGGTAACAAGTAACAACTTGACGTTTCGATCAGTATGCTCTGATCTGTCTTCAGGATAAATGTTCAAATCCTACTCAACCCCCCCCCAAAACGACAATGTTTTAAGTGAAGTGTAAACTTAAAACTTTATGTAAAAGGTAGGGTCATAGATTGGTAACTACCCCAAAAATTATTTACCATGAAAACTTACTTGGTGAGAAGCACTGCAGCTGTTGATAGTGTAAACTATTTTGAGAAAGGATTCCCGTTGGAGTAATACATTTGGATGATTTTTCATCCATAAAACACAAATTTGAATCTGAGAAACAATTCATGCATGAATCGTCTCTCAGATTTTTGAGGGTTGGTGTCCGTTTGCAAATTTTGCGGCCAGAGATGTATGTGGTTGGTACATGCTGTCACCTCGCTAAATGTGGATGGATTTGACATTCTTGTGAAAATACTGTTTTTTGTTGTTTTCTCAGCAAGTGGACACTGTATTCAGCTGAAAATTTCACATGTGACTTTTATTGTATCTTTCTTTAAAATGTTGCCTATAAATCAGCATTGCGTTGACAAGAACCAATCCATGACCCGACCTTTTAAAAGGTGACATGAATTGTGCTTCTATTCTCTGGGATTAATTAAGAGTAAACTTAATTTCCTGTGTCATTTCAGAAGCTATGCAAGTTGTAATTATTACTTTAAAATAATTCTAGAGTATAATTTATTCGTCCACTGTCTGACGAAGATGATATTTGAGCCCAGTTTTAAATTTCATACCAGCTTCATTTTTAAATTGTATTTATTCCGAGTGTGCATCAAAAGCCGAACAAAGTTTTAATGATTTGATGATTACCTGAAGCTGCATTTCATTTTATTTTTCAGGTTTTTTGTTTTCCTTTTCTTTGTTAAAATTTGTGGTTCGTAGCTGTGAAAATGGCCTCCGATGGTAAATATGTCATCAAAATTGTAGTATGAAATTAAATAGCCAATATGCATGTCCCAATGTGCACGATTGGCGCCCAAAGTTTTCTTGTGAAATCCAAGCCCAAGCAACACTAACAACCATCATTGCTTGCTGATTTTGAAGCAATGCGGTACACAGCTATAAAACCTGGCATAGTTACATGTAAACTACAGCATAGTGTACATATTGGCAGCCTGATTTACTTTTGAACTGTATTCAGTTTTCCCAAGATGCAATGGCGTATATTTTTAAGATAGCGCTTGTGCATATGGGTTTTTGAAGATGTTTCTTTCTTTCTCAGTACATTGATAGCCGTTTGTTGGTTGGAATTATTTGTTGGTCCGAGTACCACAAATTACAGGGTTTCCACAGTCGTGGAAAATACTTATCAAAGGGGCATTAACTGAAAAATCAAAATCCACAAATAATTTTTTTTTCTTTGAACACAAAAATAATATATATATTTTTGTTGCCAAACACTTACTTTGGAGACCACTCGTAATCAATAAAAATCTATTTACCAGGAGCTCCGAAATATGAAAAGGCAATTTTATGAAATCCATACAAACTGCACTAATGACCTTATAGTCTGGAGTTAACGATATGTGATTATGGCCGTCTTCCGGTTTGCATTCCAGTTTACTTACGCCCTGTACTTGTTTCCTTTCATTGCAACATTGTGATGCGTATATAACAATAGCATTAATAATACACAGTTCTTATATAGTGCTTTATCACACCCAGTGGGCGTCTCAAAGTGCTTGTTATATTTAAGACAAGTGTTCAGAACTTCAGAGCTATGAATTATGAGAACCGTTTATGTAGCCCCTTCAAAGGTTTGATTTGGCGCAATCTGCAGCTATTCATGCCAGAAACAGTGGGGCAAGGTTCTTCTTTTAACAATAAGTGTACTGGGGTATTTTATGTGCATTTCATATTACAAAGAACGAAGTAATGGTGGTTAACTTGCTTCAAGACATAAGTGTCTTTACCCGGGTTAATGGTTTATGGTAGAGGCCACCTAGCTTGTGACAATGCATACCAGAAAGGCGATTTATTTTCATTGTATTATGAATAACCGAAAGATGTCAAAACAGCATCAGCATTGGTCAAGGGAAAACCAAAATTTTGTCCTGGAGAGTGATGGAATAATTTAAGACCCCTGTGGGAACCCCCTTTGAAATTGACCAACATGAATGTGAAATTTTCTAATACCCACACTTCTTAATAAAAAGTTTAATTCCCATCATTTGTGATAAATATATGTCTGATATTTTTTTGGGGGTGTCATGAATTGTCTATAACAAATTGAAGTATATTCTTTGTTTTTATGTATTGATAAAGAAGTTGTGACCAAGTTTGACTGAGAATTTCTTTGTAATATATTTTCATTTCGATCATAATTTTGAGTGGTCGAATAATAATATCTGCTACCACCATATTTGAGAAATACAAATACAATGAAAATATCAGATTTGTTTATTAATATTCCTTTCTTTTAATGTCTAAATATAATAGTACGATTGTGTAAACTCAAATAAATCAAGTACAAAACTCATCTTGTCTACTTCAGTTTGATTTACTGAGAAAGGAAATGTCTGGCAATTTGAGTAATTGTTTTTTATATTTATTAAATCAATTGGATACCCACTGCAAAAATTAATAGGATTTGAACTGCCTCTCGCTACCAGACAAGTTGATGGTATCATGCAGAGCTGTGTATTGAGAGAGTTGCAACATAGAGGGACCAGTTTTCTTTGGTCACATGGTTGCTTGACGCCATTTTCAAACCAAATGTAGCACTGTCCAATGTACAGTCTAGTCTGGCACCCTGTGTATTAACATGCAGTTTTTGTTACCCAAAATTGCTTCTGATCGCAAGTTGTCCCAATTCTCTCAGCTCTGTTCTAGTGGTAAGACATCTGCTCTAGAATGGCAAAAGTCCTGGGTTTGAACCCCACCCGAGTATTCAACATGCCTGTGGATTTTGTCCATAGGACTCTGGGGAAGTACTGAGAAAATAGTGCTTAGCACACAGTGCTTAGCACACATCGGTGTATGGGTGAAACAGAACTAATAATTTGAAACCATAGAATAGATCTCAGAGAATGCTGTGACTACTTATCTGTGCAATTTGTGTGTGCTGCCATTTTAGTTGTATGGCAAATTCAAGCTTTCCTATTGGTTGATCTTGATAACTTTGCCATACAGGCGTGTCACATGATATTCAATACTCTATGTCCAGTTGTCCACAGCTGACATAAAGGGCAACATAGCAGACACAGATGACAACTGAGCTGAACATTCTCCATGTCATATTTCTATGTTTGAATGGGAGACTTTGGACACTAGGTGGCAGCACACACATGCAATTGCATTGGCCCTTTTCCAAATCTGTCTTTGGTTCTGGCTTGGGCTCCATGTTTAAAGCATCATATGGAAAGAGCCAACATGGACCAGACATATTCTTCCTACTCTTTTGCCCGTGGAAAAATCAGAAAAACTGTGATTAACTAGCCTGAAAAGAGCCGTAATTTCAGGCTTTTGGGCATTTTCAAGATGTCTGCTGGCATATATCTAAAAGTTTAACTTGTATTTTTTTTACAAGAAAAAACAATTGTTCTTGCTTTATAGAAAAATAATTAAAATTCATTTTTGATTGGCAAACTATTGGACAATCGACAAGGTATTGGTGAAGAAAATGTATACTAGCAACTGTTAAGTGATACGCTTTATTTCTATAATAGGGAGGTTTCGCACGCGAACGGATACGCATACGCATACGTTTAGCTATCCGTAACCGTTAGCAGCCTTTCTGTTGTTTTGCAATCCCAGCGTTTTGGTGGTACTGTTCGCTGTTCCAGCACAGCACTTGGTGGCGCTGTTCAACATGGCATCCTCCACAGACGAGCTTATGTTCATAGCTTTAGAGGAAAATGACGAAGAAACGGTGCATTTTTTGTATTTCAAAGTCTTTAGAAATCAACAAAATGACACGTACATGTTCAGTGATTCATTTATTTTGATACTATTCATACATATTTGGAAACAAATACAGGAGAATTACTAGAAGTTCGAGTTTTCCTACGTGTTTTTTACTTACGTGTAGCAAGCGGGATATCAGTGTCGTCTGCACGTATAGCGGATAGCGAGTAGCGTATGACGTCATAATGATGATGTATCCGTCGCATTAACCGTATGCGAAACCTCCCTATTGTTTAGAATATTGTTTTGAGAATAAATCTTTCCGTAACGGTTCTTTCCACCAAAGATAAATTAACAAAAATAGTACAAACTTCACTGACACACTTTTTCTTTTCAATTTATGTTTCATAATAAAAAATAACCCTGGAATGGAAAAAATTACTAATACTTAATTACACAGAAAGTATCTGAGCACCTTTCGATGGAGCAGTCACGTAGAATGTTGCCTTACCCAAGTATTTGTCCTGTTGGGAAAAAGACAGGTGACAATTAGAGCTTTGTAGAGCTTTGTAGAGCTGGAATATGTATCAGTCAAGAAAAGAACTAGTTAAAAACTTAAGGGTGGTGGTTGCACAAAAATGAAGAATTCTGGGAAATGAATAAAGGTCTTCTCTTTTGTTTCGTGAGGAAGTGTCTGAAGTTACAGGGTATTGGAGGATTTACAAACTTAGTGTCCATATTTTTGAACGCATGAGGGCGCTTTCAACGATGAAATTCCTTGCCTCACAATTAATTTTATCTTATTTTGACTGCATGGATGTTGTTTTTGTGTAGCAGTGGTCATCAAATAATAATAACAATGAGTAAACCAGTTTGTTTTACTTATTTTGCATTGCAAGAATTTGGTTCACACAAGCCCTCACATGGCAGAAAATACTGCGAATTGACCCCTTGCAACAATGCCACATGCGGCTATGTCTGCCACGCTCGTCATTTTGGGAGACAAATTGCGCTTAATTATTCTGGTAAGCCGCATTGCCCAAAATGCCTATTATTACATCAGTAAAAAAATCCTACCTTGATGTATTCCACAGCTCTCCCAACAGCGTCTTTCTTCAGCAGAGTAACCGTACAACCACCAAACCCACCACCAGTCATACGTGATCCGTATACACCGTCTACCGCCATGGCTGCCTCCACTAGCTGATCCAGCTCAGGACAGCTCACTCCGTAGTCATCACTGATGGGAGAACAAATGACTGATTAGTAGATTGACTATTCATCACTTTTATTCTCCTACTCTTAGTAACATTTTCTAGTGAGTTGACCAACCATTTGAAACCATTCAACTGCACAGGTTGTGTATGGTGGCATGACTGTGCACAGAACTAAATGTGTACATGTGTGGACTGTGTGTGGATGTATCTATAATGCAAAACCACAGTGGATGATACTGAATGGTCAGACAGTAGGAGGGTTGACTGTGTACTGTTCAGATACATTTACCACATGATATTATATTGCAGGCTGCCATAGTTTATCTATCATTCAAAACCACAGTGGATGATATTGAACGGTCAGACAGTAGGAGAATCGACTGTTCTGAATATATGTATAAATGCATTCATTACATTGTTATCATACTTTAGGCCGGCAAGGTTGATCTTTCACAGTGATAAGATTTGACGGGTGTGAAAATTCCTTATTCTAGACCCAAAACCTCCCAAATTTAGGAGGTGTACAGACTCTGTGCATCACCAGAAATAAATAACTACTTTGACACAATGTGGATTATTTATCTCTCCCTTTGGAGATAGCTTTACTTCTTTCAAGAAAACTTAAAGACTAAATCATGAGAAATCACACGCCTGCTGTTATTCAAAACCACAGTGGTTGTTATTGAATGGTGGTCAGACAGTAGGAGGTTTGCCAGTGTACTGTGTGAATTCACCACAATGTGGTAACGGGAGTTTACAAAGTATCCCATAGCTTGGCCTTGCATGAAGTGCAGCTTCTATTACCAGAGGAAGAATGAGTTCGAGGAATTTTCAACAGAAATTTGTTTGATCAGCTCAGTGGGCCAAGAATTGTATGGCCACAACATGTCTCTGATATACAAACAAGGGTTATAGACCCCTTGCACAAGACATCACACTCTCAAACAGCGCCCCCACTGAGGCAAAAGGAGGCAGATCATTGGATGACAGTGTGACCTCGGCATACAAGCAGCAACACGCCATATGCAAGAGTTCTATACCATGATAGTGCTCTCCAGGTCAGCAGTAGAATTTGATTTTTTTGGATGGGTACAACCAATGAAATGCTGTTGTAGTTGGGGTGAACTATTCACCTGTCTCACGTTAAAAAACCTGGAAAACAAACAAAAGCAAAAAAGGCTTACCGTAAAGAGTTGTGGCTTTCAAGCATCAGACGACCGAAGGTTGCGTAGTCTTCCTTCTGTAGAGCTTCTGCAGCCTCGGTAGTGCGGCTTATCTCACCAATCACATGCCTCGCTCTGCAGTAGACTTCTCTGTCCATGCTGCTCTCACTGGCTGAGGAAACAGAATGACAATCTCATTCAACAAGTAACAAGGACAGAATGAGAACATTTTTTTATACGTACATGTATAAGAATTGAATACTATTGTTGTCATTATTATTTCCATAATTTATTTGAAAAAAATTGAGCTAGTGTGTGACAAGTTTAAGAATTTACTTGGGTTAATTTTGGTTCAACGGTTCCATTTTCTATACTTTGTTTTACTGATATATAGTTTGTTGTTTGCTTGTCATTGTTCTTTTCTGTTTTCTTTTTTAGCCTAACCCATCAACCCTTTTTTTGCAATTCAATAAACTTGCATAAAGAATCAATTTGCCGGGATACAAGTGTAAACTATGGAAGAATTAAATTGAACAGAAAATAAGTTCTTGAGCTGCTCTTTAATTATATATTCACATTTATTGATAAAGAGCAAAAACATTTGCTGAATTTGAATATTTTTTTAATAAAATGGAGAACAGAGGAGAACCAATCAGTAATACCTACTTGAAATTTAACTCAGGACTGCAATGCTCTCTTTTAAACAAAATTGTACAATCATAAATGAAAATGTATTTATCATAAAACATTTTTCCAACCTAATAGATCTTCCATCGTTGCATCGCGGAGGCTCTTCTTGCTCAAAGCAGCTGCAGCTTCTTGGCATTGTCGCCGTCGCGTCGGATATTCGCTCCCTGTCAACTCGTGTCTGACATTAGAGTTGGTTACCAGCACGACGAGCTGAGGGTCGGCCAGGGGTACCAACTTGGCATCCATGGATCTGGATATTATAAAGTTAGAACAAAATTCCAGAACATCTACTTTTGAGGATTAGGACTGATTGAAGCGGCTTTGGCTATTATTATGGCTGTTTGATGCAGTGGCAACTTTTGAAGAACAGGCATTAACTGTGATTTGGGGCCAACTTCGTAAAGCCTGTAAGCATATTTCTATTTAAAAAAAATTAATTTCAACTTAATAGATAAGTTAAATAAGTACACAAAGGTTTTTGTTATTTCTCAGAAAAGAAAAGTATTAATTATTACAGTTTGTCGTGACCAATATTCACAAATTTATTTGACAATCCTTCCTTACCGGCAGTCAATCAGCAAAGCATGCCCCTCCTTCCCCATCACCGAAATGAACTGATCCATAATGCCGCATGGCATCTTGGGAAATTCATGCTCCGCCTTCTGACAGGTCAGCGCTTTCGCTCTGAGATCCGACGTGGGTCCCGCAGGGTCAAGGGCCTCAAGGAAGGTATGGGTAGCAACCTCAAGAGAGGCGGAGCTTGATACACCTCCCCCAAGAGGAACAGATGAGACGATAACTGCATCAAACGAGGACGGGGTACCTGGAAAAAATGTGTAATTTTAAAAACTTTTATAACTAAATCATGGAGCTGCTTTAAAGAACAAAAAGTAGTTAAACACGAACCAATTTTGCTTACCAGAATAAGGTAACCAGCCAAAATACCATTCCACATATGTACTGTCTGTGACTGTATGGTTTCCGTCTTATTTTTTGCAGCAAACTTTTCTGTTTAAGCAGCTCAATGAAACTGGGACCCCTAGATCTTTTATCTTTGGGGCCAATTTCATAAATTCTTCTTGAGCACAAAATTAAGTGCAAAACAATTTTGCTTTAAAACAGAATAAGGTTTATAAGCTATCGGTGTGTATCGAGACTGGTGTTAGGACAGATTGTCATGAGGGTGCTGGGGGAGGGATATCAGGGTGTTGACGGGGGCCTCAGGGTTGGGGAACTTTAGTCCAAGTCGAACCCTCTGGTTCCGCCCATTTTTCTGGCAGATGTGTACCTTTGTAGAACTGCACCACTCCCTTGACGTAGTTGGCCCAGGCTGGCAGTCCAGGTTGAAGAGGCTTTTCTGCTGATGGAAGATGGAACTCAATACTTCTTGGTTCGTCAGCGTTCTCGGCAGTCGTTGTGATTCGACACAGTCCAGTGTTTGTCTTGTTACCAACAATGACGGTTACCTGTGGCAAAGCCTGCAAGTAATTTGCATAAATAACAAAACCAGTAATTTTTTTATCAATATTTTATGATTTGAAACAAACAAAAATCATGTCAAATAATTTGTGTAAATCTGTGCTTTTGTTGATAATGCCATGTTGCTTTTTCTCTTGAAATTACTTTTTCTCTTGAAATATATTAACTGGATTATTTTTTGTTTGAAGTTAAAAATCCATCTCAACAAAAAAATACTTAAAATTTGTTTTACTTGTTTAAATTTTGAAATGATATGACATCACAGTATCATAAATCATAGCAAGACGCATTCTGTCATCTATGTCAATTATTTTTCAAATTTTACAATAATAATATAGGGAGCCTATCAATTTGTGTTATAAGCATACTCAGTACTTTCCCTGAGTCCCGTGAAAAAATTCCACATGCATAATTATTGATTATTACTCGGGTGGGATTCAAACCCACAACCTTGCCAGATCAGCTAGACTCCTAGCAGCAGTTCGAATCCCTTTTTTAGCAGCGGGTTGGCCTACCGCAACAATTTAACTTTAATCTTATTATTTTATGAGAAACAGAATTAGATGGTAAATTTGCTTTGACGTTTGAGAATAAAGAAAATTATTTGTGCTTCAAAATAAATTCATGATATTTAGTCGAAAGTTCCCACATTTAATCCCAAATGAGGCCCCCCCCCCATATTAATAGTAAGCCCCGCCTTTTTTAACCTCACCCATCACTTGTCTTTTCTCTATGGTACGATACGATATTAAATGAAGATAATTGATGCAGACTGTCACATCACACTGCACTGTCACTGTGCATTGTTCCATTCACCAATTGCCATGAAATTGAAAACAGCTTACCATCGGGAAAACAAACCCATCATTGTAATCGGTGTGCTCTCCAATGAGGTTAACTCTCCCCGGACCACAACCTGCGAAGCTAGGCTTGCATCCGTACTTCTCCAAGAAGACACCGCTTGCATCTTGCACCAACTCAGCGATGCTTTTTATCTCAGAAACGCCCACAACTTCTGCCATGGTTCAACTCCTCACTCTCTGAGTCTTACGACGTGGGAATGTATGACTAATAATAAAAGCCCAAGCTATCGATAATGTCTCTTTCCCAATTAAGAAATCACGGAATACCCAACGTGTTTTGAAGCCACTGTCTCCACATGGGACTTTATTCCCAATTCGCACCTAGCTTGACTGTTTGTACATGTTCCTAGTCTTGTTCCTAATGGTCATAAGCACACAATACGAATGTAAATGTAACGGACCATACAAAAGCTGACTAAATGAAAAAACATCACACAAAATAAGTAGGCGATGTCATTTGACTTTCGAGGAACTCCCCTCGCGTGTGAAGTGTACTGATGAGGTTGGATGTTCAATTTGTGGCCTTATTTTTCTCATATTTTGGTAAGTGTGCTGTCGTCTTTCTAATACTAATGAATTAAATGGGGTTTCTGGAATTTAAATCACAGGAAAAGCGTCTCCTCCGTCAAAACGTGTGTACGTTATCATGCATTTCATAATTTTGTAAAGTCAAGCACGACTAGCTGAGTCTCTTTGATAGTGACAGTGTTATTGTGTTAAGATCATGGGCGCGCCTAACTCATAACTGTTAACCGTTTGTTATGTTTATTTGTTTAGTTAGTGTTATATTTAAATATTAGGCAGTGGATCGGGTACAATGCTTAACATTTTGTCGGCAATGAACCTGCTCAGTGAGTAGTGACTGTTTTGGGGGACTTATGAGTGTTGCTGCTTGTTTAATACTGACTGGTGTTTGTCTTTCTCTTAGTCTTAGTCTAGTCTTGGCATGGAGGCTTGGTCACAAAAGTGAGGCTATGTGAAATTATAATATGAGTTCAATGTCTGACTTTATTTCCATTGAAAAACAAAATCCTTGGGACCCACAAATCAGAAAAGGAAAAGGTTTAAGAAGTTTGTGTACAAATGGAGTATTTTCTAAACACTCCATTTGTAGGAGTAAAACTTAAGATAAGAGAATAATTTCTCAATATTATTATGGAATGAACCCACCCCCCCCCCCCCCCCCCACCAGCATCAGCCGGTATTCTTATGTGGATCATGACTGTTGATAAGCTGGAGACATTCTCTTTTAAATATTGTCCGCAAGAGCCTAAATCAGAAAAAGAAGGTGACAATGTAGGAGTCAATTTTTAATAATAATATTTATAAGATAATAAGAAGATTCTTATTTTTGGGGAGATGAAAAAAAAACTTCAAAGTAATTGCCAAGATTTCTTAACAGAACTTTGTGGTTGTGTGGGAAGCGAGAACCTAAACCCACTGGGCTTCTTAGCAGTGGTAAGAATTTCTGGTACATTCAAACGTGATGTAACGCCGGCGGCTACTTGGTATATGTCAAAGAGGGCGCTATACGATCTGTCAGCTTAAAGATATTTGCTAAAAGTTAACCAGTGCCGGCAAGATTTCCTCTACCTTTTTTATTCATCATTTAATACAAAACTTTATAGCTTTCGGCTGTACTCTACCACATGAGGATCTTAGTTCTGTAATGAAAAACTACAAAAACATATTGTTGTTATTGTCATTCCATAGCTTTGGTACACATGAACCAAAGCTAATATCACCTGATGAAGAATGAGATCTAGGAATGTTTAACAATAGTTTGTTTGAAGATCTCAGATTGGGTCGAGGATGGTATGTACTCAACATGTCTCTTATATACACTGGGGCTAGACCATGAAGTGCTTTCCAAGTCAACGATTTTGTAATTAATTCTTTGTTGTATGGGTAACCAATGCAATGCTATAAGTGTTGGAGTGATATGGTCAAATTTCCTTCCAGAACATGTGCAACTGCATGCACAACTATTGAGGCAGCATCATCTGAAAGCACTTTCCGTATAATAAAAATGAAACCATTTTGGTGATTAACTTACTAGCTAAGTGCAGGAAGGAAGTGTCTATATAGCACATGGTTTAACCACAGTCATTGTGGAAGTAGACTTTGGGTTAGTATTGTAGTTCAGAGACCAATGGTACAATTCCTGTTCTGTTTGGGTTTTTTGTGTGTGGTTGTTGTTTGGGTTTTTTTTGGGGGGGAGGGTGTGTGAAGTTTTTTGGGTTTTTTTGGAAAATAAGAGTCACGATGTAAAAAACCTGTTGTTGTCAAATAAAATTAGTGCAGTTGGATGCAGTATCATAACTTGTGAAAACATCCTTCACCCTTCAAACAGTTTCATTTTCTCATTTCATTTCATTTTCGATTTATTTACCTAACAAAAAGTCCATGGACTAAACTGTATGTAGTTTTAACAAAGACAACAATTACTCTAAAACAGTGTGTTTCGTTTGATATTCTTGGACTGAGGACTGCAAACTGATCATGCTTTACATGGGATCAGGCATTCCACCATAATCAGAGTCCAACAGTTTGGGTAAAGAGTTACTGAATGGTGTTGGACTGAGGACTGCACTAGTAAACTGATTATGTTTTACATGGGATCAGGTATACCACCATAAATCAGAGTCCAACAGTTTGGGTGTTGTGTTGCTGAGTGGTGTTGGACTGAGGACTGTACTAGTAATGCTTTACATGGGATCAGGCATGCCACCATAATCAGAGTCCAACAGTTTGGGTAAAGAGTTACTGAATGGTGTTGGACTGAGGACTACACTAGTAAACTGATCATGCTTTACATGGGATCAGGCATTCCACCATAATCAGAGTCCAACAGTTTGGGTAAAGAGTTACTGAATGGTGTTGGACTGAGGACTGCACTAGTAAACTGATTATGTTTTACATGGGATCAGGTATACCACCATAAATCAGAGTCCAACAGTTTGGGTGTTGTGTTGCTGAGTGGTGTTGGACTGAGGACTGTACTAGTAATGCTTTACATGGGATCAGGCATGCCACCATAATCAGAGTCCAACAGTTTGGGTCATGCACTACTACTCAGTGTTGGGTTTTCTCAGAGTGAGAGAAGGTCCTACACCTAGTAAATCATTCAAGAGAGGTACCTGATACCTCTTGGAGGCAACGGAGGCAATTGCCTCCATGTATCAGGCCATTGCCTCAGTGCCCCTCATAGAAACACTTTTTACTAAGGAAAAACTATCTTGACCTTACAACATAATGTATTAAGCCTGACCCCAAGGGTTCAAAACATATTTTTCCTGACAAAAACCTTAAAGTTTCACGGAAACATGGTTTCATTATGAAACAGAGTCAGGATTAAAATAATCTGCAAAGAAATTGTTCCTGATACAAATTTGTTTTGTCAGAAACCTACAGAATAGCTTAACATTGAGCAATGACAATTTGTTTAATTAACAAAATTGATTTTATGGGATTTGAGGCATTGCATGGTGATCCTGTATCAATGTATATTTGGTTTGCGGTTAACACCATGTGTTTATTTGTTCTTTGAGAACTTGTCTTGCTATTTATTCTACTGCCGCGGAGTAGATTATTCGGAATTCGGGAGACTTCGGGAGACTTGATTGTTGATTGATTTTAACTATGTATTTGTTTTTGCAAAAGAGGAACTGTTGACAGTTTATTAATTTTCCCACCCAACAGAATCCTAAGGTAGCATGGAGCATTTACCACAGGAGCGGCAACATCTTCTTGACCGTCTTCTAGATGCCGTCAAGCAGTGCCAGGTCCGGTTCGGTGGGCGTACCGAGCTGGCTACAGACAGTGACAGCCGTGTGTCTTGTCTCTGCGCTCAGTTTGAGGCTGTTCTACTTCACGGCTTGAAACGCTCTACAAATAATCCACTAAATGCACTCAAGTAAGGGTTGAGGGTTATTCTTTTAATCATGGCTTAAGTTTTGAGGGGAAAAAATCCACAAGAACACAGGGCTGGGCTCGATTTCACAAAGCACTAAGATTCATCATGGTGATTTGTATTGTGACATCACACTTTGCTTAGCAATTCGGATTGATTCACAGTTAAGATCAATCTTAACTCTTTGTGAAATCGAGCCCAGGTAGCTCAAATTTTGTACTGGGCCAGAACTGTTTTTACAAGACCTGAATCAAAATGAGAACATTTCCCGGACACAGCTCTAGCATACATTTGACTGTTTTTGTTTGAAAAATAAGTACTAAAGACATGTAAGAGAACATTTATATCATTTATCTTTATGGCTGTTGTAAGTATGCATACTTGTAGAATTGTAAGGTACATGTATGCTTTCAGACTCAAAGTCTACATTTGAACATAATTTGTTTTTGTTCAAGATTTTACTTATCGAGGTAGTATTACTCAATTGAAAAACACAAGACTGACAAACTTGTTTACTTGCTCGACAGTTAACTATTGCCACCCAACATCCCTCCACTTCACCACCCCTTTCCCCTTCCCCAGTAACAACACAACCAAACACATCTAGTATTTTATTTCCAAAAAACATCCTTTTTAAAGATTTACATACAATGCGTATTCTCGCTTCCAAGTCCAAGCCTCTTCGCAAATGTTCAGCAAATGTGAAAAGAGAAAGTAATTATTTGGTCTTTTTAAAAAAAGCACAGTGCAGTAAAATTCCTGAGCTATAACATTTGTGGTCTTATGGGGGTAATTCTGAAATTCAAGCCCTGCGAAAAACAATCAGGTTGCATTTTGCATTATTCAAGATTTTATTGGGGGTAAGGGTGGGGAACACTCCTCTCCCCCTCCAGCACCCTCACTCCTTCCATTTCCATCAATGCGCTTTCAGGCGTGTGATTTCTCCGGATTTGTCCAGATTTCAGGGTTTTCTCAAAATTCCTGGAGCCTTCATATTTTCTTGAAAGAAGTAAACCATAGGGAAAAAGAATTAGTTCATGTTGTAATTTTGTATTTCTGTTGATGCATAGAGTCTGTAAACCTCTTGAATTGTACATGTAGCACAGAGTGGGAGGTTCCAGATCTAGAATAAGGGGATCAACTGTATACATGAAATAACAAACCTGTGAAAATTTGTCAGGAGAAAATAGTCGAAAACCCATGCACATTTAATTTACATTTAGGTTGTATAACAACCAGAATCGGTTGATTTCATTCTTTAGATTTTCAGATACAGTTTACTCGAATATGACTCCATTTCCTTCTTGAAATTGTAAAAAAAAAAAGGGTACATTTTTAGTATGAATCCATGCAAATCTTATCCATAAAAATGTTTCTTTTGGAATTGTTATGACATTGAATGAAGCCTCATGGTTCAGAGCTTTGTAAGCTTCTCTTTGTTAATCTTACTCTGTATGTTTCGCTACGTTTGCATTTGCATGTACCTTGTGAGCACTAGAAAGGGGATGTTATGCCGATAGGTTATGACCAGCATGCAGTTTCCTGGATATTAAACAGTTCTATGTTCAAAATATGATATTCATTTATACAGACAAGTTTTTGTAAGACATGAGTGTTTGTTCAAAGATATTTTCACCTGCATATTCTCAATTCAAAGGGTCAAAAAAAGGAAATTTGTAAAATTATGTTCTATGACAAAACTTATTGTAAAAAGAGGGGGTATCGAGGATAAGATTTTCTCTGAAAAGGGTGTGTTTTGAGTACTGGGTAACAAAATGGATAGCAAAACATTTGTAAGACTGAAAAGTTCAGAGATTTGGACATAGCTTTAAGATGGTTGTGTTGGAAAACTTTCCTTGAAATCTTTTTGCCTGAAAATGCTATCATTTTTGAGAAATGGGTAAAATCAGTAGCTTTGATCTCGGGAGTCCAACATCCCATGTTTGAAAACAGTGAAGGGACTTTTCACTGTTTTCTTGTGACCCTGAATACACATAAGGTAGTGATTGAGCTTCAAAAAGCTTTCACAGGTTTGTTTATTTTATGTATTATATTGGTTTGCTTTGACAGCAGGCCTCTACCAATGTTGTTCCTATGATTTAAAGCAAGTGCCATGGACAGGTTTGGGGCTGTGATGTTTTTGGATCATGGAGAATTGACAATAACATATTATTTTTAAACATCCGAACTATGTAAATCTGATGATAAAATAATGTTTTCCTTCCAGAATTATACCCTATTTGGTCTTAATTCCTGTTTTTTGTTTGACAAGTACACAAAAATAGCAACATTATGTTTCATTTTTTTTATTCAAAATTGAAATATAATCTTCTGATGGATGGTTTTTTTAAAATTTACTTTCTAAAAGCAACAAAAACAGCCATGTTTTAGCTTGTTGAGACTCTGTAAACAAAATGCAGTTTTTCTCAGATTTGAACAGCCCATGCAATGTTTACACTAGTATCGGTTTGCTTGTTCAGGCCTGTGCTTGTGCAGGGTAGGGGTAGCTTGTAACTAGATATAACATGTAGACCCTGGGGGTCATATAAGGTCATGAAAGGTCACAGAGGTCAAGCCAATTGGGTGCTGACTTCTATGAACTGTATGTTTCAGCAGGAGGTTTTCCAGTTTGTGAATTTTACTGACTGAAATAGATTTCCAGACATGTTCAATAACAACTAATTTTCTTTCTCGTACATTATGCAGGCAAATGACTGGACTGAGTGTGCCCAATATACCACTTATAAAAACGGAGGGGGATCAAGGTAATTTTGTGGACAAGAAGTTTAAAACTTTTTTAATAATATTGTTAATTAATTTTTTTTTTTTTGGGGGGGGCACAACAATTGATGTGATTTGACTCATTACAAATAAATTAATTTCAAGTAAAATTTGAAGAAAACGAAACTGAACTACTTAACCTTTCCTTGTCGCTATAACAAACAACAATCTTGCACACAAAACAACAAATTAATTTTAAAAAATAAGGATAATTATAATAATATTTTTAAAGTTGTAGTAAATATTTGTATAATATCATTGCTCTATGAAAGCTTATTCTAGACATCATAATACGGTTTCTTACAAGCTAGTACGTCAATTTTACTTCACAATTCAATTACTACTTCAAGAATATGAAACAACCCACAATAAAAACAACTAGGCTAAACAACTAACCTTATTTATTAAAAGAGAAAATTATATTTAATTAATTTGTTTCAAACTGGTGGCAATAAACCCTCCACACAAATGTAGTTTTGTAATCATCATTTTATAATCCGTTTGAATCCTGGCCATTTCTCAAAAACACTCCTTCTGATTGACCATTTGAAACCATCCATTCAAAATCCAATTCCTCACACTTGCCTGTAGCTTTGTACACACTATATAGTTTTACCATCAGATCAAAGATCAAAGTCACAACCATGAATGATCATTAAAACGTGTCATTCATCCACAATAAAAACATCTCTATTATGAACTGTAAAAAATTAAGACCATAAACCTTCTTTTAAAATGTAGTTTTACATTGTCGTGGCCGAGCGGATTAAGATCATCGAACTCAAGTTCTGGTGTTTCTGGTCAGCACAGGAGGGTGGGGTCGAGTCCCGGATGTGACACTTGTGTCCTTAAGCAAGACACTTAACCATTATTGCTTCGTCCTTCATCAGATGGGACGTAAAGCCGTAGGTCCCGTGTGTTGTGTAATGCACGTAAAAGAATCCAGTAACACTTATTGCTAAGAGAAGGGGTTTGCCCTGGTGTTTCTGGCAGTGGCTGCTGAATGCGCCGCAGCACCTAGTAAACTCTTATATGGTGCTACATAAATTTGGTCTCATAATTCACAAGAAATTTTTTTTAAAATGTCTTAGAATGTTCAAGCGCCTTGAGTACCTTATCAGTAGATATGTACGCTATATAAGACTATATATTATTATTATTATTATAATTATTATTAACATCACATTTATAATCTCTGTTTGAATCAGCGTTCTGGCCAGTCGTCCGTGAGAATCTCACCAAACATGAACTCCAGCGTTACATGTCTCTGAAGCATATCACAACAGATGCAGGGAGGGCGAGAGCGTGGCTACGAAGCACCCTGAATGAACACTCATTAGAGAGATATCTACACACTGTACTTGGCATGCCAGGGATGTTAAAGTAAGTCCATTTTGTGTCAACCATTTTGGTTTCAGCCAACCTCGTTCCCAGGGAGGATTGATCTCGCCGCGCCATTTTTCCCAGCATGCCTTGCTCCCTCATATCCCCCTGGAATTGGTTCATTAAAATGTGCTAGAATCTAGCACATTTTAAATTAGGCCTGTAGTCGATCCATTCTACGCGCGCATTAGTGTGGTAGCCCGCAAACCCCCGGCATCAAGTCAGAGAGCAATTGTTACCCTGAGCTCATTCTTCTTTGATCTTGTGACATTTCTTACTGCATGCAATTTAGGGTGACCGTGTAAAAACAAGATTCATTTGAAATCGAAACGCGTCAAAATACTTGCATTTTTACACGCGCGTACCATCGCGTACTAAGCGTCCTTCAAATGCCATGCAATCGCTCGAAAGTTTTCAACACGCATGGACGCAAAGTATTCACTTTAGATAGCCAATCAGCGTTGTTTTTCTACACATCCCTACCAGGGGTTAGTGATGAGAGGTATCGATACGGCACGCTGCCCATGGTAGCGAGGCTGGGTTTCAGCCATTTTGGTTTTAGCCATTTTGGTTCCAGACATTTTTGGTTTCAGCCATTTTGTTACAGCCATCTTGATTTCAACAATGAGTAAGTTCGGGTGTTAACATTTAGTCAATTTGCCGTTTAAATCACGCATGCGTGGTCTGTGTTTCACTGGAACGCGTTCAGTCGATTGATTCGGCAAATGTGGCGACGACCTATCGAAGAGAGAAAAAATGTATTGTTCCAAAACACCATCTTGACAAAATGACGTAACTTCGTTAGTTGACTAGAGAAACAGTGCTCCGGAGCTAGGTTGGTCCAGTTGGATTAGCTGGTTCAACCATGCAGCGTTTGAGTGACAGCTAGATCGACTATGGTTAAGTCTGGTCTACTCTAGTCAGCCATAGAGAAAGGACAGAGAGTCAGCCAACTGAACTTGCTCCATTTTGGTTTTAGCCATTTTGTTACAGCCATAAGTTTGTTTCAGCTATGAGCAAGTTTTCGTATATAAGTCAATAAGACCACCGTATGCGGACTGCAGGACTTGTTCAGTTTTTAGGTTACTGGCCAGATGCTTACATCACTGGCCTTGGGCCAGTGATCCAGTGGGTATTTTTGCCCAATGCTAAAATCAATGGACTTAGGCCAGTGGTCCAGTAAGTATTTTGGCCCAATTCTAAAATTACTGGAATCTGGCCAGTGGTCTAGTGAGTATTTTGCCCAAATGACTAAAATCAATGTATTTAGGGCAGTGGTCCGGTGGGTATTTTGGGCCAAGATTTGAACATTCACAAGGAAACTCAGAATGTTAATTTTCAGGACCTTTTTTTCTCCTTCCAAATTTCAGACAGTAATGTATTTTTTCCGGCTAACAGCTGTTTACTTTTGTTGTAGTGTTATATTATTGTATGTAAATCATATCTGATGTGGCGTGTTTATTATTTTTAACAAACTGGATCAAGATGTTTGTTGATATATGACGCTGATAAGTATACAAAGTTATATAAGTCGATTAGAGATGCTGGTCCCTCAGTTTATCTGCAAACATTCAGTGATAAGAATTGTTAAATATAACCTAACAGCGGTAATAAACTATAGCACACATAAGGCCAAGTTAAAAAAAATACCAGTTGATCGTCCCCGCCCGCATCCTTTTTTGAGGCCGCATCCTTTTTTTTTTTTTCCCTGATTTTTCCTTTAAAAAAATAAATAAAAAAATAAAAATTTGTTTGTATTTTTAATCCACTCTTGACATATATATTTTAATTTTTGATGTAAACTTACCCCATGCAACAAATAGATATAAAGAAAGTTTGCGGTGATTTCAAACTGAAGAATTGGTGGCATGTTTGAATTGAAATACTTGGCGGCCATCTTGGAAAAAAAATAATAAATAAAAAATAAAAAGGCCCTCATCCTCCTCTTTTTGGAAAAATCAGGACGATCAACTGGTATTTTTTTAAATTTGGCCTAATAATAGTGGTGTGAAATTATGCAATAATTATAATTTTAATAAGCAGGATTTATATAGCGCCCAACCATAGAAATAGAACCCGGAGAACGCTGAGCTCGACCGTCCTCTGTGTCGTCTGTGGACGCGGCGTATCGATACCACGCGACACGCGTGTATGGCAAAATGATCATCACGTGACACGCGTGTATGGCAAAAATGGCAACGCACATAGACCGTAATATGCTAATTTTGCCATACACGCGTAAAAAAATGGCGTACGCGCGTCCATAAAAATGGTCTCACAACGAAACCGCCCCCACAATGACGCACTCAGCGTTCCGGGTTCTATTTCTATGCGCCCAACATCAAACCAGTCACTGAGTGCTTTACAGTATTAAAAAGGAGTCTAAAAACATAATCATGAAAGCAATAATTTACAGTAATAAAAGTACAAGTACAAGCCAAATAAAAAAAGAAGTGGGCAAGTTCAAACTCGTGCAAGGATCAAAAATTAGCAAGGATTGAAAAACACGAAAGTGAAGAAAGCCACAACTGAGCAGCATGAGATTGCACTTGACATTAAATATCACAAAATAGCAATGAAGTATTGATTAAAGATTTAAAACATCCTCTGTTGGAAAGTGTGGATGTTACTTAACTCACACTAGAATCCTATGACAGGCTTGATGCTTTGCTTTTGAAAGGGGCAATGGCACCAAGGCATTTTCTCCTCGGTAGAGGGCGCCTCTAGTTGTAACCTCTATTGGAGTTGTAAGCTCTATTGGAACGTTTCAAGAGGTACCAAGGCAATGAATGACCAGGGGCAACTGAGGCAATAGACCCTTCCCATGAAATATGTAAATTGCACGTCGCGCGTGCGCACTAACATTTTGGTTGGCAAAATGTTGGAACATCGCGCCTTTTTGTATGGGGCTGATGGTCGCGTGACGCAGACGCGTTTGTGCGTCTGCTTAGTGCACATCTCTATGGCGTTTGCCCAACCAATAGGGTCTGTACGCATGCGTGAATGTCGAGCATATTTCATGGGAAGGGTCCATTGCCTCCGTTGCCTCTGTGAAGTATCAGGGCTGGAATAACATGACAAGATTACATGTAGTTCAGTAGAGCTGTCATTAAGTCTTTCCAGAGCTAATCTCAAGTCAAGACTCAAGTCCTTTAGATCAAGTCTCAAGCCTTTGGATCAATTTGCAAGTCTTTGGGCTCAAGTCTTTGGGATCAAGTCTCAAGTCTTTGGGATCAAGTCTCAAGTCTTTGGGATCAAGCCTCAAGTCTTTGGGATCAAGCCTCAAGTCTTTGGGATCAAGTCTCAAGTCTTTGGGATCAAGTCTCAAGTATTTGGGATCAAGTCTCAAGTCTTTGGGATCAAGTCTCAAGTCTTTGGGATCAAGTCTCAAGTCTTTGGGATCAAGTCTCAAGTCTTTGGGATCAAGTCTCAAGTCTTTGGATCAAGTCTCAAGTCTTTGGGATCAAGTCTCAAGTCTTTGGGATCAAGTCTCAAGTCTTTGGGATCAAGTCTCAAGTCTTTGGGATCAAGTCTCAAGTCTTTGGGATCAACAAGTTTTTGAAGAATTTACTAAAAACAAGAAATATTTGACATTAAATAGAACTGAGAAGTAAAATATGACTTATTTGAATGCATCAATCAAATTTGTTTTTTTAAATCAACAGGAAGATATTTAGAAAAGAAACCCAAGGCATTATTTAATGAGTATTCATTAAACTCAACTCTCAAGTCTTTCTTTGTTCAACCCCAAATCAATTGTTTAGATTCAGGCTCCCAATAATGTAATGTCTAAATCGAAAATTGGTTTGCCAGCAAACGTAAACAATGAGAGGATATGAATACAATTTCATTATTTAAATCAATGTATTCTATTTTCAGTTTCTATTCCATTGTGTCGGTCCTTGTTTCAGAACCTTGTACTTAATAATACGTTTTTTAAATCTGTAGTACAAGGAACAAAAGATAACAAGAAATTTGACACAGTACAATAAAAAAAAAAAGGGGAAAGTTTTTGTTTTGTTTTATAACAAGGGAAAAAATGACTGGGTAAATTTGTAAATGATTTGAATTAAAATTTACTACAGCAGGGAGACCGCCAACAGAGATAGCTTAGTTGGTAGAGCGCCGGCACGTATAAACCGGAGGTCGTTGGTTCAAATCCCACTGTAATAAATTTTTCTTTGTTTAACCCTAAATGTTTTATAATTAGTTGCAATTAGTGACAGTAGTGGAATACATTAGGAAAAGTTGGAAAAACAGGAAGTGGGTATTCATTAATCTTATATTAAGGAGTACAGTTCCATTAACATATAACAAACATCCCTAGATTGTATTTAAACCATGCAAAGTTCCAGTTTCAATTATAGATAGGTTGCAGTATGACGTAAATCCGCCATCTTTACGGGCAGTTTGGAACACACAGTCATGCGTTTCGGGTGAGAACGGCGTGCAACACGCGCACATTTCACAAAACTCACTGCACGATTGGTCAGTGAACAACGCGGCTGCGTTAATAATTAGAGCGCTTGACGCGCCTGCATGCCAAAATGCAATTTGCCCGTAAAGATGGCGTCTACTGGGAACTATCTATTAATTCAAGGGTGGTATATCTTTGGTAATTACCCCCCAAAATTCATTACCATAAAAACTTACTGCAGCTGTTGATAATGTATAACATTTATAGGTTACCAGCCAAAATACCATGACATGCACTGTTTTTGACTGGAATCCCAGTGATTTCTGCTTAGCAGAAAACTGTTCAGCACTCTTGTCTGCTTCAGCTTTTCTATGAAATTGGCCCACAGACTCTAGCCAGACAAACTTGAGACCTACTGCAGGGAACGATTTAGTCCAAAAATTTTGCATAGCAAAATAGTTGGACTGAACAAGTTTGGTGCACACAGAATGCTTATATTGAGTAGCAAATGGTGATTTTTGAGTAGCAACTGGTAGATTTTGTGTAGCATCTTGCTCTGCTGTACATGGGAAATCGTTCACTGTACTTGTCCACTTTTTGTATTTATATATATATATTTTTTCCAGGCAGTATTATGAATCGTGGGCATTTATTCTGGACGAGGAGCGATCTAGCATGATACCTACAATGGCAAGAGGGCTCGGCTCGATTCTCTTTGCCATCAATATCGACAAGGAAGAACTCAATGGAATCAAACAGGTAAGAAAATCTTAACCCAATTGACCATTCTTTTCTGTATAATCATCACCATTATGCCCAGATATGGCTTACATTGTTGATTTTTTACGAATTCTTTTTCTTGTAAAAGTGTTTGATGAAAATAATAAGATCCAGAAATTTGGTTTTGTTTTAGAAACATACATGTGGATACTATGTCAACATGGAAAACACTGGAAAATGTCAATTTAGGACATGACTCTTTTTTGACCTAGTTGTTTGAGTGGAAATAGGTCTGATCTTGTGTTTGCAGCCACTATATGGGCATTTTAGTACAAGCCGCTTGCAGCCGCTTTCAGCCGCTTTCAGCCGCTATGGTCTCTAAAGGGTTAAGTATGTCAGGTAGTAGTAAATAAGCAGGACAGTTCTTTTCATTACTAAGTATATAGTCTCCCGATTTCTGAAACCTACTTCGCTGCAGTAGAATAAATAGCAAGACAAGTTCTCAAAGAACACATCTACTAAAACAAAGTAGAAATGATGTTATCGCAATTTGAATATACAATGATACCTCACCATGCAATGCCTCAAAACCTGCATCAACTTAACTCTTACTTACCATGCCCCATTTTATAATCTGCCAAGCTTGGCAAATTACTTTGCAAAGTAGAAAATTACCATCATACCAGGAGTGGTTGAGTTGGCGTGGTGGTATCTTTCCTTGCCTTCCACCTCTAGGACCCCGGTTCGAATCACGCCATGGGCACTACGTGGATTGGGTTTTCAGTCCCTAGTTGACTGCGTGGGTTTTCCCTGGAATATTTATCTTAGGTTTTCCCCCAACATGTAAAACTGAAACTGCCTTCCTTGTCTTCTCTCCATTTGGTTCTTGGCTAGTACAGTGATTAAGTTCGCTTTTCTGAGAGTCCTTGGCTTCACAATCAAAATAAACAAAAGGAAAGTACAACAATTTACACTGTTATGGCATTTTAAACCAGTTGAATCATTTCTGTTTTTAAACCAGTAAAGTGTTGTATGACCACTGGAGTACATCCAATAGAGTGCATTTATAACCAATCAAGCAGTGTACTTGTCCAGCAGAAATGACAGAAATGTAATTGCACACAAAATTCTGTCGCTTTTGTTTTCCACAAATAGGCGCCGTCACTGAGTTCCTTTATACAGACACCTGAGGTAGTGCATGCTAACAGTATGCAAGATACCGACCTGGAACCTGTTTATGTTATTGGAACAGCAAGCACAGGTAAGAGCACATTATTTGGTTAGTGTTGTGTGCTGCCTTGCACTTAAAGCTTTTTGTAAAGTAACCCACCGGGTTAGTAAACTGCATTTACCTGAAGTTTTAGTAGCCCAGATTTTCCACATGTATTGTCATAAATGTATTTTTCTGATGTATTAATGGTAGCGATCACAACCAGTTTATTACCCAAAAGAGGTTTAATTCACACACTCAGAAACATACAGCTCTGTGTTGCAGTCACTCTGTGGAATATTCCTTTGTTATGTATAGACCCATTGCACAACGCGCAGCGCACTTGCTTGCGCGTCTCCTGTCCGCCATTTTGGGTGTCAAAACGTGCACAAAAGGATGGTACACGTGTTTACACGCGCATTTACATGCGTGTTGTGCAATGGGTCTAAGAAAAATCCTATTCTTCTACACTGTAAAAAACACTGTGTGGATGTGTGTAAGTCCACATAGTGTTTCAAGTACCTACATTATGTGGACCTTCTTTTCTCAGGTCCACACTTTGTATAGACACAATTGAAAAGTTAATTATTCACATTTGAAAAAGAAGAAATATGAGCATTTCAAACAGGTAGGTTGCATAGTTTTAAGTAGCCCACAGGGCAAGTTGAGAAGTGGTATTTACTAGCTTGTAGTAGTTTTTACTAGACAATTTACGCCGGGCTAGTGTTAAGGTTGAGGCCTGAGTGTGCTACCTACTCGATTCACTCAACCAGTTCGCTCCGGGATTCTCACATTTTTTCCAGGACCACCCACGATTTGTTTTCGCCAAAACTTTCTTGAGAGTATCCTTGTCAAATGTAGCCATGACTAAGCCAAGTTGAGACAACAAGCATTCTCATAAAATGCTCTGGGATTTATTAAAGTATTCTTTTTTGTTCGCCTTGACTCAGACAAGTTTTTTCTGGTACTAAACTAACAAACAAAACTTTTTTTTTTTTTTACTTAGGAGGAGTTAGGGATAAGAAAGAGAAGAAAAAGAAGAAGAAAAAAGGTGCAGTTTCGATCGTTTCTTTCACCGATGATGACTCGGGGAGTACAATTGTTTGTGGCTCACCTCCTTCTCGTCTGCACGGCAGATCTCGAAAAAACTCGTCAGGTAACTCTGACTCTCACACAAACGAAGTAACACCTCCAGCTATTATCAAGAAACCCCAGGAATTGAATACGAATTCGGATCAGTCAACGTCGTCGTCACAGTTTAGTAACTCAGTGTGGTCACAGGTCACTGCAGATCAAACATCAGGTCAGCAAAGTATTAACCAATCAGGAATCTCATTTCATAACTCACAGAGTACCGCTGAGGCTGTACAAACTCTCCCAGAGAAGAGGTTACCAGTTTGTCCGAGTCAGGATGGACGAGGGGACAGGGAACTTCCATATCTCGTTGAAACAGACCAAAACGGGAAAGACCTTACCAACCTAAACCAGTCGGTTCTAGTTGAAACCAGTCCAAGCCAGAATGCAACAGTACAAAACCAGACAGTTATGCCAACCAGTGCAACCACCATTCCAGAGCAACTGAACCATATTTACAGGCGGGACTCATCTCAGTTACTTGCTACGTCGTTCCCTGCCACTCCTCCGCCCACACCTCTTGACGCATCAATAATCGCACAATACGAGCAGATGGTGAGGAATACGGTCGATGCGGAAAGTGTCGCAGACAAACTCCGCCAGCAGGAAATCTCTTCCAAATCCGTCTCTGAATCGAGCAGTTACGATGTGGAAGTCGGGGAATCTCCCCCGAAGGTTTTTGAAGTTACAGAGGAAGGTGTGTTGTCGAGAAAAATGTTGTCAGCCCGAGCGAGTTTTCACATCATTGGAGGAGCAGATGACGAGGTTGCTATGTATCCAGTGAATGAGGACTCTGCTTCACAGCAAGGTAGGGTTCCATACATCAGCACCATGGTGTAGTCTTGGTATTCCTTTATTAGAATCAATGTAACTAAACTGAGGCTAAAAGGAAAATAAGTCTGGAACTTAAAAAAAAAAAAAAGTAAATTAAAAAAGAATTCTTCTTCTTTTTGCATTGCATTATAAAAACTTGTTTTTGTAATTTGAAAAAAGAAAACTGTATTTTAAATTTTACAGTTTTAGAATTCATGAGATAGGGCACTGTAAGTCATTCAATTAATTAATCAAATGTATATCTCAAATAATTTTTGGTTAAACCAAAAAAATGTATTTCAATACATGTGTTTTTGTGATACTGTGATCCGACAAACTTCTGCCCAGGTAAAGGAGGGTCTAAGTTGATATTTGATTTTGTTTGAATCCAGATACGCAGTCCACTGATTCCAGTATGTTGGCCTTCGGCGCCGAGACTGAAAACGCCGCTCTCGGATTACTCCTCGCCCAGAAGAGCCTGAAGGACAGCCTGGAGAACACAATGCAGCCAGGGACACCGGAGGACACACTGGCCTCGTACCATACAATGTCAAGCGGTAAAATTTCAACTTGGGTTTGGGGTTGCACTAATCAAGAGTTATCAAATAGAATTTTTGTCTTGAAAAACACTCCATATTGATGACCTTTTAGTGGAAAAATGTTGTTCTTGGATGCACGATCGCTTGCGCTACCGTTTATAAAATGTGCCTATAAACAGTTTGGACCATAATGCACTGTATTCAAAAGCTGGCGACCAATCATTTTTTTAGAATTCATGATGATTATGCTGTGTGTTGGGCATTGCTTTGTTGTCTGCTCTTTAAAATACTTACATTAAACTACTTACATTCAACACAGTTGTAGAAGAGTACATTTTAAGATTTTAAACACTCTACGAAGGAAAAACACTCTACTGCACGCAAGTTTATTTAAATGAGTTAAGGTTTAGGTCAGATATATAGTCTCAGTTTCATGGACTTGTCACTGATTTTGTCCAATCTTTGAAGGTGGTGAACATACGCCATCACCTCCTCTATACACCATTTGCGGAATTTCACAAACATTGCAAAAGCCTTTTGTACCCAACTTGTACCCAACGTGTTCCCCTTTGAAAACATGTGTGTAAGTTTGCTTTGTTCGCTTGAGTGGAACGCACCCCCTGATCAGAGTGGAATTTTAAAAAGCCTTAGACTGATCTCTTGTTTCCTGTTTGTGTCTAAAGATGAACTCAAACAAGCAGTGCTTGCCATGATGAACCGTAACGACGACCTGCAAGAGCAAAACAGGTAAGCTAACCATTTCCAATTGTAACAGAAAAGTGAAAGGTGAGAACTGTCTTGTTTTGGGAAATAACGAACCGCAAGGGGTATTTGATATCTGATATTTTATATCTAAAATAAAAAGTCGCATCCCCTTAAGGTGATCCCCTGGCTGCCGCTTCCCAGGTTGTATCGTATACTTAGGTGTGATCCCTGGCTGCACGGCAGGTTATGGTTGAATTGCTTGTGACTGGCACCCCCTGAACAAAGATATTGACAAAAGAGGGAGACCGCCAACATAGGGCTAGATAGCTCAGTTGGTAGAACGCCGGCACGTTAATCCGGAGGTCGTTGGTTCAAATCCCGCTCTAGTAAATTTTTCTTTGTTCAACCCAAAAATATTTAACTGTGTGATTTGGGCAACCCCTACACTGCTGTAGAGGCATACTCCGTGCTTTTCCACTCTTGTGGAGAAATAACAGTACAAACACCTTTGGTGGGATTCGATCTCACATCCATCAGATTTGACTGATTTCATGTTTGTCAATAGCTGTCTAAAGTGAGCTGCCAAGTCAGTTCTATTTCAATTGTGTTGTGTAATGCACGTAAAAGAACACAGTGCACTTATCGAAAAGAGAAGGGGTTCACCCCGGTGTTCCTGGTTTGATTGGCTGCATATTGCGCCACAGCACCTTGTAAACCATTACATGGTGCTATGTAAAGGAATAGGTCTCATACTTCTTAATAGCTCCACATACCTTGCAGGAAAATACTTACTGTTGAAGTGCCTTGAGCGTCACTGAGTGATGGATATGAGCACTATATAAGAAGCCACTATTATTATTATTATTATTATTATTTCATTTCATCACAGCCTACAAAAGAAAGATCACATTTTCTTTTGTGCCGGTAACTCCTTGAGTCGGGCTACGTCCCGTAGCCTTAGATCTCAAGGGTCTTTCTCAGGATTCTCGCTGTTCCCAAAAGTGCTGCCTTCTGTAACAGATCTACCCTCACAGTTGTACCTATTTCATCGAGATGTTTCCCCAGTGCTTTCGGAATGGTGCCAAGTGCTCCAACCACCACAGGGACTACTTTCACTTTCACCTGCCAAATCTTACGAAGTTCCCTGGCCAGGTCTTGGTACTTTTGGATCTTGTCTAACTCCTTCGAAGCTACCCTTATGTCACCTGGCACTGCTATGTCAATGAGATGACACATCTTCGTCGTCTTATCTAAGACTACAACATCCGGACGCCTATGTTCTATAACATGATCAGTCTGAATGTATTATTATTATTATTATTATTATTATTATTATTATTATTATTATTATTATTATTATTATTATTATTATTATTATTATTAATATTATTATTATTATTATTATTATTTGGAAGCATAAGAATAACAATGGTAATTGTCAAAGACTAGTATTAGCTCTTTATTTGACCCAACCATTGCAAAGATGTACATAGAATAACAAACCTGTGAAACTTTAGGCTCAAACTTTCACCAGAGTCACAAGAAAATAGTATTTAAAAAAGTTGTTTCACTGATTGTTCAAATAGGTGTTTGGTCTCACAAGATCAGAACTAATAGTTTTACTTCTTTCTCAAAAACTATAGCATTTCAGGCAAACAAAAATTCAAGGGAAGTTTTCTATTTTAACCATCTTTATGACATGTAAGTTATATGCAAAGTCTGTGTTCACACCCTTCAACAATGTTTAAGTATGTTTTTCATTCAATGGATGAAGATCACTATTTCATTCCCTTGATTCTCAGATCTCTGAGGAGTCTTCTGGACAGTGAGATGGAACACTCCGGCAATGTCAATGGTCAACTAGAGGAGCTCCTGATGAGTAGTCAAGAGACGGAGGAGAAGCTTCAAGCTCAAATTGGTGCTCTCTTAAGGTAGTCCCCCATCTACCAATTAAACCTTCCTACTGTCTGCCAATAGACCCTTCCCACTCAATATGTAAATTGCACGTTGCGCGTCCGCACTAACACTTTGGTTGGAAAAATGATGGAAAATCACACCTTTTTGTGTGGGGCTGATGGTGGCGTGACGCAGACGCGTTTGTGCGTCTGCTTAGTGCACATCTCTATGGCGTTTGCCAACCAATAGGGTCTGTACGCATGCGTGAATGTAATTAGCATATTTCATTGAAGGGGTCTATTCAATGGCATCCACTGTGGTTGGAAATGGCTGTTTCAAAACCAGAAGGGTCACGGCAATAACAAATGACCGAGCCAAACACTACCATGACCTGGAAGGTCTTTAAGACTTAGTCACCACTCTTTTATTCCCATTCATAAATACCTTTCCGTTAAAAAACATCCAAAAACCTTTAAAAGTTGAGAACAAATCTGACAGTTTAGCCTCAGCTTGCCTCGACTCTGTGTTGAATCGCTATCCATATTTGAGCGCTAAGTAGCTCTTTGTAAAACTTTTAAAAACTAAAAGCGAGTAAAAACTTGTTAACCTCGTCAGAAATTGCCTCGGTAAACTGTACTTTGTTTCTTGTAGTTGTTTTGTGTAATGCAATGAAACAAAAAAACTAATAACAATCAAATCAAATTTATACATAATTTTTCACTTCATGATGACCAAATTTCAGGCAGAAAAACGATCTCTAAATTATAAGATTATGTACTACTTAAACGTTCAAACTGAAATGCTATTTTTTCAACAACCACGTAAAATGTATTAACATTTTAACAAATGTCTTTATGGGAATTGAGGAAAGGTTTTCGTTGAAAATTTCTACAGAGAGAACGATGTTTTAAAACACCAACTGAAGAAGTACGTTGGAGCTGTTCAGATGCTACGGAGGGATGGCCCACAAGCAATTGAAGGTAGAAACCAAACAGTATCCATTTCGCCCTCCAAAAATCATTCTACATCCTCTTTGTCGAATTGAAGGTTTCAGAAGCACCGAGGGCTGTAGGCCTACATAACGATTGCTTATCACTGGGTCAGGCATTCCAATCTCATCCAAGTCCTAAAATGTTGGTGTGAAGTGACATAGGAGAGGAGGATATTGGAGGACTGAGGTCACCAGTTGTCAAGCTGGCCTAGGAAGTAAAGATTTTCATGTGTAATTTTTCACCACTTTATTGTCCTCATTCCAACCTCTGCTCTATTTGTCCAATTGCTACTTCAAACTCTGTCTGTAGGATAATGTTATGTCATTTTAAAAATATTGTGTCTGTTGTGAACATATTGTTCTTAATCCTAACTCCTTTGTGCTGCAGGGAGACTCTCTCAAATCCTCTGTCATAATTCACTCTATGGTAACTCAACAACCAAATGTTTGGACCGAGGGCACACTTTTTTAGAGCTGCTTCAGTTAAAAAATAGTAGATAAGCACAAAACAACGTTGCTTACTGGAATCAACTTACCAGTCAAAATACCATATTACACATACAGTCTTTGGCTGGTTTCACGCTTCGTTTTGCTCAGCAAAAGCTTGCTGAGCAGAATTTCTGCTTAACCAGCTCCGATATTTGGCCCTGGACCATATCCTTCCAAATCAGACAAAATCTTGAGAAAGTTATCTGAGGACTTGGGTCTTTAAGTTTCAAGATCTGTTGCATCTTGTTTGTTACAGGTCTTCCAGGTATACGTGTTGAAGAGCAACAGCCTTCGATCCCAGACCCCAAACCTGGCTTTCTCCAAAGGTCAGTAGTTGTACACGAGGTGCTTGATGAAACAGAATTATTTTTAAGACAGGTTTTTTGAAATTTTCGAATTATGAGACCCATTTAGGCAGCCTCATTTTTATTATTATACCCAACTCAAAAATAACTTTTTGCATTTTATCATATGTTTACTAAAGCGTACAAGACAACCAAAGTTCATATTTTTTTGTTCCAAATTCATTCAAAACTATCTATCCAGATACATCTTAGCGGATTTAAATGAAAAAAAGAAAAACAAAACTTGTAGGAAATGTCTGTGTCTTAAACCACTGTGCATTCAGAAAAACTGTAGCAGTAAACTTCAGGCATGATATTCTTCCTACTTTAGTCTCCTTGTGCTCAAACATTATTTTCCTACTTTTTTTTCCAAGCACCAAATATCATGCCTGAAACTTGCAGGTACAAACTTGTATAAAACTGTTTTGGGAGAAGTGTTGGTGCTGAGAAGAATTGGTTTGGTCTTGACATTAAGAACAGTATACTCTGCTCATCTTCTTCTAAAGATGAGTAGAGTATACTGTTTGGAACGTTGAGACCCCATCAGTTCATCTCAGAACCAACACTTCTCCCAAAAGAGGTTTATACATTGTTGTACCTGCAAGTTTACTACTGTAGTTTTTCTTATGATCCACACCATTCAAAGCTTCAAACATCACTCACTGTGCATTGGATTTTCTGAATTGCCCGAATGGATATTTAAAAAAAGGAGATTTTGATCTTTTTTACTTTCTCTCCCAGTGACCAAGAGGCAGACTATGAGCGCAAGTTGATTCAAGTAGCCGAGATGCACGGTGAGCTGATGGAATTCAACGATTACCTCAGCAGACAACTCAAACAACGGGATAACATCGTCAAGAGGCTACGGGATGAGCTGGTTGATGTTAGAGGGCCTGTGAGTACCATTGGGAAAGATAAATAAATAGAGATAGATAGATAAAACTTTATTATCTAACCAGGGGAAATTCTCATTATTGGAAAGCTCCATTCGAAAGAGGCTGAAATGAAACATCCTTTTCGTCTGACAGCTCACACCTGTTATCTCCATGTAATTCCTTTTCCAAACAGTGGACTTAATTGGATAATGCACAAAACAGTAGGGATGTTGACTGCCCCAGGCAGATTAATTGTTCATCCATTAAGTTTGCCCAAGTAATTTAATGCAAACACACCTAATGGGTGAAAAGGATGTAAACTTTCTGAGTTTGTGGCCAATCTCGAAAATTCTTTAATGGAGCTTTCCCGTAATGTTGTGGTCTTTTTACAGTATAAAGAAGCACAAAATTCACAGAACACTATTTACAAAAGGGGCGTAAAGGGGACTCAGGAAGAAGAAAGTGGATTTGTGAAGTTTGATTTCTTAATTTAATTTGGTCTTAAGAACCCATCTTAGACTTTATTGTAACCGTAGACCGAGCATCTAACGGCACACTTCAAAGCAAGTGGTTTGAAGTTGTTCATTTGATTATACCCTTCACAGCTACCCCATGATGAAAACAGCATTGCTGGAGCAGAAATTACAGACACGTAAGTACACAATGGAGAAAAGCTCTTACTTAAGAAATGCTTTTTATGAAGCATAAGTTATTCAAAGATTTTGAGATAACTGGGCCCAATTTCATAGAGCTGCTTAGCGGCTGATTTTGTGCTTACTTCACAAGTTTCCATTTCATAGCTTTGCTAACCGTAAGCACACGAAAAGGCGTGCTGACCTTCCGGTGCTTACTGTATGAAAATAAATGAATGACATAATGCAAATCCACGGTGAGTGCGCAAACCGGCCGCTTAATTTTCTTGCAAACCTGTGTGGTACGCTTTCGCTTAAGCAAATGTTTCTACTTTGGTAGCACAAAAATTTGCTTTCCGTTAAGTAGCGCTATGAAATTGCCCTCTGATATTTTTAGGCATGATGTTCTTCCTACTTTTTTTTTTCCACTTGGAAAAATCAGAAAAGTTATGATCATAAATAGCCTGAAATTCTTCTAAAGGTTACACCATGTGAACATTTAGGGGTCAGCCCTTGTACTCAATGAAATTTTCCAACTTTTTTCCAAGGACCAAATATCATGCCTGTATTTCAGTGCTTTGTCTTCATTGTTCTCATTTTAACAGAGACTCTTTACAGTCGAACCAACGAGCCTTAGTGAATATCTGGATCCCGTCTGCTTTCCTCAGAGGCAAAGGGGGTGATGCTTACCATGTCTACCAGGTACGTTACTCAGGCTAGGCAGTTTTCCTGTTATTAGGGGGTACCTCTATGAGGAAAGTCATCTTGTGGTGTTGGTGTCTAGTGTGTGAAGCACTGGCCTCTCACTTTGGTGACCCTGGTTCGATTCTCGACCAGGGCCATATGTGAGTAGAGTTGTGCAGTATTTCTCCCCTGTTCCACGAGTGTTTGTCTTTGGTCCCTTCGGTTTTCCTCCCTCCGGAAAAAACCCGAAGATTTTTGATCTCTGGCTCTGCTCTGTGGATCATATGGGTCATGTGGCTGGCCGGATGCCAAGTGTAACTTTCTACTGGAACAATTAATGGGGCATCAAGGTGATGAACATGGACATGGAGGCGATTGCCTCCGTTGACTCCATGAAATATCAGGCCTGCATTGCCTTGGTGAACTATAAAATGTTCCATTACAAGTTTACATTTCCCTCATTGATGAGCCGGAACATCTGACGTCATCACTTCAACCCCCATTATATATTGTGTCAATTTGTATATTATAGCCATGAATATTTCTTGTAGATCTATGTCCGTATCCGAGATGAGGAGTGGAATGTTTACAGGAGGTATACTGAGTTTAGAGAACTTCATCTTAAGATGCGAAAAACCAATGCAATCATCAACACCTTTGAGTTCCCTCCAAAGAAAGCTGTTGGAAATAAGGTAAACCCACCCGAAACAAAGTTTGTGAAAACCGACAAACTTCCAACCCCATGCAAACCTCATTCATAGAAACTGAAAAACTAAGTCTGTTATCTCAAACATTCAAGTTGGCTAAGTGGTCTTTTCCCTGCCTTTCACCTCTGTTGACCCTGGTTCGAATCCCAGATTGGAACCTTGCGTGTGGATTGGGTTTTCAGTCCCTACCAGATTGATTGGTTTTCCCCATTTGGGTTTTCCTCCCACATCTAAAACTGATAATTCCTCAATATATTCTCTACTTGGGTATCTTCTGGCCTACTGGTCACAGTCTAGTCACATTTGAGGCTTCCTTGGTTCCATTACCAGAAAGATATATATTAATAATAACAATAACAATAACTCTACTCAAGAAAGGGTTAACCTTACTCCTTTTTGTTACTTAACATTTATTTGTTTTTTGTTTGGTTTTTTTTTCTTCAGTGTAGAAATTTCAAGTTGATTTGTATTTATGAAGGATGGGAACTTATTGTCTATCTTTCCCTCTTTGCACAACCAGGATTCCAAGTTTGTTGAAGGAAGAAGGAAAAAACTACAGCACTACATTCGTTGTGTCCTCAATTTCTGTGTGAGCAATACAGCTGAACTTACTGAGAACCCATGTAAAGAAGTACTACTTGGTATTCTACCATTCTTTATGTGAGTATAGGGTTAATCCTGCCGCACTTTGTTTTGACAACTCTCACCCCAGGCGTAAATTTTCCTTTGTAAAAATCAGTATGGCGCCCTCTGCACGCATAGGGACAAATTTATTAATTGAGAACGAGCCTAAGTTGCCAGTCTTCATGAGGCTGCTCCCTTCAGAAAAATTGTCTTTCACAGCTCACCCCAATCCTACCTTCACCCACATTCTGCCCCCACCTTGCTCTATCCTGCCATGCAGTGTTTCACCCTCTTCACCGTAGTGACCAATTCACAGAATTGGATGCCTGTCTTTGTAATCCAATCCTTGTTCAGAATTCTCTACTTTGTTTAATCTGCAAGCTCATTCCAATGCTTTATTCTTAATCAAATTCTTAAATCCATTAATCTTAATCCAATCCTTAAATCCATTAATCTTAATCCAATCCAGGGACGAACCTACCAGGAAACAGAGCAGAGCCCTAAACACAAACAAATCCAACAAGCTGGTAGCAGGGCGTAAACCGGTTCCCCCCACACCAACATACGACGGATTATGAGGTTCAACTACATTCTTTAGAAAGACCTTCCTTTAGCCATGTCACAGCCGCAAGTTTTGCCAACTTTGTCTGGCAAACGTATGTTTGGCCTTCACAGCAAAAATATACAATAGATTATTATTTGATTTTGGGTTGAACAAAGAAGAAATTGTCTAGAGTGGGATTTGAACCAACGACCTCTGGATTAACATGCCAAAGGTTTCTTTTAACCCAATTCACCTGACGTCATTGTCAAAAATAATATTGGATGTGCCATTTGGACAGTTAATGTGTGTGTGTGTGTGTGTGTGTTATACAGTGAACTGTGAATTGTAGGCGTCGTGTCGTTACACGCTTACCTGTTGACTCCCAAAGTGGTGATCGTGGCACATTCGCTGCGTGTGGTGTGCATGCAAAGAGTCAATATCAGTATAATCTTGTCCTTGAATATTATATTGGAGTACTTATAATTGTGATGTTAATTCACTACCAATGCAACCCTTACAAGATGCACATACATCTCTGCATTTATCGCTAAAATAAAACAAAAGCCATTGAAATTATCTTTGAATGTTTTTATCTAATATTGTTTTAGTTTTTTTCTTAATGCACACCTACACCCAGGATTACCTTTAAATTTTGAGTTTCTGTGAAACTAGGCTCACCCTGTGTTTTCCCCCAGTATTTTGTAAATGTTGTCCATCGCATTTTGTTGTCCATTATATTTCTCAGAAAATATTTGTCAATTCATTGTGAAAAAAGACATCCATAGATATAATATATAATATTTTGGTCATGCAATACCTGATTTTTATTTGCTGCTTTATCATTATTGAAAACAATTCAAGAGGTATTATTTTAAATAAACAGTTTATGAAACACTCGCATAAAAGGGAAAACATAGAGCAAGTTCGAGTGCGTACCAATAACTAAAGGTCAACTATTTTGACTCAAACCCACGCTGGTCGACCATTGGTTGATTATATACTGTGGTCAACCATTTGGAACCAGCCTCGGGACCATGGGTTTTTTGTGGTCCCGATAGCCTTGTTTCATGCGTTAACATGTTTCAAGTGCAGAAGGGAACCAGTGACACTATAGCGAAAATTTAGAAGAAGGCAATGGAAATGTTGAATACCGTACCGATGGTTGACTAGACTGCCAAACGATTCAATCATGTGAGTATGTCACTGTGATGTTCGTTGCTAGTCAGTAGTCGACCACATGCGCACTCGAACTTGCTCATAATCGTCCTGTGCGGAAACATAAAGGTTTTTAAATCTTTGTAAAATTTGTTTTAAAAAATATGGTAGATCTTAAAAATATCTATTTCAAATGGATTTGGAAGCAGTATTCATGAATAATTTTTAGGTCAGATTCATTTTACTATGCCCTCTGCCATAAAGTGCGCGTATATTTTTATGATGATGATCCAAAGGTGTTTCTGTATTTTTAATGCTATAATTTTTTAGTGCTTTAATATTCAGGTACGCAAAAGTAATATTGAGTTTAAAGGGAAAGTATTTAACTAGTTTTTGGAAGAAACCGTCGTACAAACACACTATACAACCAGCTGGGATTATTTCATCATTAATTTTTGATGATATTAGTGATAAATGGTTAATGTTTTGAGAGGAGTTTTGTGCACGCCCATTATTGGATAAAAAGTGATTTTTATTTATTAATTATTTAAATTTATTTGTTTACCTATTTTTTATTTAATTATTTATTTTTATTATTTATTAATTTTAATTTAATTTATTTGTTTAACAAGTTTGTCCCTGTAGTGCTATTACAGTCATGCATACCAATTCTCACTTTATAAAATATGGCACCTTACTATTTTCCCTATACAGCCTCTTTTTGGGTTGCGTTGATTTAAACTAGAAAAAGCAAGATGTCTGCATGATGAAAAGGTCTTTTGGGGTTTCACCAAGGTGAAGAAAGTAAATGTGAGGCAAAAGTGAAAGGCAGTTTTGTCATTGCTGCTTCAGGTGTACCTTTCCGTTTAAAAGATTCATTTTTTTTGTGCTTGACAAAAATAGCAAAGTATACTAGCAGATGTAAAAAGGAATTGACCAAAACTTAAACAAATTAAATGTCATTCAGCAAGTATGGATTATTTTGTGTACCATGTACACCTTATGACTAATCATGTGTAGTGATCATGATTTATCTTGTAACAAATTTGTATGAAAATATTTGTATGATAATTTAAGATTTAACCATTTGTTTTTTAATTGCAATCGCGGGAAAAACGAAGGATTTTAATTTTAGCCCAACACTAGAAAATAACGGTGCAAGTGACAACGAATGTAACTAAAATCGTTAATGGTTAACTTTGTTAACCCGAAATAATGCATGCATCTTTTGGTATTGAAGCAAACTGTATGGAAAGTTTGTGGTCAAAATGCATTGTTCTAAAGAACTTCTGTGAAAAAGGCGCGTTCCTGCCATTCCATTTTTTTTGTGCCAGGCATTTTTTATGTACACACTTTTTTAATTCATGTGTGACAGCTTTATCAGTGTTTGTTAAAACATTAAATCATGACAATTTTAATGATAAATAAATGTATTGTTTTTGTTTATTTATTGTGCCAATTTTTTACAATCATTTTTTTGTAATTGTTATGTCAAACTCCTTTTGACTCAAATGTGGCCAATTCGTGGAGCAAGGAAATTTGATTCAGTTTAAACACCTCGATGGATATTGTTTGAAACTGTTTTAAAACTGTTGGTGCTGAAATTGTCCATTTTGATCCTATGTAAGTGTTTTCGCCCATTTTTCATGAGTATCTGCTGCACTTTCCTGCAATAATTGCACAACCATTCGTCATTGTTATCCCAAGGCCTCAAAAAAGTATTGCTTGTTTTTGTTGTGAGGCAGCGCCCTCAAGAGTCGACCTTTAGTTGCTGAAATTGTGGGTTATACCAAAATGTTTAAAGGGTTATTCTCGCAATTCGTAAATAAATAACTCCAAATTTATTGTTATTTTAGACATATTTTCAACACAAATGTTTGCTATATCAATACAATTTCAAAATATTAATCAATTAATGTAAATGATATATACGAGAGAAACTGCTTTTCTGTTTCCCGTTTTTATTTAATTTTTATTTTCCCTAATAAGGTCCCTGGGCCATCTAGCTAGCTGACGATTGCCAAGTATTGCACTATCGACACACAAACACACAGAAGCAGATCCAATCTGTCTTCAAAAGTCTCCTTTCCTGCGTCTTTCTGACAGGACTTCCTAATAATTGTTACTCATCCCAGGGCAGTAGAGGTTGCCATTTGTTGCATCATTTGATGGAAATATAAAGGAGACGCCAGTAACTTCATAAATGTTACTTCGATGATGATTCTTTTACCGAAAGCAAGATTATCACGGACAAAAACACCTGAGTAGGACTACCGTACATTTGTGATAAACACCAAACAGTAACACAGTGAGTGTTCAACTATTCATTTGAGGTTTCCTTTTGCCATTTGTATCTCTGGATATCTATTATATTATACAATCGACTAAATCAAGAGCCATCAAAGCAGTTTACATCTGATAAATTCTCCATCGTCAACGAAAATGTTAATTTTATTAAGTGTTTGTTGATCAGCCGACTACACATGCTACACACGAGACAACAAAAGTACTAAATAGCAAAGACACTGTGGTTCACTGGAGGACCTATTTGTTTTTCAAGTTCACCTCTGCTGGTCTGGAGTGAGTTCGGAGTTCTTGTGTTTTATCGGTGCATTGCCATTGGATCAACGATTGACAACTTTAACGCAGTCTGACTGACAGAATGTGCTTACATTAATTTCCGTACATCGTAGGACATTAAACCTGGTAAGTTTCTTTTTCTTAAACAAAAATAAATAAAGTACATGTCTGTCAGTGTCACTATGATTGTCATTATCCATCATGCTACCTCTTTAAATCTTTATTAAAGACTGATCTCTTTGTAATTTAACTTGTAGGTTAATGTGCTTAGATTAGAAGTGCCAGTAAAAAAGTATTAGGTAAGCGCTATAAATATTATTTTAAAAATGTTTTTATAGAAATAATAATAATATTTATGTAGCGCTTAATACTATTACCGGTGTTTCTTGTGGGATGTCAACAATTTGTTACAAAAGTTGTTAAAAAAAAGTTTTTGCTAATTAAATATCATGAGAAATATATTATTTTGGCATTGCGGCTTAAATTTGTTTACACTGAATGGACCCAGGGTTGTAGCCACGCCGGTCGGGTGTGATCGGCACAAGCTTTTGCCGACCGCCACACAGACTAAATGAACATCCTACCGACTGGTACAAAATGCAGCAAAAATTATAAGGCGTTGCAAGAAGGAGGGTTACGATTATCGCAACATTTGTTTAAATTATTGTGGTCTTGACTGAATACAAACACCATTTCACCAAAACTAAACCATTGGAACCAATTCATTTTAAAATGTTTTTATTTTCCTTCCCTTTTTGTGTTTAAAAAACTATTTAATCTGGGGGGGAAAAAAATCAATCTCCTGCAGAGAGAACCCAACTTCAAAATGTGTGCTGCTATAGTAAACAACTTCCTTCCCGATCACGAAGATGTTAAGTCACCGACGACCCCAGATATGCCAGAGGGTGCTCACCTGTTTGCACCCGAGAGTAACGACTTAACGAATGGTGACTCACAACTCTTGAATGAACTCTCTGCCAAGGTATGGAAAGACCGTGACACTTTGAAAGTACTAAGTGATGCCCTTTCAAATTTTGTGTTTCTTCATTTTGTTAACCATATTTTTATTGACAACCCTGTCAAATGGGCCACATTTTAAAAAGAGCACTTTGAGAATAAGTCTGAAATCTTTTGTAAGATCATCGTTTTAAAGAAACTCATTAAATGCCTGGAATTTGAGGACTTTGCCCTGTTGACGTTGTTTTGGCCTTGATGTCATTTCAGTCATTTTCTTTAGACTTTCAAGATTTTCCCAACGAAAAAAACCCTTTGCAAAGAGAAAAATTGCCCTCTCAAAGGTAAACCATTACTAAATATTTTGGGTAAGGTAAACATTGTCTGTGGATTTTTTTTCACAGAACTCGGGAATCGTGTAGGGTAAAAACAAAATTGTATTCATTATCCCCGATGCAAAAATTAACATCTAGTAAACATTGTTGTTGCTGATGAAAATTTGATGTGTCCAAAACATAAATTCTCTTTATTTAAATTGCACTGAGTGCCATTACATATATTTATCAAGTGGATCTGAGTGATCAGCAATTTTTCAGAACCTAGAGATTTGTTTCACAATTGGTGCATTTTGTCTTTAAAAATGTAGAACAAACTGGTGAGCCCAGGCACAGAGATGTATGATTTACTACAGAAACAGCTGAAGCAGAGATTAGACGACGGACAAGGAGAGACGGTGTACGAGATCGGACAGGGCGGTGAGTCAGGAAGTAGTCTTTTGTAACCCCTGGGGAACATCAGAACCCAATTTCATAAAGCTGCTCCTACTGTGTAATGCATTTAATTTCACCAGATGATTATATACTTGATAATATATATACACAACTTACATTTAATAAATAATAAATACTTTATTGGATTGAATTTGACACTCGTCTCATTTCACTTGTCAGCTCCAGATATATGAAGGATATTTGGAATTTGTGAGGTATAAGCAGGCTGGGTATAAGAACTTGATATATGGCTCAACATGTGTACTTCTAATTCAGCAAAATACATTGTTGTTAGTGTCTAGAACCCATAACATATGTACTTTTGGGTGTAAAATGTACAATTTTCCGAGAAGGGGGTGGTGCCCTCAGGGGGGGCCGCCCCCTTTGGACCCCTGATAAACGCCTCGCGCAAGCGCTCGGTACCACGCTTCGCTCGCTCCTGGCTACACTCGTCTGTGAAAATTAACTGGTTCTTAAAAACCTCTGGTCACAACACTGCCAACATGTAGTTTCAGACTTTTATGCCAGCAATGACTATCATCCCTGCATTAGTTTATCATTCAAAACCACAGCAGATCATATTGAATGGTCAGACTGCAGGAGGAAACCATTGATTGGGCTCAGGCTCCGTCAGTTATGTTGGAGATGTCATTTTTTACTGGGGCTTCAATCAAGGGATGTATCCCAAGCCCAAGCCCAAGCCCAAGTCTTGGTTTCATCAAGGGCCTTCGATTAACATATCTTGTATTGAGTTTAACTTTTATAAATAACAATTTTTTACATAATATGCATGTAGGTGATGGCAAAGATGGTGGACTTACCCGCGAGGAAATGGATGCTTCTGTTGCTACCTTGGATTGTTTATCTCAGTCGCTAGGTGCAGACATGGTCTTATTACGAGAGCGCCAGCTAGAGACAGGTTTTGTTGCTGATTTTCTGGTGAGGAAGCGCGCCGACGAGCGAGACTTTGTTGAAGTTCGGTGAGTAGTTCAAGTTCAAGAAGGTTTTTTTTGCTCAAGTTTGCTTGATTTGATGATGGGTTTTAGAGAAAGAGGTAATTTTTCACACACAAGAGGCATCTGAAAGCACACAATTCTATGCAACAATTGTGCATTTTCTTGCAACTTCGATGACCAATTGAGCTTGAATGTTCACTGGTGCGTTATTTGATGCATATGTTGGGATACACCAAGTGAGGATATTGGTCTTTGACAATTACCAAAAGTATACCCTGCCTTTAAAATCTTACTAAATAATTATATATTTTTTTGATCCATGACAGAGTTGCAGTCGTAGGCAATGTAGACGCCGGTAAGAGTACATTATTAGGTGTACTCACTCATTCAGAGTTGGACAACGGCAGGGGACTGGCCCGCCAGAAGCTCTTCAGACACAAGCACGAGGTGGAATCGGGGAGAACGAGCAGCGTGGGGAACGACATCCTGGGATTCGACAGCAAGGGGAACGTTGTGAACAAACCTGATACTCATGGTAGGTTTAACCCTCTGGGGAAGCATATGTACAGGGCCCAATTTCATGGCTCTGCTTACCGCCGAATTCTGCGCTTGTGATCACCATTCTCCGCTTACCGAGCAAGCATAGAATTTCTGCGCTAGCTGTGTAAGTGTAGAATGCCTAGTAACGTGGACTACGCAAGCGCACAAGCAGAAATTCTCTGCTAACCCGTGAAATATGCTTGACGTAAGCGCAGAATTCACTGCTTCCGCAAGTGCCGATTCTTTGCTAACGATAAGCAGAGCCATGAAATTGGGCCCTGTAGCTGTTTCAGCAAAACTACTAATTATTGCACAACTCTCAAAGTTTATAAGTTTACCCCATCCTTTCCAGATAAGTCCAAACAATTTGGTGTGGAGTGACATAGGAGAAGAGGATGTGAGGATTAATACCACATGCCAGAAAAAATGCTTAGTCTATAGGGGTTAATATACAAATAATGACTTAGTCAGTCCTTGCTCTACTGTTATTCTGGTAACCGTACTTGTACCCGTGGCATGTTGTGGCCGAGTGGTCAAGTGCACTGGACTCCAGCTCTGGTGTTTCTGATCAACGGAGTGTGGGTTCGAGTCTTGGTCTTGACACCTGTGTCCTTAAGCAAGACACTTAACCATTATTGCTTCGTCCTTTGGATGGGACTTAAAGCCGTAGGACTTGTGTGTTGTGTAATGCACGTAAAAGAACCCAGTTAAACTTGTCGCTAAGAAAAGGAGTTTGCCCTGGTGCGTTTCTGGCAGTGGTTGCTGAATGCACTGCAGCATCTTGTTAAACCCTTATAAGGTGCTACATAAATTGGTCTCATCAATCAAAAATATGTCTCAAATGTTTCTCTTTGTTCAAGCGCCTTTATTTCATTTCATTTCATTTCATTTATTAATTCTGGTTGTGAAGCCAAGGACTCTCAGAAAAGCAAACTTAATCACTTTACTAGCCAAGAACCCAATGGAGAGAAGACAAGGAAGGAAGTTTCAGTTTTAGATGTGGGAGGAAAAACCCTGAGAATTATTCCAGGGAAAACCCATGCAATCAGGCAGGGACTGAAAACCCAATCCACATAGTGCCCCCTGGTGGGATTCGAACTGGGGTCCCAGAGGTGGAAGGCGAGGCAAGCTACCACTACACCAACCTGACTGCCTTGAGTGCCTTATTGGTAGATACATGCACTACATAAGACTAAAGCACTATTTACCCATAATATGAGAGTTGCTTACTCCCAATATTGATTGATTTTTTTGGCTGACCAACAGGTGGGAATCTGGACTGGTTGAGAATATGTGAAACCTCCTCCAAAGTCATCACCTTCATCGACCTGGCTGGGCACGAGAAATACCTGAAAACAACCGTCTTCGGAATGACAGGGCATGCGCCGGACTTTGGAATGCTTATGGTAATTTTCACCAAACAATCATGACCCAATTTTATAAAGCAGCTGAAGCAGAAAATATTGCTCAATAATTTTCTGTTTAGGAAAAATTAGTAGGGTACCAGTCACAGATGGTACCTTTGCCATGGTATTTTGGTTGGTAACCTTATTCTGGTAAGCATAATTTTGAAGTTCTCAGCTACATGTACTATTCGTGATCAATCGGTTCTATGAAATTGGGCCATCATGTTTGCAAAATGAATGAAAGTAAAACAATTTCCCCCCCCCCCCCAAATTGACACAAATTTATTAAAAACCATTAAAGCTGTCTGACCTTTGACCTACCCAGCACTTAAATATTTTGCCTAGTAGAAATTGGTTACCAGCCATAATTAAATATGGTATTGTATAGAACCGGTTCCCCCAAATTTGCTAATGAGCAGGTTTTGCCAAGTAGCCCTTTGACCTTCGACCTGGAGAAGAATAGAAACAAACCGACTTAGAAAACTGTTTTATTTGATTTTTTTTAACTAGGTTGGAAGTAATGCAGGAATAATTGGCATGACCAAGGAGCATTTGGGCCTTGCTCTGGCCCTGAGCGTACCCGTCTTCGTTGTCGTCACCAAGATCGATATGTGCCCACCGAACGTCTTGGCAGAGACCATGAAGCTGCTCCAGCGGATTCTCAAATCTCCCGGTTGCAGAAAGATCCCCGTGCTGGTCAACAACCATGACGATGTTGTCATGGCAGCAACAAACTTCAGCTCGGAAAGGTGAACTACTCAAGATTGTTTTGTAGAGATCCTTTTCCAAAACGCTGATATTTTGAGGAAATAAGAAGTGAAATTAAAAGCTTTGTTGGGATAGAAGTTTGGTTGTAGGTGTCCCTCTACAAGAAGAAAATGTCAGCTTTTATGTTTTATGAAACTAATCCCAGTGTTGAAATTGAGTTCTAGCTTCTGTAAGCAGAACATTAATTGCTTAAACAGAGAATGTCATGCTTCGTAGGGTTTTTAACCGGAAATCCATTTCCCCCCCCCCCCCCCCCATAAAAAAAAACCCAAAAATTATTAGCTGTTCCGACTAGGAAGTCGGAACAGCTATTGTTTATTATTATTTTTTTTCTCAAGATCAAATTCATAAAAAAATAAGATAAAACCATATAAAACGCCCTAGATTGCAGATTAGGGCTTTTAAAACCAAAGATAAATGTTATTATCGTGCTTCGTGCTCGCATTTTTTCGAGCTCGCAAGCTTTCGCACTTTGCGCTCAGAGTTAATTTTTTTTTTCAAAAGCCCCATATTGAAATTTGGCCTCAGTTCTTCTGCATCTGTCGAAGTGCTGCTCAACACTCGTTGTTGCGTTTTGAAGTTGGAGTAAACCGAGGAGGGTCATAGGTGAACATGGGTGCTTTACATATGACACACGAGATCTAAGGCTTTACATTCCTTCCAAAGGACGAAGCGACAATGGTGTCTTGCTTAAAGAGGAAGGGAAGTGACCAATTCTATTTTGTGATGTACTCATTTCCTCATAGATAGAGTCCTCATGTGAGTGGGGAAAAAAAGTCTCTAACCTTACATTAAAATGGCGTAAATTGCCATTTTATTCAATACCCTTCCAGTGCAAACATTTTTCAACATCCAAAACATCTGATGACATCATTCTGAGAAAAATGGACCTCAACATTTTTGTACAGGGATGTTTTGGTTCAGTCCTGACTTTCAATAAAATTTAATCAAAACAGCCTTGATTGTGACATTATGACTGTCAAAAAATTTCTCCTTGGAATGTAAAGATCCTTTAGTTGTTGAATTACAATTACGTCAAATTTCAAATTTTGCTCAGAAAAAGTCAATTATGAACCCTGTCAATTATGAACCCTGTACAAAAATGTAGTGACCCATTTTTCTCAGAATGATGTCATCAGATGTTTTTGATGTTGACAATTTTTGCCATGGAAGGGTATCGAATGCAATGGCAATTTACACCTTTTTAATGTGAGGTTAGAAACTTGTAATTTTCCCCCTACTCACATGAGGACTCTATCTATTGGAAAATGAGTGCATCACAAAATTGAATTGGTCACTTCACTTCCTCTTTAAGGACACAAATTTCAAAACCGGGACTCGAAGCCACAATTTCCTGACTAGAAACATCAGAGCCGCCAGAGCTTGAGTCCACTGCACTAGGACGCTGGGCTATAACACGCCACTGACTTAGCTCAGATTACCATGAAGCTGTTGCATTTATGTTGTCAGATTGAAGACTTTTCTGTTATTTTTTCCCAGAGTGTGCCCGATCTTTCAAGTCTCCAATGTCACTGGGGAGAATCTACCTCTACTTAAGACGTTCCTCAACCTTCTCTCGACCAGAATGCACTGCGACGTGAACGAGCCGGCCGAGTTCCAGATTGACGAAACCTATTCAGTGCCAGTAAGTCCCCATTGGTGATACTGACATTTCAACTTTAAAAAAAAACTGTTCAACCCAAAACTATTTGAAAATTAACCCAGTCAATTTCCCTGGTGGTATAGTATTTGATACTTGAATTGAAAAAAAGTCGCATCCCCTTAAGGTGATCCCTCTGCTGCCGCTTCCCAGGTTGTATCATAAACTTGGGTGTGATCCCTGGCTACACGGCAGTTACAGGTTGATTGGCTTCTGACTGGCACCCCTAAACAAAGATATTGACAAAATAAGGAGACCTCCAGCTCCAACATTGGGCTAGACAGCTCAGTTGGTAGAGTGCCGGCACGTTAATCCAGAGGTCGCAGGTTCAAATCCCACTCTAGTAAATTTTTCTTTGCTCAACTCAAAAAGCATTAACTTACAACAAAGGGGATCTCTGTGTCACTAGTTATCCTATCGTGTATCTTTCAAAGTCACTTTGTAACTGTTTGATTTGGTTGTGTAGGGTGTGGGAACGGTTGTATCTGGAACAACGTTAAAGGGTCTGATCAGTGTGAACGACACGTTACTCCTGGGCCCCGACCCCCAGGGGAACTTCCAGCCGGTCATCGTGAAGAGTATCCATCGAAAGCGGATGCCGGTACGGTTTGTCAAGGGAGGACAGACAGCATCCTTCGCTCTTAAGAAGGTTAGTTAGAAGTCTTACACAACCATACCCGAAGACAAACAAATTTTGCAATCAAATAAATGTCTTTATATATTGCACTTTTAGATCCTTGTCATTTGATTGGTGGAACATGAGTCACGTATCAGACTTAATTTTGCCCTGTATACCATTCCAACACTCTAAAATTTAATATGGGACTCCTATATTAATAAATGTAGGAGTCCTATATTGATAAATATAGGACGTTTGAGACGCTTCGCAGCTACAACTGGCGTGAACTAATAGATTTGACATAGAGTACTGTATGTATTGATTGCATTTCACATTATGTAAAAATTTCACATTATGTAAAAATGTTAAATCAACAAACTAGAAATGTACAGGGTTAAATTTCCAGAGGTAAGGGGAAAGTTTTTACATTAAGATAACAAATTTGTACAAACCTAAGACACACTGAAGCCAGAAAACAAAAATGTTAACACTTATTTAACCGTTCTTGGATGTAGTTAGATCCCCAAAACTCCAAATAAGTGAATGACCATCGTTCTCTTTGCTTCCCTCTTTCAGCAAATCAAACGTTCCCACATAAGGAAAGGTATGGTGATGGTATCGGCCCACTCCAAGCCAGAGGCATGCTGGGAGTTTGAAGGGGAGATTCTGGTATTACACCACCCGACGACAATAAGCACTCGCTACCAGGCCATGGGTAAGTTCTAAAAAGAGTGCTCAACTCTCAACCACTGTGGCCCTGGTTTGATGCCTGGCTAAGGCCATATTCGAGTAGAGCTGTGTGATGGTTCTCTCCTGTGCCACAGGGGTTTTTCTCCAAGCCCTTTGGTTTTGCCTCACTCTCGAAAAATTTAAACACCTTCAGTCTCTGACTGTCCTCCGTAGTCATATATATAGGTCGATGTCGCTGGCTGCCAAAAGTGCCTTGCGGCTTTACCACGTTGTAGCCGCGTCATTCAGCGCAAGTACAGATGATAAGCCTCCCATATTATAATTATTAATCGTCTTGGCTTTGTATGAACTTTCAACTTTAACCCCGTGGTTGGTACCCTGCTGACTGGGCATAATCTATATATTATGCAAATGACACCCAATTTTCACCATATGGGGACTCAAATTCCCTTTGTTTTACTGTTAAGTGCGCCTTTTAGGGCAATGCAGGTGCAGTCAGACGTGCACCGTATCTTTACATGCGCTTTGAGCTCCCAAAAATGGCGGGTCCCTGGAGAAACAGTAGCAGAATGTGACGTCAGTACAAGGGGTTTGTACGATTTCTAGTTTTATGCTTGCACTGATATATGATAAAGCACCGTGTACTCAATGCTCTTGGAGTCCTGTTGAGAAAAAAATCAAACGGACATCTCACTGGGGAATTGGAACCCACAACCTTTTGCATTCTAAAGCAGGGCCCAATTTCATAGAGCTGCTTAAGCACACAAAATAGCTGAGCACATCAACTTTATGCTTACCAGATTCTGGTTACCAGCCAAAGTACCTTGTCTCATTTACCATTTTGGACTGGTATCCTGCTCATTTCTGCTCAGCAGAAAATTAATTATTAACAGTATTTTCTGCTTAAGCAGCTCTATGAAGTTGGCTTATTAGGTAGACAACCAAACTTGCCTGGTGACCAATTCAAATCTTAAAATATACAGTGGATACAGCAAATGTATACCCAGAACCAGTGTAAATATTAGACAGATGCAAGCAGGGGACCAGTCACACCCCAACCCTCAAGGGGGAATTACTGGAACCCACTCTTAAACAGCGTTCGTCTTTGATCTTAGCCCAATCACATTCTTGTTTTTTTCTCAGTTCACGTCGGGAGCATACGACAAACAGCGTCCATCATCTTCATGAGTCAAGAGCATTTACGAACCGGAGATAAGGCCCAAGTCCGCTTCAGGTTCATCAAGAATCCAGAGTTCCTTCATCCAGACAGTCGCATGGTCTTCAGGTGAGACACCGACTTTGGTCATTCAAGTCGGCTCAGAGTCGGCTCTGTGGACACCCTGGTTCAAATCCTTTACCAGAGCCTTGCGTGTGGGTTGGGTTTTCAGTCTCTACCTTATTGTGTGGGTTTTTCTATATCTGGGAACACCTCCCATATCTAAAAACTGGGGGAAAAAACATAAATTTTCTCCATAAAGGGGGTATCTTCAGGTCAACGCGTGAAAGTGCTAGTTACTCTTGAGGGTTCCTTAGTTTCATTACCAGCAAGATCAAATGAATGTAAATAATTAATAACAAACAATAGTAATATGAATAATAATCTTGGTATACAGCAATCCTTCACTGATCTTGAACTCTTGGTGGCAGCAGATACCGCCATTATTGCGGTGGTACCTGGGTGGTACTGCGCTGCCTAGCGACGGGTTTAAGCGATTTGCAAAGTGAAAGTCCAATAACCTGCGACTGATCAAATGATCGCCGTGTAGCCCAAACCTTATACCAGTCGCTAGGCAGCACAGTACCACCCAGGTACACCGCAGTAATGGAGGCATATCTGCTGCCACCAAGAGTTCAAGATTGGTGAAGGATTGCTGTATAGCGCCTTCTATTAGAAATGAGAATTTTTGTTGTCATTACTGCAGATGAATAGTGACTTATTGGGATGTCAGTAAGGGAAATAAAGATATTTACCAAATAGGGAGACCGCCAACATATGGCTAGATAGCTCAGTTGATAGAGCAACGGGTCTTAGGTTCAAGTCCCGTTCAAGTCAATTTTTGTTCAACTCAAGATTAAAGGCACTGTACACGTTTGGTAATTACTCAAAATATATATTAGCATAAAAACTTACTTGGTAACGAGCAACGGAGAGCTGTTGATGGTATAAAACATTGTGAGAAACGACTCCCTCTGAAGTAACATAGTTTTTGAGAAAGAGGTAATTTCTCACTAAAATAATAAAAGACTTCTGGCCAATAGCCTTTTATTCCTATCTGAAAGCACACTAATTTGTACAACAAGGGTGTTTTTTCTTTCATCATTTTCTTGCAACTTCAACGACCAATTGAGTCCAAATTTTCACAGGCTTGTTATTTTATGCATATGTTGGGATACACCAAGTGAGAATACTGGTCTTTGACAATTACCAAACGTGTTCAGTGCCTTTAAAGAAAATGGCTAGATAGCTCAGTTGATAGAGCAACGGCGTGTTAAACCAGAGGTCTTAGGTTCAAGTCCCGTTGAAGTCAATTTTTGTTCAACTCAAGATTAAGGAAAATAAAGGAACAAGTTTTGAATTTGTTCCTCCCTAGACTTTGACAATGAAGTAGCCATTTTGTAATTCTTCATTGCAACTTAATATTCACAAAACTGAGGCTGGAATGAATAATTATTTGTTGATGTGATAACGTGAAAACTTCAATGATGACCTAACTTTTGTTGCATATTTGGTTTGCGGTAACACCATGTGTATATCTACTTGCTAGGTAAATTGTTGTTCTTTGAGAACTTGTCTTGCTATTTATTCTACTGCCGCGGAGTAGATTATTCGGACTTCGGGAGAATTCTCAGTTCTGAAAAGAACTATCCTGCTTATTAACTACTACCTGGGCGGGAGGTAGGAAATCGGCAGGGACTTTGTGGATCGAGGGGAATTCTCGTTATTAACTTCACTGCCGCGGAGAGAGTTCTTAATTGGTCTTAACATTTCGACTAGCTTGCTCTAGTCATCGTCAGGAGACTGAAGAGTGTAAGACATGTTGGTCTAGGGTCTCTTAAGGAGAGACTCTTGGGGACAACATTAGCATCTCTACATCTCTTTAGAAATGTCAACTTGTTGATAAGTTTACAACGTCTGGCAGAAGAGCGTTGAAATAAATTTACAATTCTAACTTTTGTTGATGTGTCGTTTGCCTTTCAGGGAAGGCAGAACCAAAGCCGTGGGGCGCATCACCAAGACCCACCCCCACGTGTCGCTCAACGTGCTCAAGAACAAGCAGAAGCTTGGGAAGGGTAGAGGTCAAGCAGCTGGCCCCAAACCCCCAGACAACATGCCGGGGAGATACCCCGGGGGACCGGGGTCAAAGGGCGGACGCCGAAGCCGCCACCGAAAGGCCAGGGAGGCTGGGGAGGATCCGGAAGAGGAGAGGCACCAGGATGAAGCAACGGCGAGCTCGTCCGGGTCAGGGACTCAAGTATAACACTAGGAATGACCTTACTAAAAATGGAAAACACTGTGTGTACAGTGCTTTATATACATCAGTGAGTGTATTGCAAATAATTCTTATCATTCATGTTGAAGTAAATTTCTGTTACTTGAAGTGCTTCTTTTTATTTAAATTTTTTGTTTTTTTAAAGCTATTCTTTGGGGTAATTTTCCAAACCGTGTATTTTTACTTATGTAGCTTTCATTTGATATGTGCCATGATGTGGGTTGATATGAGGGGAAGTCTTTTAGCTATTTTTTTTTTTGCTTTTGTTTTGTTTCTTAAGCCTAGAATTTTTAAATTGCAATTATTGATTTCACACAGTGATCTTATCTTTGTTTTTACACTATGGCTTGAAATGATGCCCTTGCGAGTCATATCAACACACAGGGTAACAAAAAAACAAAGGTCGTAAAACAAATCTGACAATATGTTGGGGTAAGAATATGGATGGTTTTTATAAACAAAATTGTAGAACTCTTTTTGCAAAACTAAATTTTTACGATGAGCTTTTATCCTTGCCAGTAACAAACAATAACATTGTCACATAATATCAGACGCATTTCGTGAAAAGTTGAAATCTCACAGATAAACCAAATGCTTTGTGGAACTAAAGTATTTACATAATGGTAATGTTTTCTAGCAAAATCAGACAAAACTTAACATATGTCATTACACAGACAAGAGAATTGTTTGATTGTTTCCAGTGATTTTTTTAATGTCTCTGGTGACGCCAAAGACAGTGTCATTTGTTTAGGAAGTGTAGTCCTTTCCAGCTTTGAAAGAGTATATTTTTAACAAGTTCTAAGTTTTGAAGACTAGCAAAATTTGTCAAGTCATCATCAATTCTTCTGTGTAATGAAGTCAATGAGCATTTTAAACCTTTCAGAATGAAATATCAAGAAGTAAATTTAACTTGTTTAGCAGAGATAACATTTTTTTAGAAGAATAAGCTGCTGAGTAATACAGAGTTGCTCCAAGGTCAAATTGAGTTTTGTGGCCCACTCATTTGCCAATCCGGTCCTCAAAATTACAAGTTTCTAACCTCTCGTTAGAATTGTTTAAAGTGCAGTTCCGTTTGATACACTTTCAGAGCAAAATCTGAAACATGACATCATTGGACATCAAAAACAAATGTGTCTGTATATTCAAAAGAAGAATTTTTTGCATTAGTCAAAAGGTCGCGTTCTATGCTGTTTTGATTGAATATCGTCAAAATTCAGGAATGAACTGAAAAAACTCTGTACAAAAATGTACAGATCATACATTTGAAATATGATGGGGTTTTTTGCGTTTTTTTCTTTCTTTCTATTTTACAAAAATTGCACTTGAAGTATATCAAAATAGTAGCATTTTACATCATTTTAGTGTGAAGTTAGATACTTGTAATTGTTTCCCCATTTTCATGAGGACTCTATCTATTGGAAAATCTGTGCGTCACAAAACTCAATTAGACATTTGGAGATCCTTTTTAAAACCAGGGCCCAAATTCATAGAGTTGCTTGAGCAGGAAATATTGCTTAACAATTTTCCATTGAGCAAAAAAGGAGCAGGATACCAGTCATAAACTGTACATGTGACATGGTATTTTGGTTGGTAAACTTATTCTGGTAAGAATAATTATCTTATGCTTACTTTCTTTTTATGTTCAAGCAGCTCTATGAAATTGGGCCCTGGTAACCATGAGTTCTGTTTAGTATGTCTGTTTTTGATCGGTACCCATCATAATATGCTAAGCTATCCATTTCTAGTTGAGCACTTTTGATGCGTTAAGAGTAATTTATGGTGATCGGATGGGCATTGTGAGTAGTGTGCATAATCAGATCATTGACAAAATGCTCATTGAAAAGTAACAAAAATAACATCTACAGTCACCGTGTGTAAATAGTAATGACGCGGGCCCAATTTCATAGATCTGCTTCAGCAGAAAATATTGCTTAACAATTTTCTTCTAAGCCGAAATGAGCAGGATACCAGTCACAAATTGTACATTTGACATGGTAGTTTGGCTGATAACCTTATTCTTGGTAAGCATAATTTTGTTGTGCTAAACTACTTTTTGTTCTTTAACTTGGGCCAAGGAGTCATTTCACAGAGCTGCTTAAGCAGAATTATCGCTTAATATTTTACTCCTAAGCAATAATGAGCAGGGATACCAATCACAGATGGTACATGTGAAATGGTATTTTCGCTTGTTACCTTATTCTGGTTGTTGCGCTTAGTTACTCTTTTTACTTCAGCAGCTCAATTAAAAAGCTTTGAAGAAACCTTACCAGCCAAAATGCCATATAGTTTCAAACGTAATGACTGGTGCTCGGTTAATTTTCTGCTTAAAAACAAATTGCCAAGCCGCATCCTCTGGATGAAATTAGGCCCAGATGGTTTGTGTAAATAAAAAAATCTTCTTAACTGTGTTTCGTCGTGCAAGATGTAAATTCAGATAATTTTCAGTCGCATTTTTAATCATTGCCATAAATTTTGACTTTTTAGAATAAATAACGTAATACACAGTGTGAATCTTTCATTATCAATTGCAGAAATGCCAAGCGTTTTTAGATATATTTCTTTTCTTGTAGTAGGTGTTTTCGTTGATAGTGATGTTTGTTAATTATTAAAAACCTGGCAGCTTCTTGTCTCAGATATCATTTGTGTATTGTGATCAATTTATTTAAATTGTTTGAGATTGATTGAAGCCGTGCATTATCGACACAATGATTGGCCATGGGAATTAATAGTTTTTTCCAGCCATGAAAATTGTTGTCAAACCTTGTTTGATTTTTTAACCCAACTTCTTACCAAAACCGTCAAAATTATCATTGCTTTTCTAAATATAGATTACATATATTATGTGTAATTTTGTGCAACGCTTGTTGTTTGTTTCTGGGATTGAGTTGAATTCAAAGAAGGAAACACAGTTTTGGAAACAAGTAAAGCCGCTAAGACTTTGCAAAGCTCCATTTATCAAGTTGATTGAAGTACTTTTTCGTCCCTACATACATTCCCTGGAATAATAATTTCAACAGAGGGCGCTGTTGACAAAGCATTTTGTTTCCTTCCATCATTGATTGAAATCAATGGCCGCAGCTTTCGCCATCACAAGAATACGAAGAACAACACACGGCAAACCCGCAGATTGATTTTCATGGTATGTTTTACGTTTGTCTGAAGGGGGGGGACGAACTCAAACGAAGCGTCAAGTCACGTAGCAAGTATGGCAATTGATCAGTGAGGTAGTATCCAGGGACGGGAGGTGGTTTGCCTCGAGGCGGTTGAATCAGAATTTTGTTACGAATTATTCATAAACCTACCCATCGACGATGATGAGCACCCCGTTGGAAACATCGTCTGCCCCGCTCGCAGACGTTGAGTGCATCCATGGTGAACACTCGGGGTACGACGGACCTACGATGACTCGACCTTATGCGTACCGTGGAGATGCCACTCTACCCAGGTCGTTTAAGACCGGGGAGAGGGTTTACACCAACAACAGTAGACGCGGTTATGATTATGAGGAGGATTTCTGGCCCAAGCAGACGTCCAGCCTACCGAGGAAGGTGGCAAATGGGGTAAATAGAACTCAGAATGTTCGTGGGAGTTTTGTTGCTGGGGGGTTACATGCGGCAGGGCAGCAGCAGCAGCAGTCGCTCGGTTACCATGAGGAGCATATCATCCATGGAAGAAACATCAATGAAATCCCAGACAGGCAGATGTTAAATGATAATGTAAGGTCGCCGTCACCGAGCTTAAATACATCTGGCATGTCATCGCCGAAGCAGTCTAGCTTAGGAAGTCATGGCAGCATTTCCACAAGTAACTCTCTGAGTCCGCACAAAAAGAAAGCACACAAACCTTCATTCCGCGCATTCGGCAGTCTGATACAGAAGATGATGCGACAGATTCGCAATATGGATGAGTCAAAAAGCCCTGCAGTTGAACGGACAACGAGAAACAGTCAAACAAACGACGCTGTTGATAATTTAAATCACAATCAAGGTGTTCATTTGTCCCCACTGACTTCAAATCCCCTCAAACTTAACGGCAAAGTTCCCGGTCTGTCTGGACTCCGTAACCATGGAAACACCTGTTTCATGAATGCCATCGTCCAATGTCTGAGCAACACGGATATGTTAGCGGAATACTTCGTCCTGGAGCAATACCAAAACGACCTACGGCGGAGTAAGAAAAACAATAAAAAGTTCGGTACGAGGGGAGAAATCACCGAGCAGCTAGCATTACTCATGAAATCAGTTTGGTCGTGTCAGTATTTGCCGCAGCACACCACGGAATTCAAACGGATTGTGTCAAAGTACAGTGGTCAGTTCCGTGGGAATGATCAACACGACGCTCAAGAGTTTCTCATTTGGCTTTTGGATAAAGTACATGAAGACCTCAACTGCGCTCCAAAGAAGAAATACAAACAAGTGAAGGTGCGTTTTTGTAGTCCAACGTCGGGGAAAAAGTGCAGTATTACCGCCACCTCTAGTCTTGGGCAATATACTTTTTTTTCCAAAGCAAAACCTGCAGTGTGGCTTGTCCTGTACCTACCTACAGGAATGCGAACACAATTTTCATAACATTGTTGAAATTTGTGAAAGATGCAAATGTGACAGCCACTTTTCCCTCATGACGAGCAAAAGTAGCTTGTTTTACAAAAGAAAAAGTGGTCATCACAATCAGCATCTTTTTCCAATATGTCTTGTAGATTTTGGATCAAAATTTTAGTGCCGACTACATTTCCATGTCCAAGCTTTGGGAAAGATATTACAGTTGTAGTTTGAATCCTCCAGTTTTCAAGGAATGTGTAGTGTCGCAGTAATAATAATACATAAAGGCCAACAGTTTGGTGCAAGCCTTCTTGAAACCCAGAAGAACCAAAATGAAAACTGACATTATTGTGACTATTAGTATTAAAGAAACTAAATTTTATAAAAGTTTGGTAAATAAATCCAAATAATAATTGTCAAGCTTACTCTGAGAAACATTTTTTTTAACGTTTCAATGTGGCTGTATATTTTGATGACTGCATAAACCAAACTGAAACTTCTTAAAAAGCCTAAAAAAACAAAAACTAATAATAACTATGCATGAAATGTTCAATGGTTTGTTTGAAAGTTCAATTCCTGGAAAATTTGAGAATTTGAATGAATGTGACTGTAAACATAGCAAGGACTAAAAACTGGTCATGACGCAACTTGAAAAGTTTTGACTGTGCCTACATTCAGTTTGACCACTGTCTAAGGGCAAGCCTAAAACTTGGCATGTACACAAGTTGGACAGGCCCGGATGAGTTCGCCCAAGTTAGGATAGGCCTAACTTGGTGTGTACCCAAATCTGGATCAGCCCAACTGGGGTCACTCAATACCTGCCCAACCCACTCCAGTTAAGACACCTGTGAAACCCTTGAGATGGGATAAGGGCAAGACTAGGTGGGAAAACTTGATTTTTGTAAGAACACTTTAGTACCCCATCCTACCCCACCTCAATCATTCAGGGCACTCTCCAGCCGGTCATCTCTTCCAGCCGGTCATCGTGAAGAGTATCCATCGAAAGCGGATGCCGGTACGGTTTGTCAAGGGAGGACAGACAGCATCCTTCGCTCTTAAGAAGGTTAGTTAGAAGTCTTACACAACCATACCCGAAGACAAACAAATTTTGCAATCAAATAAATGTCTTTATATATTGCACTTTTAGATCCTTGTCATTTGATTGGTGGAACATGAGTCACGTATCAGACTTAATTTTGCCCTGTATACCATTCCAACACTCTAAAATTTAATATGGGACTCCTATATTAATAAATGTAGGAGTCCTATATTGATAAATATAGGACGTTTGAGACGCTTCGCAGCTACAACTGGCGTGAACTAATAGATTTGACATAGAGTACTGTATGTATTGATTGCATTTCACATTATGTAAAAATTTCACATTATGTAAAAATGTTAAATCAACAAACTAGAAATGTACAGGGTTAAATTTCCAGAGGTAAGGGGAAAGTTTTTACATTAAGATAACAAATTTGTACAAACCTAAGACACACTGAAGCCAGAAAACAAAAATGTTAACACTTATTTAACCGTTCTTGGATGTAGTTAGATCCCCAAAACTCCAAATAAGTGAATGACCATCGTTCTCTTTGCTTCCCTCTTTCAGCAAATCAAACGTTCCCACATAAGGAAAGGTATGGTGATGGTATCGGCCCACTCCAAGCCAGAGGCATGCTGGGAGTTTGAAGGGGAGATTCTGGTATTACACCACCCGACGACAATAAGCACTCGCTACCAGGCCATGGGTAAGTTCTAAAAAGAGTGCTCAACTCTCAACCACTGTGGCCCTGGTTTGATGCCTGGCTAAGGCCATATTCGAGTAGAGCTGTGTGATGGTTCTCTCCTGTGCCACAGGGGTTTTTCTCCAAGCCCTTTGGTTTTGCCTCACTCTCGAAAAATTTAAACACCTTCAGTCTCTGACTGTCCTCCGTAGTCATATATATAGGTCGATGTCGCTGGCTGCCAAAAGTGCCTTGCGGCTTTACCACGTTGTAGCCGCGTCATTCAGCGCAAGTACAGATGATAAGCCTCCCATATTATAATTATTAATCGTCTTGGCTTTGTATGAACTTTCAACTTTAACCCCGTGGTTGGTACCCTGCTGACTGGGCATAATCTATATATTATGCAAATGACACCCAATTTTCACCATATGGGGACTCAAATTCCCTTTGTTTTACTGTTAAGTGCGCCTTTTAGGGCAATGCAGGTGCAGTCAGACGTGCACCGTATCTTTACATGCGCTTTGAGCTCCCAAAAATGGCGGGTCCCTGGAGAAACAGTAGCAGAATGTGACGTCAGTACAAGGGGTTTGTACGATTTCTAGTTTTATGCTTGCACTGATATATGATAAAGCACCGTGTACTCAATGCTCTTGGAGTCCTGTTGAGAAAAAAATCAAACGGACATCTCACTGGGGAATTGGAACCCACAACCTTTTGCATTCTAAAGCAGGGCCCAATTTCATAGAGCTGCTTAAGCACACAAAATAGCTGAGCACATCAACTTTATGCTTACCAGATTCTGGTTACCAGCCAAAGTACCTTGTCTCATTTACCATTTTGGACTGGTATCCTGCTCATTTCTGCTCAGCAGAAAATTAATTATTAACAGTATTTTCTGCTTAAGCAGCTCTATGAAGTTGGCTTATTAGGTAGACAACCAAACTTGCCTGGTGACCAATTCAAATCTTAAAATATACAGTGGATACAGCAAATGTATACCCAGAACCAGTGTAAATATTAGACAGATGCAAGCAGGGGACCAGTCACACCCCAACCCTCAAGGGGGAATTACTGGAACCCACTCTTAAACAGCGTTCGTCTTTGATCTTAGCCCAATCACATTCTTGTTTTTTTCTCAGTTCACGTCGGGAGCATACGACAAACAGCGTCCATCATCTTCATGAGTCAAGAGCATTTACGAACCGGAGATAAGGCCCAAGTCCGCTTCAGGTTCATCAAGAATCCAGAGTTCCTTCATCCAGACAGTCGCATGGTCTTCAGGTGAGACACCGACTTTGGTCATTCAAGTCGGCTCAGAGTCGGCTCTGTGGACACCCTGGTTCAAATCCTTTACCAGAGCCTTGCGTGTGGGTTGGGTTTTCAGTCTCTACCTTATTGTGTGGGTTTTTCTATATCTGGGAACACCTCCCATATCTAAAAACTGGGGGAAAAAACATAAATTTTCTCCATAAAGGGGGTATCTTCAGGTCAACGCGTGAAAGTGCTAGTTACTCTTGAGGGTTCCTTAGTTTCATTACCAGCAAGATCAAATGAATGTAAATAATTAATAACAAACAATAGTAATATGAATAATAATCTTGGTATACAGCAATCCTTCACTGATCTTGAACTCTTGGTGGCAGCAGATACCGCCATTATTGCGGTGGTACCTGGGTGGTACTGCGCTGCCTAGCGACGGGTTTAAGCGATTTGCAAAGTGAAAGTCCAATAACCTGCGACTGATCAAATGATCGCCGTGTAGCCCAAACCTTATACCAGTCGCTAGGCAGCACAGTACCACCCAGGTACACCGCAGTAATGGAGGCATATCTGCTGCCACCAAGAGTTCAAGATTGGTGAAGGATTGCTGTATAGCGCCTTCTATTAGAAATGAGAATTTTTGTTGTCATTACTGCAGATGAATAGTGACTTATTGGGATGTCAGTAAGGGAAATAAAGATATTTACCAAATAGGGAGACCGCCAACATATGGCTAGATAGCTCAGTTGATAGAGCAACGGGTCTTAGGTTCAAGTCCCGTTCAAGTCAATTTTTGTTCAACTCAAGATTAAAGGCACTGTACACGTTTGGTAATTACTCAAAATATATATTAGCATAAAAACTTACTTGGTAACGAGCAACGGAGAGCTGTTGATGGTATAAAACATTGTGAGAAACGACTCCCTCTGAAGTAACATAGTTTTTGAGAAAGAGGTAATTTCTCACTAAAATAATAAAAGACTTCTGGCCAATAGCCTTTTATTCCTATCTGAAAGCACACTAATTTGTACAACAAGGGTGTTTTTTCTTTCATCATTTTCTTGCAACTTCAACGACCAATTGAGTCCAAATTTTCACAGGCTTGTTATTTTATGCATATGTTGGGATACACCAAGTGAGAATACTGGTCTTTGACAATTACCAAACGTGTTCAGTGCCTTTAAAGAAAATGGCTAGATAGCTCAGTTGATAGAGCAACGGCGTGTTAAACCAGAGGTCTTAGGTTCAAGTCCCGTTGAAGTAAATTTTTGTTCAACTCAAGATTAAGGAAAATAAAGGAACAAGTTTTGAATTTGTTCCTCCCTAGACTTTGACAATGAAGTAGCCATTTTGTAATTCTTCATTGCAACTTAATATTCACAAAACTGAGGCTGGAATGAATAATTATTTGTTGATGTGATAACGTGAAAACTTCAATGATGACCTAACTTTTGTTGCATATTTGGTTTGCGGTAACACCATGTGTATATCTACTTGCTAGGTAAATTGTTGTTCTTTGAGAACTTGTCTTGCTATTTATTCTACTGCCGCGGAGTAGATTATTCGGACTTCGGGAGAATTCTCAGTTCTGAAAAGAACTATCCTGCTTATTAACTACTACCTGGGCGGGAGGTAGGAAATCGGCAGGGACTTTGTGGATCGAGGGGAATTCTCGTTATTAACTTCACTGCCGCGGAGAGAGTTCTTAATTGGTCTTAACATTTCGACTAGCTTGCTCTAGTCATCGTCAGGAGACTGAAGAGTGTAAGACATGTTGGTCTAGGGTCTCTTAAGGAGAGACTCTTGGGGACAACATTAGCATCTCTACATCTCTTTAGAAATGTCAACTTGTTGATAAGTTTACAACGTCTGGCAGAAGAGCGTTGAAATAAATTTACAATTCTAACTTTTGTTGATGTGTCGTTTGCCTTTCAGGGAAGGCAGAACCAAAGCCGTGGGGCGCATCACCAAGACCCACCCCCACGTGTCGCTCAACGTGCTCAAGAACAAGCAGAAGCTTGGGAAGGGTAGAGGTCAAGCAGCTGGCCCCAAACCCCCAGACAACATGCCGGGGAGATACCCCGGGGGACCGGGGTCAAAGGGCGGACGCCGAAGCCGCCACCGAAAGGCCAGGGAGGCTGGGGAGGATCCGGAAGAGGAGAGGCACCAGGATGAAGCAACGGCGAGCTCGTCCGGGTCAGGGACTCAAGTATAACACTAGGAATGACCTTACTAAAAATGGAAAACACTGTGTGTACAGTGCTTTATATACATCAGTGAGTGTATTGCAAATAATTCTTATCATTCATGTTGAAGTAAATTTCTGTTACTTGAAGTGCTTCTTTTTATTTAAATTTTTTGTTTTTTTAAAGCTATTCTTTGGGGTAATTTTCCAAACCGTGTATTTTTACTTATGTAGCTTTCATTTGATATGTGCCATGATGTGGGTTGATATGAGGGGAAGTCTTTTAGCTATTTTTTTTTTTGCTTTTGTTTTGTTTCTTAAGCCTAGAATTTTTAAATTGCAATTATTGATTTCACACAGTGATCTTATCTTTGTTTTTACACTATGGCTTGAAATGATGCCCTTGCGAGTCATATCAACACACAGGGTAACAAAAAAACAAAGGTCGTAAAACAAATCTGACAATATGTTGGGGTAAGAATATGGATGGTTTTTATAAACAAAATTGTAGAACTCTTTTTGCAAAACTAAATTTTTACGATGAGCTTTTATCCTTGCCAGTAACAAACAATAACATTGTCACATAATATCAGACGCATTTCGTGAAAAGTTGAAATCTCACAGATAAACCAAATGCTTTGTGGAACTAAAGTATTTACATAATGGTAATGTTTTCTAGCAAAATCAGACAAAACTTAACATATGTCATTACACAGACAAGAGAATTGTTTGATTGTTTCCAGTGATTTTTTTAATGTCTCTGGTGACGCCAAAGACAGTGTCATTTGTTTAGGAAGTGTAGTCCTTTCCAGCTTTGAAAGAGTATATTTTTAACAAGTTCTAAGTTTTGAAGACTAGCAAAATTTGTCAAGTCATCATCAATTCTTCTGTGTAATGAAGTCAATGAGCATTTTAAACCTTTCAGAATGAAATATCAAGAAGTAAATTTAACTTGTTTAGCAGAGATAACATTTTTTTAGAAGAATAAGCTGCTGAGTAATACAGAGTTGCTCCAAGGTCAAATTGAGTTTTGTGGCCCACTCATTTGCCAATCCGGTCCTCAAAATTACAAGTTTCTAACCTCTCGTTAGAATTGTTTAAAGTGCAGTTCCGTTTGATACACTTTCAGAGCAAAATCTGAAACATGACATCATTGGACATCAAAAACAAATGTGTCTGTATATTCAAAAGAAGAATTTTTTGCATTAGTCAAAAGGTCGCGTTCTATGCTGTTTTGATTGAATATCGTCAAAATTCAGGAATGAACTGAAAAAACTCTGTACAAAAATGTACAGATCATACATTTGAAATATGATGGGGTTTTTTGCGTTTTTTTCTTTCTTTCTATTTTACAAAAATTGCACTTGAAGTATATCAAAATAGTAGCATTTTACATCATTTTAGTGTGAAGTTAGATACTTGTAATTGTTTCCCCATTTTCATGAGGACTCTATCTATTGGAAAATCTGTGCGTCACAAAACTCAATTAGACATTTGGAGATCCTTTTTAAAACCAGGGCCCAAATTCATAGAGTTGCTTGAGCAGGAAATATTGCTTAACAATTTTCCATTGAGCAAAAAAGGAGCAGGATACCAGTCATAAACTGTACATGTGACATGGTATTTTGGTTGGTAAACTTATTCTGGTAAGAATAATTATCTTATGCTTACTTTCTTTTTATGTTCAAGCAGCTCTATGAAATTGGGCCCTGGTAACCATGAGTTCTGTTTAGTATGTCTGTTTTTGATCGGTACCCATCATAATATGCTAAGCTATCCATTTCTAGTTGAGCACTTTTGATGCGTTAAGAGTAATTTATGGTGATCGGATGGGCATTGTGAGTAGTGTGCATAATCAGATCATTGACAAAATGCTCATTGAAAAGTAACAAAAATAACATCTACAGTCACCGTGTGTAAATAGTAATGACGCGGGCCCAATTTCATAGATCTGCTTCAGCAGAAAATATTGCTTAACAATTTTCTTCTAAGCCGAAATGAGCAGGATACCAGTCACAAATTGTACATTTGACATGGTAGTTTGGCTGATAACCTTATTCTTGGTAAGCATAATTTTGTTGTGCTAAACTACTTTTTGTTCTTTAACTTGGGCCAAGGAGTCATTTCACAGAGCTGCTTAAGCAGAATTATCGCTTAATATTTTACTCCTAAGCAATAATGAGCAGGGATACCAATCACAGATGGTACATGTGAAATGGTATTTTCGCTTGTTACCTTATTCTGGTTGTTGCGCTTAGTTACTCTTTTTACTTCAGCAGCTCAATTAAAAAGCTTTGAAGAAACCTTACCAGCCAAAATGCCATATAGTTTCAAACGTAATGACTGGTGCTCGGTTAATTTTCTGCTTAAAAACAAATTGCCAAGCCGCATCCTCTGGATGAAATTAGGCCCAGATGGTTTGTGTAAATAAAAAAATCTTCTTAACTGTGTTTCGTCGTGCAAGATGTAAATTCAGATAATTTTCAGTCGCATTTTTAATCATTGCCATAAATTTTGACTTTTTAGAATAAATAACGTAATACACAGTGTGAATCTTTCATTATCAATTGCAGAAATGCCAAGCGTTTTTAGATATATTTCTTTTCTTGTAGTAGGTGTTTTCGTTGATAGTGATGTTTGTTAATTATTAAAAACCTGGCAGCTTCTTGTCTCAGATATCATTTGTGTATTGTGATCAATTTATTTAAATTGTTTGAGATTGATTGAAGCCGTGCATTATCGACACAATGATTGGCCATGGGAATTAATAGTTTTTTCCAGCCATGAAAATTGTTGTCAAACCTTGTTTGATTTTTTAACCCAACTTCTTACCAAAACCGTCAAAATTATCATTGCTTTTCTAAATATAGATTACATATATTATGTGTAATTTTGTGCAACGCTTGTTGTTTGTTTCTGGGATTGAGTTGAATTCAAAGAAGGAAACACAGTTTTGGAAACAAGTAAAGCCGCTAAGACTTTGCAAAGCTCCATTTATCAAGTTGATTGAAGTACTTTTTCGTCCCTACATACATTCCCTGGAATAATAATTTCAACAGAGGGCGCTGTTGACAAAGCATTTTGTTTCCCTCCATCATTGATTGAAATCAATGGCCGCAGCTTTCGCCATCACAAGAATACGAAGAACAACACACGGCAAACCCGCAGATTGATTTTCATGGTATGTTTTACGTTTGTCTGAAGGGGGGGGACGAACTCAAACGAAGCGTCAAGTCACGTAGCAAGTATGGCAATTGATCAGTGAGGTAGTATCCAGGGACGGGAGGTGGTTTGCCTCGAGGCGGTTGAATCAGAATTTTGTTACGAATTATTCATAAACCTACCCATCGACGATGATGAGCACCCCGTTGGAAACATCGTCTGCCCCGCTCGCAGACGTTGAGTGCATCCATGGTGAACACTCGGGGTACGACGGACCTACGATGACTCGACCTTATGCGTACCGTGGAGATGCCACTCTACCCAGGTCGTTTAAGACCGGGGAGAGGGTTTACACCAACAACAGTAGACGCGGTTATGATTATGAGGAGGATTTCTGGCCCAAGCAGACGTCCAGCCTACCGAGGAAGGTGGCAAATGGGGTAAATAGAACTCAGAATGTTCGTGGGAGTTTTGTTGCTGGGGGGTTACATGCGGCAGGGCAGCAGCAGCAGCAGTCGCTCGGTTACCATGAGGAGCATATCATCCATGGAAGAAACATCAATGAAATCCCAGACAGGCAGATGTTAAATGATAATGTAAGGTCGCCGTCACCGAGCTTAAATACATCTGGCATGTCATCGCCGAAGCAGTCTAGCTTAGGAAGTCATGGCAGCATTTCCACAAGTAACTCTCTGAGTCCGCACAAAAAGAAAGCACACAAACCTTCATTCCGCGCATTCGGCAGTCTGATACAGAAGATGATGCGACAGATTCGCAATATGGATGAGTCAAAAAGCCCTGCAGTTGAACGGACAACGAGAAACAGTCAAACAAACGACGCTGTTGATAATTTAAATCACAATCAAGGTGTTCATTTGTCCCCACTGACTTCAAATCCCCTCAAACTTAACGGCAAAGTTCCCGGTCTGTCTGGACTCCGTAACCATGGAAACACCTGTTTCATGAATGCCATCGTCCAATGTCTGAGCAACACGGATATGTTAGCGGAATACTTCGTCCTGGAGCAATACCAAAACGACCTACGGCGGAGTAAGAAAAACAATAAAAAGTTCGGTACGAGGGGAGAAATCACCGAGCAGCTAGCATTACTCATGAAATCAGTTTGGTCGTGTCAGTATTTGCCGCAGCACACCACGGAATTCAAACGGATTGTGTCAAAGTACAGTGGTCAGTTCCGTGGGAATGATCAACACGACGCTCAAGAGTTTCTCATTTGGCTTTTGGATAAAGTACATGAAGACCTCAACTGCGCTCCAAAGAAGAAATACAAACAAGTGAAGGTGCGTTTTTGTAGTCCAACGTCGGGGAAAAAGTGCAGTATTACCGCCACCTCTAGTCTTGGGCAATATACTTTTTTTTCCAAAGCAAAACCTGCAGTGTGGCTTGTCCTGTACCTACCTACAGGAATGCGAACACAATTTTCATAACATTGTTGAAATTTGTGAAAGATGCAAATGTGACAGCCACTTTTCCCTCATGACGAGCAAAAGTAGCTTGTTTTACAAAAGAAAAAGTGGTCATCACAATCAGCATCTTTTTCCAATATGTCTTGTAGATTTTGGATCAAAATTTTAGTGCCGACTACATTTCCATGTCCAAGCTTTGGGAAAGATATTACAGTTGTAGTTTGAATCCTCCAGTTTTCAAGGAATGTGTAGTGTCGCAGTAATAATAATACATAAAGGCCAACAGTTTGGTGCAAGCCTTCTTGAAACCCAGAAGAACCAAAATGAAAACTGACATTATTGTGACTATTAGTATTAAAGAAACTAAATTTTATAAAAGTTTGGTAAATAAATCCAAATAATAATTGTCAAGCTTACTCTGAGAAACATTTTTTTTAACGTTTCAATGTGGCTGTATATTTTGATGACTGCATAAACCAAACTGAAACTTCTTAAAAAGCCTAAAAAAACAAAAACTAATAATAACTATGCATGAAATGTTCAATGGTTTGTTTGAAAGTTCAATTCCTGGAAAATTTGAGAATTTGAATGAATGTGACTGTAAACATAGCAAGGACTAAAAACTGGTCATGACGCAACTTGAAAAGTTTTGACTGCGCCTACATTCAGTTTGACCACTGTCTAAGGGCAAGCCTAAAACTTGGCATGTACACAAGTTGGACAGGCCCGGATGAGTTCGCCCAAGTTAGGATAGGCCTAACTTGGTGTGTACCCAAATCTGGATCAGCCCAACTGGGGTCACTCAATACCTGCCCAACCCACTCCAGTTAAGACACCTGTGAAACCCTTGAGATGGGATAAGGGCAAGACTAGGTGGGAAAACTTGATTTTTGTAAGAACACTTTAGTACCCCATCCTACCCCACCTCAATCATTCAGGGCACTCTCCCCCCCCCCCCCCCCCCCCAATTGGCTCATACCACAAAACTCCTCAGTAGCACACAAGCCATGTTTTTTTTCACATAACACCAGTTGTACAAACAAAAGGAATCTATACTCAATGCTAGCCTAGAACTTATAAGGTATGATACTTTGTGGCAGTCTGTGGTCATGGTGGTACCTGTGTGCGGGTCAACATAGATGGTGTTTGGGGACACAAGTAGACTGGTGGCATATACTGCATTTTTTTTTCCCCGACGCTTAAATGTGTTTAGCTTTCTTGTATTTTTCTGAAAATATATTTAGCATCATAACAGGTGTTTGACTTCTTCTTCAAAGATTACGTTTATAGTATGTTAATTCATGTCGGTTGACTTAGAGGATTGAGGCAGGAGGGATTCGTACTGTACAGATGCAGTGGATGATTTTGACGGACTCGGGGGCAGGTTCCTGCAATTGCACTCAACATGTGACATTTAAGACTTCTAAATGAGTACAGACCTTTGGCGGATAGGTGTTGGGATTGTGCCATTGATGATAGAAGCATGGAATTTAGAACACAGTCGGAGTATTTCATCAGCATTCTCCCTTAAGAGTGGTCCGCTGGCCAGATGCCAGTTAAAACACCTGAGCTTTACTCTAAGTGGTCTGGCTGGCTGGCTAGAATGAATTTAACATTTCATTTGAAATTTGGACAAGTGAAAAAGCTGATGGACTTGTGAAATGAGAAGCTAACTGGTCCTGATGGCGGGTCACTATACAGGTTAAGGGCAAACTCCGTGTCATAAGAAAGATGGCTGTAGCAGGGAACAATTTCTTCCAGCAATTTTGCTTAGCAAAACATTTAGACTGAGCCTAATTTGTGCACCTGAATGCTAATATTGCCTGATTTTTGAGTAGCAACTGATACATTTTGTGTAACAATTTGCTCTGCTATTCCAGGGAAATCGCTCACTGCTGTAGGGTCATTGCAGATTTTTCCGTTGAAAAAATACAGACAGAATAACAATCAGAACTTTGCAGCCATTTTGAAGTTTTAAAAAGGAAAAATTGTATTCTACATGACTATTTTTTAAAGAACACAAATCTGCGATTGCCCTACATGTATCATGTATCATGCCAGATATTTTTCTCATTACATACTCTGACTATGTGCTAAATTCCATTGTGGTATCATAAAAGACACAATTCCCCCAAATATTTCCCCTATCCCCCACTATTATGTCTGTCTGTGAGGGGAAACAAGAGCTGTTGTTTTCTTCAGAAATAAAGACATCCTGCTCTTTGATCTACTTATTCTCTGGTGCTGAGGATACTGTTTTCAAAAGTGCCTTGAAATCGATAACCCAAGCGGGTTATCATTTTATCAAAAGGTGGACATGCCATCATTTCACCTCAAGTCGTCAACATGTTCCTCCGGGTTCGCCAGCAGAACCAGTTAACTAGTCATTTCACTAGTCTGTCAGCTTTTTTTACTAGTCCATGCTTCAAGAAACTAGGATTCTTTTCAACACTGAAAGTTCCATGTAGCCAGCTGGACCACTTGGAGTGAATTCTGACTGGTCTTAAAGATACAGGCATTGAATAAATTAAAAAAAACAGCAATGCAAAAACAGTCAACTAAAAAAACTGTAAAAAAAAAACAATAAAGAAAACGGATATTGGCAAACTGATTGTGGCAGGATAAAAACTTCACACCTAAATCATTCTGTGTTGCATTTTACCGTGTTGCGTTTCCCTGGTCTTAACAAATCAAAGAACTCATTTGCCGGATGAAAATTAAAAATCATCGCAGATAAAAGCACTGATTTATTTTATGATTTGGTTCTGTGACTTCCTGAAACTGGTGAAAGTTCACTACCAACAATACAATACATGTACGCTTTCTTTGGAGTTCAAGACTCAGATGTGTAGACTACACGGTGGCCCAAGTCCAGTTAGCCTCATAACTGAACTGAGGTGCATTCCACTTGCGCAAACAGATCACGAACGTTCGTGCAACTGTTTGTGGTCGTTGGGACGATTTGTTCTTGATGTCAATTCGGCGTTGCTCTGTAATGAAGATGGCGACACCGTATGTTGTAACTTGGTGTATTCAAGGTAAATTTTAGTCCCATTTGTACCTCGACTTGAACTAATTAAGTTAATTCAACTCCACCTGACTGCATTACCGACCACTGAAAACACATTATCTCTATTCTCTTGTGGTTTATTATTTTATAACTATTTTCATGACAAGAACATAATATCGTCTGCTTACGTTTTGTTGTCCACCATTTTAAAAACCACCCACCAACACCTCGGAAATACGTTCGCCTATGGTTGCGAACGTTCGCCAACGTTGTTGGCGCACAACTCGTTCCACTCAATTATTGTTGGCAAACGTTTGCAAACGTTTGCAACGTTTGCACAAGTGGAACGCACCCCAATTCCAGCAGTCTTGTACAATTAGGTATGATATTTTTCCTATTTCAGCCTGATTTCAGATTTTATTTGAAAAAAACAGAATTTTGTATGACGTACATTGTAGCCTGAAAAGTCCATTACAGCCTACACCATGTGTACATGTAGGTCAACCCTTGTACTCGATAAAAGGTTCCTGCTTTTTTCCAAGGACCAAATATCATGCCTGGTAAATGTAAAGAACAAATTTCACAATTAATGTAATGTTGTTTTTTCCAGAATTTAGACAATGAACATTTTTACCGTTATGGCTCTGTTGACTTTAATTTACCTGTAAACAGTAAGTTTAAGGATTGGATTAGCAATGAACTTTGCATATTTAGGCCCCCCCCCAAAAAAAAATTGTTCTGTTTCCGGTTTCCCGAACGACCCTAACTTTATGCCGCAACCCTAAACTTTTTATTCAGCTTGAACAAAAAAATAAATAAATACAAAATTAAAATTATAAAAAAATATTTTAAAACTGAAGGGACCATGGACCAAATGTCAGACTTTGACCAAACTAACATGTTTTATAACAAAATTGAACTAAAAAACCAGGACACATCCAGACAATTTTACTGATATCTCCGTGATTTGGGTCTCATGATTTTGTGATCCACGGTCGTCGCGTCGAGTTTCTTAAAGTACCCAGCGAAAAATACCCACAATTCAAAGCACAGCGCGCACGTGTGTACACGACAGTGAGCAATCTGAAGATTTTGCAAACTTTTGCTCGATAGGCGAAAGGAGCTGCCAATTCTGCATAGCGCAAATTGCAGATTGTGCAAGAGTTTGTCCAATTCGTTGTGCAAATCTGTTGATTGCACTCCACAGATGAACGAGAGTGGACTCAACAGAAGTCGCAACCTTTTAGCCGAAAATGTATCTTTTTTGAAAAATATCTGACACAATCATACCTCCATATTAACCAAAAGCATCTCCTGCGTACCTCATGTGAGTTTATTTTAAAGTATACTGAAGAGGTCTTTGATGGATTTCGAAGCAGTTTTTTTTCACCCGCTGTTAGTTTTGAATCGGGCAAGTAGGGTATTTTTACACACTCGCCAAACGTATCAGAATAATAAAAAAAGGTCAAAAAAGCTACTTTCCGACCTACCGACCCTATTTTTAAATGGCACGTACATGTACTCCTCTCTGGTAATTCCTGTGCCCCATCGATCTTGGCCTGAATGAAACGCTAATGCCGAACCGACATACATGTTGTTTCATTACCCTTAGCTGGCTTTGTTGCATGCTGGCAGGCATTGATGAATGTAATAACGTGATTCAGAAATGGGGGGGGGGGTGGTTGGAAGATGGAGGGGGGAGAGGATGGCGGCTTCGTGGAGAAGTGAAATGGAAAAATTTAGTGTGCATCAGATTGATGTCTCTGTAGGGCTCAGCTTCGTTATACGTGTATTTCCAATTATATGTTACGATACTCTGATCCATTAAAGGGAAAGTACTCTTTTTTTTGGAAGAGTCAATTTAAAACTCCCTCCTCAATTTGCCAGAAAACCCTAAAACAAAATCAAAACCCACCACCAGACAACCGAATTTCATCAACTTCAGGGGATCATGCTTTAGTGAGGATAATTTATTGAGAAGCTGTTTGTTTGACAGTGATCTTGTACACATTTTAGGACATTCATGTGACTAATACTAATACCAATAGGGTTTGCCCATAATTTTGTTAGTGACTGGCCAGAAGGATCAGTTACATGTATCTTGTCATTTCACTATCCATTGCTTGTCAAATGTCAAATGTCAATATTTTACATGAAATAGGGATGTTCGGTTCGGACCATTGATTTGGTGAGAATTTTGACAGGTCCTCATGTGTTTTAACTGGCATTTGCGCCAGCAGACCACTGTTAAGGGACTTTTTTATTTCAAATATCAAGTAAACCACAAGGGAAAATGACTTTGTAAATTTTAAATACATGTAGTCAGTTTCCCTTATGGTTTACGACTCAAATTTAAAATGGTTGTGTATGCCTCTATCTTGATTGAGGAAGAACTTAGGCTGAGTTACACGTAGTTCTGTGCACCTCTTTGCCACCATACACAGCCTGTGTAGTTGAATGATTTGAATTGGTTGGTCATCTCGCTGGACAAAGTTACCAATAGTAGGAGGGTTAACAGTGTGAAATATCATTTATCTAAGGAGTTAAGTACGACAATTGGTTTTGATCTTGCAAAATCCCAAACTCAATGTTTGAAAACAGTATAAACATTTAACACGTTTAAGCTTTTTTTCACCACTTTTTTTCTCGTGACTCCAATGACCGATCGAGCTGAAACTTTCAAAGGTTTGTTATTTCATGTCTATGTTGGGTCACATCGAGTGTGGATACTTTACTGGTCTTTGACAATTACCAACGTGACACATGTGCTTTGAAGCATTCAGCGCAGTGAATAGTTCTCTAGATACCAGCGCTATACAAATATTATTATTATTATTATTATTATTTTCTACTCTCAGTGAAAGAAAGATCAAATGCAATAAAAGTTGTTGAATAGGGGATGGTAGAAGAGCTGTATAAACAGTAGACAGATGTAAACACACATACCTCACCAGGGACCACAAAGCTAACTTACACACATTAGGCCTTTGGTTTCCAGGAATTTTTATCATCGTCATAAACAAACAGTCATCATTCACAGTCTCTATTGTTCACTGAAAAACATTTCAAGGCTGAGGGTTTTATGAGTTTGGGGTACTTGGTGGGCGCAGACGTAAAATAGCAGATGACAGTGAACGGGTGACCCTCATGAGCTTATATATATTTATATTTTAAAAATAATTTATTTCACATTTTAAGTGGATAGCCCATTGGGATGTCTTCTCTATGCTTGAACTAATGAATGATCACTGTAAATCGGGGGGGGGGGGGGGGGGGGGGGTAGTAATAACAGGGTTCTCCCCGGGATTGTTCAAAGCTGGGGGGCATTCTGGATCCAAATTTATGGACGTTTGGCCGAAGCATGCTGAATTGAAATAAGGTCTTCAGGATGTTTACATACATACATACATACATACACTTGGCTTTTATATAGCGCCATTTCAGTTAGACCACAGAGCTTTAGCAAACAGACAATAGCAATGCAAATAAAACAACAAATGAACATAAAGCAATTTACAGAAAGCAACTAAGGAAAAGTATATTTTTTAAGAGCTTTCTTGAAAATAGGCAGTGAATTTGAGGTGCGTATGGTGATGGGAAGGTTGTTCCACAGTCCTGGAGCGGCTAAAGAAAATGATTTATAGGCAGCAGATTGGAGAGATTTGACTGTTTAGTGTATAAATCTTGGTTTTAAAAGCCCTACTGTGCAATCTGGAGCATTCTTTATGGATTTCTTTTGATGTTTTTACTTTTTTGTGAAATTGAAAAAAATATATAAATTATACTTTTTGTGTGCGTTTCGGCTGAAATGTGCGTGTATTGGCACGCAATTTGTGCATATCAGCCCAATACACAATGATGAGTGATCATGTATACTATTACTGTTCGTAAGGCAGGCAGATGAGCTGAAATTGACATCTATTGTACGGTGATGAGTTCTTTATACTTGACCTAATTTGCATACTACAGTCGTTTGACCAGTTCCGGATCATTGACCAGTTCCGGATCACTTAAACTTTGCAACAACCACATAATTAAATTACTTCTCACATTACCAATTCCTGTTGATACATGTGAAGAATAACATCCAATAAACCAACAAACCCAAGATAAGGTGACAAACATCATCGACAAATAAATTATGGTAATTTTTCTTAAGTTTGTCGGCGATAATGATCATTATTTACCCCCCAAAATGTTGGTTGAAAAACGCTGTTAAAACTTCTCACCTTTCAAATTTGAATGCCAGGGCGGATAGCATTTATGTAAAATGGTAAGAATGTGTAAAACATATTTCCCATAAATACTGAGCAGACGTTTTGGTTTTTTTATGAGATAAAATTACCAAAATCGTTTGTTGGGAGGCATCGTACCTTTGCCCAGTTCCGGATCACTCAATATGTTGGTATGTTAAATGGTGGCGCACTCAGTTAGTTAAAATCATACGGCTGTTGTAGAAAGTTTGTCATTTAAGTTGCACTGGAAGCGTGCATTTTTATATTTCAAGGAATGCAAAACTACATGTACTTCATCCAACAGCCGTGTCGATAACGTTGCATGTATTTTCAGTTTTATGAATGGGATTTGGAGTATTGGTTTGCAATAGAGGGCGCGCTACTGATTCGGAATAGATTCAACCGATCCGGAACTGGTCAAACGGGTGACGATACTTTTCTCGAAGCCACTTCAAAAGTATTACTTGTTTTTGGCCAATGGATATTTGGTGAATGTTATGACATGTGTAGGTAAACTGATCGACTTTTGTTTGTTTAAAATGTTAAAGAGAATGCAACAAAAACATCGTGAATTCAAAAAGTGATCCGGAACTGGTCAAACGACTGTATCAAGGATGTACTCATTCAGTTAGTCATAGTATTTACCTTGACAATACATCTTTTGTCAGTGCACGCTATTTACATGAAAATGCACGCTTTCCAAATGTTGACTGAGTGTAGAAAATAACAATTTGTGTGGTTTAAAATACATAGCCAATCAAGGTCAGTTAGCCAGGAGTGCATCCGGCATTGCATTGATACTTTGTTTGAATTGTTAGCAGCCAACTTTACATATTTACTGTACATTTATATCCTTATTCCTTTAAAACTTGTAGGGTCTAGAGAAAATTTAAATGCCCACATTTTAAATTTATAAAGTATTAGATTCCATTTTTTTTGCCTGATTTTTTGCCGAAAGACCACAAAATAAACAAAATTGTTTCTCCAGAAGTTGATAGTTTTTTAACTTGATTTTTGATATAAAGTCGCATTCTCTTTTACGTTGATTTCCTGGCTGCCACTTCCCAGGTTGTATCGTAAACTTGGGTGTGATCCCCGGCTACACGGCAGTTACAGGTTGATTGGCTTCTGACTGGCACCCCCGAACAAAGATATTGACAAAATAGGGAGACCGCCAACATAGGGCTAGGTTAGTAGAGTGCGCGAACATTAATCCGGAGGTTCACTGGTTCAAATTCCGCTCTGGTATGTTTTTTCTTTTTTCAACCCCAAATTATTACAAATTTACTCAGTCATTTTCCCTTGTGGTTTATTACTTGAATAGTTTTGTATTAACTTGAAATTTTGCATATATGCCACACACAATGTTTTATACAGAGAAAGCTCATCATACTAACATTTGATATCCCTTGTATCATCAATATCCCATAACATATTACTAAGCAAGCCACATCTGCATTCCCACCCGAAACCCAATCAGGACACTCTTTTCAACACCTGCCTATCGTTATGGTAATTACCCACCAATCATCAAGCTCAAAACCATTAACCACCCAGCCTCTCTCCAATTAGGTATCTCCCATGAGATGGCAATCTCTTTGCCCCATAAATCTGAATTATGAATGATAACGCTGCGCTCCAGTTCGACTTGTAAAATTATTTAGTTCCATCACAGATTTTCATATTCCGATATATTAAGGAGTTAGATATTTTCTAGGTGACATTGTAATGTAAGGCAACGATATGTAAAGTGTTAAAAAACTTGCTCGACATGATGTTTCAGCCTTCGAGAACGACTCTGCTAGAGTCAGTCAGGCCATTCATTAGATTTTTTGCAACAGAGTCCAGCTTTTCTCCTGAAGACGATCAGAGCATACTGATCGAAGCGTTGAGTATCAACAACTGGTTCTTTTCAGAACCAACACTACTCAAAAGAGATTTACACATGGTGCTACCGCAAACCTTACCTGATTATTTTTTTATTTTGGGTTGAACAAAGAAAAATTGACTAGAGCGGGATTTGAACCAACGACCTCCGGTTTAACGTGCCGGCGCTCTACCAACTGATCTATCTAGCCCCATGTTGGCGGTCTCCCTATTTTGTCAATATCTTTGTTCGGGGGGGGGGGGGGGGGTGCCAGTCAGAAGCCATTCAACCGCAAACTGCCGTGTAGCCAGGGATCACACCCAAGTGTGTCAATTTTTCTTTGTTCAACCCAAAATCATTTAAACATTTACCGAGTCAGTTTCCCTTGTGGTTTATTATTTGATATCTGATTATTTTTTGCATGTTTGATTTGTGTTGGTAACATGTATCCTGTAAAGCGGTCTGTTTTTTGCTGCACAGAAATTCTTTTTTTTTTCATTGTACATTTTAAACATTTTTGAAGACCATACACATTACACGTACATGTATGTGTCACCAAAAATGGATATCAATTTTTGTTGTTGATACAATACCGATCAGGGTTTGCCCTTGGTGACTAGCAAGCAGCACCACTTAGACTGTCATTTCACTAGTCCATAATTCATAAGAATTAGGGATGCTTTTTAGTAATGAAGTAGCCAGCCAGTCCACAAGGGCAGAATTTTGACTGGTCCTTAGTTGTTTTAGCTAACATTTTGCCAGTGGACCACTATGAAAAGAGAACCCTGTAGTTTTAAAGAATTGTTAAGCTGCACTCCTATGAGGCGGGAAGAAAACGATAATGTTTTTCCATCACAGATTTTGTACTCCTTTGCAGATATTTTGTATGTGACCATGATGGTATATTATACATTACATTATAACATTTTGGTTCTACTGTACACTGATGAGTGACAAGCACAGTATTCTTAAAACTTTCTCAAGTCATGCGGAAAAAACCCCAAAAGCAAACTACTCAGTTGGGATTTGAACCCATGACCCCCACCCCCCCCCCCCCCCCCCCCCCATTCTAGAGCAGATGTCTGTACCACTAGACCACCGAGCATGCACTGTGACGACATGCCAGTTTGAATACTGTCATTAGCAGCAGTGACTGCAAACAATTTCCATTGGAAGGAACTCACTTAAAACAACGTTCGATTTTGCATTGCAGTATGAACGAAAGCATGTAAACGTATGATTTTCCTTTTGCTTGATTGATTTTCATTTTGCGAAGACCAGACGTAATTTCCTTAATGACGTTGGATACTAATATCCAAAACTCATTTAAAATGATTTAACGATTTTGTTGGGCTTTTATAAACTGCCTAATGATGCGTACAGAGTCATGATGGTACATAATAAACAGCGCCGTACTTTCGGAGGATTTGTGGCTTCATGAAATAGAGTAGTACAGTGATGCATTTAGACAGCTAGATAGTGCACTAAGGCCATATCTGAATTAGTGACTGTAGCTACTTCTTGATCGTCATGTGAACATGCATTGAAGTATACGATTCCTACAGCAACACCCATAGTGACAGCCATAGCCTAAAATTGGTGTGTCATGGCGGGGGGTCATGGGTTCGAATCCCATTTGAGTAGTTTGCTTTTGGGTTTTGTCCGCATGACTTGAAAGATTGACAAAATCGTAGGATTTTCGTTTTGCTTGATAGATTTTCATTTTGTGAAGACCAGACGTAATTTCCTTAATGACATTGGATACTATTATCCAAAACTCATTTGAAATGATGTAACGATTTTGTCAATCTTTCAAGTCATGCGGACAAAACCCAAAAGCAAACTACTCAAATGGGATTCGAACCCATGACCCCCCGCCATGACACACCAATTTTAGGCTATGGCTGTCACTATGGGTGTTGCTGTAGGAATCGTATACTTCAATGCATGTTCACATGACGATCAAGAAGTAGCTACAGTCACTAATTCAGATATGGCCTTAGTGCACTATCTAGCTGTCTAAATGCATCACTGTACTACTCTATTTCATGAAGCCACAAATCCTCCGAAAGTACGGCGCTGTTTATTATGTACCATCATGACTCTGTACGCATCATTAGGCAGTTTATAAAAGCCCAACAAAATCGTTACATCATTTCAAATGAGTTTTGGATAATAGTATCCAATGTCATTAAGGAAATTACGTCTGGTCTTCACAAAATGAAAATCTATCAAGCAAAACGAAAATCCTACCTTCCGCCCAGGTAGTAGTTAATAAGCAGGACAGTTCTTTTCAGAACTGAGAAGTCTCCCGAAGTCTCCCGAATTCCGAATAATCTACTCCGCGGCAGTAGAATAAATAGCAAGACAAGTTCTCAAAGAACAAAATCTACCTAGCAAGTAGATACACATGGTGTTACTGCAAACCAAATATATATTGATACCTCACCATGCAATGCCTCAAATCCCATAAAACGAAAATCATTATGTTTACATGTTTCCATGGCCAAGCGGTCTACTGCATCGGACTCAAGATCTAATGGTTGAATTATCGGAGTGTGGGTTCCATTCCTGGTTGCAATACTTTTGTCCTTGAGCAAGGCACTTAACCATAATTGTTTCTCTTACCCACGTATATAAATGGGAACCTGAGCTAGGGCTGAGATGTGTTTTATAAAACCATAGCACTAATTTAAGCAGCTTGGGGTTGCATGCGAAAGTTGAGAAATGGTCCAAGTATGCCTGATGAACAGGGATAATAATGTTGTAAAGCGCCTTGATCTACATGTATCTACTAGGATCATAAGAACCATCTATTATTATGAGTGGCTAGGCCTTTGATTTGTCTGGATTTTTTCCTGATTTTACGATGTTTCATCGACCTCCCTTCGTTGGCCTGCAGATGTTCTTAAAAGCGGTGAGCTCACCGTCACAAAGATAAGAGACTCGTTGTTATCAAACCTAGATTTACGTAGGAGGTGATGTAGAGAGTCTGTAGTAGTGTATAAACATCTCAACTGTAACATCATGTATATTCATGGGGCCGTCTTCTCCAGACCAAGAGGCTTCTGTTAACCTCATTTTTCAGGGGTTTTCTACGTCTCATAAAAATGACACTATTGGGTGACAAAACAGTGACTTCAAAATTTAAGAAAAACACAGCTTTTTATCTTTAAGCTTACTTTTAGCAGACAAAATTACTTTCATTAAGTAAATTTGGGTTTTTTCTAATTAACAAAAATAAAATGTAAAGGTTGTGCAAAACATTCAGAAGAGTGAAGATATGTATTCACATTTTTTTTTTTATTTAGGTATAAAGATAGTTATGATGAAAAACTTCCCCTTGAAATGTTTTTGCCTGAAATGCTATAGTTTTTGAGAATTGAGTAAAACAATTAGTTTGGATCTCACAAATCCCAAACTCAATGTTTGAAAACAGTGAGAACATAAGGTTTCTCCCACCACTATTTTCTCGTGACTCTGATGACCAATTGAGCTAAAACTTTCACAGGTTTGCTACAAAGTGTGGATAATGGTCTTTGACACTAACCTTCGTTGTCCCTGCGCTTGAGCTTCATGTACAACGACAACCTCCTGTCCCCCTCTTTCTTGGTGTCAAGTTTTTATAATTAGTCTTTTTGTGCTGTTTTTGCTAAAGATGTTCTCATTTGAAGGTCAAAACTTACAATAATGACAATATCTTTGACGTCATTAGTAAGCGTCAACAACATCAAAAACGTCTATACCATACCTAGACATTTACAAAATGATAAAACCATAACATCAATGAAAACAACAACATTAACAACAACAACATCAGTGCCCTGAAAAACAATTTCAACAACACCTATAGTACCATCATTCCTCCTGGGTTTTGTTGGCCGCCTTCTTTCAAGCCACACAAAACATGAACGACAAACACCCTCTGAATCTTGCATTATCTCCTCCAAGAAATCACATCAATCACCCCCCCCCCCCTGTTTGCCGTCAGCTTCCATGATGACCTAGTCCCCCCGCTCCCCTGACGAAAAAACAATCAGTATTTCCATGACGACCAAGACGAGGACGAAGGTTTTGTATGGAATTAACATTTAATCTCTACAGAAAATCTGGGTCAATTTTCTTTTTCGCCTCCCAACCCCCTGAAGGTCTTTAAGATGATTTCTGGTTTGAAATTTGAAGAAAAAAAGGTGCTTCACCCGTAGAAGGAAATACATTTTACATTGCATCCGCCAGCAGTGAGCAACATTTCATTAACAAACTGACAAACCTGACAAACACTACATGTAGGTGTTTGGGAACACACGCTTAAAGTTTCACAAGAAAACATTGCATGTTCCTGTTAAACTTTGATTTAATGTATTTCGACAGCTGATACTTCATCATGACCTCGCAAATGCTTGATCATTTTCAAGTGATATTCTAATGGCATGCAAAGTTTTAAGTTGATGAAAGCTTCACATCTATGCATTTGCTTGCGAGCAAACAACTTTGCAAAGAAAATGAAAAAATAAAAAAGTAAAATTTAAAAAATAGGTGTTAGGCTGTTGTTGCTTGTGAACACCTTAAAACTAAGTTAACAATTCAGAGAAAAACATAAAGGAATAAGATATTTGCTTGTTCATAATGTATTACCGTTATTCTCATTCAAAACATGTATTAGGCTTGACACATTTAATTGGTTAATCGTAACCACAAACAAACACTGAAATCAGTTTCCAAATCTCATTAACGGTTAATCCTTGAAGGTGTGTTGACATCTGCTCCTTTTACTGATGGCCTGATATTCTGATTGGAGTCTTTAGAAAAGGTTAATACGGATGTCACAAACAAGTGTTCGTTACGAGTTAGGATTTTGTTTAAATCTTTAAGAATGTTATTGAATTATTACTAAGTTTACCATTGTTTACCAGTTGAATGAAGACAGTAAATGTGTACAATCAGATTGCTTGTGAACGATCTACTCTTCCTTTTTAGTTAAAAATAAAATTGTGGATTTTTGAAAATTATCAGACCGTACACGCTCCTTTTAACCCTCTTGTAGTTTCGAGATAAAGACATTTGTCTTGATTTTAAACAACAACAAAATATTCAAGAAGGTTGGCCCGGGTTCATTTGGTTTACAGTTGCCCTTACCTGTGGAAGTAGCTTCCCATCCAAGTTCCTCAATCCAACTCAATCATCATGTTCAACAATTTGGACCTTGTTAACTGTTTTTGTTTTGTTTGTCAAGTAATAATAACAATAACTACTGTAGTTCTTATGTAGCGCATTTCAGTAATGTAAGCGTTTGCCTTTAACTGTTCTTAGCGACTACCCAGCAGGACCAGTTAGCTGGTAATCAGAGTCTCCTCTCCCAGTATCTGACATAGCTTATTCTCACCTAGCTAGTCTGCTTAGATCTCCTTTTTACTCATGTTTAGTAGTCAGCTGATGTTCTTTCTTTATATATATATTACTTTACTTATATTTGTTATTGTCGTTATTATCATTGTTATTATTATTATTAATATTACTATAATATTAATATTATTCTCATCATTTCTGTCTTTGTGCAACTTGTCTGTCCGTACGTTCTTGTTCCTGTTTACGTTCTGTTTGTCTGTCCATCAGGCATCTCACCACAAGCCTCGGCTTCTCGATGATGCCTCCATACTTATGTAATTGTTTGCCTTGTAATTAATGTTTCTTTGATTACTTCTTTAAATTAATGTTTTGGCTATGTACTGTTTGGAAATTTCATGAAGTATGGAAATAAATGTGAAATTGAATTGAATTGAATTGAATTGAACACTTTGGGTTTTGAGTTACCAATATATGGTATTGATTTATGTTAGGGTGAGGACAGATCCTAGTAAATTACTTAAAGAGGAAGTGAAGTGATCAATTCTATTGTGTTTTGTACTAATTTTCTCATAGACAGAGTCCTGATGTGAGAGGGGGAAAAATTCCAAGTCTCTAACCTCACATTAAAATGGTGTAAATTATCATTTTATTCAATACCCTTCCAGTGCAAAAAATTGTCAACATCCAAAACATCTGATGGCGTCTCTTTAAGGAATCAGTTGGGGTTTTAATAATAATTGCCTGTAAGGTCTTGTAACTATGGAAACCTCCTTCAATCTCATTCCTCTAATACCCCCTAGTGGTTTGGGATCTTGAAAATGAAAATCGCTCTTAAATTTCTAAAAAAATTTCCATTCACAGAATCGTCACAACAAGAACGACGAACTGTTAGCGGCAGAGATGTTGGCAAACCACATGCGTCGAAACAACAGCTTCATCCATGACCTGTTCCAGGCCCAGTTTCGGTCGTCGCTGACCTGCCCCCACTGCGGTCGACAGAGCAATACCTTTGACCCCTTCCTGTGTGTGTCACTGCCCATTCCGCAGCGCATGACGCGGGTCGTGGCTGTCGCTGTTGTCTACATGGATCGAGAGCCACGAGTTGTCAGGGTTGGCGTCGTGATGGACATCAGTGCCTCAGTTGGCGATTTGAGGTCGGAAGTGTCTAGGCAGTGCAGTATGGCTGTAACAAGGGTAAGTTCAGTAGTGCACTAACCCAGGGCTCCAGATAACCACAGGAACATTGGCAAGAGCCTACATATAGTAATTTGACCACTGGACTACTGGCCAGAGTCAATTAATTTGACCACTGTACCACTGGCCAGAGTCTAGTAATTTAACTACTGGACCACTCGCCAGAGTCAAGTAATGTGACCACTAATGTGACCCCTGGACCACTGGCCAGAGTCAAGTAATTTGACCACTGGGCCAGTAACCCCCCAACAGAACAGTTAAACTGCTATTGCTTTTGCGAACTAACGGTACATGTATTAGTTTGTGCTAATGTATTAGTTTTTTCAATTCTGAATCTCATCCTGAATGTTCAGCAAATGTGAAAAAGGCTATAATTTTAGTTGTATGCAAAATATTTCTTGTCCAGTTAAAGTCCTGAACTACAAGACCTGTCTCTTTGAGATTTTCTCGAAATTTGAGCCCAATTCCATGTCACTGCTAACCATAGATTTCTGCCCTTGTGGCACCATGTAAAGCACATGATTCTATGAGCTGTTAACGCAGAATTCTACAGTAAGCAGTGCCACAAAATTGGGCCCGGTCTAAGATGTACATGTAGCAGACCCGGGCCCAATTTCATGGCTCTGCTTACCGCCGAATTCTGCGCTTACGATCACCATTCTCCGGTTACTGTGCAAGCGCAGAATTTCTGCGCTAGCTGTGTAAGCAAAGGATGCCTAGTAACGTGGAGTACGCACGGGCACAAGCCAAAATTCTCTGCTAACTTGTGAAATATGCTTGACGTATGCGAAATTCCTTGCTTACGATTAGCAGAACCATAAAATTGGGCCATGTTGTTAAACAGATGATTTTTGAGTCCAGCTCCCCCCCCCCCCCACTCTCACAATGAGCTTTACAACTGATTAGAACCCTGAGTTTCTAATACACCTGATGTCTTAATTAAATCCTTTATCCAATGTTGTCCACAAGGATGTCTTCAAATCACAAGATTTTTCAAGGATCCCAATAATTGATCTTCCTGAAGACCTTAATCTCTCCTGAGTGATTTACTTCCTCACTCTAACAAAATCCAACACCTTGTGGTTTCTCATTACCCAAACTGTTGGAGTCTGATTATGGTTGCATACACCTGATCCTATGTCAGGCAATATCAGTTTATTAGTGCAGAGCAGTCCTCAGTATATAACAGAATCAAACAAAACTTGCAGAAGCCATTGCCTTCGTGGCGTCCGTGTAATTCCAGGCCTGAAGTAAATTTCAAATCTCCTACTGTAGAAAATGTTATCAATGTCATCCACATTAGCTATGAAAACATTCATCTTGACAGGCAGTTTTATCTTGTTAGATTATAACTTTCTGCAAAAAATAGTTAGTGGCCTGACGTTTAGACCCTAGCAGAGTCTTCCGCGAAGGCTAAAGAGAAAGACTCTGCCAGGGTCCAAACGTCAGGCCACTAACTAATTTTTGCTTTATACCATCTGGTCCTTTTGGTTGGTGAGCAGTTTGCAACAGTTAGTTCTATTTTCTCAAATATAACCCTCTAGCAACTTTGGCTACAGACCCTCCTAAATTGTCCCAAATAATCCACTCTCTGGTAGCCCAGTGCCCAAATGTTTGGAATGGATGTTGATATGCTTGGTACATGTGCATGCATGCATGTATGGCCCAACGATTTAAGAATGCGTTGTTTGGCCCTGCAGTGCCATATCCTACAAACACAGACAACTTCAAGAATTTAATTTCTAATTATTGTTAGAGTTTAAATGGCGCCTAAACATGCATGTGAGGGAAGCAATCAATCCACTGTCCTATTTTCAATGGACACCAAAATAATAATGAAAAGCAAAGATGGTCAAAACACCCTCAGAATAATACTAGATTTGGACAAGTTTTATACCATTGGAAGGCCTATCTCTGAAGGGCTCTCTTGTCAAGTTTTATACCATTGGAAGGCCTATCTCTGAAGGGCTCTCTTGTCAAGTTTTATACCATTGGAAGGCCTATCTCTGAAGGGCTCTCTTGTCAAGTTTTATACCATTGGAAGGCCTATCTCTGAAGGGCTCTCTTGTCAAGTTTTATACCATTGGAAGGCCTATCTCTGAAGGGCTCTCTTGTCAAGTTTTATACCATTGGAAGGCCTATCTCTGAAGGGCTCTCTTGTCAAGTTTTATACCATTGGAAGGCCTATCTCTGAAGGGCTCTCTTGTCAAGTTTTATACCATTGGAAGGCCTATCTCTGAAGGGCTCTCTTGTCAAGTTTTATACCATTGGAAGGCCTATCTCTGAAGGGCTCTCTTGTCAAGTTTTATACCATTGGAAGGCCTATCTCTGAAGGGCTCTCTTGTCAAGTTTTATACCATTGGAAGGCCTATCTCTGAAGGGCTCTCTTGTCAAGTTTTATACCATTGGAAGGCCTATCTCTGAAGGGCTCTCTTGTCAAGTTTTATACCATTGGAAGGCCTATCTCTGAAGGGCTCTCTTGTCAAGTTTTATACCATTGGAAGGCCTATCTCTGAAGGGCTCTCTTGTCAAGTTTTATACCATTGGAAGGCCTATCTCTGAAGGGCTCTCTTGTCAAGTTTTATACCATTGGAAGGCCTATCTCTGAAGGGCTCTCTTGTCAAGTTTTATACCATTGGAAGGCCTATCTCTGAAGGGCTCTCTTGTCAAGTTTTATACCATTGGAAGGCCTATCTCTGAAGGGCTCTCTTGTCAAGTTTTATACCATTGGAAGGCCTATCTCTGAAGGGCTCTCTTGTCAAGTTTTATACCATTGGAAGGCCTATCTCTGAAGGGCTCTCTTGTCAAGTTTTATACCATTGGAAGGCCTATCTCTGAAGGGCTCTCTTGTCAAGTTTTATACCATTGGAAGGCCTATCTCTGAAGGGCTCTCTTGTCAAGTTTTATACCATTGGAAGGCCTATCTCTGAAGGGCTCTCTTGTCAAGTTTTATACCATTGGAAGGCCTATCTCTGAAGGGCTCTCTTGTCAAGTTTTATACCATTGGAAGGCCTATCTCTGAAGGGCTCTCTTGTCAAGTTTTATACCATTGGAAGGCCTATCTCTGAAGGGCTCTCTTGTCAAGTTTTATACCATTGGAAGGCCTATCTCTGAAGGGCTCTCTTGTCATTTTAGTTTTGTATCTGTGATGATTTTGGAGGCGAAACGAGTGGTTACTTCCTTTTTGTGACACTAAAAAGTCGGGTCTGCCTGAATTACGAACTTCGACCAGAAATTTCTAAAACTAAAAGTGTGGACTATATGAAAAATTCGGGGGGGGGGGGGCCTTTTGGAAAGGCAAAATTGTCGACCGACTAATGAGAGAACTATTTGAAAGGAAAAAAACATGCTTTGTATAAATGTGTGAATATATTCACTTCAAACAATGTCAAGCCCTCAAGAACTAAACGGCAATCAATACGCCCGCCTCACTCCTCTTCACGGCTTTATCCTCTTCTCCCTCTTCAGTCCCTCTCTCTTTCCATCCTCCTCTGTCCTCCGTCCTATCTTCCCCCCGTCTCGTAATGAGGAGCCAATTTCATCTTGATTGAATGAACTGTTCCGTCGTCGTTATGATCAGGAAGTGACCTTTGTGTTTATGACAGTTTATAAGCAGTGCGGGGCGTTGATCATTTTAGCATTCTAGCTCCAGGTCATGGACTGTCATCGGAATCTAATTTACATCAGGTGGTGTGGGGGGGGGGGGGGGGGGGGAGAAACAGCCACATTGTGGAAATATTCCAACCACCTGCTTTATATTTATATTATTCATGCCACAGGGTACATATGCATACATTGTATGTACCATCAGGGAAATTGGAAAGCTAGAGAAATTTTCTTGAGTCCAACATTTTTTTAAAGGGAATTTATTTTGTTGTAAGGTCTTGTTTATTCGCACATTGAATCTTTAAGAATTATTTTTTCTGAATTTCTCCATTTATGACATTTAAAGTTGCATGGCCCGATTTCCGCCGAACTTACTAATTAGTAAGTTCGGCGGAAATCTATCAAATATTAAACCACAAGGGATACTGACCGGGTAAATTTGTAAATGAAATTATTATCTCTGATAGATAAAATGCTGTTTCAAAATGAAAAACATTCAAAAACTTTTGCACATGCCACGGACAATGCACAAAATACAACTAACATGCAAAATTGTATAATTCTTTGTACACACCTTGTAAGGGATACAAGGTGAGGTGGTGTCACTTCTACCAGACTATGACAGAAACACTGGTGCTAGCCCCTTTTTTGTGATAAATGCACTTGGGTTATTTTCTTTTGCATTTCACAACACACAGGAGTGGACCTACGGCTTTACGTCCCATCCAAAGTGCGCAGCAAAAAATGTTAAGTGTCTTGCTAAAAGATACAAGTGTCAAGATAGAAACTCGAACCCACACTCTGCTGATCAGAAACACCAGAGCTTGAGTCCGGTGCGCTTTACCACTCAACCACAACACGCCATGTTTTTCAGAAATATTTGGCTTGCCCCCAACTCTCTGCTGTGGAAGTTGGTGACGATGTCCAAATATATGTGCAATGACTTCTTTAAACTAACATTGTTACATTGTAGAGCGCTTCCTTGTTTTGATTACGATGCACTGAATTCCTAATTGTTTCAACAATGAACGTAAACTGTATATTATTAAAAGGTACAGTGTAGGTACACAAATCTCCTTTCGGCCACAAGTATTGCTACTCTGGACTTTTATTGAATCTAAAATAATTTTACAAGACCAAATATATATTTTCTTGACTTTGTGTATTACTCACTTGTTTAATTTTTAGGAGGTTGAGAATTTTACAAAATGTGTTAAGAAAGAAAGAAAAAAACAAAAACAATTTACCAGCAGACTTGTTTGGTTTTTAGCTTACTGGCCAAATGCATAACGAACAAAATATTTTGGTATGGTGCCTAATCACCACAGGAAATGTAAATAACTAAACATGGGTTGAGAGAAAAATCAATTGGTCCTCATTGGGATTTGAACCCAAGACCCCTGACACTCAGGGCAGATGCTCTACCAACTGAGCTATGAGGCACAGCGGTATACATTGTACTCCCTCAGGTTTTCCCTAAGAACCACATTTTTACGGGACTCTCCAGTGAGATCAATTTCCTGGAATGGCGACAAAGTTCAATTTTGTATGTGTACGTGTTAGCTTGTCCTTGAGCCCTAAAGCAATTGTTTTTTTTTGAATATTTAATTAATAAAACAAGAGCACTACATGTAATAAGATTACTTCCAAGACAAATAATGATGCTACTAAACCCTTCCACAACTCCAAAAGCTAAAGTGAGAGCTGAATCTTCATGGCTCAAATTTCGAAAAGAATAACGCCAAGACTATACAAGGTATGCTTCTCAGAACTGGCACTGGACCAAAATTTAGTTTTTCTTTCCTTTTTCAAATCTGTTACTCAGGGATGTGATTTCTCCGTTTTCAACCGGAAATCTGATTTTTTTTTGCCCTCCAAAAAAACTTTATATCAAATTCATAAAAAAATGAAGATAAAACCATAAATAATGCTCAAGATTGCAGAGTACGGCTTTTAAAACCAAAGATAAATGTTATTAGTCGGCTTCGTGCTCGCAAGCTTTCACGCTTTGTGCTCAGAGTTCAGGTTTTGTTTCAACAGCCTATCACATCCGTGGTTACTTATAAATTATGTTTTTTTGTTTAGATTGTCCTGACGGAAGTCTATTTTGATGGGTTCTACCGCTCGTACCAGGACAGTCTCCCTCTGACCGAGATCCGTGAGAGTGACAGCATCTATGCCATTGAGACTCCTCACAGCTCGCAGGCTCTGGCCAGCACCACGCAGATGCAGGAGTTCCTCCATGTCCACTGCAACCGACCTGTCCGAGAGGTCGTAACCATGGTGATCATCAACCAACAGGGCTTGGGGAAGACTGGCAGAAGGTACATGCAAAGTTTTTGTCGCTGTTTCAGGTGTGGATTTACAAGGAGACCACGGAGGCCATGACCTCTGTTGCCCCTGGTCTTGGCCTTGGTTCCCCTTCAAAAGTTTCCCATAAACTTAAAGATTTTCCAATGCAAGTGCCCTTTGCAAAATAAAAATGGTCTTGCCCTCTCAAAGATGAAATTCCAGGCCTGCTGTTTTTGAGTTCTTATCAGAGCTGACCATTAAAAGCCCTCCTTCAGCCACATACTCCAAGATGTCTCAAAATCTCCCATATACTACGCACACAACAGTAAGGTAGCCCATGCCACACTTTCATGTCAAGTGTCATTGTATTTATTGTAATATGTGGTGGATCAGTACCACAGATTGCCTCTTCAGAATTTGACCTTGGTTTGAGAACCTCATCTTTTCCAACAGTGGCCCAAAGTCCATTGCAATTAAGCACAGCAGGGCCCAATTTCATTTCTCTGCTTACTGCCGAATTCTGCGCTTACGATCACCATTCTCTGCTTACGGGGCAAGCACAAAATTGTAATGCTAGCTGTGTAAGCAAAGAATGCCTAGTAACATGGAGTACGCACTCGCACAAGCAAAAATTCCCTTCTAACCCGTGAAATATGCTTGACATAAGCGTTGAATTCTCTACTTCCATAAGCACTGATTCTTTGCTTACGGTAAGCAGAGCCATGAAATTGGGCCCTAGTGGCTTCTCCAGTTTTACCACTGATTGAAGCACTTTGGGCAGTGGCTCTACTCTCTGCATGTGTGTGCCTCAAAATGCCACTGTTGTGGCACAGTGAGGTATGGGTTGGTTGTCTCGAGAAATGCACTAATAGTAGGAGGGTTAATTAATAGTCCTAGACTCCTACATCTATGTATCTGGCCTTCTTTCCATTTCCAATCATTCCAGTTGACCTTCTCAGCTGATATGACCATCCTTGTTTTCTTGTCTCCTCAATGGGGACAGCCCTATATTCCGGCACCCCTATGTTCCGACAACTCAACCTATGTTCTGACACCCCTATCTTCCGACTCGCCGAAATAGCTCATGGAAGTTTGTGACCATGTGATTTTTGGTGGGAAACAAACTATTATCTGAATAATAATGTGAACAAATAACGTGTCGGAACATTGTGGTGTGGGAATAAGGGTGTCAGAACATAGGTTTAGCAATCGGAATATAGGGTGTCAGAAGATAGAATGTCGGAACATAGAGGTGTCGGAACATAGGGGTGTCGGAACATAGGGGTGTCGTAACATAGGGGTGTCGTAACATAGGGGTGTCGTATTATAGGGGTGTCGTAACATAGGGGTGTCGGAACATAGGGGTGTCGGAACATAGGGGTATAACCTCCTTATTTTTCCTGTGATTGATGTTTTATCAACATTATCTCCTTCTCTTCTGCACGTTTAACACAGCTATAATCTCCATCAAAACAAAATGAACAATTGACTGTTTGTTGTAATGAAATGCTCTCATTAATTTGTCACAATCATGTTTATTCATTAGGTTCGGTCATCCAATAGCGATTGAGGTGGATCGCAGTATAACCAATCAGCAGCTGAGAATCGTCATCCTCAAAGCCATGGGTTGTAGCCATGTGGACCAAGTTCTTTCAAAGGTACATATTTGTTTGGAATCTCCCGGTATCCGTGAGAACCATTGCAGTGAATGGTAAACTCATCGCCAAATTTGCAGGATGTGATAGAGTAGGTTGGTATGTTTGGTCACAGCTAAATGCTCAATTGAAATTCCTCAGACTACATCCAATGTTGCTATGTCACACAGTTCAGGGCAAGCTTTTGCGTTGCAACCTCCAGATCAGCAATGTCTGGTATCCTTTGTGCCACACATTTGATTGAGAATATTGTACGGGTGTTTGCCGTCTCTTACGTAACTAAGAATAAGCTTGCCTCTAACCATGTGAAATAGTTCATTGGATGTAGTCTGAGGAATTTCAAATTGATCACTCACTTGTGACCCAACAAGACAGTGTACCAGACATCATTTAAATCTAACTCATAGTATGTATTACTCCCACTCCCTTCTTAAAGCAAACAGCATCAACACAACTTTCTTTTCCAACTCCCAGAACCATACCCTCCCACCCTCCCCCCTCCCCCTCCCACCCTCCCCCCTCCCCCCCTCCCCCCCTCCCCCCTCCCCCCTCCCCCTCCCTGAAAAATCTCTTGTTTTAACCATCATTTGACGATTTGTTAATTTTGTTTTTTTTCTGCCATTCCAAACAATTGTAAACCAAACTGAGGCTGGAAGGAACAAATAGTCAGAACCCTACTTTTTGCCTAGTGAGTATCGGTAGTCATGATTGCCATTGACTACAGGGAACATTACAATGATGGCATGACAAATACTCCTTAAGAAAAATAGGCAGGACCCTACTTTTGCCTACAGCGGATCAGTAGTCGTTATTCCCATTGAGTACAGGGAACGTGACTGTGGTTCAATTCAATCAATAGTACATTTGTTTCCATCCTGAATAGTGCATAACAGAATGCAAAAGACAATACTGTGGAGACACGATCCTAATCAGTCAAGGCTTGTAGTGGAGTGCCTTTAGAATAGAAAACAAAAGAAATGATTAGTTAATTAATTAGCTAATTAATTGGTTGAGTAATCAAGACAAGACTAGGATAGACATGGGGACAAACGATCTGACCAGAAAGAAATTAAGATAAGTGACGTCTAAAAAAACAAATCTGCAGGGGAGGGGGGGGGGCAACTTTGTAGAATTCAAACAAAAGGCTCAAATAATGCTACATAAGAGAGACAAGATACTCTTTTGAAAGAGTGATGGCATGACAAACACTCCCATCTTTTTATTACCCTACTCAAGTCCCTTCCATTCCGTCAAAAATCCCATCAAATTGAAAGTCATCCACACGGACAGTGTGTACTTGGGAAACCGGTACGTGTATGCGCATGGCCATCATGAAGCCTGGTAACAGATTGGCCTCCGCAATGGCCAGTGGGCATGCAATATCAGCACACCTCCATGATGTATTCCTGTCCCTGTTTTCCTAAAAACGAGATCGCCAATAATTTGTCTCCCACTCTGCGCTGGAAAATATCGATGTTGTCAAAAAAACAAAAAAACAAGGGTGGAGAAATTGTTTCTCATAGGAGCCTACGAGTCTGGAATACGATTGGTCTGTCGCCCATTCGTACCAATGTGACCAAAGTGAGGTTTGGAGGGCAATTAGTCATTTTAGACAACACTCCTAATGTGCTTTGGAAAATATTGATGTTGTCCAAAAAACCCAAGGGAGGAGAAATCGTTTCTTTCGCGGAGTCTGGGAGTCTAGGAAAACATCCCCAAGTAAACGCACATTATCAGTAGCAGGCACTTAAGGATTGAATTGACTTTGCATTGCTCGCATTGCACGGATACCGTCTCCGAGACCCTCTGTGAGGAGATGGTGGGGATTCATGTTCAAGTTTACGGTTACCAACCAAAGACTTGTCAATTACTTTGTCATGAAAAGGAGAAACACACGTCGTCCTCGTTATGCATCTTGTTTTCTTGTTTGTACTGCGGCTAGCCGGCAGTGGCTAGCCAAGTTGGGGGGGCGGGGGGTTGGCTTTTTGTGTATGCGTGTCTGCACTCATCGCCAGACTAGATTATTCTTTACAGGTTGATCCACAGGGAAGTTGATCCATAGGGGAAGGGAACTAGATCTGCCACAATGGCAAAAGAAAACAGAGTCTTCTCGAAATTTGTTTAACCATGTACTTTCCCAGTTTGATGAGTTTCATTTGATTCTTTGGGTAATTTTTCTCACATAAAACTTTTTTTTTTCATTTTAAATTAATCTAAATGAAGTATTTGTTTTATGTAAACAAAATTAAACCGCACTTTTTTATGAAATTGAACTCAAATTGATACAGAAATCTTTGGAAGAAAACACTTGAAATTGTTATAAGAAAAAATAGTTTGGGACAGATTCACAATGAAATCAAATGTTTGTTACTGTTTATTCTTATCATACAACGGGGAAAAAAATAAAAAAAATTGAATTTAACACAGGAAACCACAGAATAAAATTTATGGAATGAGGAAGAGGAAATACCACCGAGGTATTTAATGCTATGCTCAATTTACACTGAACTTTTAGTAGCCGAGTAGATTTTTCACGTTTATTTTTCACTAATTTTAAAGCAAAAGGGCAACATTGGTAATTGTCAACGACCAGTATTTACACTTTATGTGACCCAACATATGTAGGAATTAACAAACCTGTGGAATTTTTAGCCCATTGGAGTCACAAGAAAATAATGAAAACCCCAATTATGTGTTTTCAAACATCAGGTTTTGGACTCGGGAGATCAAAATTAATTGTTTTACTTATTTCTCAAAAACTATAGTATTCCAAACAAAAACATTTTAAAGGATATCTTCCACTATGACTATCTTTAAACCATGTAAGTTATGTGTAAATCTGTTAACGTAAATTTTTTGTATCAAACAATAAACCACGAGGGAAACTGACTGGGTACATTTTAAATGAATTTGGGTTGAACAAAGAAAAATTGACTAGAGCAGGATTTGAATCAATGACCTCCAGATTAACGTGCCGGCGCTCTGCCAACTGATGATCTAGCCCTAATGTTGGCGGTCTTCCTATTTTGTCAATATCTTCGTTCGGGGGGGGGGGGGGGGTGCCAGTCACAAGCCGTTCAACCGTAAACTGCTGTGTAGCCAGGGATCACACCCAAGTTTACAATACGACCTGGGAATATTTTGAACGTTAATAGCTTACCAATAGCTTACCAATGTTATACACACCCTTTAAAACTAGTTTTGGAGTGAGAGCGGGCATGTGATTTCTTAGGATTTCTCCAAATTTGTGGGTTGTTTTGTTTTGCGTATTGGCCATAGTTTGCACGTTTCAGCCCACATTTTTGTGCTAGCTTGTGCATGGGGAGAACCGTGTAAACTGTTGGAAACATCCAGACCCATGGTTCTTCACAGAACCAATATTTTTTCCTGGAACATATTAACTTGACGCGGTTATCACCCGGATACAATTTTTTGACAACTTCCCACACCATGAAAAGCTTCACTTCTGGTACTAACGTACTTTTGTATTTGTTTTTCTTGTTAGGGTCCGTTGCTAAGGGTGGGGATTGTGACTGACTCCAAAGGTAGCCGTCATTTCCTCATGCAAGACGAGATGAGGCCATTGCACAACTCAACAATCACAAAGTAAGTGACAGGAAGTCAGGGATGTGATTTCTTTTTAGTTTTTTTGTTTCACTTAAAGGCACTGGACACGTTCGGTAATTGTCAAAGACCAGTATTCTCACTTGGTGTATCCCAACATATGCATAAAGTAACAAACCTTTGAAAATTTGGGCTCAATTGGTCATCGAAGTTGCAAGAAAATGATGAAAGAAAAACACCCTTGTTGCACAAATTTGTGTGCTTTCAGATGCCTGAAAAAGGCTTCAGGCCTGAAATCTTTTTCAGATTCAAATATTTAGTGAGAAATTACCTCTTACTTCAGAGGGAGTTTCTCAAAATGTGTTATGCTATCAACAGCTCTCCGTTGCTCGTTACCAAGTAAGTTTTTATGCTAATATATATTTTGAGTAATTACCAAACGTGTCCAGTGCCTTTTAAGATCAAATTTGTAAAAAACTCAATTGACCAGCGGAGTTGCTTGGTTTTTAGCTTACGTACTGGCCCAATGCAAAAATTACTGGACTCTCCAATCCAGTGATATCAATTCCCTGGAATGGCAGCAAAGTTCAATTTTGTACGTGTACGTGTTAGCTTGTCGATTCACTAGTCCGTCAGCGTTTTCACTAGCTTATATTCATCGAATAGGGAGGCTTTGAAAACACTGAACTAGCGAAGCTAGACCACTTGGAGAGAATATCGACTAGTTCTCAGGTGTTTTAAGAGATACTTTTTGAGTGTGTGAATGTAGCTTCATTTGACCAATAACATGGTCGTGATTGCTACCATTAATACAGCATGATCAGAAAAGATACATTTAAGATGATGCATGTTTAAAATCTGGGCTGCTAGAACTTCCTGGGGGCAATACAAATGCACAATTAACAAGCCGGGGGGGGGGGGGGGGGGGGGGGGAGGAGAAGAGTCAATTCATTCGCACATTATCAAGAAACAGGAAATAGTAAAAAAAAAAAAAATGAATTAAGAATTGTATTTGTTTATTCATTTAAAAAAACAAAATATTTTATTTAATTTTATTGATTATATTTTATTGCATTTCATATTATTGATTTTTTTATTATTTAATTTTACTAATTTATTCATAGTTTATTTATTTATCATTATTATGTTTTTTCTTTTTTTATATTTTTATTTATTGTTATTATTATTATTACTATTTTTATTAATATTATATTATTATTATTATTTTATTTATTTTTTTGCGGGGGGGGGCAGGCGATGAATTTCAAGTACACATTCATTATGAATACTGTCTCAAGTCTGGTGCATTTCATGACCTACTCTAGACAGGCACCCCATTTTAACAAAACATCCAAAGGGATCGCACAAGAAAAGTTTAGCAAACCAAACCAACACTCTAGAGGGACAGAGACAACACATTAAGAGGTGATGAGAGACGTGGCCATTCAGCATCACACTCCAGTCATGTCTATTGGTAAAACGATCTATCTTTAGTCTTTACTGCAATTCGGTGCTCATGTTCCTTATTTGGCGATGAAAAATACTCCTCCAGAAAAAACCCAATGTTGTTTTTATCTCCTTAAACATTTTAAAGGTAGGGTTCCTTGATTTGTAAATACTCCAAAATTTTATGGGATTTGAGGCATTGCATGGTGAGGTATCAATGTATATTTGGTTTGTGGTAACACCATGTTTATATCTACTTGCTAGGTAGATTTGTTCTTTGAGAACTTGTCTTGCTATTTATTCTACTGCCGCGGAGTAGATTATTCGGAATTCGGGAGACTTCTCAGTTCTGAAAAGAACTGTCTTGCTTATTAACTACTACCTGAGCGGAAGGTAGGAAATCGCCGGGACTACTAGGTTTGCTTAGTGGATCGAGGGGACTTCTCATTAATTAACTGCACTGCCGCGGAGTGAGTTCTTGATTGGTCTCAATGTTTCGACTAGCTTGCTCTAGTCATCGTCACCGAATTCCGAATAATCTACTCCGCAGCAGTAGAATAAATAGCAAGACAAGTTCTCAAAGAACAAAATCTACCTAGCAAGTAGATATTCACTACACATGGTGTTACTGCAAAGCAAATATACATAAAAACTTATAGTGAGAAGCACTGCAGCTGTTGATAGTATGAACTGTTTTGAGAAAAGGATTCCCTTTGAAGTAATTTTGGTGTGGATAATCTTTCCCCTAAACAAATTTGAATCTGAGAAATGATTCATGCATGAATTGTTACTCGGATTTCTGAGGGTTGGTGTCCGTTCGGGAAAGCTGCGGCCAGAGATGGGGGTTGGTGCTCGCTGTCACCTTGTAAACACGGATGGATTCATCGTTCTTGTGAAAATACAGTGACAGTTTTTTGCTGTTTTTCTTAGCAAGTAGATACTGTGTTCATCTGAAACTTTCACATGTGACTTTTATTGTATTTGTTTGTATAATTTTGCCTATAAATCAGCATGGCGTTGACCAAAACCAATCTATGACCCTACCTTTAAAAGACTAAATAAAACATCGGTAATTTTTTTTTAAAGCTCACTGTTTATAAGTTTTATCTATCTGTACCAACCCTCCAAGGAAATAGCATTTAAAGACACTGAAAACCACATTTTGCCATTTGTTATTTCAATTGCAGTAATCAAAATAAGTATGTATAAATGAGCACCCCAAAAAAATAAAAAATAATAATAATAATAAAAAATTATAATAATATACAATTATTATTTGTCCTTATTTTCACTCAAGTTTGAACCCCCCCCCTCCCCCCTCTTTAGTTTTACATTTTTGGGATTGAACAAAGAAAAAATTGATTAGAGCGGGATTCGAACCAACGACCTGCATATTAAAATTTTCACAGGTTAGTTGAATGGTGTGTTTTATTAAAAACTAGTTGATGGGGATGAATTTACTCTTTCCCCCAAAACAGGGATGCACTTGTCCCTTTAATGTTCTACGATAGCATTGTTGAATTGTTTAGGCAGGTTTCATATTGCTTCAACTGGTTTTCAAGTGAGTTCATGAAGTGTTTAGTGATACTGCCCGGCACCACTCGTCCTGTTTCACAACATGTTTGTAGAGTGATTCATAACATGCGCACATCTACATTTTGTTCAACTTTGCAACCCTGACCTCAGACGTAATAAAACATTCCCCGTAACTACGTCATGTGCACAAAAGATCACCGAAAACATTTGTTTCCTTCTGGCGATATTGCACAAAACAAACAAGTTCTCTGTACATGTACCCTGCAATAATGTTCTATGGTTTTTTTATTAAAGGGATGTGCAGCACATTTGTAAGATTGAAGATATAAATTATAACTGATGGGCTAGCTCAATGGAAGAGCTGGTGATAACTTCTTAAGTTAGAAACTAATAACTGTGGTCAGTAATTGGATGGGAAACCGGTCCATGTATCGGCATGGTTGGTGGCTTCTTGTTTGGATGGATGTAAAACTGTAGGGTCCTGTGGAGTGTGTAATGTGCATAGAACAGGCAGGGCCCAATTTCATTGAGCTGCTTAAGCACAAAAAGTAGCTGAGCATAAAGCAATATTGCTTACCAGAACAAGGTTACCAACCAAAGTACCATTTGGCATGTACAATTTGTGATTGGTTCCCTGCTTATTTGTGCATAGCAACAAATTGTCAAGCACTGCTGCCTTCCTAAGCAGCTCTGAGAATGGGCCAGGACAGGTATCATGAAAGAGAAGGGGCTTGCCCCGGTGTTCCTGAATGGGCTGCATAATGCGCCCTCTCTGAATATGCTTAGAGTGTAGTTTATGTTATGCGCATTCGAAAATATATGTATTGATGTGGATTTTGAGCAATATAAATAAATAATTTTTGCTGGTAGGTACAGGTTTTAATAACAAGTCCCCTCTGGAAGACATTCTTCCTCACCTAACCTGATTTTCAATTCCCCCCCCCCCCCCACCCCAGAAAGTCAGCAAGATTGTTAATAAATAGCCTGAAAAAGGCTATAAAAACCTTTATGCTATGTAGGAGGAGAGCTTCTTCTCATGACATTTTTTTTCTGGGCTCAAATGCCTGTAGTACGCAAATGTTGAAAATGAGAACAGAGCCCAATTTTATAGAGCTGCTTTAAGCAGACAGTAGTGCTTAGCAATTTCCAGCTAAGCCAAACTCAGCTGAAAACCAGTCACAAAATGGTATACATGTGACATGGTATTTTGGCTGGTAACCTTATTCTGGTAAGCAAAATTGTTTTGTGCTTAGTTACTTTTTGTGTTTAAGCAGCTCTTTGAAATAAGTCCAGGAAGTTAGTCCATGGATAACTCATAGTGTATTTTACTTGTGCTCGCCTATCCTGGCCCCATTTTGGAAGTCAATATGTACACAAAGGACCTGAACCCCAAAATAGTGGTGGTAGACATTCATTTTGCCAAGGTGCCTTTCAGCGTCTGCAGGGGGTCAAGGGGTCCACGTGTATTACCCTTTAATATTCACTATCTGTTTGTTTTGAATCCTTCAGATTGTTACAGTCCACAGCAGAAGAAGGAGGGCCATCCCACATCAAAGCAGTGACAGAATGGGAACAGGACATCAGATTCACGTAAAGTTACATCTATGTTTGTCTAATCATGCGTGGGGGAGGGAGGGGCTGGTAATTTCATGGCAATTTAGGCTTGCAGATTTGTAATTGGGATATCAGATTAGGAACTTGCGTCTAGCAGGTTTTTTTTACTTGGGGCTAGCAGATATGGAACCTGGGTTTAGCAGATTTTGAAATTTAGGCGAGCAGATTTGGAACGTTGGGCTGACAGATTTTGAACTTTGAGCTAACTAACTAAAGGAGGTGCACACCATATTATTCCTTGTTTGTTTGTTCTTATGCCTGTTTATTATTGTTATACATGTATGATTTATTGATAAATGTTCTGATTTATTTATTTTTTGTATTTACTATAACTTTTGGTTGGTATTCATTTTGTAGACAGACCATGGTGCGCTTAGAAACATCCGTATTAAGCGCCTAATAAATGTTGTGTATTATTATTATTATTAACTTGAACTTTGAACTAGCAGATTTTGAACTTTTGGCTGGCAGTTTTTGAACTTTGGGCTGGCAGATTTTGAACTTTGGGCTGGCAGTTTTTGAACTTTGTGTTAGCAGATTTTGAACTTTGGGCTTGCGGATTTGGAACTTCAAGCTAGAAGTTCTGGAACTTTAAGCTATCAGATCTGGAAATTGTAACCATGAAATAGGAACCTTGAAATATCAGGCTGTTTCTCAAATCTATTGGCTTAAGAAAATAAGCTTTCTGCACTTTGCTGAGCATAACATTTACAGCAACAGGTGGACAAGGAATAGTTTTTGTTTTGATGAGTCAGGTGTGAGGGAGTCAGCAACACTTTGCACTCCAGTTGCCTTCAAGTTTGAACTATGTGTAAGATTAAGTCGGATCGTTACATTCATGTTGATTAAAGTATCAATGCATTGATCAAGAACTCATTTTTAGGGGGCTGTGGTTTTCTGTCCCTCTACAAGGACTAAGAGGCTCCAGTCACCTTTCCTACCTTTCTGAGGTATGGTGGACACTATAGGAGTGCACTGTTTGGTTTGGGTGTATACAGACAAATTTACCCAAACCTAATAGTGTTAAAGTAATGTGTGCACCATACCTCAAAATGGCTGGAAACCTTTTGCAGACTGTATGTTATTGCGGGCATGATACTTTATTCTGATTTCTGATTTGTCCGTATTGCCTACACGGACGTGCATTGCTTGGCGTGTATTTCCATTTTTAAGGATTATGCGCATTACGCACAGCGCATGAGAAACTCATGGATTTTAAGCATCTCTTGCAGATCGCTATTCCCCACTGTGTTACAGCTGGGCAGTAGTTTAGATTCTAAGTCCTGTCTGGAGCCGCACTAGCACTTTTGCAACCAGATCTCTCCTGGCTCAAAAGAACAGATGGTAACGCTGTCATAGCATTATTTTATCCTCTCAGGTGTGTGTTTCAGAGTCCTTGGTTGTTTTATCCTGAGCTGTTTATCTTCTGGAAAAACCCTCTCGTGGAATTATCTCATGTTGGAATAGGTTGATTTTAATAACATCACAAATTTCCCACAATCCTCTGCATATTGTTTGCCATCTTAAAGGTACAACAAAGAAGTTGTTATGGAAAATTGAAATTTAAAATCATCAAAGATGGCGACTTTTAGCCATTCAGAGAGGATTGTGGGATACGTGATGTCATGTGCAATCCACCTATTGGTTTTGGACAGTGTGCCAGTAGTTCAGGGGTCATGGTGTTTTTTAAAAAGTAACATTGGAAAAATAATGCAATTACCGCAAACCTTACTAGAAATGCCAACCTAGACATCACCTACGTCGCTCTGGACAGTAAAAATTTGTTTGAAGAAATCATACAGCACTGGTTTTTAGTTGAGTTAACTGTATTTCAATTCAATCCCTTTTGGTTTTAAATTTGGGAGATTTAAACAAAAACAAAAAACACAACTTAACAAAAATCAGAACAAATGATTTATATATTATGTGTGCATGTTTCGCTTGCTTTAATCAAAACAAGCTATAGTGTTTTTTGAGGATGCCAATTTTTCACCTTCAACAGTATTAAGTCTGATGGAGATCAGATGGAGATATCCTCCTCCTGGAAAATTGGTACTAGTTAACTTTTTAATCTACGAGATTTCAGATTGAGATCTTGTCCTTTGTAAAATTCCTTTAGTATAAAGGGCTAGCCAGTTAAGGCAACAACGGGCGCATTGTGTGTGGTACAACTGCAATTTGCTGTGTGTTTTAGGTACAGTTGTGTATAACTCTCTTTTCAACGCCCCAGCCACAAATTGGCAAAAGTACCGGCAGCCTTCACTGCAAAAGAAACACAACAACAACAATTTTTCATTTGATACAACAATTCTATCAAATTATCCATACAACTGATAAATCAATTGTGAAAAAAATAAAAAATATAAAAATTACACATGTTCATCATAAAAAAGGCTTTTCAATATTTTATTAGAAAGAGTAGATTTGCGCCAACTCAAGTTATATATGTTGTGATACTCAAGGACGCTCATACAAAATGGTGGTCTGTGTTTGTAACCATAACAAAGGTCTATTAAAAAAGTACAACAGTTTAATATTTGACCAATAATGCTATCAAACTTATACCTATGGATGTATAAAAGAGATAATATAAAAGTTGTAATGTTTTGCTAAAAAGGGCAAATTTTGACAACCCAGTTTAGAAATGTTATAGCTACTTAGTGCCTTCCATACAAAATGATGGCCAATGTTTGCAAACAAAAGAATGGCTACATACATGTATGCAAGCTTCTAGGTAATGTTTAAAATTGAGTGTTAAAAGTTTGTGCTTGGAAGCAGTCGATAATTTTTCAGGACACAGGATATTGAGGTAATCAGTGAACCTCTGAAACAAAAGAACTACCTGTAGACAAACAAGAGATCAGTAACAATACAGGACATTGTTATTTATCCAGAAAGATCAAGCAACTAGTTAAAGAAGCTTTCTTATTGAATACCCGCCCTCTAGTGTCGAGATGAGGCTGAACAAGGTTACTTGAGCCTGTTTTCCGTTTGGAAATTGTTGCGATGTTATTTAATTGGTAAATAACCTTGTAAGGGGTCTGGCCCAATTACATAAAATTATAAAGTAGAAAATTGTGCTTAGCAAGTTTTTCTGCTAAGCAAAATAATGTCGGGGAACCAGACACAAACATTCTACACTGCATGGCAATTTGGCTGGTAACCTGTTTCTGCTAAGCACGAATTTTCTTTACTGAGCAATTTTTTGGTGTTAAGCCGCTTTATGTTATTGGGCCCTGGTAGTAATGACCCAGTAGGGAGGTTGATGCCAACCTCTAACCTCCGAACCACTCATTACTATGCAGTGAAGATTTGGGCCCAGTTTCATGGAGCTGCTTAAGCAGAATTAGGAGATATTTGCTTAGCAGAAGTTAGCTGAAAACCAGTCAGAAAAGTACTCCAAATATTTGTCATCGATTATATGACATACTTGACCCTTCTACACATGTACAGGTTTACTCAGAGAGTTCTAAGCATCTTCATTGAAGAAGACGAGAGTGTACAGAGACATCGTTTAGCTCACCAGCAACCTGTAAAGGCCTCTTTGTCTGACTGTATGGATCTCTACACACAGGAAGAAAGGGTAGACTAATAAGCTCATAATTTGGCGCCATTTAATTTATTATTTCATGTATGGAACTCTACACACAAGAAGAAATGGTAGGCTAATGCTCATAAATTGGCGTCATTTAATTTATTATTTCATGCATGGATCTCTACACACAAGAAGAAAGGGTAGGCTAATGCCCATAGTTTGGCGTCATTTAATTTATTGTTTCATGTGACTGGCCCTCTTCTAGACCGCTCGGCCACGACATGCCGCAAATCTTAATAAATTGAATGTTTAACACTGGTGTTAATTTTACTCTTTGGTTTGAATGCAGCTTGGTTCGGACAATGCCTGGCACTGCCCATTCTGTAGGAAACTCCAGCAAGGCTCCAAGAGACTTAGCCTTTGGTCCCTCCCTGATGTTCTAGTTATACATCTCAAGAGATTCAAACAGGTATGTTAGACACAGCTCCAGGCTGTACAAGACCCAAACCCAGACAATGTAAGACCCAAGCCCAGGATAATCCAGACCCAATCCCAGGCTAATCCAGACCCAAGCCCAGGCTAGTCCAGACCCAAACCCAGGCTAATCCAGACCCAAGCCCAGGCTAATCCAGACCCAAGCCCAGGCTAATCCAGACCCAAGCCCAGGCTAATCCAGACCCAAGCCTAGAATAATCCAGACCCAAACCCAGGCTAATCCAGACCCAAGCCCAGGCTAATCCAGATCCAATCCCAGGCTAATCCAGACCCAAGCCTAGGCTAGTCCAGACCCAAACCCAGGCTAGTCCAGACCCAAACCCAGGCTAATCCAGACCCAAACCCAGGCTAATCCAGACCCAAGCCCAGGCTAATCCAGACCCAAGCCCAGGCTAATCCAGACCCAAGCCCAGGCTAATCCAGACCCAAGCCCAGGCTAATCCAGACCCAAGCCTAGGCTAGTCCAGACCCAAGCCAAGGCTAATCCAGACCCAAGCCCATGCTAATCCAGACCCAAATCCAAGCTAATCCAGACCCAAGCATAGGCTAATCCAGACCCAAGCCCAGGCTAATCCAGACTTAAGCCAAGGGAGAATATTTTGCAGGGCAACAAGGCCAAAAGCTTGAGGTAAAAACACAAGGTTAACAATACGGGGGAAACAGGAAACATTTGTATTCAAGGCTTGGTGTTCAAAGGGAGGGTATACTTTTGGTAAATACTCCAAGAATTAATGACCATAAAAACTTACTTGGTAAGAACCACTGCAGCTGTTGATAATGTTTAACATTTTGAGAAACAATTCCCTACAAAGGAATGTGGTTTTTAGAGAGAGGGATTCAAAAACATTTCAATCTGAGAAATATTTCTGCATGAAACATTTCTCTGATTGTGTATTCCAATTGTTCTTTCTGTGCAAACTTTACCGCTCCAGATTTTCAACAATATCTCAAAAACGCTACCACTTTTTGAAATGAAATTTTCACAGGTTAGTTTTATTGCATATGTACATTTATATAGGATTAAAATAACCATATGGTTGCCTTTAAAAGTTATTTTAAAAAAAAATTGACTTGTTTTTCTAGATGAACACCAGTCGCACAAAGCTAGACACCCTGGTAGATTTTCCAATCCAAGGACTCAACATGGCGCAGTACATCGCACGCAGGCAACAGAATGCCCACGCTGCCTCGCTGAACGCTCTGACTGGCTGGTCGCCATGGCGACACATCCACAGGCGTCGTGCCCATCATGTGACGGAGCACGTGTATGATTTATACGCAGTGTGTAATCACATCGGTAGCATGCAAGGGGGACACTACACAGGTGAGTCCAAAAGTCCCCTTGTACAAACTTACGACGGGAGGGACATTGCACCCTCGCTTGATATGTGTAGCATAAGAACAATTTGTTATCAGCCAAGAGTAAGTTCGGATGTTAGCCTTCAGTCAATTTGCCGTTTAAATCACACATGCGTGGTCTGTGTTTCACTTGAAAGTGTTTAGTCGATTGATTTGGCAAATATGGCGACCAATAGACCGTATCGAATATGATGTTACCTTGCAAATACCCACAACACGGCGTCTGTGAGCGTGTGCGTGTGCCATAGAAATCAAACCAGGAACGCTGAGTGCTTCATTGATACACGTTTAGACGCGCATGCGGCCTGTCCTATGATATGGCCGCTTTCATGCACTCAGCGTTCCTGGTTTGATTTCTATGGCACATGCACACGCACACGCTCACGCACACGCTCACAGACGCCATGTTGTGGGTATTTGAAAGGTAACGTCATATTCGATACGGTCTATATGGCAACGAAGTACCGAAGAGAAAAAAAGTATTGTTCCAAAATGCTATCTTGACAAAGTGACATAACTTCGTTAGTTGACTAGAGAAACAGTGCTCCGGAGCTAGGTTGATCCAATTGGATTAGCTGGTTCAACCACCAGTGTTTGAGTGACATCTAGATTGACTATGGTTAACTCTAGTCGGCCACCTGAACTTGCTCCAAAGTGACATGTGATTAAAATTATTCACAACTGGTTCCCTGCTGGTTTCGCTTAACAGATTAATTTTAGATATTTAAAATAAGTAAGTGACTTGCTCACTCGAGTGCAACTTTTCCCCTGATCAACCCTGCTGCCTTCAATTCTTTAAAACACTTGACTTCATATGTGTCATTTTTCTTATCCATCTGTTTTATAATCAGTTATTAAAACTTGATTGGTGAAACGAAAATATGAGATATTTAAGATGATTTCAAGAATGTTAGGATTGACTTTCTTTGTGCTTCTGTTGTAATGACTGCTAACATTTGTTTACAAGTTGTAATATTTGGGTGTTCAAGAAAGTTTAAAGAATTTTATTTGTGTTTGTATTTTGTCGTGTTGCACATTTTCAGAACCGAGTTGCTGACTTTGTGCTGTTTTTATACTGTGTGTTATCTTTCTTTTACTGTTGTTTTGATCTCAGATGTTCTTATTTTGTAGGGATCAGAATACTGTATAATTTTTGTTATCGTGAATTGGTTTGCATTTTCATTGACCTTGTAGCTGTGTAACTCTAGGGAAAAAGGCGCCTGATATAAATGCTGTGTTATATATATATATGTATTGTATGTATGTATCTGACTTTATTTTTACTTATTATATTTTTTATTGAATTTTGTTGATAATTATCTTTGGCCTACTGGTTATTGATTTGTGTTAGATATTTTAAATAAACCATCTATAATAATAGTTCCTTTTCTAACTACCGTCTTCTCTTTGCCCCACCTCAGCTTTCTGTCGTAATCCAGCTGACAATCAATGGTACAACTTCGACGACGCCAAAGTCATGCCGGTCACCGAGGAGGCAATCATCACCAAGGCGGCCTACATCCTCTTCTACCATCGCAGGAATCTGGCCACCAGCAGTGCCAGCTCAAGCAGCTCAACGTGCTCCTCGGGCTCCGACCACTGGATCTATAAGATGCCGGCGTTCAAGCAGCTCGGGTCCAGCCAGGAGGATGTGCTGTCGGAAGGATCCAACGACACGGGTCTGTCGGCTGGGAGAGAAGCAGAGGGGAAGACCAAACTTAGAGGTCAGAGGTCACAGAGCCTGGGGAGGCGGAACGGGTCGCAGGATGACCTCAGTGATGGTATGAATCATTTGATCGCGTAAACTTAAAGTGTAGTATTAATCAAATACCGGCATTGTTGCAGTAGAGGCTCTTGGCCCAATTTCATACAGCTGCTTAAGTAGACAATTTTGCTTAACAAGTTTTTGCTGAGCAAATCTCTGCAGGGTACCAGTCAAAGATTGTGCATGTGACATGGTACTTTGGCTGGTAACCTTATTCTGGTAAGCATAATTTGTGTTGTTTTTAGTAAATTTTTGTGCTTAATCATCTCTATGGGATTTGACCCTGGTCATGCTTATACAGGCAACTTGGGTGCAACCAAAATGTACTGTTTACAAAAGGAACATTTCAGTAGCATAAGAGGCATTCTTCTAACAGGGTCTTACTTTCCCTAAAGAAATAACGTAAAAATCAAAATATTATTGGGGTTTTTTCTTTTATAAATTACACTGAACATTGGCTTACTTTGGTCTTAAAACTGTCCAATTGTCTGCATTTTGTTTTATATTGACATTTTTTGTGTGGAAATTTCTATGTCACAATATTCATTTTGGTGAAAATAACAACAGTTAAATTTGTTTAATTGCAGAGGACTGTGGCGGGTTCACATGCCAGCAACGTCCGTTCGTTCGTGGGGTGTTTTCCTCGTCCACGCTACCCCGCTCCACCCATCAAGGTATCAGGTACATCGACAGCGATGCGGAGAGTGTAATGACTGAGTCCTGTGTCTGAGATGATCGCAACTTCACCAGGGGGTAATTTTACACAGCTGCTTAAAAGCAGAAATTATTGCTTACATTATTTCTGCTAAGCAAAAATAAGCAGGATACCAGTCACAGATGGTACATGTGGTATGGTATTTTGACTGGTAACCTTATTCCGGTAAGCATAATTTTGTTGTTAGCTACCTTTTGTGCTTAAGCAGCTCTATGAAATGTGGCCCATGCGGGAGGGTTAATACTCTGTGTGTTTTGGTCCAAACTCACTGTAAAAAAACATTACTTTACTGGCTTAGGATTTCTTATTGCAGGGAATCTTTAGTAGCCAGCACCACTATAGTGCTAGGATGTTCAGTGTTTTAGTTAGGCAGTGTGATAAGTGCTTTTCAAATAGCATCAGTGCATCCCTGAAAGCATCGGAACTCCTTAGGAGTATGCAGCGCCAGCAACCACATTAGCAATTGGCTCATCGGTCAGAATCACAACTGTAAATTAAATTATTTGTACTTCTGGATGTCGGGCAGAAAGTACAGCTGGGTGTCGTGAATTGAACACATTTCTCAACGGCTCGGCCTCCAGAGGCTGATTTCAGTGCCCTAGGGGCTACCTGGCCAGTTTGACTTGTTTAGATTCTTTGAGTAAAGTTTGAGGTAACACCATGTACATGAAATCTGTCTTCGAGATGTGGTCTTTGAGGAGTGGTGTAACAACTCGACGTTACAATCTGTATGCTTGGATTGTCTTCAGGAGATGAACTCTTTTTACCCTTTGAGAAAGTCTCAGCTTCTGTCAAAATCTGAGGTCATTACCACATGAAGCATTTAGACCACAGGTCATTTTGCTCAGTAAGCAGTTTTGCAACAGCTAGTTAATTTGTCAGATTTTAATAAGATGGATCTAAAGTTGAGTGCCATGTCAACCTTGGTGACATTTTGATTGACGTCACAGCGCAGGAAAGCTCAGTACAAACAGGACTGATAAAAATTGTGTAAAATGATAAGTAAGGTATCAAATAAAAGGCGCTTTCAAGGCACCTGAAGGCAGTGAAATTCTGAGAAATGTCATGGAATTTTGGGTAATCTTCAGGCCTGGAAACTAGAGAGAGATGTCGGAGGGTAAACTAATGAAAATTATGAAGAAGGAATGCGACGAATTCACATCAAACGTGAAAATAAATATAAATATAAAAATGGAAATAAAAGTGAAAACTACTTTTCTGTACAAAAAACTGTCTTTTGACAGACAAGGTCTGAGCGGTTGATTTTGAAGGATTGAGGCAGTAGGGATCTGACATAAACTTATATCGGTTGGTTTTGGATGATTGAGGTAGTAGGGATTCAACCTAACTCGTACTGGTTGATTTTGAAGGATTGAGGCAGTAGTTACATAAACTCATATCGGTTGGTTTAGGAGGTCGAGGCAGTAGGGATCCTACACAGCTCATATCGGAGTATTTAGGTGTTTTAGGGATAAGGTTCTTTTTTAAACCAGCGCACACTGTTTTGTGTATTTGTGCTTAATTTCTACTCGGAGTTTGCCGGTTTTCAGTCTTTAATTTTGACTTGTGTTTAATTTTCAGCAGACTTTCTTTCAGAGTTAATTATATGCATTGATTTTAACCAAAGACTTAAATCACGTGCTGTGTTTTTTCATGTGAATATTTACGGTGATTGGTTTTAGATGTGAACAATAATTGTAATTTAAAAAATACTTTTTAAAATATTTTTTTTTTAAAGGGTAAACGCAGATCATTTTGTGTATTTTGCAGAATTATTTTTGTAAATGCGGATTTATTCATTTTCCGTGTGGTTTGAAGACTGTTTTTTTTTTCTTCAGATAATGAAAACGGCCTTAACACCAAATTATTTAACATTCATTTTAGTTTGAAAAATATTATCTTTCTTCATTTGAAGAAATAAGTGAAGGAAGAGAGCTTTTTGTGCGGTGACTTTGGTGTTTAAAATGATTCTCAATCTTTCATGTTCTTAAAATCTGTTAGGGTTGAACAAAGAAATATTGACTAGATCGAGACTTGAACCTGTGTCCTCTGGATTAAAGAGCCGGTGCTCTACCAACTGAGCTGTCTAGCCCTATGTTGGAGCTGGAGGTCTCCTTATTTTGTCAATATCTTTGTTTAGGGGTGCCAGTCAGAAGCCATTCAGCCTGTAACTGCCGTATAGCCAGGGATCACACCCAAGTTTCAGATACAACCTGGGAAGCGGCAGCCAGGGAATCACATTAAGGGGATGCCACTTTTTATTTCACCAGAATATCAAGTTATAAACCACAATATATTTTACCTTGTGGTTTATTACTTGATTCTGAAAATGTTGTGTACAATGCAATCATAGATTCATAAATAGGAAATGTTAATCATTTGAATAACATATGAGCCTGTTTCTGTTACCCCCCCCCCCCCCCCCCCTCCCTGCCCCCTGCTCCTCCAATAGAAGACAAGGAGAACAATTAATTAACTATTTAAATAACTTATTTATTAATTTAAAAAATAAATCAACAGATAATTATAAATCAATAAAAGTAGTGACAATCATAATGATATTAATAACAGTTTTATGAATTTAAAATAATAGACAATTGTAAGTAAGCGGCAGAAATAGACAAATCCTCAAAAGTATTGCCATGTTTGAATCAGCAAGGTTTGTTAAATGCTTGCCAAATGCAATAATTTTTATCACATAATTTATCTCTAAATACTTAGACTGGGTTCAACATTTTACAAGAAAAACAAACCTCACCCAAATCTTTTAAAAAACCACTGTTTTCTTGTGAGAGTCCAGTTTCAGAAAACAAAATTTCTAACTTTTTGGTACAAGTCAATTTGGAAAACATTGTAATAAAAAAGAAGAAGAAACTCTATTAAAAAATAAATCTAGTTGAAAAACCCCAAAACATTTTATTGTAAAAGTCCAGTGAAAAGAAAATGTTATAGTCCCCTTGCGGGTGATGTCACAAGTCCAAAACAGCGCCCTCAATGAGGTCAATAAAGACCTATCATTGGCTGAGAGTTGTGCGTGGTGCATACACGTGTGCACATTTCCATTGTTTGGCGGCCAATGCAAAAGATCATTTGGAAAATGCTGTTGAAAAAAACTTCAAAAACTTTCTCTTTTTGGGGGGCGAAGCTTGGTAAACACTGAGTTGACATTGCCTATCACACATTGGTGCAGTATAAAACCATAACAGTGCTTTTATCCCCAGTGCAATTAATGCGTCGACGTTGCCGTACATTTTTACATTAATGTATTTTCTCATGAATTCAGAATTATGGTTAAAAAGTGGAACTGTTTTGCTTTTGTTTTGAAAGCGGGCTCAACATCTGAATCATGAATAGATTTAATTTATATATAGGGCTTTCATGTTAATTTTTTTTTTTTATTCAAGTATTTGCAAAATGTTTTTTTTAAATGTGCCGTTAATAAATATTTTACTTGGTAATTAATTCATCATATTGCTGAATGCATGACAGCAACGCAGTTGTAGAATGTTATTTGGGCAGAAGAAGCTTGTTGAGGAAGGTTCTTTAATAACTTTTTATTGTAGTTGCTTTTTCTTGTTTTTGGAGAAACATGGACACGAATAAGGTTACTAGATTTATTTTGCAAAAAAAAAGGATTGTTAATGGAGTCACGGTTTGACACTAGCAGAGTCTTTCTCAAAAGCTAAATTACAACACAACAAATATAAGCAAGAGTAACAGAAGCAATCGGTAGAAAAGATTGAAAATATAGAAGTAGAAAAAGTAAGGAATGACTAATGAAATGGGAAAGGGGGGGTGGTCAAGGGAAGGGTTTGGTTTAACCACATGAGGTAGGAAACACAAAAGACAAAATCAAAGGTGGGAAGAGGGAGAACAAGTAATTAGTTAATGAATGAGAAACCAGAAACTAAACAATCAAGGTTGGAGTACGATGTCGTGGTACGGAATTAGTTAACGGATCAATGCAGAAGTTTGTACATACTAAATAGTGTTTTATTTTCTTGTTACCTGTTTATTTTGCACCCCAGCAATCACAAATCCTCCAAAATTATGTTCAGGAAGTTGTCTGATTTAATATGTTGGATGTTTCTCCTAATGGGTGGGCGGGGTAGTGGGGGGGGGATAACATGACCAAAGACGTAAAGCCTGATGTAGTATGTGGAACTGCGCACATGTAGTATGAAGAAACCCACTCTGCTCTCCACCATTGCGCAGTTTAGTTCGGGGTTATGTCACTTGCACGCATTTTAGAAAAAATGTCTAATGGAGCTGGGAGTGCAGTTGCAGGGCACTGCCCGTAAAAACAAAAGGCAATCTATAAAGTACAAAAGTATGACTTCTTTATCAAAAGGGTTCAGTGCATTCGCTTAAGAGTTCGAGAGTTATTGTGAGATGAGTTGTTTTTTACCACTTTCATATGACGTCACAAGCTTAAACAGCGCCCTCACTGATGCTAAAGGAAGACCCCTCATTGGCTGATAGGTGTATGCTGCGTGTATTCACAAGCGCATTTATTTGTTTGACCTCGGTGATTGAAGGGGTACGCAAGTGGTCCATTGTGTTGATTGTCAAAATATTAATGCAGTTTGTTTAGTCATACATGTTTCATGTTTTTGTAAACATGGACGTCACTTTTCATTCGGCAAACTATTTCATTATTATTTAATACTAAAAAATGCAAGGAAGTTGGTTCTAGATACAAGCAAAACAAAAGAACTGAAAAAATGTAAGGAAATTGGTTCTAGATACTAGCAAAACAAAAGAACTGAAAAAATGCAAGGAAATTGGTTCTAGATACTAGCAAAATAAAAGAACTGAAAAAATGCAAGGAAATTGGTTCTAGATACAAGCAAAACAAAAGAACTGAAAAAATGCAAGGAAATTGATTTTAGATACAAACTATTTCATTAACAAAATGACTGGGAAAAAATGCAAGGAAAACAGTTATAGATACAAGCAAAACAAAAGAACTAAACAAAAAATGCAAGGAAATTGGTTTCGGTTACAAATAATGTCATCAACTGTTTTTATGTATGTTATACTTATAATAATGATCATGTTTTTAAAAAGAAAATTTTCCCCCAAAAGTTTTAATAATCAAGATATTTTACAATCATCTGAAAATACAACCAAGACAAAATAAACAAGAAAAAGAAAAGACAAGCATTTGACTATGTGTTTTTGGGGGTCACGTAGCACATTGACAGAAATCGACTATGCAATTAGTGAAACTTCGTTGTGGGTGTGAGTAATCGCCACTGACGACTAATCTTTTGGCAATAAACGATTTTTCAGAGACAAAAGAAAATTGTCTGCATACAAATATTTTCAGATTTCATAGAAGGTGGTTAGGACTGGAGAGAAGTTTGTATTTATCTCATGTAAATGTTTACCAGATAATGTAATTTCATTCGTAAATCTTTCAGACTGTATTAAATATTGTTATTATTTTACCTGTGGCATAGTGTATTATGACGTTAGGCTTCTAAATGCTTAATGTGTACCATAACGGAAAGAAGCAAAATCAGATTTTATTAAACTCTCAGATTGAATTGGAATTTTGTGACCTGTTGGATTGGATTATTTTTAATGTGATTTTTGTTTTATAATGTGTAGCACTTTGAGTTGCCCCCTTTTTTTTCGCTCGGACAGAATTCTGTCCAACAGAATCTGTAGACAGATTTTTTCATTGGCACTGCCGTCCCACCCCTCCTCGGCCATCCAGGCTCCATCCCCATCCTGACTCTCAGGACCCACCCCTACATAACTTGCAATAAGCGTACACTCACCCCTCCCAAAGTACGACAGTCACCACCACATTGTGTTCATTTGTCATGTTTTCATTTTGCTTTAGGAAGAAAATCAACAATTTCATTTTTTTCAGGGGTTTGGAAGGGGAGACAAAATGAACAAATATGGGGGTGGGAAATATACCCTACCCAATTTCCCCAGCTCTTCATGTAAATAATATGCGGGTATCTGTTCCAGGGTTTCCACCCACCAATAAAATAATTCTCGCTACGCCACAGCTTCCTGTGTGTCACACTCACAAATAACCATTCAATAACAAACTTCTTTCACTCGGATTAATATAGAAGTGCATACCCCTGGTGTGTGCTCTCTACCTTTCTCCATTTTATTGGTAGATCTCAGAGTTTTTTTTTTTGTAAATGTTGTTTTATCAGTGATGTTGTACCATCTTTTCAGAGTACAGTAAAGATCTGGTCCCCCCCCCCTTGGCAGCATAATGCTCAGTCCTTGTTGCGGCCGCTCACTTCTTCAGTCTTTTCCTAATGTAGTATGGATTTTTTTCTTTTCAGGAGGGTGTTAAATTCCTTTGAGGCTTGTATCGAACCCAATCGTCAGAGTGTGGGGGCGGGGGTCTCTTCAACTCGTCAAACAAAACAAAAAGAGCAGTCGGAAGATGTATTGATCGTTCTATCTTTTTTAATTTATTGCAAGGTGCATAAATGGACTGCATCAAAACACATGCAAAGTTGATGATAGTCTGTACAGATACTGCATGAGCTTCAATACATGATTCAGATTCAGAAATGTACACAGAAGAAACCAATAAATCTCTCTCAATGTACAGTGTTTAAATTAGAAAATATAAATATACAATTCACTGTGTTTTACTTAAGACTCTATGGTGCTGGTCATGTATGCTATAGTTTGTGCAGTTATGGGTAAAACAAAATTACAGCAAATTTTTTTGAATAATTTTGTTAGTTTTATTATTCAAAGGTGCAACATGATTTTCCATTTTTTTCTTTAAAAAAGCACCTTTTGTGATTGACAGATTCCACATACATTGATTATATCAATTAAAAATCCAATATTTATGTGATCTTTTTTATTGATTAAATCTCAATTCATTACTTTTCTAAAGATGGAATTGTTTTAAATGTTTGTTATTTTGAATACAGGTTTTCCTCTTGTTTTTATTTTTTTCCAAAAGTGCAAAGTTTTCAGCTAGTTGCAGTTTTAAAACCTTTTTTAAAAATTGCAGGATGGCAAAAGTAAGATTAATAGACACAATATCTTTTTCTTTTTGTTTTTGTCTAATAAATCAGGAAGCAATTAGAAGTAATAGTTCCACAATTTTAGTCCAAAAAACCCAAACTAAAACAAATCTGCTTTCATATCCACACTTTAGTGTTCAGGAAGTTAACCTACCTCAAAACTTTGACAAGTTTTTTTTTCACCAGGATTGCCTTTTTATTTCAGCATCCATTACTGAAGCAAAAACGAACCACTCAACCCAAATTCTGGAAGATTTAGTTTTTGTATGTTTTCATCTGCGTCAGAGTGAGATTTGTAAATTTCAGCGAACATTGGCACTTTACGAAATAAGCTTGGGGAAGGTAATACTGCTACACTCTGCTGACCCTGTTTTACGTTACAATACTGAACGTCAGTTTGCAGCTCATATCTCATTTGTTTGTCACGCATAGCTGATTTCATCAGTTAGTAACACTTCACTGATTTCAGCATTAATGAAACATGCACAATAAATTACCATCACTAACTCTCACAGCTATCCATGTAGTACAGCTGGTAATCCTGTAGCCAATTATAAACATGTACAACAGTATAACATTCAAAAAAGTGTAAAGCAGACAAGAGGCACCCTTAGCTGGTGCCCATTACACTGCACATCCGATAGAATACAGAAGTGAACAGTATAGTCCCAATGATAATATACACCAATCAGGAGTACGTATATACTGATCAGAAGGTATATATTAAAATATGCCCCCATTGGGGTGACTCCTTTTGCCTTTACACTTTTATGAACGATTTTAAAAATCTGTACTCCAACACAGCACTAAAGATTATGTAGGTGTTGGCTGTATGGGAAAACGCAACTAGTCAATCTGGTATTGACCTTTCTATTGCAACATCACAGCCCGACTTTTTGCCAACCAAGGTTCGAAAACTATGGGAAGCCACAAATGCAAAACAAAAAACAGAAGGTATTTTATTTAATTATAAGTTTGCAGAAAATGTTGAATTTGGTAAACACAATTCAATGTTTGACTAACTATCGGTCGTCCATGCCAACCAGCGTGCGTGGTTTGTTTGTCAACAATTGGAAGGTCTATAGTTTGCCATGTGCTTATGTCACATTCTATTGATAATATTTGACCATCTGACATAGAGGGCATTCACACAGCAGACTGACTTATCCTGAGCTCAATGTCATAGAGCTGCTTAACCAGAAAAAAATTGCTTACTTCTTCCAAGCAAAGCTAAGCAGGAAACCAATCACATACAGTACATGCGATATGGTATTTTGGCTGGTAACCTTATTTTGGTAGGCCTAAGCAACATTGTTTCGTGCTTAGCTACTTTTTATTCTCTTAACAGTAACGGCTCCGTGAAATTGGGCCATGGTTGTGTTTCTATGTGTGGATAACACTTGTCTTAAACAACACAAAAAGTCTGTCAAAAGAAAACTTGTCACTGACTTTAAACTTGTGACTAAGATCTGTACTGAAAATGTTCTGAATGGTATAGTTTACACATGATCGAACATAGGAAGAAAGTCATATAAAAGAGTAGTTGGCAACACTGGTTTTTTTTTTCTTAAATTAACATTCTTGAATTTTTCAATTTGGATTGTGGTGTTTATATAGACCTTTATCAAACCACGCGACAATTTTTCTGTCTGACACCCTATATTTGTGTACACCGGAAAGGTAACAGACTTTTGTTTTCATCCCAGCCTCGCTTTGGTCACAGTGCATTGCTATGGATCAAAAACAAAAATGGCCGCCTTATGATAAAGGTCTACCCTATAATTCTGTACTTGAGAGATGAAGCAATCCACCACAAACAAAGACCATAAGTATGAACGTTCCGTTCTGAAGCTACTGGACTTCCAGAGGTCGCTCTGCCGGCTCGTTGATGGTGTTCCTGTTAGGATCCTCTTCGACCGCCACCTCAGCTGCGACCTCTATGGTATTGGACGGGGTCATAGGTCGAGGGCCAGCCTCGGCCTGATTTGTAGGTGACCTTAACGAGCGTCCACTTGTTGGACGGGATTGGAGGCGAGATTGCGGACGGGCTGATGTTGGCCGGGAGGATGACCGCTCAGGGGTGGATTTTGAGAGACTGTTGACCCTGGAGCTGGTTGGACGAGGGGACCTTGCAGATGAGAGCTGTAGGGCGAGTCACAGATAAACAAAAAATGAAATTGGTTTAATGATTTTGTCTAATATCTACGTAGAAATACAAAATGGATTCACCAATGGAAGAGGAGACTTTTCATTTTGAAGAATCTGTCGGGCACATTGAGCTGAAAAGCCTAATAGGTAATGCCTAATTTGAGTTCTTTTTGGATCTCGGATGTTTCCTTGAGCAAGACAAGTTGCATGTCTTTAAGATAAGATGTGAAGTCTTAGACCTCGTGTAATAGGAATAGTAAGGAAGTCGGGGAGAGTATAAGTTCACCTAGTGCTTCTGGTTCATGAGGTATACATTTTTCCAGGCTTTTGAGCCACAATGATTATCTCGAAAGAATTTGGCTGTATCCCTGTGATCTTAGCACACATCAGCAAGACACGTTTACAGCCGCCAGAGCTACAGAGATTTTCTTTGAAGATTTGGTAGTGTACCCCACTGTTTCTGGTACACAGCAAGAAACTTTGCTTACAGGTTTCCCCAGCCTTAAGAGCTACAGAGTTTTTCATGTAGATTTGGGGTGTACCGCAGTGTTTCAAGTACACGGCAAGAAACCTGGCTTGCACTTTTCACCAGCCTTCAGAGATACAGAGATTTCCAAGACAGATTTGCGGTGTACCCCTCTTTCTGGTACACAAGAGCAAGACTTTGTTTAAAGGTTTCCCCAGCCTTAGAGCCACAGTGATTTTCTAAGAGTATTTGGTGTTTTCCTCTAGTATTCCTGGTTCATAGCAAGCAGCCTTGTAATAATAATAATAATAATTATAATAATTTGGGAGGCTAATCATCCTTACTGGCAGCTAAGAGCTGAATTGCGAAGGACGCGGCTACAACGTGTTCGAGAAGCAGGCATGCAAGGGCGCCTTTGGCAGCCAGCCACATCAACCCATTGTGACCACGGAGCACAGCCAGAGATCGAAAGTGTTTGATTTTTTCCGAGGGAGGAAAACCGGATGGCCTGGAAAACCCTCGTGGCACAGCAGAGAACCAACGCACAACTCACATATGGCCCTGGCCGGGTATCGAACCTGGGTCACCTTGGTGAGAGGCGAGCGCTTTACGCACAAGCCAACCATGCCACCAAAAGAAGGTTTCCTCAGACTTCCTGGCTATACAGCAATTATTCAGTGAGAAAAGGAGTTTGTCCCACTGTTTTAGTTTAAAGCAAAACACCCCTGTTTTACAGGTTTCCCCAGCCTTCAGATCTCAAGTGATTATTATGTAGAGTCGGGGTTTCCCCCTGATTTTCCAGTTCATAGGAAACACTCTTATTTGACTGGTTTCCTCATACTTCTTAGGTTTTGTGTCATCCTTGATTTCATAAATTACAGAAATAATTATACCTTTTGTGGTGATATAGTTGGTAACCTTTCGATATCGTCAGCTCCAATGCGACCTTTGTAGATGTGACCGTCTTGTCCTTGAATGTCGGCCTCCATCCTGAACAAATACATTCCGAAAATAATGTTATGAATTTGATTTCTCATCGAATATAAATGATCACAAATATTTCCACTAAAAAGGAAAAAGAACTAGCATAGTTCTTGTGCTGATTAACAAGTCATAACAGATAAAGAAATTTCTACTCTGTTTTTGTAAAAATTATGTTTGCTTGTTTAGGGTCGAGACAAAGAACACAGAGAATGCTCCGTCTGTTTCTGCTGTGCACGCCCTCAGAGCAGCATGTTGTAAGTTTTCATTAATTTACCTCAATGTTGGTGACCTGTGCAAGGGATCTATTTCTATGGGATGGGGGGACCATCTTTTTGAAAGGATGAAAGATTTTTTTAAACTTACTTTCCGTTTACAAAAGTAACTGGAACATCCTCTTCTCGTGCAATCCCCCTGCAAGAGTAAAACAGAAAACAACAACATGATTCTGTATTCAAAGTTTAAAGAACTTGCCAATGATGACTTTTTAAAATTGTAGATGCGACACAGCTTTTGGTAACCGTATTCTGGTAAGCACAATCGTGCTGTACTTAGCAACTTTTTTTTTGCTGATAAAGCAGCTCTGTGATTTTCGGCCCTGGCTGGGATTCAAATCCACATTATGGTGATTCTGGGACCAGAACCGAGTCCAGGGCTGGAATTCAAAAAGCACTAAAGATTCATCTTAAGACGAGTTGCCAGGGGCCGATTTCACAAAGTGCTAAGATCGTTCTTAACTATGTTTCAATCTTAATTGCTTAGCAATGTGTGATGACACAAAACAAATCACTATGGTACTACTGACAATCAATCAAAAGTCATTCATAGAGCGCCAAAATCAACAGTTTGTTCTAAGGCGCTGAGGCACAGTTGAATGGTTAGTAAGCCTGCTGGAACAAGTGAGCTTTAAGCAGTGTATTGAATGAGGTGAGTGAGCTGGCATTTCTGATCTGTACAGGAAGCTTATTCCACATTTTGGAGCCATATACAGAGAATGATCTCTCTGCAAAAGTTGAATAGCGAGTTCTTGGCACAACAAAAAGGGAACAAGAGCTAGACGAATGATGTCTTTGTTGGGATCTCAATTTGAGCATGTCCATGATATACCCAGGGGCTTGTTTATGGTACGCTTTATACATCAGGATCATAACGTTGAAGATGATTCTTTGAGAGAATCTTAGTGCTTTGTGAAATCCAGCCTAGTATTACCATGTTGTGATTTGTATAGGGACATCACACTTTGCATTGCAATTAAGATTGATACACAGTTAAGATCAATCTTGGCTCTTTGTGAAATCAGCCCCTAGTGCATTACAATATTCAACCTTAGGGCAACATTCATGCAGCTTGGTTTGTTCCTTTCATAAAACAGCTTTGTAAAGAGGCCTTCTATGAAAAATGAGGGGAAAAGGGTGATTTAAAATTTGTCTTAAACATCTCTGCTGTATGAACACCAAGTTAGACTTACGTTAGATTTGCCATACGAGTATTCCGTCTGTGTGGATATGTCATGGTGTGACTGCCCCCACAACTTCTGCTTGTTGCAAAATAATCTGGGACATCCACATTGTTCCCACTGTGAACAAAACAGACATATCAGGGCATCAACAAATTGTTTATGAATTAAAGCGTCTCCTGCTGTCTGACAATTCAATGTCATCCACTGTGGTTTTGAACGACAGATAAACTGTGCCAGCCTCCAATATGGTATCATGTGGATATAAATACATTTACTCATCCGAGCCCTGTCCGTTCTTATGTCAAGCGTATTTCATGGGTTAGCAGGGAATTTTTGCTTACTAGGCATTCTACGCTTATACAGCTGGTGCAGAAATTCGGCGCTTGCTCGGTAAGCGGAGAATAGTGATCGCAAGCGCAGAATTCGGCGGTAAGCAGAGCCATGAAATTGGGCCCAGTTAGTTCTGTGCCCGTGCAGTATGAACAACTTTAGAGGGTTGGTCAACTTGCTGGTAAATGTTACAAAGGGCAAGAGAGTTTCTAATGCTGAAATTAGTTTATAGGATATATCATAAAGTGTAGTTTGTGGTAAAACCATGTACCCGTTTTAATTGTGCGGCGCTGGAAAGAGGTGGCGGGGTGGGGTAAATTATTTGTTTACGTTGAGTGATCTGAACACAACTTGAGGCCCCAAGTGCAATTGTTACTTTTAAATAGCCTTGCAGTGCAACAGGTTAATATTTTTAAAAGTTAGTTGGTTCCATTTGAATACCAAAAAATGCATTTCGTTTCTCCAATAACTTTGTCCTTCATTCTCACATTTTGTAGTTAGTATACACAGTGTGCAAGTCTGTTTTAAATCGTGGTATACCACTTTTTAAAACAAACACCTTAATATTTTAATTTTAAAAAGTTTAATAAGATTCCATAGAATCTCCACCATCAGTACAACTTTTTTTCTGTTTCTGTCTTTAAATTTGTTGTTTTGCAGTCGGTTTCTAAAACTTTTGCAAACTTGAACAATTTGCAATAAAATACACAAAGATATCCTTAAATTTTTTTACAAATTTTTTTCAGCATTTGTCTTCCATCTGAAAGAATTTCATTAAAACACACCCAGCATTCAATGGTGAAAAAGAAAACACTCCAAACGTGGTGAGATTAAAAAACAACATCACTCAGAAACTGTACCTTAGAGTTGGTGGGGTTTTAGATTTAAGGAAATCGGTCATGAGACGGGAATGCTTTAGTCTCATAAGTTCACCCTGGGGTGACGAGATCGAGGGAAGGGTGCTGTCAATTTGGAGGAATTCAACTTCGGGGTACTAGGGTTCATTGTCCTAAGAGTGGCATTTATGGATAAAATAAAAGTTGGAAGTTAAGAAACAAAGAAAATACCTTGAATTTGTGCTCAAATACAAACCAGAAATGATAGATAGATTTTGCTTAAATCAAAAAGTTTAAACTCAGATTTCCCTGAGCTGATCTAATAAATTCTATCCTAACCTTAACTTTAAGTAAACTTTGACCTAAACAATAACCTGTGACCTAACAAATGACCTGTGACCTAACAATAACCTTTGTTTGTCCCGTTGCCCATCGGAGAACACCTGCTGCTGGGGAAGGTTCTTCACAAACATGGGAGTCCTCATGAGGTTCCTGTCAAAGTGGACTAGGTACGCTAAGATGTCCTGTTTACGTTGTCTAGCTAACTCCTGTTCATACAGCGCCCGTTCATAGTGAAGGACGTTCTTGCCTGGTTTTGTGCTATATTCCGACCCCCCACACAACAAAAAGATCAAGGAGTAGAGAAAGTGGGAGTAAAAGATGAGGGAGAATAGGATGCTAGTTGAGATGGGGGAGTTGGGAAAGGAAGAGTTATGGGTTTTGAGGCATGGCAGGGTGAGGTATAGCCGTAACACCATGTGTAAATATCTACAGAATGAACCACAACTGACAATATGATTGTGATTTTTAGGGGATTGGATCAAGGCAAGAGGGAACAATGAATGAAAAGAAGGATAGCTTTGAAAATAGAAATTGAAATAGCTTATAGATAAGAAATTTGATCTTAAATAACTGAGCTAGCCTTCTATAGAAAGTTGTGGATGAAACCATTAGTAATCCTATGCAATGCAATGTTTCTAAATAAATGGGAAAATACATTGAGCTGGAATTTTCATGTTAAGTAAAAAGGACGCTAACCTGAAGAATTTTGATGATGTTATGAAAAATATCTGTTGAACTTTTTTTAATGTAGGGCTGATTGAATACCTAACTTATTGAATCGGTCTTTTCTTACACCTGACAATTACAAACCAAGAACTAGATTTATTGCACAAGTTTGTTTTAACAAAAATAAACAAAAACTGAACACGAATATGTTCAAATTTTTTGAATTTCTTTTTTATACAAGTTAATCAAATAAATGACTCACTTTTTCTGAGCTGCACGGATCTGTTCTAGTTCGAATGTCGTGTACGGACGTCCCGATCTCATTCCAGGAAGACCCTTAGACTCTGGAAGAGACGCTAACGGCCTGATCAAAAGACAAACAAGAAACAAACAAAAAATTACTCAAACAGGCAGGAAGAAATTAAGGACTTTTCAGAATCATTTTGCAATGTTGGCTGAACTTCTAAATGAAGCCACCTGCTGCGCTTGAGTTTGTTGTACCAATAAAACCTTGGTTTAACAAAACAGAACAATTAATTCTCAAGGAAGTCCGACAGTGGACCAACAGAAGGAGGCAATTGACCAAATTCACCTGACGTCATCATCTGCGATAAATCTGTGGGAACTTGATCATTCTTCCTCTCCAAAATTTGTTCATGTCTGTTTTTGTGTGTGCAGTTTTTGTGTTTTTCTCATCTAAGAAAAGAAGACATAGAATTATACTTACGGTTGCGGTGTCATATCAAGGGGCCTGTCACACGATATGCAGTTGTATCTTTGAACTAAAGGCCTACGAAAAAAACAAAATTAAAATGGATTAATATAGTCTGCTAAATAAAAGGTTGAAAGTCATTGCTGACAAAACAAGTCTGAAATTAAGTTTTTTAAATTTTAGGAGGTATGTTGAAATGTTGACATTTCCACCTTTTGGTAACCCCCTGGATGGGGTTTATATTTCACACTGCTCAGGAACACTCACCCTAGCACTAGATAGATCAATCAATCAACAATCAATCAATCAACATTTATTTCCATACAATTTCCATACAAAAATTATTACTTGATTACTTAATAGAGACAGAGATCAAACAGGACCACTCAGAGAAAAGTTTATGTAGTCCCTGGGTGTTTTAAGTACCATTTAGCTAGTGGACAACAATTACCCTGTTTTTTGTTTTTTAAAACTTACTTTCTGAAGCCAGCTGCATCCTCATGTAACGTGTCCACCTCCACCTTGCGTACCATCTTAGCTCCAACTGACTTAATGCGGTTATCGAGATACGACTTGAGCGGATCCAGTTCCATCCGGTCCAGCTTGTTATCAATGTCTAGTTTCATCTCGCTGACGGCTTCCTGCCACGCTGAGCGCTGTTTGAAACAAAGAGTGAAAATAATCATCCTTTTCAGTCTCGGTACGAGCGGCAGAATCTATCGAAAACCAGGACCCAACTTCAACTACGCTTAAGGCATATGATAAAGTGCATGATTTTATGGGCCATTTAAGCAGTGAGCACACTGTATAAACAGAGCCATGAAATTTGGCCCCGAATATATAATAATATTTTGATTTCACCGCGAAAAAACACTATACTTTTTTAGTCCTGTGAAAAAACAAGAATCCACAGGTTTTCTCTGTAGGGAATTCAACCGACATGTGCCCCACATTCTAGAGCAGATGTCTTAATCACTAGACCACTAAAATCGTACTTTGTGGATGAAAGACAGTTTGAATCTTGTAATTGGCAGTGGATACAAAAAACTAATTTGTTTTCTCTTTTTTTCTTTTCTTCCCCAGCCGGCCTCAATTTCATTAAGCTGCATGAGCAAAAATGTTGCTTAAAAATGTTTATAAGTAGACATTAGCAGAAAACCAGTTACAATTTGTCTGTATGGCATAGTATTTTGGCTGGTAAACTTTTAATGGTAAGCAAAAATGTTTTATGCTTAGTTTAATTTTGTATTTAAGCAGCTCTATAAAATTGGGCGCTGGACTCACAACGCAAATAATATATACAGTGCTTTATCACACATCAGTGTGAGACACAAATGATAAATACATTATACAGTTCTTCAACCCTGATTACACATGATGTACATCAAACAAATTGTACAAGTGGTTTTTTTTAGTACTCAAAGATTTCTAAATCTCCATGAAAATATTTCATAATGCCGTCGCAAAGCAGTGAATTCATTTCACATCTGTCAAAATCAATCTGCATCCAATAAAATCATTTCCTGTCTGTGAAATCATTTTGACATATCTATGAAATAGCCACAAGCTATTCCCCCCCCCCCCCCCAGCTGGTTGATTAATAGCCGTATACACGCCAGACAAAACAAATTAGCGTCAGGGTAACGACGTCTCGTTCAACCACTACCCTGTACACTATAGCAATTAAGACCGTCTTAGACACCTACGTTCAACACATTCACGGTTATCACATCAATAAATCATATCAAATTAATCTTCAAAAGTATTATACAGGATTGGTAAGGCCATAACAAAAACCTTTTAGTCTGAAAGCTTACTGATTGTGAAGTTTATCCTAGAACTGTACTGTAAAATATTTCCGATATCAAATAACAAACCACAAGGGAAACTGACTGGGTAAATTTGAATGATTATGGGTTGAACAAGGAAAAATTGACTAGAGCGGGATTTGAACCAACGACCTCCGGATTGACGTGCCGGCGCTCTACCAACTGAGCTATCTAGCCCTATGTTGGCGGTCTCCCTATTTTGTCAATATCCTTGTTCGGCGGGTGTTTCCCAGGTTGTATCTTAAACTCGGGTGTGTGATCCTTGGCTACACGGCAGTTTACGGTAAAATATTTCCCTCTGAAATGAAGTTATAATCGAGAAAACTGTGTCTGAAAAACCCCCAAAATGCAACAGCTGATTTCAGTTTTTACAACCAAAATTAAGGACAAAGTGTTTGTGCTGAAAATTGTGCTCGGTTTTTCACTATTTTCTCCTGACTCACACAATGAATTTTAATCCAAATTTTTTTAAGACAAAAGATTCATCTGAGGACAATGTCTATACCTGCTGAAAAACAGCCCAAAAAATGTCACAGTGTTTTCTCAAGACGGTTGAATCCATCAGATGACAGTGGGTACCAATCACATCTTAAGCTGCAGCATTCATGAACGGTCCCCTACCCTCAGAAGTCTGAGAAGCAATTCATGCATGAATCATTTCTCAGATTCAAATGTTTTTGGATGAAAAATTATCCTAACCATATGACTTCGAAGGGAATCCTACCTCAAAACAGTTCATACTATCAGCAGCTGCAGTGCTTCTCACCAAGCTAGTTTTTATGGTCATTATTTGTTGGAGTAAAAATTTTACCAAAGTAATACCCTGCCTTTAACCCTGCCATAGACGAATATTTTCAACACATTCGCCGACTTCAATTATCCACGTCAATAAATCATAACCAAATTAATCGTTAACCATCTCACTTACGTGGCCAGACAATTTGTCAGCGACGTCGTTGAGGTTCCGGGACAGCTCTTCCACCGTTCCCTGGAATTGTGTCGTGCTTACTTTGTTCTCCAAGGCACGCTTGTCAGCTTTCTGTAATAACCACAGGGTAAACGTGCGAATGAAAATGTTTGGTAAGTTGCCAAAATAATAATGATGGATATTTATGTTGCGCACCCCTTCTGAGCATTACAAAAAAATAAAAATGAAACACACTGAATTACTCTTACTAGAGGGAATTAACCATGAAACAATGGATTTGTAACTTGGGTTTTTAACAGAGCATTACTTAATGAATGTTCAAATTAAAATTCTATAAAGTTTTGAATTAACAATATTTTTGTAATAAATGCATTAGTTTTCATTACACAGGAGGCAATTTACAGGTAACCACTTATGTAGGCAATCTCATAGAAGACAGGAAACACAGTAAAGGGTACAGGTGACATGGTATCAGGTGACATCATGATGGAAAGCGTATTTTTGTTATGCTGAGCTGCTATTTGTACTTAGCAGCTGTATGAAATTGGGCACTGGTTAATCCAGTTTTTCTCAGGCATGCAGACATGCAGATAGACTGGTAGATCCATGTCACATGCGGCAATTTACAGGCACACCAGTTCCGGGCCACAAACAAAACACAGTCAATGTCCATCTATCATACTATTGAGGCGTTACTATTGGATTGCAATGCAGTTGGATGCCCTCCAAAATGCCTGTAAATCATGTGCAACACAGCCCATACTGTACCTTAATGCATTTTAACACTTGAAGGGTCTAATCCAAATACTATTTCACACACAACAATGAACAAAAAACTGCCGACCCTTGTTTTTTTCATACCCCTCCGATTTCAAAACAGGGTAAATGCTCACTTGTAACTTTATTTTTCTTTGTTCAACCCAAAATCATTTATTAGATTAAATTCACTCTGATAAATCTTACTTTTTATTGCAAAAGGAAATTGTGTGTGAATAAAAAGGAGCCGCTGCATCGATATAGGCCAAGGTTATATTCATGTCAGTTTTGTTGGAGAGGCAATTTTTACCCCGTTTTAACGCGAGACTAGAGACTTGTAATTTTTTTACCCCATTTCCATATGGACTCTATCTAGTAGAAAATGAGTACATCCTCACAAAACTGAATTCGATCACTGAAGCCCCACTTTAAATTTAAATCCAAGTTGAACTCACCACATCAATCTCCATAATGACGTGTTCTTTATCGGCCTTGTTCTCTTGAAGTCTATCTACGAACGTATACAATGCCTGCAAAAATGAGAAGACCAAAAATTTGTCATCATTTTTTTGTCACAGGAAATGGAAAAAGTGAAAGTGATATCCACTTCTTCATTGTAGGGAATTGGAGAAGGTTGTCGTTGTTTATTCACTGTGTCTGACCTCGTAAACTCAGAAATTTTTACAGTGTTTAAATTTGTAATTTTTCTTTAAATAGATGGATTCTTTCTGAGCTTGTTTGTATATTTCTTGTTTTTAAAACCTTTTTATCACTTTTCATTCAGATATATTTAGTTTGTAATCTGGGTGTTGCAAAGGCATATGAAAGCAAATTTACTGACAACAAAATTAAAAAGTTAAATTTTGCAAACAATTGTTTTTGTACACATTTTTTAATGTTAGCTTTTAGAGAGAGAGTCCAAAACTCAACTTATTCAGTATTCAGTAAACTGTTATAAGTAAAAGTTGATTATTAACATTTGATTAATCATTCAAAACTACAAATTGAACACAAATCAATTCAAATGTCTACTTACGTCAATGTGTTTTTGTTTGCTATTGTGTTCGTCGACAAGTTGTACACAAGTGTGGTTCAATTTGTCCACTTCGGCTTGTAGCTGAAGTATTAACTTCTGCATATTGGTCACAATTTCACTATCCTAAAAAGTGGAAATAAAAGAGTTGTTTCAAGACAATGATGAAGTACATTTACATAAATCCTCAGGTGACTCATGTTACTGGCCACTGGTGATCGGAAATCTGGCTTTTTGAAAGACTTTGTGTGACTTCAGGGCTCAAAATTTACCGGCCCAAGGCCAGTATTTTTAGCATCAGGCTAGTAAACTCAGTGACCTGGGCCAGGTTTCATAGAGCTACCTAAGCAGACAATTGTGCTGAGCAGTTTTGTGCTAAGCAAAACAAAACAAAAACAGGATACTAGTCAAAGATGTTGCATTAGACATTGACTGCTAACTTTATTCTGCTGAGCATATTTTGGTTGTGCTTAGCTACTTTTTGTGCTTAAGCAGCCCTTATGAAATTGGGCATAGACAAGTCCAGCAGTCTTGTGTTTTTCAATAGTGAATACTAACACCTCACTGTGTAATATTTTTATTTCAATTGAAAAAGTTGTTGTTCAAGTTCAAATAAAAACAGTTTTATTTGACTGTATTGATTGTTTTGTTCCTCATTTTTTTTTTTTCATAAGCAAATAAATAACTGTCTAGTAGCAGTGCTGAATTTCAGGCCCTGCTGTCTTGTTTAACCTCCAACTTTGAGCCCTGGCTTGATCTTGTGCTGAGATTTGTCACTCATTTATCAGCAAATTTCAACTGTTACAAAAATCATTCATAATACCGGATTTTGTATGACATAATCAATAAAACAACATATAAAAAAACACATGAATTTTAAAATGAAATGGCTACATTAGATCTTGTTTACAGACTTTTGACAAATTACTGCCATGCATGCAAGACGACAAAAATCATGCACACAAAAACAAACAATTCCCATAAATGTGAAGACCGAGCGTACCAAGTCTGCACCCCCTCCCGACCCTGCCGCTCGGTCCAGCCTGTCCCTAGACTCCAGCATCCCCATGGAAGTCCGCGACTCCAGCTGCTTGCCCTGGGAGTCAAGCTTCCACTCCAAGTGGTTAAGTCTGGAAGCCACGTTGGTCAGCTGCTTGCCCAACTCTTGGGTCAAGCCATGAGTGTGACCCTCCAGCTGGTCTTGAAGTTGTGAATGGATGCTATCAAGCTGGTGGTGTTTAAGAGCGGTTAGAGGTGGTGATGTTAGTGGGTTATGGTGGTGAGTTCTGACAATTGTGGTGATGGTTTAGAGTGACAGTAAATTGAGGGCAAAAGTGATTACAGGAAAGGGAATGACGAAAGGATTTTGATGGTAGAAGCAAAGCAGTTATTAGTATTCACATCAAACATTGCATTTTAGATATTTTTAAGGAAATATAAGTTTAGAGGGGAAAGACTTTTTTCTTTTAAAATGGATGTTTGAGCTTGGAATAGGCCTGCTGATTTGGTATCCAACGATAGAGCTTTACACTAGACTTTGACATTCAAACAAAATGAGTCTAATAAAACCGTTTAAATTTTCTCTATACACAGTAACAGAGTTTGTATGAATGTCCTCTTCCGAAATGTTGAGCCTTTTCCCTAAAATAGTGGCCTCATACATAGTGCTCAAATTCGTCACTCAGTGACGTCATGGTGCTCCAACATTATTACCCCTGGTCACTTGGCTGTTTATTTGATTCCTTAAACTATTCTACAGTTCCCTTGAGGGGTATACAACCTGTGCTGCCAAGTATGTAAAGCACCAAGCTAAATCTATCACAAGAACCATCTCTATCCTCTACCCATTTACTCCTGGTTGAAGAGAAGCAATTATCGTTAAGCGTCTTGCTAAATCCAACTAACCCTGCCAACAGACATGGTGCTCCCTACAGGAAGGTTTCTAGCCATGGCAACTATATCTGCAGCCAGATTGGTCTCCATCCTCGCCATGTCTTTCTTGAGTTGTTGTACATCCTGCTGAGAGGCGGGCACCATCTTAGATTGCTCGTTGATACACCTGTCTAGTTCATTCATCTGAAGATGAAATGAGTGTGAGGAGAGAGAGAGGACGCAGGGTGCTGGTTATGGTTCTTAAAGGGTGCTAAGCTCTTTTGCTGATTAGTACTTTAAGCTGCTGATTTATCAAAAAATGCATCGTTAAGCGTCTTGCTAAATCCAACTAACCCTGCCAACAGACATGGTGCTCCCTACAGGAAGGTTTCTAGCCATGGCAACTATATCTGCAGCCAGATTGGTCTCCATCCTCGCCATGTCTTTCTTGAGTTGTTGTACATCCTGCTGAGAGGCGGGCACCATCTTAAATTGCTCGTTGATACACCTGTCTAGTTCATTCATCTGAAGATGAAATGAGTGTGAGGAGAGAGAGAGGACGCAGGGTGCTGGTTATGGTTCTTAAAGGGTGCTAAGCTCTTTTGCTGATTAGTACTTTAAGCTGCTGATTTATCAAAAAATGCATCGTTTGATTAATTCTGGCTTGTGCTCGTGAACCTCTACGCCTTCATGGGTCGGCCATCTTTTGTCTTAATTCCCGAATACAATGGATTCTTATGCCTGCAATACCAATGGCAACCAGACTACTTTTATTGTTAGTGGTTTTTGTTGACTCAATTTTAAAAAGGCAACCAGACTATTTTTATGTTAAATGATTTTTGTTGACTTGAATTTGAAAAAACTGCATCCAGTTCTTTTATTTGTATGTCAGTTAAAAAAACTTTTTTGTCAGACTATTTAAGGTCATTTTCACTGATGAAGTTACGAAGGGTAGTTGTGAAAATTACAGCCTCGCAAAGTTCTCGTTATTTAGAAATACTTTTGTTTGACAAGTCAGAAATGTAGAATGTTATCAAAATAAGTAAATAAATAAATTTAAAAAAAATAAGTGTAAAGTTGCTGTTCCAGATTCGCTTGCTTTTTCTTTGTAATTTAGGAAAATATTTTGTAAGTACAAAAGATGGTCAACTGTCAGTAATTGAAGTAATGTTAGTTTCTGGAAGTAAGACTTGATAAGTAAACTTCTTGTTGTCGATATTCAGCAAATATTGATAATAAAGTTGTACTGGAAGGAAATACAAAGTTAGAAATGACTGAAGCTAAAACCACGGCAATCAATGTTAGTCCACCTCAAACCAATGTGAAAATAAGCCAAAGTGACTATAGTGCTTTTATCAAATCCACACTGCAGTGTTTATGAATAGGATGTGAAGAAGAGAAAAGGGCACTCTGGGGTGGCAGACCCACGTGCGGAGAATATGACCTGAATTAGAAGGGTTAAACTATAATTAAGAGATCTTGTCTTTGAAAAAAGCTTTCTGAATGAGGAAACAAATAGTGTATTCAAATTAAATTTTCTGCCAATGTACACACTAAAAGCATCATTTGAACTTACTTTCTGGACGTTTTTTTTCAATTTAGTCAGAGTGCATATTTGATAACAAGTAAGTTTGTATGAAAATGACTTAAATTTGAGAATAAAATATCAGCCATTTTGTATTCCTGAATTTACATTCGTCCTGCCCTGATGGATTTGCTCAACACAAATTCATTACCGTGAAAGCTTCATCAAAATGTGATTTATGTTAATATACACTCGACTAGATGATCGGATTGAATCCAAGTTATTAATTGTAAGTGTGCTGAAATAGACACACAATCTGTTGTGGCAATTGCTAGCTGATGTCATCTCTCTTTTCTGTCTTCGCCTTTCCTGGGTAAGCCAAATTGTTATGACAATAAATTAAGCATTTTTGTTTGAAGTTCCTTCTTACCTTATCTCTGCCCTCTCTAAGTGAGTCTAATCCCTCCTTGAGTTCCTCCAACATTCTTGTGAGATCATCCGGAACATCTTTCTTCTCTCCCAGTAATCTCTTAACATCATCCAAGTCTGCCTTGGTCTTCATCAGATCCTGTTTCAAATCAGACAACATGATCGAGATGAGAAACTGTAGGATTCGAACTGTAACCAGCTAGCTCAGTGGTTAAGCGGTTAGCACCCGGTTTATACTTTTTTTGGCATTAGGATTGGGAAAACAGCCCATACTGATTGTTTTTGCAGAAAAAATTCACTTCACATACGGTTTTTGCTAAAAGTACAAAACAGGTTTAAAGGGGAATTGCCTTCAAATCTTGCTGTTTGGAATTGCTTCTTATCATTTTTATATGACTTGTGTATACACAAAAACACCCACAGTGTGTTGTAATTAATGAGTAGTGATTAAAAAAACAAACATAAATTTGCCTCTGGAAATACAACCCACAAAACATACACTCCGCCATTTTGTGGAATAAAAAACTTGTTTCTACAAAATAGCACTGTGTTCTATCATGAAGTCAAACAAAGAACTCACAATTTCAAGGGATATTTATGTGAATTATTGTACTCTACTTTAAAAATTTCTTTCCAACCGTATTTATGCCATTACAAAGGCTCTTTACAGCCCAAAGTGCCTAATCTCGAAGACAATGTGCCCTATCTGCTCTAGAATGTAAGTAGGCAAACCCCAACTTCTGTTTTGAAAAAAATAAAATTAATCCACTTCACTCAGAACGCACTGAGTATACAATAATGCTGACCAGTCTAGATGCTTGAACCAAATAGTAATGAGAACATAAGTGTATGAATATAGCTTTCTTTTTAGAACCTAGGAAATCGGTTTTTACCGATATGAAGAAAGAAGACAACAGTTGTGAGCATTTTCAAAGATCAGTTTTAAACCGAATGACAGATTTTCAGTATAATGTTTGTTAATTGGATCTAATAATTTCAATTCTTTTTGAGATGAAGAAGGTTGTAAATGTTTACAAAAGAAAGTTTTAGTAATGACAACTTTCAAATATCATAAAAGTTTTTTTTTTTACTGATATCATTGGCACGCTGTCTTAATACTGTGATCAATCAAAGGGAATACAAGCTTTTGAAACTGCTCATTTAGTGACTCAGTGCGATTCAATTGCCTGATTTCATTATATATTGTTGTCATTCGAAGTTTACCTCTAAAGTAGTGACTCTGTTATTCAAGCCATCATGTTTTCCTCTAAGCTCCCCGATGTCCTTTAAGATACATTGAATCTCCATGGAAGGATGGGCTGCAGAGCCTGGCCGGGACGGTGGGTTGGATGGAGGACCTGGACTTGGTGTCTGTTAAAAGTAAAATAACAGAGCTAGGTAAAGTCGGGGTGTATCATAGTTGAGTTTTTACGAGACGTTTTAAACGGTATGTTTTTCATCTGTGCTGATGAGTGTCTGCACTAGACAGACTAGTATAGTAATTACTGAAGTACACTTGTTTTTTTTATTCCTGAAGACGAGCAGAGTATACTGTTCAAAACAATGAGACCACACTGGCTCTTTCCAGAGCCAACACTCCCAGAGATTTAATACAAGGTTGTACCCGCAAGTTTACTATTTATTTATAGATACTTGTTTTTTTAAATTTTTTAGATGATCTTCCCATCAAGGGAACTTGGCAAACTCCCACAAGAGGATTTATACAAGAGACAACCTCAGGGGCAAAAAGTTGCAATTCTTTTGGGCTCATGTGTGTGTGCATATGTGCAAAAACCTGCAATGGTAGAAGATTGTGTGGTTGAATCAGACTAACTTTTAACTTACCCTTGTTTGGGAATATGAGCTTTTTGTTGGCATCGTCTGTACATGAGACGTCTGGAATGAAAAGAAAACAGAAACATCAACAAAAATTAATAAGAAAAAGTTGACATGTTTTTATGTTGGTCATCTTTGCCAACTTCCAAGACAAAAACACTGAATCTAATTTTGTTTGAAAGTCTGTTTTCAGTATCTACTTAAATTCACGTACCTAATTTTGTCTAGTCATGGTTCATGTACTTCACTCCATTTGGGTAATCATTAGTGCTTATTTTTTTATCAGTGGTGTCAAAACATTGTTTATTTTGTAAATTATACAAAAAGATATTCAAGTTTTATTGAGAAAAAATGAAGACAATTTATAAATAATCATTTTTTAAAGAATTGATTCTTATGGCCGAGCAGTCTATTAGTGCACCAGATTCAAGTTCAGGTACCTCATTAGGGTGTCGTTTCGAATCCTGGTTATGGCAATTGTGTCCTTGGGCAAGACACTATGTAACTATAACTGGTTCTCTTCACCCAGGGGTAAATGGGTACCTGTGAGGGCATGGTTTTTGTGATTGACTAAGCTTGCTGCGCTACATACTTAGCAATACAGGCTGTATACAGAGAGCTGAGATGGTTTGTAAAGGAATGAAATTGCCAGCCCCAGTGATGGGGGCAATAATATTCATGCGCATATACCAGCGCTACATAATTAAATGTCCATTAATGTGACTATTATGATTATAGTAATTCTAACCTCAGTCATTGTGAGTGTCTGCATAGCGTGGTCGTACACCGCTATGGGCTCCCTGTATACCCCCTTCAGGGCATCTTCCATGGCCGGCCACGTCACCAGGAGATCAAGGGGCGGTAGATTGTTGATCCTGTTGTTCAAATCATTCTGAAATTCACAAAGCAGAATGATGTAAGAAAATAATAGCAACAATAAAGTATTCTTAAGCCATTTATTATTATATCTTTTTTTTCCAGAGTAGGTCATTTCCTTCTTGGTCAATAAACTTCTATTTTGGTGTGCATCTCAGGCCTGGAATTACATGGAGGCCATGTCCTCTGTTACCTTGGTCTTGGATGTGGTGCCCCTTTAAAACTTTCCAATAGAATTCAAGATTTTCCAATGCAAGTGCCCTTTGCAGAATGAAAATGGCCTTGCCCTCTCAAAGATGGAACTCCAAGCCTGTGTAAATTTTATCCTAAAATAAATTTGTTTTCCTACCAATCTACATTACAGTAAACAAACATAATTATTTGTGTTAGGCCTAAGGGCTATGTAAAAAATTCAACTTTTTCCAGTTAATTTGTAAACAACCAACTGTACACTGCATGTAAAAGGGACACTTTAATAGCATAGGAAAGGAGTGATTTCCCCAACGCCACCGGCCCCAATAAAACTACATTGAGTATTTAATGTGAATGCCTTATACCTTGGAGACTGCCTGGAACTGGTTGTCTGTAAATTGTCTCGTGTGAAACGGCCATCGGGCAATTCTCATTTCCAGGCAGCTTCAAAGAAGCAAGAACATTAAATTTTCATATAACTCTCTACGGGATGGTAAGATACTATTTAAAAAGAAAAAAAAAATGTGCCCTCGTGGAACCAGAGTGTTGATTCTGAATGCAGTGGAGTTTGTGCCGCCAATTCCCTGTGAAAATTGCCAAGTGTGACTCGGCCCTCAGGCTTACATTTAATTCACATTCAAGAACAGTCCATCGATTCTTAATATGTTTGTATCTGTTCTATATTCGCAATTTTTGAAGATAGGGTTTAAATTCATCGGGGAATTATATGCACATTGCTATTGGGTAAATAGGTATGATGTTATTTGCTGTTTACTTAAAGCAATGACAACAGCATTTGTGAGGAAGGAATACAAAAGAGACAACTTTGGTAAATAATATATGCTAAAGAGTCATACTTCTCTATTGGGCTTATTTTGACAAGTGATGGTAAATTGGGGCTCTCCAAATTTTGTATGCTGTTTTCTTTATAGACCTTATGCATATGACGTCATTTGAGTAGGGCGCCCTCACCTAGAGGTCAAAAGGAAGATGCTCATTGGCCAGTCTTGTGCGCCGCGCGTACAAATCAGCGCGTTTCCATTGTTTCATCATCAGTTTACCTCTAAGATGGCGGCTTGGTGACGTCAATGCATAAGGTCTATTGTTGACAGTAATTATACATTGATATTTCTCTGGAGGATTAGTTCCTGAAATGAACTTGATAATCAGTCTTCAATTTGTTCATTAGAGTTTCATCTTCAATAACTGCCCCTGCTTTGCGTCTTAGAGCTCAGAAAATTGATGAGGTTGTATCAACTTGGATGTAACAGCAGTTACAGGTTGAATGGCTTCTGACTGGCACCTCCGTATGATATCGACAAAATAGGGAGCCCGCCAACAACAGGGCTAAATTTAAAAAGCTCAGTTGGTAGAGTGCCAGAAAGTTAATCCGGAAGTCGCAGGTTCAAGTCCCGCTCTAATCAATTTTTCTTTGTTCAATCCAAAACAAATTGACGAGATCAACATGTTTGTATGAATTACCATTAATTTCTGGAGTTCATCCATTTTATCTTTGTTCGCCGTTGAATTCTCTAGCTTCTGTAACCGCTCATTGATTCTGTCTTCATTAGAAATCACCTGAAAATGTCAATCAATTCAATCAACAGTTAATTGTCATTAGCAACACAAAACAACCCTACATGTACGTCGACACTTCAAAGCGACACTTCAAAGAGACGTTAATGAGTTTGTCGTACAGTATTGATTTGTACCATACTGGAGATTGTGCTATGGGGTTGTAAATTAAATAACAACCTCAACAGCAATTACTTGCAAGTAGATTATTTTCAGAGTGATTTGTTGGTCGTTACTAATTGCTGGTATTTAACCAGAGCTGCCAACGTTTGTATCTTGCATTGAGGAAGATTTTAAACAACAATCACTAGGGATATTCAGAATTACATTCAACACTATAGGGAAAACAAGTCCATAATCAGGGTATTTCAAATTTTTTCATCAGAACATGGAAAGATTGGTTTATTTTTAGGGAACTTTCTACTGAATCAGGGAGAGTTGGCAGCTGTGTTTAGTTTGACTGAACTGAAGTTTGCCAATTTTAATTAATTTTTGAGAAATGTATTTTTGTTGTTGTAACTATATCGGTTTAAAAAAGGAACTTTGTTTGGAGTAAGAGTATTTATGCTGCCCATACATTTTTTTTTTTTTTATTATCGCAAGTAAGCGAGGAATCAATTTGTTTTTTTATCAAAGTAGCTTCTACATTTTGAGTAATCAGGGATAATTTGGATTTTTTTAATGATTAGAAGATTTGAATATAAAATACCAAAAAAAATATATACACACATTAATTTATAAGGATTATATTTATGGGATTTCCAAATTGCATTGTACTGTACCTTGCTTAGCCTGTCCTTTAAGTTAGAAATTTTACTTCCGAAACCATTGACTTTTTCTTTCAGGGCTGACATTTCACTGAGAAGGTCTTCAACCATACTCATTAACTGGAGAAAAATACAGAAATTGATAAGTCATAAAATATTCATAGTAACACATAAAGAATCACAGGAAAGTCACAAACTGTTTTACCCTAACATTGTTTTTAAAGAATCTTTGTAAGAATAAAACCAAATAATATCATTTTTTATTTTTTTTTCCAGATTTAATCAGAATCCAAAATATACTCTCACCACACTTTCTTTGAGTTTTTGTAACAAGTTTATTTTGAATAGCAAGTTTATTTTTTGTTCAATGAAAGATTTAATCAAATCAGACAAAATAACCTATTATTGTTTCAGTCATAAATATTTAGTATAAAACCTAAACACTTGTGGCATTGGACTAACCTATCACATTATATTATGAATTTCTATTTGTTAGTTCTTGTTTGTTGGTCACATTTATTTTAGGTCAAACTCCATTAACAAAAAGACCTTTGTCCAAAAAGAACAAAAGAATCAATCTGAACTTGTAATTTGCTGGGTAAATCACCTAGTTTTAAGTTACTAAAACCACATTCAAAACAAGTCAAGTACACGATATTTGAGCCTGCAGGGCCGGCTATTACAAACAAAGAAGGTGTCAAGTTAGTTAAATATTTAGTCATTTAATCATTACTAGGCTGTGCTGTGTGTTGTTGGACCTCTTAATTGATTTGGATTGTTGATATTAGCTGCAGTGGACTGAAATTGAATGAAATAATGGACTCTTAACAACAGCAGGTTGGTACTTGTAGGATAACATGAAAATAATGAAAAGGGCAAGCTAAGTTTATCAATTCAGTGTCAGACCTGAACCCAATTTCATTATTTTCATGCAGAAAAAAGTAGCTATGCACAAACAAATTATGCTTACCAGATTAAGGTTATCAGCTAAAATACCAGTGTCAAATGTGCCTTACTGGTATTCCTGCTGGTTTTTGCTAAGCAGTAAATTGCTTTTAGGCAATATTTTCTGCTTTTAAAAACAGTTCTGTATGGGGCCCAATCTTAAAGAGCAGCTTCTAAAAGCAGAAAATAATGCTTGAACATTATTTATAGCTACATGTAAGCAAAAGTATGCAGGAAACCAGTTACAAATGGTTGGCCCTATATGAAATAGTGTTTTGGCTGGTAACCTTTTAGTGGTAAAGTAAAATTGTTTTGGGCTTAGCAGTTTTTAGCTAATATAAGCAGCTCTTAAAAATTTTGCCCTGGGCTCAATTACTTAAAATCATGCCATTCAAGTTTCTTGACATTTTTCCAAGATTCTTAAATTCAAGTTGAAGTGTTACCTCAAGATTGAAAATTGCTTTATTTAGCTTTTTGTGTGTGGAAACTCTACAACAATCCTCTTCACAGGGAATGCTCTGATTACGGCAACCATAAACCTAGCATATGAGTAATGACATTATGACGTCATTAATTTCTGGACTCAGGATGTGATTTTGAAATTGCAAATTTTAATCAATCAATCCTACGCTCAAAATCAATTTAATCTGAAAAGATCTGTGGACAGGTGCCACTCTCCATAATTTTCATTATAAATTTTTGTATTTTCATCTAAAATATTTTAAGTTTTTTTCTTCTTCTAAATATAGTTTACCTTTATGAGTACATCATTTATCAAAAACTGAATCTTCCAATTTGGTGATAACCTTTGAAGGGGACCAAGACAACAAGGGGCGCCGGGCATGGGGGAAATCATCTCCATTTCCCCCATGAAGTATCAGGTGTGACACTGCAATGTTTTTTCCCATAAATTTCCCCCGTCTTGTGTATCTTGTTTTTCTTTTTTGCTATAGTTGATTTTTTATCATAGTAATTATGGGTTATTCCTTATACCTGGCTGGCTGGGTTTTTGATTTTGCTATTGTCTTTGTAGTACTTAATGTTTGTTTTTTTAAGCATGTCATTTTTAGTATTACCTTGTGATACTACAGACCATGTTTTGTGTTTTTAAACCGAAATAAATAAATAATACAAGGTTTCTCATACTTCTTCTTACCAACTCCACAAAATAAATAAACAGTACAAAGGTTTCTCATACTTCATACAGTACAAAGGCTTCTCACCAACTCCACACAGGATGCACTGATTGATTGAGAAGAGCATTTTGTTGACAGTAATCATTTAAAGGTAGGGTCATCAGTTTGTTTTTTGTCAACGTAATGCATTTTTATAGGCAAAATTACCAAGAAAGATACAATAAAAGTCATCTCTGAAAGCATGCCTATTGACAAAACAGCGAAAAACAGCTGTCACAGTAATTTCATGAAGAACGTCGAATCCATGGATGTTCAGCGAGGTGACAGCGGTTACCAACCCCATCTCTGGCCGTATTGCAGGCAGCATTCAAACGAACACCAAGGAAATTTCCAAAAGTCCCCTGCAAGCAATCTTTGGAGATTCAATCATATTTTTCATAGTTTTATCAATTTCTTATCAACGAGGATGCTTCAGACAAAATATTTTTGCAGGGTGCTTACTTCCATCCCCTTCTTTATGACAAGTAGGCTTTTGGATATTAATTTCTTTTGGGGGTCATTACCGAGACACTACCTTTAACAAAATGGCCTGGCAGTAATAATTCAGCTGACTGTATTATGAACAGGATGTTATTCCTGGTACAGGTGGAGAGAATTGAGAACGCCGTTACTGTTCTCTGCCAATTTTAGCGAGCGATTTTTGTAAATGTCAGGGACAAATGATTTATGCCTGGATAGATGAGGAGAAATTGTTGTTACGAGGAGACAATTATGCAGAATTTGAAATTGCAATTTGAACTGTAATCAAGTATGAAGACCTTCCACATGACTTTAAAAAACAAACCTGCTTGGTCAAACTGTGAAGCCATTTATAATTTCTTTTAAACCGTAAGTCTTTTTGGTTGGTAAGTGATTAGCAAATAAGCTAATTCTTAAAGCCATGGGGTTTTTATCACCTGCACACTCAGTTTTAAAAAAGTGTTTGACTTGAGCCCTAAGTAAACAACATTCTCTCCCATTCTAAGACACATAATCTTGTTGGGGGAATGTTAAGGTTTCAGTCTATCACTGATAATGGCTCAAAGGATTTATTCAGATTAAAGCATGGGTAGGGCTGTAATGAGTTGGATTGAAGGATTATCTTAAGCTGGCTTAATGTTTGATCTGAAGAGAAAACAAGATTACTGAAAATACAAATCTAACACCCATACTTTAAACAGAGATTGGGAAAGCGCTGTTTTTTGTAAATGGGTGAAACCCAAAGTATTGTTGTTTAAGGATAAGACTGGTCAGTTTTCTTGTTGCTACGGATACAAGTCAATGACAACTGGTGAATTAATCATATAATTAGCTCAATGACAAATCGAAGAATTTGTGGAGGATTTGGGCTTGATAAGAAAAACATTGGCCTACCAAGCTGATTACTTACAAAGGAAGATTCATGACCAAAAAATATTTTACATTACATGTAGTTTCCGCAAACAAAAGCGTTCATTACAGTCCACTCTCATTATAAAGAGGTTCTGCTAATACAAAGTGCATTTTGAAGTCCTGAATTTCATTTCTGCCGAGTGTTTCTCTGTTTTGCTGTCCTCTTATAACATTAACAACGTTCCTGTTATAATGAGGTAATTTGGCCAGTCCCAGTGATCTTGATATAACGAGAGCTGAATGAGGACAACATGTATTTGCAATTTAGAAGACTGAAAAGTTATAAAAATTTATAAAATTATCTTTTGAAAGGTGTAAAATCATTATAACTTGATTTCAAAATAGTGTTATAAATTTTTTCTAAACTATGATTTTTGTATGTGAAGCTTTTGAACTCGATGGGGTTAAGTTGCCACAAGAATTTTTTGATTGCTTGTGGTTTGTTTGTTTGTTTGTTTGTTGAGGGGTCTTTTTGGTTTTGTTTGTTACTTGTTTGGTTGTTTGCTTTGGTTTTTTCTTTGGAGGGGTGGTAAAACTAAAAACACCAACAACCTTGGTTGACTTCAAACAAATGTAGTACAATTGAGGCAATTAACTATGCATTTTAAACATATAGGCCCTAGGGCCTACTTCTGATAATGTAGAGATTCTACTTATCTCTTTTGGTTACTGTGTATGCTGTCTGAATTGATAATGTATTGATTACTGATGAGAATGTATTTATGTAAGATACAAATAAGCCACCCTCTGTACAAACAAACTGATCCACTAGTTTACAGGTGTTACATTGTGTAATAGCCTTCAGGGTGGGGGAAGATATTATGTACACAGGGTTAGAATTCATATTGATTGAACATGAATAATTTATACCATATCAATATTGACATTCAGCATCACTAAAATGGCCGTCCAAAGTTTGTGTGAGGGACTACATGGGCACATCGGTTTGAAGTGTTCAAGCATAAGAGGGTCACATTCATTTGAAAAGTAAATAAATTGTGTTGTTAGTTGAAAATTCATCGATGAAGATAACTTGGTGTGGTAGTTGTAGCTGTAATTTACTTATTTATTTTATGATAAAAAGTTTTATCTTTCTGATTTACATCCATATTTAAGCAATTTTTTTATTTTTTTTAAAAATAACGTTGACTTAACACATTTTTTAAGCAAGGACGTCTGGCCCTTGCTCTACGTTGCAACTACATGTATTGCTCTACAATGCTGTCGTGGCCATGCACTGTGCTGTTATTACAGTCAATAGACCCTTCCCACGAGATATTTAAATTGCACGTCGCGCGTGCGCACTAACACTTTGGTTGGCAAAATGATGGAACATTGCGCCTTTTTGTATGGGGCTAATTAATGGTGGCGTGACAGACGCATTTGTGCGTCTGCTTAGTGCACATCTCTATGGCGTTTGCCAACCAATAGGGTCTGTATGCATGCGTGAATGTAATTAGCATATTTCATGGGAAGGGTCTATTGGTTTATTGTTTATCAAGTATGATTCAAACAATTTCCTTTGACATCACTAGAAAACTGTTGTTCAAGCTTAACAAAGATTTTTGAAGAATAGACAATGCCGAATCTGTCGGCCACTTTTTCATTCTCTTTATGACCAAAATATTATCATCCTGGATAATTTGTTGTATGATATAAAGGCGAAATATGTTTTTTGATTAATCAATGGGAGTTCTTTACTCTTTTTTTAAAGTTTCAGAAATATGGAATTTTACATAGTTCCTGTCATTTCAAATCCGACTGCCACATTTTCATTCATTTCATTATGACAAAAAATATAATCCTATCTAGTTAAAAATTGTTTAAGACACTTTTAATTTGTGGTCATTTGAATAAAACAGTGGCAGTCGATGAAATTACAATTTTTTCCTTTTTGAGACTCAGAATTTTGCACTTTCACTACGGTACTCAACTCCTGCAATGTTGAATATATTAAACTTATAAAGAAAATGTAAAATACTAAACATCACAAGTCCCTTAGAAAAAAAAACTAAAGCTTTGGTAAACTCAGATCCGCAAAAGTAAAGCTTTTGGGGTTTGTTTGTTTTTTAACTTTTAACATCTTTTGAAGTTTCACATCGTGATCCTCTCGAGAAATTTTAAAGAAGTTCACAAGACGTTCTCCCCACCATGCCACCCCGCCCCCTCTTCCAACTTTACTCAAATCAAAAACAAACATCCAGTAATTTCTCCAGTTAAAAAAGAACATGTTCTTATATTATATAATTTAAAAAAATTATTTTAAATATTCACCTTCGATACACCTTCCTCATTTGCCAGTGCCTTCTTCTGCAGCTGCATCATTTGCCACATCTCCGACATTGGTTTAATTCCTTCCGTAGACGTGGCCCTCTGCATTAAGTTCTCATTTGACGGCAGCAAATTCAGGGCCTCAATCTGCGATTCCAGCCGAGACACTTTCTTTTCTAAATTATGTACCTCCTTGGCCGAAGAAGAGGCCGCACTATCCACCCGAAATAAATCACTCTTGCTTTTCTCCACACTTCCATTGTCCGACCCTGCCGACGAAGCAGCTGCGGCGGCCGCAAGCAGCTCGACCCGGTCGGCCTCCTTGAAGTCGGCGCGCACATCGCTGAGTTTCAAGTTCTCGACGATCGCAATCAGGACTGTTCGTAAACCCTTGTAATTTACGATTTCTGGTGTTCCAAGAGACAAGTCCACCAGCTCAAGAAGACTAACGGATCCAGTGGACATCTTGCCTTCGTAATGTCGAGATCAAGTAAAAAAGAATGAAAATCTAACTATTTTAACATGTTGACAACAAGTTACCGAGCCTTCCTCGCAGTAATGATATAGTCCAGTGTGTTTGTGTAGGACGTGTTTATTAGCAATCGCTGGCCGCCGCAGGCTAGGCACAGAAATCAACACTCACATGTGTACACAACGAGTCTGGGATTCCGTTAGCAACGGGGAAGGCTCCTGAAAATATTCCTCCGCAATGTTTAACTCAGTTTTTAACACTTAAATACCAAACGTTAACAGTAAAACAATACTCATACACACTTTTCAAACCGTTACCTATTAAAATAATCATATAAATTGTAAAGGAAATTTTGTCAAATGTGACATGAAAAAGAAATCTGGGTTTGTTATAACCGCATTGCATCTTAGCAACCTGCGAGTGACTTCATCGCATTTGCATACAGGAATTCCCGATAACCTATGACCTCAAATAGAAATTTTCAAGATGGCGACGTCCATGGTTTTCTCAAAAAGTGTTGCCGGCGGAACTTGTTAAAGGCACAAATATCGTTTTTCTATCTGTAAGTTAAATAAAAATGCTTTTAAATAAGTGAGATTACATAGGATGTCTATTTTTAATAGTCAAAACACAGTTTCTGTAATTTGTTGATGTGTTCGGACACAATTCTTGGTTTTATCATATAATCCAGTGTCGAAAATAGACGGATTTATGTATGTGAGCAGTCATTTAGTGTTGTATAGTTAGGAATAACTAAACTAGGTTTTGCCATTTGTAAGTATATCATTCAATAAGCCCGTTCAACCACACAATGACACAGACAGACTTGAACAATATTATCACTTTTTAAAATCAGGATAGCTTTATTTAGCCTTTATTTAATATTTTAGCAAAGTTTATTATTCATTTTTGTTGTTTGTGTTTTCTTTTTATAATTTGTTTAACTTTAATAACTTAACAGATGATGGCAACCATAAAATTTTTCTCAAGAGCTCTGTACGGCATTTCTTCCAGAAGTCTACCTCATACCCCTTTACTTACCGGACCGCCATTGCTCCAAATCACAAATATTTTGGTAAGGAACAATTAATTTAAAGGCAATTAATAAAAAACATCTTATCTGAGTGAGTTCCCTGTCTCCCCTATCTCACACAGTTGACCAGTCACAGTGATTTCTGAAATAGTTTTAAAGACTGGCTCCAAGGGCCAGTTCAGTTCTTGGCCCAATTTCATGGATCTGCTTACCGCCGAATTCTGCGCTTGCAATCACCATTCTCCGCTTACTGTGCAAGCGTCAAATTTTTGCACTAGCTGTGTTAGTAAAAAATGTCTAAACGTGGAGTACGCACACGCACAAGCTTAAATTCCCTGCTAACCCGTGAAATACACTTTACGTAAGCGTGGAATTCCCTGCTTCCGTAAGCGCCAATTCTTTGCTAATGGTAAAGCAGAGCCATGAAACTGGGCCCTCATTTTCCATTAGCCATTAGACAGAGTCCTTATGAAAGTCGAACAAATACTACCAAGTCTCTAACCTTATGTTGAAATGGTGTAAAATGTATTTTGATATTCTTTCCGAGGGCAATGTGAAACATGACGTCATTGGATGTCAACAATAGCAGACCTTATGCTTTGTTTTTGAAAGGGCAAAACTTTGATCTAAAGGGCACCAAGGTAATTTCCCCTTGGTAATAATAATAATAATAGTGGCTTCTTATATAGCGCTCATATCTGTCAACTCAGTGATGCTCAAGGCGCTTCAACAGTTATTCATAAATACCCCAGACAGTTTCGCTATTCCTATTGGTGGAGAGCACGTCACGTGGGGGTGTTTAAACGGCTGATAAAGACATAGCTGGAGCTGTTTAAGACCGGTTGTTTTCGGATAGCATTTGTGCGGGTTAGCCCACAACTCCATTCTCACGGGAGATCGATCTCGCCGCGCCATTTTAGTACATGGACACGAGGGTGCGTTACTACGCGCACAATGCATATCCGAAAACTGTCTCACGTACAGAGCTCAAGGACGTCGGAAAACAGATAAGTTTTTACAGAGTTTACTACTTTATTACGCCTTTTAACCAAAAGGGCATTTATGAATGGGAATAAAAGGGTAGCGACTCGTTCTTAAACGGCCGTTTAAGAACTCGTCGCTACCTTTTTATTCCCTTAGTATTTTCCTGCTAGGTATGTGGAGCTACGTTTGAAGTATGAGACCTATTCCTTTACATATAGCACCATGTAATGGTTTACAAGGTGCTGTGGCGCAATATGCAGCCAATCAAACCAGAAACACCGGGGCGAACCCCTTCTCTTTTCGATAAGTGCACTGGGTTCTTTTGTGCATTACACAACACAGCTTTACGTCCCATCCAAAGGACAAAGCAATAATCGCTAAGTGTCTTGCTTAAGGACACAAGTGTCACGACCGGGACTCGAACCCACACTCTGCTGAACAGAAACACCACAGCTTGAGTCCGGTGCTCTTAACAGCTCGGTCACAACACGCCATAAAAGGCACCTCCATAAAAGGCACCTCCATGAGGAAATTGCAATTTTCTATTGGAACATTTCAAGGGGCACCAAGGCAATGACCAGGAGGGGCAATGGAGGCAATTGACTTCGCTGCCGTCGTGATGTATCAGGCCTGGTCTGCACATTCCACAGAGGATTGTTTTTTGTTAGTCAAATAGTAAAACGGTCCATGACTGAATATCATGGACATTTAGGAATGAACTTAAAAGGTCTGTAGCTGATGGTGTGTTGTTTTTTTCTCATTTGGGATCCCCCCCCCCACACATCTAAAACTGAACACTTCTTCATTGTCTTCTGCTTTGCAGATGATATGCATCGTGTTATTGGCACTTGCGCTGTTGTATATGTAATCAAATCAAATCAAATTTATAACAAATATTTAAAAATCAAATAACAAATACATGTATCCAGATTTATCAAGAAATCAGCATTTATTGGAAGTTTGCAATGTTTTTAATCAACAAGTAAACATCCATTAAAAATGTCCAATGTTTTTAATCATTAATTTTGTTCACCCCAATTTTATAGGGTAACACCAGATCCCTTGCACCGCTTTACACGAGTCAACCAAGATGTGCTGACGACAGACGATCAGAATTCCACCCCAGCAGAGTGCAGAAGAGTTCTCTTATCTTATCCAAAAATCTCTTTGACGAAGCAAGACAAGAAGATGCAAACAAAGAAACTTTTAAGAAGGTGGAGTTTTAGATTTTTTGTCTTTCTAATAAAGTGTACAAAATGTTGTCAAACGTCTTTGCTAAATTGATGTAAGTCTCCTGACGATGACTAGAGCAAGCTAGTCGAAACGTTGAGACCTATTAAGAACTGCTCACTCCGCGGCAGTGTAGTTAATAATGAGAAGTCCCCTCGATCTACATAGCGAAAGTAGTAGTCCCGGCCGATTTCCTACCTCCCGCCCAGGTAGTAGTTAATAAGCAGGACAGTTCTTTTCAGAACTGAGAAGTCTCCCGAAGTCTCCCGAAGTCTCCCGAATTCCGAATAATCTACTCCGCGGCAGTATAATAAATAGCAAGACAAGTTCTCAAAGAACAAAATCTACCTAGCAAGTAGATATACACATGGTGTTACCGCAAACCAAATATACATTGATGTATGTTATGATATTTTACTTAATCCTTTACTCCCAGGGCATTTTTGCTTACAGGAGACCTCAATCTTCCAATATCCTCTTCTCCTATATCACTTCACTCCAACATAATTGGAATTACAAACAAATGTATAGATGAGATTGGAATGCCTGATCCAGTGATAAGCAATTGTTATTTGAGCCTACAGCCCTCAGTCCTCTTGAATCCTTCAATTCGGCAAAGAGGAATTTGTAGAAGGGTTTGAGAGGGCACTAAAAAGTAAATCTGATAATATCCATTTGTTACTTGTTCTTATAGGCCAGTATCAATGTGTTCACAATTTGGCTCCTCACTATCTGTCTGATGACATTGTTTTATACAATAACCGAAATGTTCATGATCATGCCCTCAGATCCCATACTGATCACACCAGGGACCAATTTCATAGAGCTGCTTTAAGCACAAAAAGTTGCTAAGCTCATCAAAATTATGCTTAGGAAAATACGGTAACCGTCCAAAATACCATTTCAAATGTACCATTTGTGACTGGTATCCTGCTCATTTTGGGTTAGCAGGCAACAGTTGAGCAATATTTTCTGCTTAAGCAGCTCTATGAAATCGGGCCCAGGCTACATGTCCCCAAAACTAGTCACTCTTTTGGTGACAATTCCTTCTCTGTTGCAGGGCCATGTTTGTGAAATGTTCTTCCCACCACAATCAGGGAAGCACCATCTCTCATCATCTTCAAGAAATTTAAAAACATAATTTTTTGTGCATAACCGGATAATTTGTTTTGTTCTGTTTCATCATGTATTGCCTTTGTACATGTTTTTGTTTTGTGAAGCGCTTATATATGTGAACAAGCGCTATATAAATATGCTATGTGTGTATGTATTATGTATTTGAAGTTACAATTTGTTTAGTATTTAAAATTCACCTTACATAGTAAAATTCTCCATCTCAGGCTGTGGCAAAATTCACCGAGTATGACAAACGCCGCCGGGGGCACGTCCAGTTTATCGAGACAGCCCTGCGCCACATGAAGGACTTCAAAGTTGAGAAAGAGGTTGACGCTTACAATGCCGTACTGAACACGTTCCCGAAAGGGAAGTTCGTCCCCGAGAACATTATCCAGACGATATACAATCACTTTCCTGAGCAACAGATATGCGCAATCAAGGTGCTTCAAATGATGGAAGATAACAGTAAGAACAAAAATCCAAACTTTTTACATTGATTACTGCATATGCGATGACAACTGGGTATCATTTCATTTCATTAATTCTGGAGTCCTAGAGGTGAGTCCTAGTAAGTCCTAGAGGTGAGTCCTAGTGAGTCCTAGAGGTGAGTCCTAGTGAGTCCTAGAGGTGAGTCCTAGTGAGTCCTAGAGGTGAGTCCTAGTGAGTCCTAGAGGTGAGTCCTAGTGAGTCCTAGAGGTGAGTCCTAGTGAGTCCTAGAGGTGAGTCCTAGTGAGTCCTAGAGGTGAGTCCTAGTGAGTCCTAGAGGTGAGTCCTAGTGAGTCCTAGAGGTGAGTCCTAGTGAGTCCTAGAGGTGAGTCCTAGTGAGTCCTAGAGGTGAGTCCTAGTGAGTCCTAGAGGTGAGTCCTAGTGAGTCCTAGTGAGTCCTAGAGGTGAGTCCTAGTGAGTCCTAGAGGTGGAAGGTGAGGAAGGAAACCACTACGCCAACCCGACCACCCACTTGTGATGTTCCATCAAGCCTGGATTTAAATGGAGGCCACTGAGGCCATGACCTCTGTTGCCCCGGGTCTTGGCCTTGGTGCCCCTTTAAAAGTTTCCCATAGACTTTTACGATTTTCCAATGATACTGCAAAATGAAAACGGCCTTGTCCTCTGTAGAAATTCCAGACCTGAACAGGGCACTTCCTGCCAAAACAAATAGATGAGAATTAGAGTTGTTAAATGAATCATGCATGTAATTCAGGGCCAATCTAGGTACATGGAAGTATTTTTCAACTTCTTGTAGATTGTTTAAGTCATCGCATCACATTGATAGATAGATAGATAGATAGATAGAACTTTATTAAATCCAAAAACTGGAAATTACATGATGTCGTCTCTCATAAAAACAATATAAAAAATACAAATATCAAGGCTAATGCTTATGGTTGTGTTCACTTTTCATGCCATTTCACTCTTTCTGAGAACTTCCCGATTTTGACACGGGGCGTCACATATCTTGACTGCCACCTTGTAGTACATGATGAACTGTCTTGGCTGAGTGAATGCTACAGGATGTGGGTTTGAACCTCCACCTGGCCAGTCATGATGCATACATTCATGAGCAAGTCACTTTACCGTAATTGCATTTTCCTTAAGCCTTGGTCCCATGCACTAGGACAGGTAGAACCCAATCCTTATCTTAGAAGAGTAGAGTTTACCTCGGACATTTCTGGCTAATAGAGGTATCCTAGATTGTATTACCAGCAGTATAGACGATGTGACCTCTGACGTCATTTGAAAATCATAACATGATGCGCGCGCATGTCGCCGGGCAAAACCTTTGTGTACTTGACAGGCAGCTAGAAAGTACACGCAATATTACCATGACTACGCGTCTTTTTGCCCGGCGGAACATGACTTGGACAACAGACTTGTCAACAGAGGGCGATTTGAATGTAAACAGAGGTCACATCGTCTATAGGTACTTCCCACTTTATGTCACACAACCACACAGTGCAAATTCGGCCATCTTTCCATGTAATGATAAAATACCGAGTTTGGCATGCAGAGTTTTATTCAACTCCTTGCATTATTGGTCGGTGAACAGCTTGGCTGTGGAGAAAATTTATAACACATGATGCAACTCAAAGCCAAAACTCAAGTTGCCCATAAAGATGGCGTATAATAAAAACTATTTATATCACAATAATAATAATGCTCTTTTCTCTCGTTGTATTTGTTACAATAATCTTCAGCTGTTCTTCCAAACAATGAAACCAAGGAAATCCTCATCTCCGTCTTTGGCAAGAGGGCCCACCCGGTCAAGAAGTACCAGCGCATGATGTACTGGTTCCCCAAATTCCGCAACATCAATCCCTTCCCACTGCCGAAAGAGATACCGAGCGATCCTGTCAAATTGTCTGAGCTGGGTCTTAAGAGGATTGCTGAGTATGAAGCCAAGTTCAAAGTATTTTATGTGAGTTGAATCATTGAGAGAAATTTTTAAGAAATATTTGTTTTTTTGTAATGCATTTGCCCAAATAAGGTTATAAGCTACTTAACCCTAACAATCCTTAACCCTACAAATTCAAACAGGGCAAAGTGTTTAATTTTGTTAGGTTAAGTACAGTGAAGTTAGGATTGGGTGTTTGATTCTGTGGGATTGTGTATCCTTGCTGACAAGTAATGGTGTTTGAATTTGTTTGAGTGGGTATGGTGGATGTGTGAAATGTACATGTCTGGCATTGCTCTTTCCTCCATGGTCTAATGAGATAGTTGTTGGATTATGTTATGTTGGGTACTGTGTGATTTCACTGATGAAATTTTGCACATGCCAAGTGTACACACTCCAACAAAATCAAACAAAAAAGGCCTGTTGGAGTTTGTTAGGTTGTGTATCGTCCCCCTAAGATTGGGTACAGTTCCCATCTCATGGTAGTATAAGCTGTTGGAATGTGTTGGGTTAGGGATGGATTCTAGTAAAAACGCTTTGGGAGTTAGGGTTAAGGTACAGTACGGCGCTTACAAAAGTGAAAGGAAAAGAAGAGAGAAGACTCAAGAAAGCTGAAAGTATAAATTTGCATTCCTCTTAAAACAGTGTAGATCATAGGATTGGGGGAAATGCACTCGGGCAAAGGATTCTAGAGAGATGCTGCATGTGGGAAAAAGCTGCCAAAAGAGCTTTTTGCCCATTCAAACATCAGACAGCCCACCTTGCTACCTTTAGTGACCACTGCACCCAATCTTTGCCAATATCACCACCTTGCTGTGATGGTATTCCATAAAGGAAATACAATAAAAAAAATTGTTAATTTTGTGTCATTTATGAGCTTTTTCATTGACTTCTACATATCAAGAACTCACAATTCGGATGTGTAGATTGAATCATCACGCATTCTTTGTTTTGAGCATAGCATTCTTGTCAGTTTGCAGGCTACGTAAATTTGGCTTCAATCATCAATTTGAATCTTTCCACCTCAGTCAGGGCATTTGCAAGGGGAAAACACTGGATCTGGGCATAGCTAGGTTGTATGGGCAAGAACATGCAGAAATTTCAGATTCTTTTACCACCTGTCTAGGGTTGATGGCGAAAAGACCCATTGAGTTGCAAATCTGATAGCCCGGAGTATCAAAATAAGAGCTACTGAAAAGAAAACTTAATTTGGGGTTGAACAAAGAAAATATTGACTAGAGTGGGATTTGAACCAATGACCTCTGGTTTAACATGCCAGCGTTCTACCAACTGAGATATCTAGCCCTATGTTGGCGGCCTTCCCATTATGTCTATATCTTTGTTTGGGGTGTCAGTCAGAAGCCATACAACCATTAGCTGCTTTGCCATCTTGAAATAGAAACAAAAAGAACTGTTTTGCTCAACTTCCCTATTTTCTTTCCAGCTGAATGGCAGCTCAGCGGAATCGGAGAGTCCGGACTTCATCGCCAATATCCAGAGTCCAGAGCAGCAAGAACTCCTCGCTGAGCATAATCCAATAAGACCACTCTATGTAGAGGGCGCTTTCCACCTCTGGCTCCGCAGCACCAAGATGACGTACTTTGTGCTGCGAGGTGACCCGTACGCATTAAACGAGGAAGAAACGAAAATGGAAGGTGGGTCTTTATTTGCAGTTATAAAAACACTTGCAAAGTTTGTGATTGTATCATGTCAGGGCTCGCCCTTAACACTAGCCCGGCGTACATTGTCTAGAAAAACTGCTATGGGCTAGTGAGCAAATTCTTCTCAACTTGCCCTGTGTGCTACAAAAGATTGTGCAACCTACTTGTTAAAATGTTCATATTTTTTCCTTCTCAGTTGTGAAGAAAACATTTGTTAAATGTGATTTATTTTTGAGTGTGTGAATGTAACTTTATTTGACCATGAAACTGGTTGTGATTGCTACCACTAATACATCAGAAAGATACATTGATGACAACACTATACGTGTTTATAATATGGGTTATGAAAACTTTTCACGGGCGAGTAAAACATACTATTTACTAGCACGATGGGCTACTTTACAAAAAACTTTTGGCGCAAGGCCTGAATGTGTCCTGTAGGCTGAGTAACATGGCTGCGCTACCAAGTGCACCAGGCTTAAGCTCTGTTGTTTGAGAAACAGCGGTATGAGTCATTGAATTTATCTGGGCTCACCACCATCACTAGCCTGATGTACATTGTCTAGTCAAAACTGCCATGGGCTAGTAAGCACCACCCCTCAACTTGCCCTGTGGGCTACTGAAAACTGTGTAACCTACTTGGTAATAACAAAGTTACTTGTTTATTAATGCTCATATTTCTTCCTTTTCAGATGTGAATAATGGATAATGTGTCAATTTATTTTTGAGTGTGTGAATGTAACTTCATTTGACAAAAAACTAGTCGTGATCACTACCATTAGATAGATATATATTTATTACAATAGATAGGTTGCAGTATGACGTAAGTCGGCCATCTTTACGGGCAATTTGGAACACACAGTCATGCGTTTCGCGTGAGAACGGCGTGCAGCACGCGCACATTTCACAAAACTCATTGAGTGTTTGGTTAGTAAACGACGCGGCTGCGTTAATAATTTGAGCGCTTGATTCGCCTGCAAGCCAAAATGCGATTTGCCCGTAAAGATGGCGTCTACTGGGAACTATCTATACATGTTTAAAATAATAGGTTACTAAACTTCATTGGGACAAGTGAAGTGTACAGTTTACTAGCCAGGTGGGCTACTGTACAAAAAGCTTTAGCGCAAGGCCTGAATTGATGTGTATCACTGAGTTTTTAAAGTGCTTTACAAAATATTTAATATTACAACCAGTCCAGTTGTTTATTGTTTGTGCTAAGGCGTTGTACCTCAATATTTTTAGTCACTGGCTGGTACGGTTGTAATTTGATACTTATCTATACGAGGGTTTAATTTTAGAATTTGTTTAAATTTTTGTTTCTGCATAAATTATTTGCTACCGTTTTTGTTCTTTTCTAGTGTGTCTATTCTTAGTATTTTAGTTCATCTTATTCTAAAGGCGCAATTGACCATTTTAAACAGGGGAAATGCGCAGTATATGTTACATTATTGTTATTTTTATTATTATCCAAATTCAAAATGATTCTGATGAATACCTGTATGTCCATGTTGACATGAAACGTTGACTTGAAATTGTTTCTGTTTCACCAGATGCACCTCAAGCGCACACAGAAGGCCCGGTAATTGCAATGTGCATGACAAACGAAAACTCACAGGAAGCGCTGCAATCGTGGCTTCAGAAACTACAAGAGGAAAACCCCAACCTGGCGCGGATACCAGTCATCTTCAATCTCTTTAAACTCGGCCATAAGAAGGACACCATTGAATCACTACCGATCGACGATAGACATCTACTTGGGGAAACGTGATACGAGTCGTAATAAAGCATCTTATTTAATTTGCAATGGAAGAGATCTTGGTTCAGTCTCCTCAAGGCTGCTAAGCAGGAAAAATATCATGCTTAACATATTTACTTGCAAACTATAAATTATTAACCAGTCAAAAACAGTCCACATGCCATGAAAATATGGCTGGTGACCTGCTTTCACTCGGCACACTTTTGTTGTGCTTAGCAACTACATCCCCCCCACCTCCGATCGATAAAGGGGATCTTGAAAACTTTCCCTTCAACCATAAGTTTGTTCTTGATTGTGCAGAAACAAAGATAAAAGAGGGTGGACAGTTTTGTTTTGAAACTGTTCAATTTCCTTTCAGTAGACAAGAATACAGTGTGTTGTGTAAAACATAACATTTTGAAGTTTGTGATTCTATTTTGTAGAACAAGAGGAGGTGGCCACACATTTTCAGGATTTTTCATTTCTGTCCAATCACACCTCGGACTGACACACCCATTTCACCTTATAGTAACAAGAAGAATAAATGCAAAATGGCTTTCAAAAGTGGTTTGTTTTAACTCTCAGATGTTTTATTGACTTTCATATCATAATTTTAATCTAAGACTTTTGTTTTCATCCTTCACCATTATCATATACATATAAAAATAAAGATTTTGTTTTCAAACTACAAAAATACAATATTTTAGATATATTTCAGTCAACATTTTTTAACTTTGAAAGATTAACGGTAGGGCAAAGAAGTGTGAAATGAATTGAAGGCAAGACATTGATTATATCAATGGAATATGAAATCTGGTTGGAATTGTATATTCACGTAGTAATACAATTTTAACAGTTGCCAATTTTACCTTTTTTTTAATTTGTTTTTATTATTGTTACCATGCAGCCTCTACAAAGCCTTGTTACCATGGGCAGCGCGCTGTATGGATACCTCTTGTCACTAACCCATGGAAACAAGACAGTCAAAGAACAAAGCTGATTGGCTAATCAAAAGTGACTGCTCTTTTGGCGCACACTTTTTAAAAGCTCCCGAATGCTTTTAGGGCGCTTAGTACGCTTATGTCAAAATGCAAGCTTTTCGACGCAATCCACTTCAAATAAATCATGTTTTTACATGGTCACCCTAAACTGCATACAGATAAACATGTCACAAGATCAAAGAAGAATGAGAGGGGACCAGTTGCTCTATGACTTAATGCCTCTTTTGATCAGGTGCTCTGCGTACGTTTTCTAACACAGACTGGATCAACCACAGGACTAATTAAAATATTTCAACTCCCATAGCATACAGTGCAAAATGCTAAATATTCAAAAGTACACAACAAATACTTAGAAGTCTCGCAGCTTTTTACAGTAAAGGGGAAATTATTTATTGACTCTTAAACTTTTAATCTCTGCTCAAATTGATATGGGGAGTCTCAAGGCCCGTCGTTTTATTCTCCCCCACCACCCCGGTGTTTTTTCAAACACCCAACCAAGCATCAATCTTGAAAAAATGTCCCTACACCTCTTGGCAAATAGGACCATTTATTTCCTTGGCAAATAGGACTATTTATTTCAGTGCCTATGTCATCCAAAATACCTCAAGTTGAAAGTTAACAGCCCCCTCCCCCAAAAAATTGGTCGGACACTCGATAAAAGTGACATTTAATAGTTTGTACACGGACCAATGGCATGGGGTTTTGTGTACAAACCTGTCTGTGCACAACCAATGGCACTGCGGTTTGTTTACACAAACCTGCATGGGCCATTGAGGGGTAACTCTGCCAGGTCACCTTTTGGGCATCATACTGTACCACTTCTACTGGGCTCTCAAATCAGTCTAATAGCCTATAGATTATTTTGAGGGCCTAAAACTTATTAATGAGCCGATGCTATGTTTTTTCACTATTTGTGGGGGAAGGGTTGTTTGAGTGGTTTGTCTGGTTTGTGTGTTTGTGTGTCTGTTTTTCCCCTTTTGTTTTCCGGGGGAGGGGTAGGGGGCTATCTTTTACGGAAGCCGGATAGTGCCAGGAGAAAAGAAGTGAAACATTTTTTTCATGAGCGCAAGAATATTTTTTTGCACCATTTATCTGGCGGCCGCCACTTATTATCCGGCGGCCACACGTACCATCTGTACCACACGTTCTTTTTGCGGGGGGTAAGAGTGACATATCAGAGGATCCAGGGGAGTAAAGAGGAAAGGTCATATGTTCCGGGGGGGGGGGGGGGGGGGGTAAGAGGACAGGTCATAGGATCATGGGGGCGGGGTAACTTGGACAGGTTATAGGATCATAGGGGGTAAGAGGACAGGTCAAAGGATCCAGGGAGGTAAGAGGACAGGTCATATGATCATGGGGGTAAGAGGACAGGTAATATAATCATGGGGGTCAAGAGGACATTTCATATGATCCTGGAGGGGGAGGGGGGTTAAGGGTAAGAGGACATGTCATAGGATCTTTTTCGGGGGTGGGTAAGAGGACATGGCTTTGATGTCTCTATGGATCACCCCCTTCATGTTACGTTACTCTTCTATAGTGCAACGTACTTTTTCAATCCACTTACACCAAACATCTCATTAAAACTTAACTTCATTTTATTTGCCATCTTGACATGTCCTCTTACCCCTCTGGATCTTATGACATTTCCTCTTACCCCTCTGGATCTTATGACATGTCCTCTTACCCCTCTGGATCCTATGACCTGTCCTCTTACCCCCTGGATACTATGACCTTTCCTCTTACCCCACCCCCGCATCCTATGACCTTTCCTCTTACCTCCCCCCCCCCCATGATCCAATGACATGTCCTCTTACCCGCCCCCCCACCATGATTCTATGACCTGTCCTGTAAAAGCCCCCTGGTGGATCCTATGACCTGTCCTCTTAAAATCTGCAAAATAAAGAACGTGTGGTACAGATAATTAAGTGTCGGCCGTCACTTAATTAAGTGGCGGCCGCCGGATAATAAGTGGCGGCCGCCGGATAATTAAGTGGCAGCTGCCGGATAATTAAGTGGCGGCCGCCGGATAATAATTGGCAGCCGCCACTTAATTTAGTGGCGGCAGCCAGATAAATGGTACCAAAAAAAAATTTCGCGCTCATGAAAAAAAAATTCACTTCTTATCTCCTGGCACTATCCGGCTTCCGTAATCTTTGGAGCGCTTGCTTGTGTATCCATCCGTGCTGCTTTTTAATAACACGAGTATAAACATTCCTCTCTGACATAGCCTTTTGTCAAGGCCATCGTGGCTTGGACAGATTTGTAAACAGTGGAGCGACTGGAACGGGAGACCACGCGCGCGAGCCGATGGGCGACCACAAGGGCCTTTTCCAACTTGTTTGCGTTTTTTTTTAATGAATTATTCATGAAGTATGAAACGTGCGTTATGCACTTCTGATTGGTTTGGACTTTTGCTACCGTTTCGGGTAGCAAAAGTCGAGATTATAAAGAAACACATTAGAAACCGCAAACAATGGTTGGAAAAGGCCCTCGTGGCTTCGCCACTCGCGTGCACGGTCTCCCATTTCAGTCGCTTGTGATCGCGGCTCCAAGCCACGAAGGCCTTGACAAAAGGCTATCTCTGACATTGATACATGTTTTGGTTTCTTTTTTTTTGCAATTGTTTCTTTAATTTAAAAAAAATTGCAGTATTTATGTATCTTTTATTGCGTAGTTGGATCAACAAATAGATACAAGAATTAATAAACAATAAATAAATGTTAAAAAAATTAAAATTAAAAAATCACAGTAAAATCTCTTCGCGGAAGCTGGAAACCAAGGATAGTGACGCCCTCTGTTGTTTGAATTGCTCAATTTCAGTGCGACATACCGCGGCGACGCAACGATGGATAGACATTGATCCATGCAAAGATCTTGGAACCAAGACTATACCAAGAGCGATGAATCATGAACTGCGTCCGGCCGGAAGTATGCTGCAGAAAAAAAAAATCGCACTCCGAATGCTTGTCCGGCAGGAAAATGTTTATGCAAACTGTGTAGTTCGTGTCATTTTCGTTTCCCAGCTGCGCTATTTGTATTTGTGTGGGCAAAATTCAGTTCAAAAATTGCGTGCACACAAATTTTAAAATTGGCTTGCGCGAATTTAAAAAAAGGCCATCTACCAAAAATTGCGCTTAACAGATAGACCAACTCCGGTTTTTACTTATTTTTCGAGGAAAGAAAGCCTCTAGAGGGCGGTAGACATTGTAAACACTTTGTGTCAAGCAAAGATCGTATGTGTCAAGTATGCTATAATATAGAGATCAGTGAGCATACTCAGTGCATGGAGAGATTTGGCGAAGAAAATCGATGAAGGTATGGTAATTTTCGAGGTTTTATGCTACTTTTCCAAACAGGGAATGTAGTTTTTCTGAATGTGGACACTTAAAACTAGAAGGATGAATGAACATAGTCACCTTGTGCTGATCTACGGAGTAGACAAACTTGGTTGCCATAAATATTAGGAACCGGAGGGGAATTTCCCCGTGTTTCTCTAAAAGAGTTTTTGCGGGTTTTTTGCCCCTCCCATAATCAGCGAATTTTAGATTTCAAAATTGTATATTCACCCTATACACTTTTTCTGAGTTCATTTTACCTGAGTAATAGTTATACGTGTACAAGTTTTATAATGTAATATTTCGATGTGTTTTTAATTTATCGTATTTGTAATTATGCTGTATGTTGTAATGTATCCTCCCCTGTCCGGTTTTCGATGTAGTATGCCTTTTTCTTTGAATTGAAAAAAAATAAAAATATTCCATAATCAACTGATGCCCTAATTACCTTCCTTTGTTTATAAGAAATATGCAAACATATATTAAAACGTGATGGACATTGAAACTTTCACACCACGCACCGATCTTCGATGACTTCAATAGCGTCCCATTTGTTTTGAGTTTGACCTGTTTTCGATGCAAACAAGAAAGTATGGTGTCCGGGTGAAGCCATACGTAGAAGAAACATCTGCAGTGACTACAAGTGTTCTGTGAGACTTAGTGTATGACTCTATAGCCAGCAGTTGTCTTCATTTTATTCAACATATTTTTTATTAAATTTTAAAAATTACCATGGTAATTTGCAAAAAAAAATAAAATAGATATATAAATAAAAAAATGTAAATAATTCTTGGCTTTCAAATCTTATTTTTATTTAGTTTTGTGTCTTTTTATTTTTCTTAACATTTATACTAAAGCATATAAATAAACAGTGATAATCGAATCACAAAGCCGATGTTTAAATTTTAATATTAATAACAATAATGATATGAGTGTTACAAAAACAATTCTCCAGACTATTAGAAAATGATATAAGGCACATGGCTTCTTCAAACCTCTGTATTTTTTTCCCCAGAATGCTCAGCAGAATGTTCAGTCACATGATTTGATCATCGTGAATTGTGAATTGAAAAAGTGTTTGATGAAACTTTTTCGGTGGGGAAAATTTTTTTTATGGCCCCGACAGTATGACATATTTTTGTACCTTGTAGAAATGCCTAAAATACCACAACTTTTTGCATTTACAAGTGCAACTAACCAGTGGAGCCTTTCATGTTTCTAAGTTTTGGTCAAATGAGAGGAGACTCTTTGCTTGGCAAGTCAAACCACAAAAATTGTATCTAGGGACTGTTTACATCGCGCGCAGAGAGGTCAAAGGTTTGCCTCGATTTCAGGGACCCCCTGAATACAGGGCGTCCTACGATATGCAGGGCCCCAATGGAAATCAGTTTTAACTGTTTGGGCATACCCTGGGTAAAGAAATGTAATAAATAAACTGGGGCGTTGTACTCCCTTTTGGACATCTGCTGTCGTACTGCAGTGCAGTAGACTAGTACGACCAAAGATGTAAATTTGTTTTGAAGGAGTACAGCGCCTCAGTGGGTCTTCCCAGGGGATACGTACTATGGGCGTCTTGCATCTTCTGATCTTGCATTGGTGTACTCCTCGACCCAAGTAATAAATAGCATTGCTGCTGTCCTGGACTGGAGAGGGTGGGTTGCAATTCCATGTGCTCTGTGTTTGTGCTGTTAGGGCGCTTAAAATGAGATGTTAATCTTGTCAATTTGTCCTCCTGAGCGAGATTGGTCTCCCTCTAGACCCAGTAACTGGGGCGCTGAACTTGTTTTTTCGAAATTTTGACATCTGCGGTCGTACTAGCGCCCCAGCGAGCCATCGTCTGTTACCACAGCAAACTTCAATTAGCTATAATTTGACCGCGGGAAGCCACAAAAATGCCTCAGAATGAAACAAAATACCAACAAAATAGCTTTAAAAATGCCTACTGGCTTCTTGATAATGTCTAAGATGCAACATCGGGCATTTAATTGTACTCACGATCATGTTTTGTGCTCCAAATTGATGATTTTTTAAGTCAACAATTGTAGAAACAATCCATGACGATCCAACTCTCGCTTGTATCGACGGGTACCCTGCCTCAATCGCCTAGTCGTAACAGTTGAGGCAGGGCACCCATCTAAAATTTGGCAATTTGACTCAAAACTCGACTCTTCTAATGCATTTCACAATAACTTGATTGAAGCCAGGAGGTAAATTCAAAGGCAAATAAATTTTAACCAATCATCAGTTGTGTGGCCATCCAATGTTTTATCAACAACAACATGATTGTAACTCTTTCTAGTCTCTTATGGGTGAAGGACCAGCAACAGTTATCAAAACTAACGCACCAAATATAATGGTGTTACTGTCTGATACTATTAGACCAAACGGGAAAACAGTAGAAAACTACTGGAAACTTCAGGAAACAACGGTTAACATCAGATAATCTCTAGAAAAAACATTGGGGAAAACATCAGCAAAACTGATGAATTAATACAAATTACTAAACTAAAGCCAAAGGCACGCAATGCTCAGATCACCTTTGAACAATTCAATTTGTATTGCACCCTCGGTAGTTTTGAGGGTACTCCCTGAAGTGTTTTAAGTGTAATCCATTGTTTTTTTATGTAGTTTAAATACTCAATACCCATTGCTATGAATGTGACTCATTTAAGATTTATTTTTGTCATTCAGTAGACGGAATTTTGTTTCCAAAATGTGGCCAGCAAGAATGTTGTGCATTGTTCTGGGACTTCAGTTGAGCCAAGCCTTGGAGTCACCAAACACACAAGAAAAGATCACAGGTAAATATGATTGTCGTATTTTTAAGTAATATTTTTGTATTGTTTGCTACAATGATCGTGACCCTTGATCGGGAGAATTGCAACTATCGCAACTATTTGCACCGCTGCCGTCGTTGAGGGCGACATAGGAATCTAGACAGTCGCGATTCTAGCAGCCTACCGAGTGGAAGCTATGGCCAGCCCTTCGGGATGTTCTCACTTATTAGAATCTGATAAACACTAGGCCCTTTTAACACGACAACGGGCGAACTAGGGTCCTTGAACTCAAACACCATTTGTCTTGACCAGGGACGTTGGTTGAACGCGAACCTTTCACACGAAGCAGAAACCAAGGTCCCCAAGGTTGCTTATACCAAGAAAGTTTTCATGGTCTTTAATTTTTTGAGTAATTACCAAAGGTGTAGACCATGTGACCTGTGACATCATATGTTTACAAAAGAGCCACAGAGCCTGGACTTCCTACAGGCACAGCTTAGTACACAGCTCAATGGAAGAATACAATAAATCTGTTTCTCAACTTTTGATATGAAGAAAGGGGGGACATCTCAAAAGCTGTACAGCTGTTGCTTTTGTAAGTCTTGCATTTATGTGAAAATTATGACACAAAATGTGAATTTTCCCAAATGGCCTGTGTAGTATCTTGCCTGTCAGGAAACGCATTAGAATGTATACAAGGTCACCACTTTGTAAACAAAGGAAACATGGTCTATACCCTCCCTTCAAGCAGTGTTGTATTTAAATTGAGAAGTCGCTTTCAGATTGAGTAAAAATTTTCCTCCAGAAAAAATTAGTAAATGAAAACAAAAGTTGGTGTGGGAAGCTTCAACACTGGATGTGACCTTTTACTGTGACCTTTTGGTGACATTTTATCTTTTCTTCGTTCTTTCCTTTGTTGAACAGAGAACAGGTCACAGAGACGTCCAAACTTTGTCATCCTACTTGCTGATGATATTGGCTATGGTGATCTGGGCGCTAACAGGGAGTCCCCCGCTGAGTCTGACACACCCTTTATGGACCAACTAGCTTCAAAAGGAACGAGGTAAATTACTTTAGCCATTGTGGTTGTTGTGACGATGGCCGTTAGGAATTTGCAACTTTGGCTGTGACTATATCACAACGTTAAAGAGGAAGGGAAGTGACCGATTCAATTTTGTGATGTACTCATTTTCAAATATATAGTCCTCATGTGAGCAGGGAAAAAATTACAAGTTTCTAACCTCATGTTTAGATGTTGTTAATTGTCATTGCATTCGATACCCGCCCAGTGCAAAATTTGTCAACATCCAAAACATCTGATGACATCATTCTGAGAAAAATGGGTCACTACATTTTTGTACAGGGAAGTTTCGGTTCATAACTGACTTGTTATGAGCGAAATTTGAAACATGACATCATTATAATTCAATAACTAACGAATCTTTACATTCCAAGGAGGAATTTTTCAACAGTCAAAATGTCACATTCAAGGCTGTTTTGATTAAATTTTATTGAAAGTCAGGACTGAACCAAAACATCCCCGTACAAAAATGTTGAGGTCTATTTTTCTCAGATTGATGTCATCAGATGTTTTGGATTTTGACAAATTTTTGCACTGGAATGGTGTTGAATAAAATGGCAATTTACACCATTTTAATGTGAGGTTAGAGACTTGTATTGTAATTTTTGTCCCTGCTCACATGAGGACTCTATCTATTGGAAAATGAGCACATCACAAAATTGAATCCGTCACTTCCCTTCCTCTGCATGCATTGAAGCACTTGCTGCCTGCAGCCACCAATGAGTTGTTTCCAAGTTACATTTAAATACTGTCTTAATACAGTGAATTACTTGATCACAAGTTGCCGCTTAAAATTTGAATTCCTCAGACTATCTAGACAGTTGCTACGTCACATGATTCGGGGCAAGCTTTTGCGTAGTTACGTAACAGATGGCAAACACCCATACATTAATCTGAATGAATGTCTATAGCACAATGGTACCAGGGTATGCTCAATGCGGAGGTTGCTGAACAAAAGCTTGCCCCGAACCATTTTGACATAGCAACTGTTCCCACAGTCTTGAACGTATACCAGGGCTCGAATTTGGGGATCAAATCCACAAGACTACAGGGCTTGTAGCTCAAAATCTTTACTGGACCAGACATTTTTTTACAAGACCATGCCAGATTCAAAATGTGAAAATAAAACATTGCTGACACATATTAACATGCATTTGACTGCTTTTATATGAACCCGAACTGAGACAAGTAAGAGAAGAGTATACTTGATTACTCATAGAATTGAAAGATAATTTATCAGACCCAAAGTCAACACATAATTTGTTTCTGTTATTCAATTGAAAAACACAAGTCCCAAGACCATCGGACTTGTTAGGTCATAAGTTTACTGGCCCAACACTAAAATTACTGGCCTGGGGCCTGTGGTCCAGTGTTAAATAGCAACTGTTGCAAGTGTTAAATAGCAAGTGTTAAATAGCAACTGTTAAATAGCAACTTAAATAGTAACAGTGACATAGCAACTGTTCCCACAGTGTTGAACGTATACGTTTGGTAAACACTCATAAAACCAATGGCAATCAAAACTTACTTGGTAAGATGTACAGCAGCTTTTGATAGCATAAATCATTTAACTTTGAAGTGATGTTGCTATGGAAAAGTATATCAGTCTTTATCCCACCAAAAATATGAATCTGAGAAACGCTTATGTCAGAAACGTTTCTCAATGATGGATAATTCCGATGACGTATAATTCTTCCTGCGTGGACAAAACCGCTCCAGATATTCGGTGGTATCTGAAAAACACTACCACGTTTTGAAATGAATTAATTTCACACAATAGTTTTATAGCATATATGTCTACATTTATATAGGATTAATATAATCGACGGTTCCCAAAACCAAAGGTACACTTTGCCTTTAAGCAGTTACTTGTGACTCAGCAAGTGAATTGTACCAGACGTTATTCAATTTGGATACAACCTTTATTGAGTGCAATCTCAGGAATTTGCTCAATCTCAATATTTAGCTGCCTTGACTACCTTATTGAAAGATACGTGCGCTTTATAAAACTATATTTTTATTGTGATAATGTGATGTGATGTCTGAAACAATCTAACGTTTAGAAATGTTTACCTTAATGAGGCCCTTATTAGGTGTTTTTTTAAAAGCTCTTCTTTGCATCCATTTGATGAGTAAATAAACCCAGTTTGGAGTTTTGGCAGGAAGTGCCCGGTTTCGAGCGTCATCCCACTTTTCCTACTTTTCTTATTTTTGCCCTACTAGATTCACAGACTTCCATGCTGGTGCATCAGTCTGCACTCCGTCCCGTGCTGCTCTCCTCACAGGCAGGCTTGGAAAACGAACTGGGGTCATCAGGAATTTCGGCCTTGGGTCCGAAGGTGGACTTCCTCTCAATGAGACAACATTCGCAGAAACCTTCAAGGCTGCTGGGTACCAGACCGGCATGATAGGGAAATGGCATTTGGGACATTATGGACCGTTCCTTCCAAGCAACAGGGGTACAAAATTAGTGTAGACTTCTCTCAAATAATTCTTAGGCTGTCACAATAAATAATCAAAATAACAAGGATGTGCATTTTAGAATACGCCAAGTCTGTCATAAATGACAATCCTGGCGCCGATTTATCAAATCTGGAGGAGATTGTTAAGAATGATTTTATGAGATGAAGCAACCATGATACTATTATTATTATTATTATTATTTGTTTGAACAAGACAAACCAAACAAAAATTGCAAAGAAACAAATACATGAAGACGAATAAAGAAGTAATCCAAGAAAAACAAAAACAAAAGTAAACAAATAAATAAGTAGGCCCTTGAAAAATGTTGTTTGACTCCACAAAATGGCAGACCGTGTTAGTTCACTAATTTAAAGGAAAACCACGCAATTTCGAGGCATACTTGTGTGGATCATTGTATTCTACTTCTAAAACATCTTTCTAACCATATGCATTTTATAACAAACGGTTACAAACGGTTACAAACTCTTTGTTTGTATTTGTGTCGGTCTTTTTGTACAATAATGTAATCTAGCTGTATTTTTGCTTATCTCTTTTTAGCTTTATGTTAATATGTAAAAACTGTCTGTACAGCGTTTCGAGATTTTTTATGCAAGACGCTATATAAAAAAAAAAATAATATTATTATTATAGACCAACTCGCCCGACCCAAGGCAATGTGTCCCTTTAAGACACAAGTGTCAATACTTGGGACTCAAATCCACTCTGCTGATCAGAGATGGCTACATACAAACACGTTTACAATATATACCGATTGAACAATATTTCTCTAATTAAAAGATAATTTTGGCTACACGGCAGTTTACGGTTGAATGGCTTCTGACTGGCACCCACCGAACAAGGATATTGACAAAATAGGGAGACCGCCAACATAGGGCTAGATAGCTCAGTTGGTAGAGCGCCGGCACGTCAATCCGGAGGTCGTTGGTTCAAATCCCGCTCTAGTCAATTTTTCCTTGTTCAACCCAAAATCATTAAAAGATAATTTAATACAAAGTAGTACTCACAAAAAGCTCTGACACTATTCCTCTCTAATAAATATTATTTGGAGCATTTAGTAGAATGGAAAAGAGCATGAGCCTAAAGGTCATGACCCCAAACTTAACTTTTTATTATAAATAATTATGTAAATCACAAAGTTGGATTACAAACTTAAACACTGAGGGTGCACTTGGGGTTCCCTACATTTAAAAACAATCAGAGAAATTCCGTACAGAATGTTTTTTCACTTTGTTATTTTTTGTTTTGTATTATTATAAGTAGATATCAGTGCAATAATCTTTGATATTTTGTCTGATAAATTTTCCAAAGGGTTTGATTTCTACTACGGGATAATTGCCAGCGCAGACATGGGATGTGTTGATGATCCCGGCTATAACCTACCGACATGCCCACCATGCTCCAGTCATTCAATTACACGTAAGTTAATCACTTTTCACTGGGATTTCCAAAGTTTGTCTGCGTTCCTGGACAGGATAAATTTTTTCGAAACTTTCAGAATAATTTGGGTTTGTTATGCTGGCTTCACCGGCGGGGCATATAGTGTTTGCCTTGTTTGCGTGTTTTAACGCTACACACAAAGTGTGGGCCTGAGAACAAAAGAGGTCCACACAAGGCAGGGTTTTGAAACACTATGTGGACTTACACACGCCCACACAGAGTTATTTACTGTGTTGAGGAATAGGATTTTCCTTAAGTGTATAGAACAAAGGAATGTCCACACAGTGACTGCAACACAGAGCTGGGTGTGCGTGTGTTTCGTAATGCTACGTTTGTTTTAACGCTACAGAACAAAAGAGGTCCACGAAATGTAGGGACTTCAAAGACTTTGTGGACTTGTACAAATCCACTCTGTATTTTTTACAGTGTTGTGTGTGCAATCATAGTCAGAGCGATAACTCAAGAAGGACTGGCATATCAACTCCAAACTTGGTTTGTGGATCGGTCTTGGGATCCCACAGAATTGGTTTAGGACCCCCCTAAGTTAAAATGTCAGGCCATTATGGCTAAAACAAAAGAAATGTTGTCTGAGCAATAATTCAAGATGGATAAGATAAATTCAGCGGGGCATTTGTATTTGTCAGCACACCAATCTTGGTTTAGAATATTGTGGTCACAATGAAACCATGACCAAAATAGCATTTGAATACCCCAGGGTCAGGTTGGCGTGGTGGTATCTTTCCTCCCCTTCCACCTCTAGGACCCCGGTTCGAATCCCGCCGGGGGCACTATGTGGATTAGGTTTCAGTCCCTACCTGTGGGTTTTCCCTGGAATAATTATCTGGGGTTTTCCTCCCACATCTTAAACTGTAGCTCCTTCCCTTGTCTTCTTTCTCCATGGGGTTCTTGGCTGGTAAAGTGACTAGTTCGTTTTTCTGAGAATCCTTGGCTTCACAACCAGAATTAATAAATGAAGCAAATGAAATTGCTTCTTTCATACAAAAATCCCCAACAAAACCTTTTTTATGTTTTCACTAAAACTGAATCACAAAATTGTAATGAACTTTGTACAGGTTTGATGATGTGTCGTGTTTATTGGAAACTAGAGGATGGGAATAAAATATGTGTTCAAATTTACAAGTGGGCTCTCAAAACACACTTAGACCTCTGTTTTTCATTTTGTATTCATACTTTTTGTTTATCTTCGCAAAGGTTTTTCTATAGGTTGTGTTAATAAGGTTGGGGTGCCACTGTACGAGAATTCCACTATCATTGAGCAGCCTGCCAATCTGGTGACCCTCGCATCGCGTTACGTCCAGCACGCAAGCGACTTCATCAGAAAAAGGTCGGTAAGATAAACGGTCATTGTCCACTCATTCTTTGTATTGTTTCGTTCAGCATCCAAAAGCAAATTACTCACCAATTACAGAATGGATAGATTCGCTATGTATACCCCATGGAGGTAGGCTTACATAGAGACCCAACTAGAGGTTGATCAACGGTTTGAAGTCCCAATGCCGCTGCCCTTTTGTAACTGGCAATTTAGTCAGTACCATAGTGGTGGGAAGGGAGGAGATACATACCTGCCAACTGTTCAGATTTAATTGGAATTGTCCAGATTCTTGAGATTACAGGCCGCAAAAAATCAGAACATTCCAGTTTCTGACAAGAGACATCAACGAGCAAGATAAAAAGTTCTAGCAAAAAGGTTGCCATTTGCTTGCGACAGTAATAATAATAATAATTAAAACTTGTAAAGCGCCATCTATCTAAGACTAAACTTATTCCGAGGCGCATAAAAACCAAACAAAAACAAAAAACAGAAAGAGTAACCAAAAAGATTACAAATTACGTAGCTTAGAAAGAAATAAGAGCACATTGAATAAAACAGATTTACATAAATGTGTCGGCAAAAACAAGTGGAAAAAATAACAAAACAGATAGTCAATCATAATAAATATTGAACAGGTGAGTTTTTAGCAATGTTTTGAAAATGTCCAGAGACTTTGTAGCTCGGATATGTAAAGGAAGAGAGTTCCAGAGAGTGGGTGCAGATACAGAAAAAGCGCGAACGCCGTTGGAAGTGGTTGTATTAGGGACAGTTAAAAGAAGTTGGTTTGTAGAGCGAAGATTGCGAGTTGGCGTATATGGTGAGAGAATTTCTTTGAGATAGGGAGGAGCCCTATCATTCATAGCTTTCCAGGCAAGCAAAATGATTTTGAATTTAATTCTTTGACAGACTGGGAGCCAGTGAAGCTGTTTCAACACAGGTGTGATGTGATCATATTTACGTGTTTTAGATAATACCCGAGCAGCAGCGTTCTGGACATTTTGCAGTTTTTTGATAAGATGCTTGTTAATACCATAAAGCAATGAGTTTCCATTATCAAGCCTGGATGTAATGAAAGCATGTATAAGGATAGAGGCAGACTTTTTATTGAGGACTTTACGAATGCTGCTAATGTTTCTAATATGATAGTAGATATTTTCTTACGAGATACAGTGATTTTTGAACATTGTTTAACATACATACATCATTTTTGTGTGTACATGTAATAAGCTTTACTCGCATGATTTCTTGCATCGCTATCTGTGGACTTGTAAAACTGGTGTTCCTATTTTTGAGGTTTCAATGTTGGCAGGTATGGAGTTATGTAGTACAAAATAACCAGCAAAACCCAAACATAAAGCGGTATAATACTTTGTGGAAATGCTTGCATCTGTGCAGACAATGACTTCAGATGTATTTGGCTCGAGCGGGATTTGAACCTGCGACCTCTGGATTAACGTGCCGGCGCTCTACCAACTGAGCTATCTGGCCCTGATGTTGGAGGTCTCCTTATTTTGTCGGTATATCTTTGTTCGGGGTGTCAGTCAGAAATCCATACAACCTTTAACTGCTGTGTAGCCCAGGGATCACACCCAAGTTTACAACACAACCTGGAAAGCAGCAGCAAAGGGATCACCTTAAGGAGGGAATGCAACTTTTTATTTAAAGTATCAAATAATAAATCACGAGAGAAAATTTTGTAAACTCATATAATTGTTTTGGTCCACGGTGGACCACGTCAGTATTCCACACATTATGAAAACAAAAGACACTTCTACATTTTGACTTTTTTTTTTATGCACAGGAGATGTCGGGGGCTTTTGAATATCCTGTTAATATTACATAATTTCCCGAGATTCATACAAGTTTAGCAGAACACTTCACTCCAGTAATGAATGGTTCCAGTGTGGGAAAAATGTCTTGCAGCAGTAGACTCTAATGCACAAAGGACTTTTTTCTTGTGAAGCGCTGTGTTACCCAGTGCTCTTCAAATGCCTGTTATTAAAATTTATTATTTATTTCACACTCTCCTATTTCTCCTCTCCCCCACCCCTTATTCCATCCTCAAATACAGTGTAAACAAAACATCGCCGTTCATTCTGTACGTTGCCTTTGCACATACACACGTGCCTCTGCAGTACGACCCCAAGTTCTCCAACCAGTCCTCCAGAGGGCCTTTTGGTGACGTGTTGCGTGAGCTGGACAGCACGGTGGCTGGGATCATGACGAGTATTCAGAATGCTGGGATTGAGTCGGACACATTGGTGTGGTTCACAGGTAGGTAATGTTTGCTGAAACGAATGATTCATTGGGATTTTTTAAAAGAGATTATTATTTAGTTTCATCTGAATACTGCTGAAAGAGCCATTCCAACAGCTTTATTCCACGTACTGCATATCTTTGAACCTCTTTGCCTGGTGCGTGTTTCCCACCATCCCATAATCTAGACTGTTTTTAGAGGAATATGAATTCCTACCTTCAACGTTTAGTTTTCATCTTTATACTTTTCTCCTTTTCTCCTTGTATACGTTTGGTAATCACTCTTTAAATTAATGGCAATACAAACTTACTTGGTTAGAAGCCTACAGCAGCTTTCAATAGTATAAAGCATTTTGAGAATCATTTCACTTCGAAGTAATGTGGTTATGAAAAAAAATATCAGGTTTTATGCCGCAAAATTAGAATCTGAGAAACGTTTCTGTCAGAAACGTTTCTCAGATTGTGTATTCCTATGGGGAATATTCTTCCTGTATGGACATATTCGCTCCGGTTTTTCGGCGATATCTCAAAAACGCAACCATCTTTTGAAGTGAAACTTTCACAGATTAGTTTTATTGTGTATATCTACATTTAAATAGGATTAAAACAATCGAACGGTTCCAAAAAACAAAGGTATACTTTGCCTTTATCCCCCAGACATCTTGAATTGACTGGGTTAGTCTCTGTCTTATGTTTCTGTCTTTTGTTTGTAGGCGACAATGGTCCTTGGGCTGTGAAGTGTCAGTATGCAGGGGACAGTGGCCCTTTCCTTGGTCTGTGGCAAAAACAAAAAGGTATTTTTGTCCCCCAATTGTTACATTTGTATATTACTACAATGGAATAATCATGAAAAACCCATGACATCTGTTCAGAACTTGAAAAAAAATTAAAAATCTAATGCTCCCCCTTCCCCGTCTGAATTTCGATTTCTACTGCTGTAAAAAGTAGTGCAAAACACTACCTTGTACAATTTGTTAGTAATAATAATAATAGCCTTTAAGCCTTTGAGAAAGACTCTGCTTGGGTCAAAACGTCAGGCCATTTACTATTTTTTGCAATAATGGTAAAAACAAAACTTATAACATGCACATATCCACCCTTAGAGTGCTCAAGGCGCCTACGCCTACAAGAATACAGTACAAACAAACTTTACAAAAACTTACAAAATACATACATGGAAAATGATGATGAAAAATGCAATTACAATGAGCGAGAAAAGGCTAGAGACACAAAATGCATTTTGAGGTGAGATTTAAAAGTACTTTAGATGTTTGTACGTGCAGCTGTAACAAATTCCACAAACGAGGATTAGTTTTAGCTGTTTATCCAGTCTTGAGCATTCCTGAAAACACTTTCTGAGCTCCTGAGGAGTATGCAACACTTTCTGAGCTCCTTAGGAGTATGCAACACTTTCTGAGCTCCTTAGGAGTATGCAACACTTTCTTAGCTCCTTAGGAGTATGCAACACTTTCTGAGCTCCTTAGGAGTATGCAACACTTTCTGAGCTCCTTAGGAGTATGCAACACTTTCTGAGCTCCTTAGGAGTATGCAACACTTTCTGAGCTCCTTAGGAGTATGCAACACTTTCTGAGCTCCTTAGGAGTATGCAACACTTTCTTAGCTCCTGAGGACTATGCAACACTTTCTGAGCTCCTTAGGAGTATGCAACACTTTCTGAGCTCCTTAGGAGTATGCAACACTTTCTGAGCTCCTTAGGAGTATGCAACACTTTCTGAGCTCCTTAGGAGTATGCAACACTTTCTTAGCTCCTTAGGAGTATGCAACACTTTCTTAGCTCCTGAGGAATATTCAGCACCTTTGATCTCAATTTTATTTTGGACAGTCTGTACCCACCATGCCCTCATGCTGTCAACAGAAAAAAAACTAGTGTTATATATTTCTAGATAATTAAACAAAGGATGCCTCATTAATCACTGTAACTGGTAAGCCTGAGGAAACCTGTAAACAAGGGTGCTTGCTATGTGAACCAGAATCACCGGGGTTAACCCCTACACTCTTCCACGTTAATTGTTCTGTGTTCTTTTACGTGCACTACCAATCCTAGTTGACAAGACCCACTGCTGTATGTCTCATCTGAAGGACAAAGCAACTGCAATAGAGTATCTTGCTCAAGGACACAAGTGCCATGAACTGGACTTAAACGGTGTTCTTAACTGCTCGGCCACGACACGCCACAAAAAAAAACCACAACATTTTGTAAAAGTTGACCTGTTTGTCCTTCGTAGGAGGAGGAGGTAGCACAGCCAAGCAGACAGTCTGGGAAGCGGGTCACCGAGAGCCGACCTTTGTCTACTGGCCTGGTCACGTGCCCGCTGGTCGTGTCTCGGACTCCTTACTCAGTGCCTTGGATATCTACCCCACCATTGCATCGATAGCTGGTATCCCACTGCCCAAGTATCGTAGCTATGATGGAATGGACATCAGCAAAGTTCTCTACGGGGAGTCACTTTATAACAGGGTGAGTTGAATTGAGTATGCAATTTTGAATTATATTGCTATTAATTTTTTTGCTTTTTAAAAATTATTCGGTTTTCCAAAGTGTGAAAGAGAAGTGATATTTGAAACTTTCCAGTGAGAAATGAATAATTTCAGAAAAAGAAAATGGCAAACGTAACAAATGCAAAAAGTTGGTCAGCATTTTGGTCATCAATGCAGTCTAGTAAACTTAACATTTCCTCTCAATTCCTGAACTGAACAATAATAATAATACCATTCAGAAACAGACCAAGAAAAAACAACGCTAGGCCAATAACAATATGTGGCCGGGGACTATCTTGCCGGGCCAATTTAGCATCCCCGGCCAAGTCCCCTCTAGCCCAGGGTCCCCCGAGGATGGGACTAGAATCGATATGTGCATAAAACTTTCTTGGAAGAAGTAAAGCAATCACCAAAGGGAGAAAGAAATGGTGCACATTGTGTCTAAACCTGTAGTTTTGTATTTCTGGTGATGCACAGAATCTGTTAACCACCTGAGCCGTAACATCTGGGGGTCTAGAAGAAGGGGGAACCCAGGCCAGCAAGCCATTTTCAGGAGTTTTCACATTTTGTCCAAACTCATCCCTGAATCGAGACTACTGTAAGGTAAAATAGTCTGGCCCCTTTATGATCTAATGAGAATCAGTATTTATTATTGATATTCCACACAGGGAACATGACCAAGAAAAGCATTTTTGTTTGGTGTTTCAGACGCTTTTCCATCCAACAAATGTTCCAGTGTCACCACAGGGCGATTTGGATGCAATACGCAGTGGTTCATACAAGGCAGTTTATCGCACAGGTGAGAAAACTGCACGACTGCAGTAAGGCACAGAATACATCATAACACCCCTTACAAAGTTTCTGCTTTTTGATTAGTTTAGAGCGCATCACATGGTAAATCTTGTTTTTTTACTTGAAACCATTCAAACTGCATGCAGTAACTAATGTACTTTACCCGTAGCAACCAGTTTACTATCCCATAGCAAACAATGTACTATACCTGTAGCAACCGATGTACTATATACCAATAGCAACAGCAGTTTCTTGGTACCTTGACGTCTTGGCACAATATATGTATGGGGGTGTTACAAAACAAATATTGACTGCTTTTACTTGTGCCTTGATTAAAACTACAACTCCCTAAGCGCTAACTAAAGCAGCTTGAGGTTGTATGTTCCTCAGGGAGTTGAGAAAGTTACAGGAATGGTCTAAAAGTATGCCCAATGAACAGGGATAATGGATGTTGTAAAGCGCCTTGATCTGGCTGCAAGGATGTGCACGCTGTTATAAGAACCAGTTGTTATTATTACTGTTTCCCAAAGGTGGATCGAAGCAGTGCGGCGGCCTAGCAGGTCCAGTCTTGAGTCACGGCCCTCCACTGCTATTCAATGTTCGTGCCGACCCCCAAGAGAGCTCCCCGCTAGATCCCAGTAAGAGGGAGTACTCGGACGTCCTGGCCGGCATTGAAGCAAGCCGCAGGACATTAAACAGAGACCTGCAGAGGGACAACACCACAGTTGCTGATTACAGAGTGAATGACAAGTTCATACCATGCTGCAACCGCAAAGAAGTACAATGCCGCTGTGCTTGGCAGTAAAACATCCAATTGTAAGTGAGAACTCTTGCACTTTTGTTGTTGTTCCGGAATAGACCCCTTGCATACGACGTCATAAGACAGCGCCCTCAATGGGGTCAACGAAGACCTATCATTGGCTGAGAGTCGTGTGCGACGCGTACACATTTCCATTGTTTGACCTCAGCGATGGCAGCTAGTGCAAGGGGTCTATAGACCTTTACGCAGTTTTTAAATGTTTAAATGGTTTAGCACCCCACTACTTGAGTGAACTTGTGCATACTACTAGTTCAACATCATCTAGAATCACGCGAGCCTCCTCTGATAAAACTAGACTGCAGTGTTCTAATACTAGATTGTGTACTTTTGGGGATAGATCTTTTTCCGCCATTGCTCCTACTTTGTGGAATCAGCTTAATGTATGCCTCAGAGAAGTAGACTCACTTATTAGTTTTAAGTCTGGGCTGAAGACTCATCTGTTTCGAGAGGCTTTCTGCAAGTAGTGTCACTATTTCTGGTTTTCACTTCCTTTAAAAAAAGTGCTTTTTGGTTGATTTTATTGTATTGGATGGCGTTTTATAATTAATTAATTGGTTGATTGATTATCGATTGTTTTTGCTCGCTTGATTGATTGATTGGTTTGGTTGATGCATTGATTGATTAGTTAATTGGTTGGTTGGTTAATTGATTTGTTAACTGATTCTTTATTATTATTATTAATGAAGGCCTGTTTTCACTTACTTTTAAATGCTTTTTGATGATTTCCTGTACTGGCTGGTCCAGTTTTTTGGCTTCTACTAGTATTTTTTATTTGCTGCTCCTGTATTTTAAATTCTTGCATTTTAAAACTTTTATTGGTTAATGTCACTTTTATGTAAAGCGCCTGTGAGCATTTGTCTTTTAAATGGTTTTGGCGCTATATAAATGTTTTATTATTATTATTATTATATTACTCACAGTGCTCGGTAAACATCGACATGGCGTTACAATGTGCATGATCACTGGTTGAAAAAGGGGTAACCGTGTTTCAGTCCCAGGAGCATGTGGCAACGTGTCCATGGTGGCAGTTGATTTGGATCTATAGCCCAAATAAGTTGAGCAAAGCCTTCACCTTGAAGTGGCCGTCCGTGGCTTTATGATGTTAGGCGATCTCTCTTTAAAATTTGGTTTTCAGTTATTTTTATTGCCAAAATCTACACAAGCAATTGTGATTTGGGGACCTTCAGAAGCCATTTTCTTGCCTTCCTAGACTGCTTTATGAAGATCTCGATCTTGTTGCTAAATACATAGGATTCGAACGGCCTCTAGCTGCCGGGATAGCTTGGTGGTGTAGTGGTAAGACATCTGCTCTAGCAATGCAAAGGCCGTGGGTTCGAAACCCACCCAAGTGATTTGCCTGTGGATTTTGTTCACAGAACTCAGGAAAGTACTGAGTATACAGTGCTTAACACACAATCGTGTAAGGGTAAAAACAATATATATGACAAACCAGTACAAATGATTATAAACGACATGAGCTCACTTCCGATTGAAAGTTTTGATATTTATTAAATAAGAATTTGATTGTAGCATTTCATTGTTTAAAACACAAGGACAGAGATGGAAGTATACAATAATTATCAATAGAATATTTGTACAATTTTTAAGAGAATATTATGTGAATTTTACAAAAATATATTCTGTCCGTCTCAATGAGAGGAAGCTAATTTATACAGAGTTGTTTTTTGTTCTACTTCAGCCCTGTCAAAAATTCAAAGATACAACCAATTAATTTTGTAATTATCGTCCAATAACGGTGTTCAACTGACCATATAATCAAAACAGAATTTTAAAAAATACAAATGCATTAACAATTAATATCCCTTTATAAGTTTTACATTTTTCTTACCTTAATTTCCTCACTTTTTACGAGGATGTTATTTTGGGAAGGTTCAAAAAGCGAAGTGTTTTTGATCAAGAACACAAACATTTATCAAAAATTTGAAATTGACTGTCCAGTAATGAAACATCAAATATTGTGTTTGGTTAATATTATGAGTAAATAGAATTAGCTGTTGCAATAGGTGCAGCAACCGAAAGGACCCATTGTATAAATGCAAAGAATTGTTAGTGGCTTGACGTTTCGACTCTCGCAGAATTTTTCTCGAAGGCTAAAATGAGCCTTTCGAGAAAGAATCTGCCGGGGTCAAACCGTCAGGTCATTCACAATTTCTTGGTTATTATTATAGTACATGGTATACTCAGATGTTGGTATTTTAATTTATTTTAACTTATTATTAATTCTTAATTTTGTTTTAGCATAATGTTTATAGGTTAATAAACACGCTGTATTTATTTTTATACTTGCAAAATTTTGGAGCATGCCATGCTGTCTTGAAATATTTACATAAAACACCCCGGCACATTTTTTTCGCAATGGGAAGTCACATAATACGTATGTACGTATATACAGCAAAATTTTCTGTAGCTCTAACAAAATTTTGGACCAGATCCTGAGGACAGTCTAGACGTTTACGTTTAAAGTCTTATGATAACTTGGTAAATATTTCAATCAAAAATATGTATCTTATCGGACGCTAAAATAGCTTGCCATAATAATCATGTTAAATATCATGTGTATAGTGGAATGTAACCCATGATAAACTACAGAATTGGGCTATCGGTTAAAGAAAAAAACAGGATAGTAGGATAGTACTTATATTTTGTATAAACTGTTTATCTCTTCTACTTTTTAAAATCGATTTTAAACACAATTCAGCCTTTGGCTGCAATGTTTGATTGTTTTTAATAAACCAATAATAATAATTTGTTTCAAATATATAAAACTTTGTTAGAGGAAAATACAGCAAGTATTATCTCTAGTTGTAGGCTGAAAAAAACCCCAGCAGCACTTGAAATTGTTGCTAAAATTCCCCTTTTGGCTAAAATTAAATGAAACACCAGAAGGATGAACAGCAAGGCTTACCCCTTGTAGTTTCGGCTAAAATTACAAGAACACCAGAAGGATGAACAGCAAGGCTAACCCCTTGTAGTTTTTGGCTAAAATTACATGAAACACCAGAAGGATGAACAGCAAGGCTTACCCCTTGTAGTTTGGGCTAAAATTACATGAACACCAGAAGGATGAATAGCAAGGCTAACCCCTTGTAGTTTTTGGCTAAAATTACATGAAACATCAGAAGGATGAACAGCAAGGCTTACCCCTTGTAGTTTTTGGCTAAAATTGCATGAAACACCAGAAGGATGAACAGCAAGGCTTACCCCTTGTAGTTTGGGCTAAAATTACATGAACATCAGAAGGGTGAACAGCAAGGCTTACCCCTTGTAGTTTTTGGCTAAAATTACATGAAACACCAGAAGGATGAACAACAGCAAGGCTAACCCCTTGTAGTTTTTGGCTAAAATTACATGAAACACCAGAAGGATGAACAGCAAGGCTTACCCCCTTGTAGTTCGGGCTAAAATTACATGAAACACCAGAAGGATGAACAGCAAGGCTTACCCCTTGTAGTTTTTGGCTAAAATTACATGAACATCAGAAGGGTGAACAGCAAGGCTTACCCCTTGTAGTTTTTGGCTAAAATTGCATGAAACACCAGAAGGATGAACAGCAAGGCTTACCCCTTGTAGTTTTTGGCTAAAATTGCATGAAACACCAGAAGGATGGACAGCAAGGCTTACCCCTTGTAGTTTGGGCTAAAATTACATGAAACACCAGAAGGGTGAACAGCAAGGCTTACCCCTTGAAGTTTGGGCTAAAATTACATGAACACCAGTAGGATGAACAGCAAGGCTTACCCCTTGTAGTTTGGGCTAAAATTACATGAACACCAGTAGGATGAACAGCAAGGCTTACCCCTTGTAGTTTGGGCTAAAATTACATGAAACACCAGAAGGATGAACAGCAAGGCTTACCCCTTGTAGTTTGGGCTAAAATTACATGAACACCAGTAGGATGAACAGCAAGGCTTACCCCTTGTAGTTTGGGCTAAAATTACATGAAACACCAGAAGGATGAACAGCAAGGCTTACCCCTTGTAGTTTGGGCTAAAATTACATGAAACACCAGAAGGATGAACAGCAAGGCTTACCCCTTGTAGTTTGGGCTAAAATTACATGAAACACCAGAAGGATGAACAGCAAGGCTTACCCCTTGTAGTTTGGGCTAAAATTACATGAAACACCAGAAGGATGAACAGCAAGGCTTACCCCTTGTAGTTTGGGCTAAAATTACATGAAACACCAGAAGGATGAACAGCAAGGCTTACCCCTTGTAGTTTTTGGCTAAAATTACATGAAACACCAGAAGGATGAACAGCAAGGCTTACCCCTTGTAGTTTGGGCTAAAATTACATGAAACATCAGAAGGATGGACAGCAAGGCTTACCCCTTGAAGTTTTTGGCTCAAGTTACATGAAACATCAAAATGGTGAACAGCAAGACTTACCCCAGTGCAATGTCAGGAAAAATTGCATGAAAGCAGCAGAAAACAGCATTACTACTTGTATTTTTTAAAACTAAAATTAAATGAAACGGCAACAGGAAACACAGCAAGGTTTCCCACACGTAAGTTTCAGGGGGTAAAATATAAAACACAAAACACAGCAAGGTTTCCCACACGTAAGTTTGAGGGGGGAAAAACATAAAACACAGCAAGGTTTCCCACACGTAAGTTTCAGGGGGTAAAATATAAAACACAGCAAGGTTTCCCACACGTAAGTTTGAGGGGGAAAAACATAAAACACAGCAAGGTTTCCCACACGTAAGTTTGAGGGGGGAAAAACATAAAACACAACAAGGTTTCCCACACGTAAGTTTGAGGGGGAAAAACATAAAACACAGCAAGGTTTCCCACACGTAAGTTTGAGGGGGAAAAACATAAAACACAGCAAGGTTTCCCACACGTAAGTTTGAGGGGGAAAAATGAGCAACGTACACAAAGTGAGCCTCAATCATCAACACGGGTGACTGAATACAACATCAAACTGACAGGTTTTTATTGTGTTGTTAAAAAATGAATTTTTTCATAAACCAACCCTTACTGTCTGACAGTTTTTTTTGTTTTTTTGTTTTTTTAAATAATCCTTGCAGGCTTTCTATTTCAGACTTTTAAATGGAATCAATTTGTTTTTTTCTTTTCATAGGCTTTTAGTAAACAATGAAAACGCAGTAATACATAAAAAATATGTAATTTTGAGTTTGTTGAGCACCATTGGAATAGTTTAGGATAAATTTGTTAAAATTGCATTTTAACAAAGGTTCTTTCTTTACAACTAAATTAGAAAATAATTTGTATGTCCAATTTAAAACAAAATATTGGAATAATTGGCAATTTAACAGTATCCCGTCTTGTTCAGCAACTCTTCTTCTGTTTGAATTCAGCTCAAATAGCACAGCTTTAACACTTGGGAGACTGGGGATACAGCTTGCAGTGTAGAGATCGTAACCTGTAACACAACATGAGGAAAAGAGGATTTAAAAAGGGGATAAGACTTAATTTGTTTATGGGAAGAGTAAAATCCATTCCCATCCTCTTAGTTTTCAATAAACACATCGAACTGTTAACCCGTGGAAATGTTTTAGCATATTTGGTGATCATGCTTTAGTGAAAATTATGAATTTTTCTTTTTTGTTTGCAACATTCTGTGTATTCATCGCCAGCGACACCAAGAAGTAGGTCACGTGTATAGATACTAGTAAAGAAATAGTGTACGTACTCGGGAAGCATAAGCTGTTTTATATCTTTATGTACCTCCAGATTATGATTGTATCATTCTGTTATTTATCTTTAGGATCTGCGCTGTTGCTTGGGGTTTTCTTTCGTACAGTAATGAGAATACGAATAAACCGTCAAACCCATACTGTAGTTAAACTGGAGCAATCTAGTGCATCGTTATTTTAAACAATAAGTGGATCAGGCGTCTCAGTGTGAACGCTTTAAAAAAAACACATTTTCTTTCAAAACTTTAGAGCATTTCAAATTGGATTTGTCATTGATTGGAAACTTGATGCTTTGTGAACTTGATAAGTATACTGCTTTTGACTCTCTTGTATAGTAAATAAAAAAGCGATGAAGAAGAAAAGATGAGTGTAAGTTCATTGCAAATTCAACAATTTTTTTATTTCACAAAGTAATACACGCCAGTGTTTTACAACACCACATGAGTGCTACGTCAAGAAAACAGAGTACAGCGCTCGCATCCACGCAAGAAGAGTGCTACTTCGTGAAACTTCTAATTTGAGCAGAGTGCGCGCCGTGCCTTACAATGGTAATGGAACTACAGTACTACTTTAAGAAAAACAAATTTGTGTTTAAAGGTTGCCATGGATGGTAAGCATAATTTTAAAAAGTAATGCTCTTAAATCTTTGAAACTTCACGAAATTGTAGGCCTTGGTGAATAAAGTATAAAACTAAAAACTATTTGTTATAACAAAATGGGTTTTTTTCTACATGGAGTGCTACATCGTGGTGTCAGTGACGATTGATGCGCTTAATTTGATTGCTGCAAGTGAAATAAGCATAGATAGTTCCCAGTAGACGCCATCTTTACGGGCAAATCGCATTTTGGCTTGCAGGCGCGTTAAGCGCTCAAATTATTAACGCAGCCGCGTCATTCACTAACCAATCACGCAATGAGTTTTGTGAAATGTGCGCGTGCTGCACGCCGTTCTCACGCGAAACGCATGACTGTGTGTTCCAAATTGCCCGTAAAGATGGCCGATTTACGTCATATTGCAACCTATCTATAGGTGGTTTTGGCAGTCTGTCAAGTAATATTTACTCTTTATAGGATTGGTACTGGTATGAACTTTATAGACGTGAGTCAGTGACATTTCAGATTGAAACTAAATTATTGTTTCCTGATGATAACCAGACCTGCACTTTACATTTAAGATCAATATCGTTTAGTTCTGCCCAAAGTTTTTAACCTATTAATGCTCATACAAAGATGACGACTTAAGAAGCTGTTATAAAGTGTGTTGGTATTTTTTTCATTTACAGGGATTGCACTAATTGAGGACAAGAATATTAAAAACAAATCTATCAGGCACTTGGGTTGATAATGGTGTTTACGGTTTTAATAATGAATAAGAAAACTGATAAAAACTGGGTTTTTTTTGCATATAGCACTTTATCTAAGGGTTCAAAAGCTCTAATAATTTTAAAACAGGGGCTGCAGCGCATTCAGCAGCCACTGTCAGAAAGTCACTGGGGCTAACCCCAGGGGCTGCAGCGCATTCAGCAGCCACTGTCAGAAAGTCACTGGGGCTAACCCCAGGGGCTGCAGCGCATTCAGCAGCCACTGTCAGAAAGTCACTGGGGCTAACCCCAGGGGCTGCAGCGCATTCAGCAGCCACTGTCAGAAAGTCACTGGGGCTAACCCCAGGGGCTGCAGCGCATTCAGCAGCCACTGTCAGAAAGTCACTGGGGCTAACCCCAGGGGCTGCAGCGCATTCAGCAGCCACTGTCAGAAAGTCACTGGGGCTAACCCCAGGGGCTGCAGCGCATTCAGCAGCCACTGTCAGAAAGTCACTGGGGCTAACCCCAGGGGCTGCAGCGCATTCAGCAGCCACTGTCAGAAAGTCACTGGGGCTAACCCCAGGGGCTGCAGCGCATTCAGCAGCCACTGTCAGAAAGTCACTGGGGCTAACCCCAGGGGCTGCAGCGCATTCAGCAGCCACTGTCAGAAAGTCACTGGGGCTAACCCCAGGGGCTGCAGCGCATTCAGCAGCCACTGTCAGAAAGTCACTGGGGCTAACCCCAGGGGCTGCAGCGCATTCAGCAGCCACTGTCAGAAAGTCACTGGGGCTAACCCCAGGGGCTGCAGCGCATTCAGCAGCCACTGTCAGAAAGTCACTGGGGCTAACCCCAGGGGCTGCAGCGCATTCAGCAGCCACTGTCAGAAAGTCACTGGGGCTAACCCCAGGGGCTGCAGCGCATTCAGCAGCCACTGTCAGAAAGTCACTGGGGCTAACCCCAGGGGCTGCAGCGCATTCAGCAGCCACTGTCAGAAAGTCACTGGGGCTAACCCCAGGGGCTGCAGCGCATTCAGCAGCCACTGTCAGAAAGTCACTGGGGCTAACCCCAGGGGCTGCAGCGCATTCAGCAGCCACTGTCAGAAAGTCACTGGGGCTAACCCCAGGGGCTGCAGCGCATTCAGCAGCCACTGTCAGAAAGTCACTGGGGCTAACCCCAGGGGCTGCAGCGCATTCAGCAGCCACTGTCAGAAAGTCACTGGGGCTAACCCCAGGGGCTGCAGCGCATTCAGCAGCCACTGTCAGAAAGTCACTGGGGCTAACCCCAGGGGCTGCAGCGCATTCAGCAGCCACTGTCAGAAAGTCACTGGGGCTAACCCCAGGGGCTGCAGCGCATTCAGCAGCCACTGTCAGAAAGTCACTGGGGCTAACCCCTTCTCGTAGCAATAAATGTAACCGGGCTCGTTTATGCAGTACACAACACTAGGAACCTACAGCTTTACATCCCATTCAAAGGATGAAGCAATAATGATTGAGTGTCTTGCTGAAGGACCCAAGTGTCAAGACTGGGACTTGAACCCACACTCTGCTGATCAGAAACACCAGAGCTTGAGTCCAGTGCTCTTAACCGCTCGGCCACGACACGTACACGAACAAAAAATGTTGATAGGTACTGCTTCGGAGGTTGGTTCTTAAAAGTAGTTTTCTTGTGTGAACTTCAGGATGTTGGAAACTTAAAGATGATCCCTCAGTGAATATGGTTTAATCTGGGTGCCTTTTTACTACAATGTGCAATGTTGAAAAGCTATGGATGGTGGAGTGCATATCTTACACCTAAGACCATTGGACAGAAGGAGGGGAGGGGGGGGGGACAAACAATTTCCAATCTTACCTCGTTGGATCATCTTGTGTAGAGAATGCAGCATTCTTGAGAGTAATTGTGTTGTTTCTTGACGATGAAATGAGGTAACTTAGAGTCACCTGAGGAACATTAAAAACAAAATGCAAAATTGAACTTAAATAATCCTCTTTGATGTTCTTGATAGAGGCCCGTGTTTTGACAAAGATTTATCAAGATTTCACAAATTTGGCCCTGAACTCCATGGGTCAGAGAAGACATGGGTCTGTTGTAAATATTGCTACGGTTATGAGGTCCAATTTCAGTTCCGTTCTTTGCTTGCCTACATTTTGTCTTATTATAGTCATCAGCAACTTTTTTGTACGATGCTTTTTGAGCTGTCTAGTATCTAGTTTAACTGTTTTTGATCTCCTTTTTGCGGTTATTTGTTTGTATACTATTTTTAGGTTATTTCGCTTTACAGGTTTGCCGTTTTAATTTTTTGTTTACTTCTGTAGTTTTTAAACAATGTAAACACGTCAATTTTAGTCTTTTTAACTTCTGTCATGTATTTTTTGAGTTGTTAATAAACCTAAATGAATGAATTAATGAATGAATTTTCCATCCAAACCTCCTCTTTTTACATCCCCAGTGATGAGAATATCTACATCGTCTTACATGGTTTTCCAAGAGGAGGACCCACAGTCGCATAATTTATCAGGATTTGAAATTTTGTCCTGGATCAGGTTCTTGTGGATGTTAATTCTAAAGACTAATTTTTCTTTCAACCTTGGTTTGGTTCCATATTGAAGGAAAGAGAAGCAGTGGCAACTGTTTAACTAAAGTCAACAAGCCTAATGTATTATTACAATATGCACACTTGCAATGATAACCACAGCATTTTTACCACTTTACCATCCATCAAGTAACAAGTAACATAAACCAGAAGGGAAACTGACTGGGTACTTATAAATCAACTTGGGTGCACAGAGAAAAATGGATGGGAGCAGGATTTGAACCCACGACCCTCCAGATTTACACTGCCAGGAACACGGGGGGGGGGGGGGGGGGGGGGGGGGGCAAATTCCTTCTCTTAGCGATAAATTTAAATTTGGTTATTTTATGTGCATTACACAGCATACGTGGCCTATGGCTTTACGCCCCATTTGAAGGACGAAGAAATAATGGTTAAGTGTCTTTCTGAAGGACACAAGTGTCAAGACTGGGACTCTAACCCACACTATGTTGATCAAAAACATTAGAGCTTGATTGTGTCCAGGGCGCTTGACTGCCTTCAAGGACCAGACATCTGGAGACTGATGCAGACTAGAGCAAACTAATCGTTGTTCTCTGGGAAACAAACCACTGCCAAAAACATGTCAGATCCTTGCACATCTGTCGAGTAACGTTATACTCCCTGGATCAGACACCAAAGTCTACAAAATCCAACTCAAGCCCAGTAATAAACCCCCGCAGAAAAAGAACATGCAATAAAGGAAATGTCACAATGTTCCAACAGGACAAGTTTCATTTATTGCTGTTTCCACTTTGTAATAGTTGCCATCCTGTAATGTTTCACTGATCCAGGAGCAAGTAGGATGAGTCAGACCCCGCAGTACAGACCCTGACAGACCCCCCCTGGGGAGTACAGGCACTGACAGACCCCCCCCCCCCCCCCCCCCCCCCCCGGGAACAGCCACTGACGTCAGGATGCTGCGACCATGCAATTACCAGCCCCTTCTGCCACAGTTAGTTTTGGTTTTTTGTCTTGACTCAGCTGGGCAATTACGCCTAGGATTTGTGATTTCATGCCCCATTAAAGTCAGGAGAATTCCTGGGGGAAATTTTCTCGCTAAGATAAAACAGATGGTTTGATCTGGCCTTTACATCATGTATTTTTTTTCAAAATCGTTCCAACCTTTTTGACACTTACATAGTGAAAATAACACCTCAAAAGTACTGTGTCGCACGCTTATAAAAAAAATCAAATTGCAGAATGTTTTAGTTGGCATTATCAGTCATTACTTGCTGAGCCACAGGAATGTTTAACACACTTGTGGAATTGTTGTAAATATACGCTTCATTTAAAAGGCGGGGTAATCTTTTGGTAATTGGCAAAAACCACTATCCTCACTTAGTGTACCCTTAACATATGCATAAAAAACAGCTAACCTGTGAAAATTTGGGCTCAATTGGTCATTCAAGTTGCGAGAAAATAATGACAGAAAAGACACCCTTATAGGCAGCCAAAGTGAAATTTGGAAGAAATTTTTTTTGATAGTGCTGAAATGACGTTACCTGACTTAGAAGTCTCTGTTCCTCCATTCCACCCAGCCCCTGCAGGTGAGAGTTGAACACCCCTATTCTTGTAAGTGGCACCTTTAGGAGACCATCTGTAAAATGATGATACCCAAGATTTTGATGAACATTGTCATCAGACAATGTTTGTGATTTTTCATAGTTTTTCCTCAACAGGATTTATTTTCATAGCACTCCCTTTTGTAGCGTTTTGTGGCTGAGTGGTCAAGCACATTGATTTCAAGTTCTGGTGGCTGAGACATCGGAGTGTGGGTTCGAATCCCGGACGTGACACCTGGGGCTGATTTCACAAAGAAGTAAGATTGATCTTCACTGCATATAAATCTTACTAAGCAAAGTGTGATGTCACAATGCAAATCACTATGGTAATACTGACAACTCATCTTAAGATGAATCTTAGTGCTTTGCCCAGGGCTTGATTTCTCATGAGCACTAAGGTTCATCTTCAGACAAGTTGTTGATATCACCATGGTGATTTGTATTGTGACATCACACTTTGCTTAGCACTTAAGATTGATACACAGTTAAGATCAATCTTTAACTCTTTGTGAAGTTGGCCCCAGTATCCTTGAGCAGGACACTTAACTGTAATTGCTCTTTGGTGTTATACCCTGACATATGTAAAATTGCAAAGTAATTTTTCCTTAAAACTTTTACTATCGTTTTAAGAAACCTTTCCTCCCCAAAATACAGTAACACTTCTCAACTCCTAAGTGGCTGTCTGTCTCAATTTGTTTAATGTTCATAGTCCTAACTAAGTTACTATACTATTGGTAACTTCTGAAACAAAACACAATTTTCTTAAAGCATTATTTTTCAGAAATTTCTACCAGAAAAGGGCATGAAAACAAAAACCAGCAAAATCAGAAATGCATGGTGAGAGGTGAGAGGCAAAGCTCAAATTGATCAATAGTTATTCCTGATGCAAGAAATACATCATAATTCACTGAATATTCATGAGTTCTGTTTTGCATTAGCTCACAGACCCTCAAAGTTCATATTTGATTGGGCAACACAATTTTCATTTTCGCATAGGGCAAATCCTTTAGGAATCTCCTAAAATGAATTGGATAGATGTTGAAGGGGCACCAAGGCCAGACTATGGGGCAATAGACCTTTTATCATCATGCCGCCATCTTGTTTCTCTTTCATCTAAACTGAGGTTGGAAGGAAAAAATAGTCCGACACCCCTTGGTGAAATGAGAATCAGAACTATTTTTGCCATTAGGTATTCAGGGAAACTCACCTACAAGGAAACCCACAGACACATCATCTGGTAGACGAACTCTATTGCATAGATTCATAAACTTGCCTCCACTGAAAAAAGAAGACGAGAATTTGATTAGATAAGATAAGATAACAAACTTTATTATCCCACAATGGGGAAATTGAAACTGGCCTTGATTCAAACACTAAAATTTAGAACAATAAACAAACTGACAGATAGATTAAACCTATAGTATAAGAGAAAGAATGAATACAAAGAAAAATAAAGATCATTAAAGATAGGTTAACAAAGATTTTTAAAAAAATTATATGGGGGGGGGGGTAAATGGGGGGAAGTTAAATATTCACAAAGGGAGTCCATAGTACTCAACATAGCATAGCTACTTTAAATAATTGTACAAATGAATTGCAGTTGGGACAATCAAGTAGCAAGACAAGTTCTCAAGTTCTCAAAGAGAAAATCTACCTAGCAAGTAGATATACACATGGTGTTACCGCAAACCAAATATACATTGATACCTCACCATGCAATGCCTCAATTCCCACACACAAACAAGTTATCGTAGCGTTGGTTCTAATTTTTCATAGCAAAAGGCGACAAACAAATCCAAACTTGAACAGTTTTCTGGTAGTCCAACATTCTCAGACAGCAGTTGTAACTAAATCAGTCTTCACCAAAACAGTGCTGCATGCACGATATTTTTTTTAAAGATCCAAACAAACAATTTTTCTTGAAATTCAAGATTCAATGAATGCAGTCCTAACTGGATAAGTGTTTGCCAAAACAAAGAGGGAATATAACACTAGTTATTCAAGACCATAATAATAAAAACTAAAAACAATTCTTCAGGTACCCTGGAAGGCTATTTTTAAAGAGGGTTGCAGGACCGGTCACAGCGTGGGCACTCCAGACAATTTCAGTCAATAAAGTATACGCTCTGATCTCCATTTGGGCAAAAAAACCTTAAAAATTAGACGAATGATAGACCGGAAAATTATATCTGCCAAATTGGTTAAAATGTCACAGAGGTCAACTCTGCCCCCTGAAGTGCACAGCAGGGTATGAGACCAGGGACTTTTTCCAAACCTCGGATTAGTCTCAATCCTGGTACTTTGTAAGTTTCTCAAAATATTCATGTGACAGTTCTTAAGTTCGAAAATAGAATTAGCTGTTGCAAACTGCTTACCAACCAAAAGGACCTGTGGTATAAATGCAAAAATTTGTTAGTGGCCTGCTGTTTCAGCCCTAGCAGAGTCTTTCTCGAAGGCTAAATGTAACAAGAGCAACTTCTCTTGTTACACTTGTATACATGTTTATGTGTGTTGTGTTGTCATATTTAGCCTTCGAGAAAGACTCTGCTAGGGTCCAAACCAGGCCACTAACTAATTTTTGCAATTCTTAAGTTCTTCTGTCAGCAGATGTGCACCTCTCCCTTGAGAAATCAAAATGTTTGCTGTTCTTGTTGGGATTGATGAGGGGTTAACATACCTTGCCATGGGGGCCATTTTTAAAGCCAGGCTCTCGCTGATGCAGAAGCCAGCACCGCCGGTGGCAAACCAGAAGGAAATTTGCATCTGTAGGAGAAAAACAAGAAAGTCTGAATCAATTCTCAAATTCTCTGGAAAACAAACCGATAGGTAACAGGAAGGTTCGACATGGACTAAGGCTGTGTCCAAACTGGCGGCTCTGGCTACAGCTACAGCTAACTTTTAGTCTCATAATGTGATGAAGTAAAGGATGTTCTTAGCAACAGTCGCAGTCGTAGCTGTTGCCGCCATTTTTGATTCGGCCTTATGCTCCCACAATGTGGGTTATGTTCCCTGTAAATTATCAGCAATATAAAGAACACCAAGTTTTATAATGTATATTTGGTTTGCGGTAACACCATGTGATATCTACTTGCTAGGTAGATTTTGTTCTTTGAGAACTTGTCTTGCTATTTATTCTACTGCCGCGGAGTAGATTATTCAGAATTCGATAGACTTTGGGAGACTTCTCAGTTCTGAAAAGAACTGTCCTGCTCATTAACTACTACCTGGGCGGATGGTATGAAATCGGCCGGGACTACTACTTTCGCTTAGTTTTATAACGTCAGTAAAGGTGTCGGACTACTTTTTTTCGGTACATAACATTGATAAGTTTGAAAGTATAAATGTAAACAGAGTTACACATAGTCATGGTTTAACTGGGTCGTGGTAGAAAATTTCCTTTGAAATATTTTTGCCTAAAATGCTACAGTTTTTGAGGAATAAGTCAGACAATTCCTTTTGATCTCACCAGACGGAAACCTGATGTTTGAAAACAGTGAAAAACAGTCATGGTGTTTTCCACTATTTGAAATAGTCCAAAACTCGGCTTTCAAAATCAAACAACGTTTTTTCCCCTAACAAACCTGAGTGTGAAAGTTAAAGCTCAATCGGTCATTGGAGTCACAAGAAAAAAGTTGGGGGAAAAAAAACGTTAAGTGTTTTTACTGTTTTCAAACATTGAGTTTTTGACTTGCAAGATCAAAACTAATTGTTTTACTCTTTTCTCAAAAACTATTTCAAGCAAAGATATTTCAAAGGGATTTTGCCACCATGACCATCTTCATACCATGAGAGTTGTGTTCAAATCTGTGAACATTTAAACTGTTACTCTTATCAATGTATACCCTTTAAATTTGAAACATTATTCTTTTCTCTCAAGGTTTTCAGTTTACTATAGTAAGAGGAGTTTTTCTTCACAGCTGGCAGTTGGCTTACGTCTCGCCCACTGTCACCAAATCCTTTCAAGTTCACTATACTTAACGCCCATTAGTCAGTTCCAAACATACGGCTTATGTCATCATCAGTCTCCAGAGCCCCTCAAGAATCCATTCACCCATCTCCCGAGAAATTCCATCCACTTATAACAATGACTCATGAGACATACTGTAGGAACAACTTGGCTGGCAACTTGCCAAGGATTTCATCACCGATTGACAGGGGAAAAAAAGTTTATCAGTCTAAAGACTTGGAGAGTTACTGGTCACTCCAACTATATGTTCCAAATGAGATTTAACTTTGTTGGTTTCAAATAGCTGCTGTACAAACAAATTTGCAAAGCATGTGAAATTTGCTGAGCAGAAATAGGTTACCTGCCAAAAAACCTCAATAAAATGTGTATTAAGACTAAGAGTGCCCGGTTCCCTGCTCCTTTTGATTAGCAACTTTTGCCTGCTTAATAAAAGATTTCTTATATGGGTCAGACGTCAGCAAAATAAAGATTTGACAGGAATTTGTTGTTGTTTTTATTGAACTTAACAATGTCTCATTCAAATTTATGATGTAACCCTTGCATCATCAAAAGTATTGAGTGTTTTTTTTGTTTTTTTTCTAAAAACAAAAACCCTGTATAGAACTTTCTTCTTTTGATGAAACTACTTTTGCCCGAATAACAAATTAAGAAGTAACTATAACTAGTAAACTTGCGGGTTACAACCATGTGTAAATCTCCTTTGGGAGGAGTGTTGGCTCTGAAAAGAGCCGGTGTGGTCTCGACATTTCAAACAGTCTGAAGACGAGTAGAGTATACTGTTCCAAATGGGTCTTCAAAACCTGTTTTAAAAAGTGTTTCTCTTTTGTTCCAGCCCCTTAAGCACCTTATTGGTGGATCTGTGCGCTATATAAGACTCCAAAGTTATTATTTCTCAAAAGTTCATTCACTTTCAAAGGTGCACAATCTACCAGGCCATCTCCCATGGGGTAGTCCTCTTTGTTCAACTGTGAAGATGATGTAAAGAAAAACCTCCTCGGAGAGAACTGCGATTATGAATAATGATTACAGCTGAGGAGTGGATTGTCATCTACTTACATATCCTCTGTCCCTGTCCAGTGCTTGGATGGCATGATTGAGGCTAGCCCTCCCTAGATAATAGTCCTGATGATAGTCATATCCTCTTAACAGCAGCACCAAGTTTCTTACATTGAGGTAATTGTCATCGTCCAAGTGGCAAAACCACCTATGAAAGAAGACAGTTACGGTCCTTTTGAGAAGATTTTCTTAACAAAGGTAAAATGTAGCAGAGTCCTCCTTGAGAAAGACTCTGCTAGGGTCGAAACGTCACGCCATGGAACTATTTTTGTGCATTTGTACCATAGATCCTTAGAAAAAAATCATACCTGACACCAATCAACAATACCTTTCGCCAAAAATAGCAACAACATTTAAAACACACAAAAAAAAACAGCATTTTGTCTTTAGGAAAGAGAACAAGTTTACTCAATAAGAAATTTTGAACAAAATTTGAAAGGCTTTGTTGTCAAATACAAATTTGAGCTTTTCCTTTAATGACAAAAATTGTTACATTTCCCCTTTATGATATGAGTATCTGTTTAAAGACTTTAACCTTAGTTTTTATTCCGACCATCATTTGTGTCAGGAAGCATTTTGAAATCTTCTTTTCGAAAGAATTGTCGTAAACAAAACAGTCTGAGAAACTCATTAAAATACATCTGACCAACAACAACTAAATTAAATGCTCACCTTTTTCCTGATTTTAAAAATGTGTCGTACATAGAAGCAACCTTACAGCACAAGGCATTCCTGACAATACAAATGAAAACAAACCCAGTAAAAACATCAGAAACAATTACATATTTTTCAATCAATGTCATCATCAATAACCTCTGTAATTTCTGAACAGAATTCCAATTTTATGGAATGCTTGACAAATCAGACAAAGTTGTGTAAAAAGTGTAAAGAAATCCTACAGCACAATGTAGGTTTGAAAATTAAACAGAAATTCCAAAGCATATAATTATCTTGAATGTCACTGACAACCTCTATTTCATAAAAGATTTATCATCCAGAAAGTTCAATATAAAAAAACTGTCTTTTTTTCATTATTGTTTATATAGGGAGGTTTTATGTGATTTTTGAGTGAAATGTGACAAGCATAAAAGCAGTGGAAACTGCATACTTTGTTATTAGTAAAAATACTATCCTTGTGTTTTTTTACTTGTTTTGTTCCTGCTGAATCCATTTGATAAGCCGTAAGTCATAAGTCATAAGCCATAAGCCATCCAAGGCAATAATGGGACGAAGCAAACTCAAGACATCTGTTTATATTTTAACAGCTTTATTGTCAACACAACTGCATCCTCAGATGGCAAGCACAATTTGATTTTAATTAAATTTGACTCGGCAACGTGTTGAATGAGGTGCAATTTCAAAACCAATCCTTGAAGTTGATTAAAGGATCATGTAAATATTAATTGTTATTTTTGTTTACTTTTGTTGTGAATTTGGTACTTGAGAAATTAAAATGATTGTGCTTGCTTTTGTTTACATTTATTGAATATTGTGAATGTGGTATTTGGTGAATAAAAGAATGTTTATTTTTGTGTATATTTGTTTAAATTTGATGGCAAAGATTTTGTAAATATTTGTTGCTATTTTTGTTTAATTTTGTTGTTTATTTAGTATTTGACGAACAAAAGCAATATGTCAAGTTTGCTTGTTTTTTCTGTACTTTTAAAAGGAAATGTACAGCCTTTGTAACTGGAAAACCTTCAAAACATCCTGTTACAATTTATCCTTATTTGTGGGGGTTGCCATCTTGTTGTCTCTAATTCAAAGTGAGGCAAGTAGGAAAGTAGTCAGACCCCATTTTGGTCAACTTAGAATCAGCATTCATGTATGTAGACCTACACAGGAAACGTGACCAAACTGTGCAAGCATTATAAAGATTTTAAACCCACTGATGACAAGCTAAACTGAATCCGTTTTCAGGTTTGTCCGACATAAATTACTGGCTTACCTTGAATGTTGTGATGAACAGTTTGTGTTAATCAAGTGATCCCCTAGACAGAAGTAAGAAACCAAACATTAGCGGATACAAGTATTGACACCTAATGCATTGATGTCATACGCAACTACTGTCTGCCCAATGGTCTGCCAAACAAATATATATCCGTCGAGACCACACCGGCTCTTTTCAGAGCCAACACTCCCACAAAAGAGTTTTATTACAAGGTTGTACCCGCAAGTTTACTATTTATTTATTTATAGTTACCTCTTAAATATATATCCGTTCTAGAGTTTCCTTGATTTACATTAAGATTGCTTCATAGAGACTTGTTGTTCACCCATTCACCTGGACCCAATTTCATGGCTCTGCTTACCGTAAGCAAAGAATCGGCGCTTACGGAAGCAGGGAATTCCGCGCTTACGTCAAGCGTATTTCACGGGTTAGCAGGGATTTTTTGCTTGTGCGCTTGCGTAGTCCACGTTACTAGGCATTGTACGCTTACACAGCTAGCGCAGAAATTCGGCGCTTGCTCGGTAAGCGGAGAATGGTGATCACAAGCGCAGAATTCGGCGGTAAGCAGAGCCATGAAATTGGGCCCTGCTGACATCACTTTATAAATCTTGCTTGCAACAGTTTGGGTGTCGGGTTCCCTGTGACTGTGCAGTGCGCATTTTTGGGGCGATGCGCATGCAATTAGATGCGCATCATGTCTTTACATGCATCATGACTCCCCAAATGATGATGGTTCAGATATTGTGATAGGGCTGGTTCTTTCCACTATTTTTTTAAGGCCCACACAAAGATACACAGCAGTGGAAAATAGGCTGGGAAAGTTCCTAGTTTCTAGCTGGTTGTTTGTTTAGCAAAGGAAAAGTACAAATCTCCGTAGATAAGAATGATTGAAATGAAGTTATCAAATAAGAATGATTAAAATTAAGTTATTAAACAAGAATGATTTAAATGAAGTTATCAACTAAGAATGATTGAAATGAAGTTATCAACTAAGAATGACTGAAATGAAGTTATCAACTAAGAATGACTGAAATGAAGTTATCAAATAATAAACCACAAGGGAAACTGACTGGGTAAATTTTGAAATGATTTGGGGTTGAACAAAGACAAATTGACTAGAGCAGGATTTGAACCAACGACCTCTTGATTAACAAATGAAGATACAAACAAGTGTAAATGTTTTTGCCCAGCCTGGTGTCTAAGGTTTTGATGGGAGACAGTAAGACAAGTAGTAGGGAAGATACAGAGAAGTGGCAGAGTGCTTAAAGTTTTTTATTTATACCTTACCTAATAGTTGCCGATAGTGTTGGTCGTCTTTGTCTGTAAAGAAATATGTCTGCAAGAAAGAAAAAACCCAGAAAAGACATTTTTATGAATGTAAGAAACATGAATTTAAATCATGCAGACAACATTGGTCATTGTCAAAGACCAGTATCCGCACTTTGCGTGACCCAACACGTACATGAAATAACAAACATGTATAGTGTGAATGTTCGAGCTCAAAGGGTCAGTGAAGTCACATGAATATAGTGGGGGGGGGGGGGGGGGGGACACCTTATAAACAATTATGTTATCAAACATCAAGTTAGATCAAACATCAAGTTAGATCAAAACATTTTCAATATAACTTGTTTTTACCCAGGTTACACCGATGTGTATTAAGCACTGTATACTCAGAACTTTCCTGAGTTCTGTGAAAAAAAATCCACAGGCAAATCACTCAGGTGTGATTCGAACCCATGACCTTTGCATTGCTAGAGCAGATTTTTTACAACTAGACCACCGAGCGAGCACGGTGGCAAACAGGCAGTTCGAATCCTATGTGTTAGCAGCTGGCACCGCAACAGTATATTTTCAATCTTACCAATGATGCGCACAACTTTTAATCAGAGAACTAAGGTTTCGACGATGAAAACCATTACATCCAAGAAGAGTCTCCATTCATGGACTGGAATTTTGCGTTTTTAATCTAGACTGTTTTAAGGAGGCAAAATTTGTGTTTTGTGCAATGGGTTCTTCTTTTTGATGACCTTAAATTTCATGGGAATATTTTCGGAGGGGCACCAAGGCCAAGACAGGGCAACAGAGGTTTCTTTTGGTGGCCCTATTTGTAAAGATATTTGCATCGTGTAATGTCACTTCAGGGCCACCACAACATTCAGCTTCTGTGCTCTTCATGAAATAGGCTTGCGGTTTAAAAAAAATATGTGGAGCTATACATAGATTTGAAAGCTCAAAGTGAAACACATTTATACCTCCTAAATATGTATTATGTCAATAAATGAGTAATTCATGTCACATGATCCCTTTGTTACAAGAATGTACGACCAGGAAACATCATCTGGCGAACAATAAATAAGCTGGGAAGCAGGAAGCAATACCAAACCACTCATGAAACCTCTCCACGTTGACATCTGGTTTTACTTTCATCAAGGTGGACTGCAGCAATCAGCAGGTTGGAGTACTTTTTCTTTTAAGTGGAGTCAAGTTTCTGATTGACTTTTCTGTTGAAGTCTTTATTTTGGTACTGGTTTGAACCTCAGAAATGCAAGTGTGTGATTGAAAAAAAAAAAAGGTAAAAGAACACCTTGCACAATAAATTTAGTACAGCATTTTATTTCTTCTGATGAAAACCAAGGAAATAAATCAGGAGATCAGCTTGAGAGTTCATAGGTGGTTTAAAGTGCATGCTCATTACATTTTGTACAACATGGTAGGCCTCCTGATTCACTTCTCAATCTGTATAAGACAACTATACTAAAGTGCCATCAGTGTGTCCGACATAGTTCCACCTATAAGAATGTTTAAGCTTGAATGAAACCGGGCTTTCTGCTTGTTATCACCCATACACTCTTGCTTTGCTGAGATGTAGAACAAAGAGCCATTCCAACTGCTTTATTCCACGTGCTGCATGTTTCTGGAACTCCTTGCCTGGTGCGTGTTTCCCTCCATCCTATAATCTAGACTGTTTTAAGGAGGAATATCAATTCCTACCTTCAGCTCCCTTGAGTTTTTTCACCTTTAACATTTTCTTCTTGTAGCCCCTTACCAAGAGTGGCGTTTAGCCTTGTTTGGGGCAAACTTAAATAATTTTTTTCTAAAGAAGGCTGATACATCATTATTTTGAATTCTATAAAACATTTGTAGCTAGTTGTTATGACTTACAATGATCTGCGTTATCTGCAGCCAACCATGCCAACAAGTACAAGGATAAGCTCTTTCTCTTATTTTTTGAATTGTTGAATTGTTTTAATCTTATACAAATGTAGATTTTATATACAATAAAACTATCCTGTGATAACCTGTAGTGGTTATGTCCACGCAGGGCGAATAATGGGTAATTGGAATACACAAACTGAGAAACGTACGTTTTGTAAGAAATGTAATAGCGGAGACTCGAGGTGCTCTAAAGCATAACTCAAGATGGCTACTTTTAATCAATCCCAGTACATGTGCTGGTTGGACAAGTAATACCACATGGTGGCACTTAACAGTTACAAGCAAGATCATAGATTATTACACGTTTCAAGCAGAAACAGTTCTCAGATTGAATTTTTGTTTAATCCCTCTCTCTAAAACCACATTCCTTTGAAGGGAATCGTTTCTCAAAATGTTACACATTATCCGAATAGCTGCAGTGCTTCTTACCAAGGAAAGTTTTATGCTCATTAGTTTTTGGAGTAATTACCAAAGGTATATCCTCCCTCTAAGGCACGAGTACCCCCGTGGGCACCTAACCCCCTAGTGACTGTAAAACTGACTGTTTAAGTCTGGATGAAACCCAGCGCACAACAATATTTACACATTTTCATTCAGGGGGGGAAACTCTGTTCAATAGGAAAAATACCCTGAGCTTTGTATGTCCACAAGTCCATCAGGTAACCTTATAAAGCTGTCCGTTCACACCTTTTCACCACGGCACTTCAAACACATATTTTGTTTTTCCCTTCTCTCTCTTTCTGTTATGTGAAAACTGAAAACCTTTGATGTGAAATCCCCTGACCAGGTTGAATAAACCTTTTTTGTGAGTTCAAAGAATAACTACACAAGGACGATCAGGTGTTTCCTGTGTCAGAGACCCCTGGTGAAAACCGTGCCGTTCCTAATTTGTGAGGGGGTCTTTTTTCAAAGCTGAGGGAAAAAAACCCAAACAAATCAGGCAAGGCTATGAGACAAGGGTTCAATATCACACAGCTTCTTAAAAAGCATACAAATTTGCTAAGCACAGCAACATTATGCTTATCTGATGAGGGTTACCAGCCAAAATATTATGTAACAAGTACCATTTTTGACTGGTATTCTGCACATTTTTGCTAAGCAAACAATTAAGCAAACGTTTTTCCAAAAGTACTTCCAAGTTACTACAAAATAACTTACATATTATTCCCAAGTATCTGGTGGAATCATTTCATTTTAAAGAAAATGCTATTTTGTATAATTTTGAAGTGATGGTCGACCAACCATCGTTTCAACGTGTAAGTTTTGATACGACAAGGTCTGACCGTTTAAAATCGGCACAATTTGCTCTTGTTTTTCTCGGCCGTCAGGAGTAAGTGTAAAAGGGAAATCAAATTACCCAAAAACACTTTTGAAAACTTTTGGGGGAATGACAAATATTCATACAAATAAAACAATTGAAAAAATTGTATGAGCTTTGATTCTTTGGGCACAAATAAATCAACAAACATAAACAAAGCCTATCTTGAGCTGACATCTCCATGAGCCAGAGTTATTTGGAGCTAAATACAAACATTGAGAAAGACAGGATAGCAGATTCATGGGTGAATTGGGGCAGATATGAACAACTTTATGGGGGCTGAAGTCCAAGGTCATGAAGACAAACAATGGACCAAAAACTTGAGGATAGCTTTGATTTTTGTTTTTAAAACGTCGAATAGAAAGATTATGAAAGCCCACTTGGGCCTTTGTGTGTCACTCCCACCATGAAGGTATAAAACTCCACCCTCATACACCAAAGTCCCAGATAGGCATTCCTGTAGTCTGTTTGATTAAAGACTCTGATCTAGCTTAGCAAACAAATATTCTGCCCAGTAAAGTTGAGGAAAAAATGTATGTGCCACCTCAACAAATATTATTTGGTGGGGCACTTGCAAACTCTCTATTTGTGCATAACTCATATGCAAACAAAAGCCATCTCCAAGTTACTAAAGCCCATTTTCAACCTCTACACAGCAAAGCAGAACTATAAAATGAAAACAAAAAATTGACAGGAAGTAAAGCTCAATTAAATAAACAGCTTTGAGAAAAAGAGCCCTGTTTTTTATTTCATCTCAAGTACTACAGCAAATAGTTGTTACCCCACATTTTATTTCATTTCATTTCATTTATTAATTCGGGTTGTGAAGCATTGGCTCTCAGAAAAGCCAACTTAATCACTATACCAGCCAAGAACCCCGTGGAGAGAAGACAATGAAGGAAGTTTAAATTTTAGATGTGAGAGGAAAACCCCAGAGAATTAATCCAGGGAAAAACCACACAATCAGGCAGGGACTGAAAACCCAATCCATATAGTGCCCCTGGTGGTGGGATTCGAACCAGGGTCCCAGAGGTGGAAGGTGAGGCAAGATACTATTACACCAACCTGACTGCCCTACATGTCGTCAAATGCCAAACATGAACAATCGGATAATTTGACCTTTCGGTGGTTTTGATTTTGTTGATTAGTTTCTAACAATTCATCTGAAGTTATGTCTCAAAAACATCTAGTCTCTTAATTATGCTAAGTTGATGAGCGGCTTAAAACTGTAGAACCTAGAATTACGCTTTTAAGGAGTTCCAAAATTCTTGTTGTCGCTTCCTCTTTTCGTGACCACGTTGATTGTACAGCTGGCACAGTCCGAAACATGAGTGCTCCGGCTTTTGCATTTTCACAAAGTGCCAAAAAACTTTGACCTACTGTTTTCACGAACAGCCAAAATGTTTACACATGACGCGCTGCACACAGGCCATGTTTGCACAGTTTTCACAAAGAGAGACAATCTTAAAATTCAACACGCTATGAACATTAAAATAGATTTGTATAGTTTCAGATCTCTACCTCTTTGATATTTAAAACTTTGATTTATTATGGGGTTTTTTCAAAAATGTGTGTGGGCCAAAGAAATAAGTGAAAATCAACATTCAATTTTAATAAATAAAAAAGGTATATAAACTAACAAACAAAAAGAAAAAGAAAAGGAACCCAGTTGGCCAAGATTGTCAATTTCATTCCTGACTAAACTACAAAGTTGTTTGTTTAAAGGCACTGAACACGTTTGGTAATTACCCAAAATATATATTAGCATAAAAACTTACTTGGTAACGAGCAACAGAGAGCTGTTGATAGTATAAAACATTGTGAGAAACGACTCCCTCTAAAGTAACGTAGTTTTTGAGAAAGGGGTAATTTCTCACTAAAATAATAAAAGACTTCATGCATGAAGTCTTTTATTGGCATCTGAAAGCACACAAATTGTGCAACACGGGTGTTTTTTCTTTCATTATTTTCTTGCAACTTTGATGACCAATTGAGCCCAAATTTTCACAGGTTTGTTATTTTATGCATATGTTGGGATACACCAAGTGGCAATACTGGTCTTTGATAATTACCAAACGTGTTCAGTGCCTTTAAGCCAGAAAAAGCCAGTGAAAACTACTGATGTTGGAGACCTTTGATCTAAAATAGGGTTCACTTAATGCACTACTTTGTTCTTCAGATTTGTTCTATAGATTGTATTATGAAGCCAATCAATATTTAAAAATCTACTTGGGGTGGGTGGGTCAAAACAATTTCGAAAAAAAATGTCAAAATAATGTTTTTAACATTGACTATTCTGAATGGCCCCTTAGCTTAACTTTAAAATGCAGGTTTTCTCCAAACATTAATAAGGTTTGGTCAGCATGCAGGGGACTTTTTGGCACTTTGTGACGGTTGCATGACATTGTGTGCATACATCTTTAAAACCCCTGACCAATGAAACATCAACTCAAAACCCCCTACCAGTTATCCCCCCCATCGGTAGGCATGTCCTGCTCCCACTGTACAAACAAACCCGCCCGCCATTTGTTTTGACTGAGACAACAGTCTAGGGGGGTTTTCTATTGTGCCCCATAACATGACAACCAATATTTTCCAGTCATTGAGTGCATGTTGACATAATAACCACCTAAGCTGGGGGGGGGGGGGGTCAAAACTGTAGGATGGTCAAGTTCAAGACCTTATGGGTTCAGATTACTGTTTTATGAGCTGGTAGTTGAGAGGGATTTACCCTAACACAACTTTAAAGGCAAGTGATTGGATTGGGGAGACTGTGTAAAATGTACAAGTTTCATTCTACAAGGTAAAGTTATATAATAAATTCTTCAAATAATAAACCACAAGGGAAACTGACTGGGTAAATTTTGGTTCAAATCCCGCTCTAGTCAATTTTTCCTTGTTCAACCCAAAATCATTTAAAATTTACCCAGTCAGTTTCCCTTGTGGTTTATTATTTGATATCTGATATAAAAAAGTCGCATCCCCTTATGGTGATCCCCTGGCTGCCTCTTCCCAGGTTGTATCGTATACTTGGGTGTGATCCTTGGCTACACGGCAGTTTACGGTTGAATGGCTTCTGACTGGCACCCACCGAACAAGGATATTGACAAAATAGGGAGACAGCCATCATAGGGCTAGATAGCTCAGTTGGTAGAGCGCCGGCACGTCAATCCGGAGGTCGTTGGTTCAAATCCCGCTCTAGTCAATTTTTCTTGTTCAACCCAAAATCATAATAAATTCTTATTATAAATTTGTCCTACTACTTCAATTTTCCGAAGAAATATTTCTGTCTAAAAAGTCGAGGAAATAGCATTCCGAAACCCCACAAATCCCGAATACTTATTTTGATTACCGTACTGCAATCGAAATAAGCCTAAAGCCTGATATGAACGCGCACAAAATCCCAGACAGAATGTAAACTGTTTTGTGCCGTTTCCACGAAGAGGTGACCGGAGAAAGCTGGAGGATGGAGGACAAATTTACTCCTCCAAAAACAAGTACTTTCCCTTTTAGCTTTGTTTTTGAAAGAGGATATTAGTTCAAATTGTCCAGATTTAAAAAAAACAAGGACTAGCATTTACTTTTGCAAATGTTTTTTTCTTTCATATTCTCTGGTTTTCAAAAATCCCATTTACAAAAAAAGCAACAATACAGCATTCCATTTGCATTCATTTCAATCCAGCCTGTAGTTTAAAAATCATACCAAAAAAGTAACTGAAGATACATCATTTTAGCTTTCTCCCATTTGCTGGCCAAGTGAGGACCCATCAAAACTCTCTCTAAGTGGTCCAGTCAGCTTTCTCAGTGTTTGAAAAGCATCTCTATTTAATATGAATTATGGACGCAGGTGAAAAAGTTGGCAGTCTGGTGAAATGACAAGCTAACTTGAGATTGGTTCATAAAGTTTTCCCGCCGGCTAGCCATTGAAATAAGTTTTAAAAGGGCAAACCCTGCATCGGACTTTGAAAGAGAACATTAATCTGCCAATCTTCGACAAACCTCACAGAGAGCTGATTCAATACAGATTTATGCAAGAGCCTAGTCCTCTGATTTTCAAGAAAGGTTTTTTTATTTTGTGAAACTTTCTGCTTTTCTTCTTGGAGAAGGGGTTGTATTTACAACAGCCTGGGTCGGAGTCTTCAATATCACCCACAGGAATTTTGAAAAGATACAAACTTTGCAAGCCTACAAAGACTGTTTAGAACGCTGGGTAAGTGGTAAATGTTACCCAACAAAAGAGTAACATTTTACCCACGGTTGTTCACAGAGAGGCATGTGGTAGGTAAAAGTTTATTTACAGTGCAATACGATATTGTGTGTTGGATGTATCTACACAGCATACACAAACTTACAAGTACATACATTATAGTTGTGCCACCATACACAACCTAGTCCTCTGATTTTCAAGAAAGGTTTTTTTATTTTGTGAAACTTTCTGCTTTTCTTCTTGGAGAAGGGGTTGTATTTACAACAGCCTGGGTCGGAGTCTTCAATATCACCCACAGGAATTTTGAAAAGATACAAACTTTGCAAGCCTACAAAGACTGTTTAGAACGCTGGGTAAGTGGTAAATGTTACCCAACAAAAGAGTAACATTTTACCCACGGTTGTTCACAGAGAGGCATGTGGTAGGTAAAAGTTTATTTACAGTGCAATACGATATTGTGTGTTGGATGTATCTACACAGCATACACAAACTTACAAGTACATACATTATAGTTGTGCCACCATACACAACCCGTGCAATTGATTGCTTTCAAATAGTTGGTCCACTTGCTGGAAAATGTTACCAAGAGTAAAAGGTGTTATTTTTGCATCGGGGATAATGAATATAATTTGCTTTTTTACCCTACACGATGTGTGTTAAGCACTGTATACTCAGTACTTTCCCGAGTTCTGTGAAAAAAAAATCCACAGGCAAATCACTCAAAGCTGCTAGTCGGATTCGAACTGCCTCTAGCCATCGGTCTAGCTCGGTGGTCTAGTGGTGAGACATCTGCTCTAGCAATGCAAAGGTCGTGGGTTCGAATCCCACCCGAGTGATTTGCCTGTGGATTTTTTCACAGAACTCGAGAAAGTACTGAGTATACAGTGCTTGACACACATCGGTGTAAGGGTAAAAACAAAATTATAAGAGTTGGTCGGTTAAGATTTAAGATCATATACAAATGCCTTGAAGCTTCTTTTATTTAGCATATTCTTTCTATCCACTTTCTTCAAAACTGATAAACACCCCTTTTGAGAAAAAAAACAAAAAAAAAAACGCATCTAGTAATACCTGGTTCTTATAATAGCATACACATCCTTGCAGCCAGATCAAGGCGCTTTACAACATTATTATCCCTGTTCATTGGGCATACTTTTATACCATTCCTCTAACTCATTCTCAACTCCCTGGAGAGCATAACAACCCCAAGCTGCTTAAATTAGCTCTAGGGCTCAATCCAACACAATACTGTCTCAGCCCTCTCCAGGTTCCCATTTATACACCTGGGTTAAAGAGAAGCAATTATGGTTAAGAGCCTTGCTCAAAGGCAGAAGTTTCGTGATGGGGATTCGAACCCACACTCTGACGATTCAACTATCAAAACTTGAGTCCAATGCAGTAGACCACTCAGCCACGACACACCACAAAGGTTCTGTAAAGTAATTTTGCCTAAGTTGTTTTTTCCCAGCAGTGGGGCTGTTAGACCAGCCTCCACAACCCCCAATCTAGAAGACCCATCAATCCCTTCAGGGACAAAGAGGATATATAGGCCCTAGATGAAGAGGTCAGTAGATTTAAGGTGGTTTTTTTGTTTTATGTCTACGCACTTTGATGGAAGGACAGATTTCAGAGGATGACCAGACATTTCAAATTCGTTATATAATCACTCTCAGTCTCACACACAAGGTTTTAGGAGACACTTTCCTGATGGCAGATTGTTATAAAAATTTCTCAGAACAGGAAATGAAAAAAACAGTCACAAGATTTATTGTCTTGTATTGTGCTCTTGTGACAAAAGGACAGTTTTCTTCAGAGGCAACGCAGGCTTTGTAAATTACATTCTAATTTCTATCTTCATGTTTCTAATATTGTCACAAGGTTACACAACTCCCTGGACACCATATAACTATGGGAGTCCTTCATCAGCAGGAAGTCAAAATAAGTCTCCATGTAGGCCCTGATGAAGTGGGCAAAGGGTGTTAAAGAGTTTGCACAACAATGGTACGATTGGCAATAAAAATGATCACAGACTTGGACACAACATAGTATCAAGATGGTCATGCTGGAAAACGTCTCATGAAATAGTTTTGCTAAAATAACAAGGCTTCAGTTTTTGAGAAATGAGTAAAACAATTAGTTTTGATCTCGCTATAGTCCAAAGCCTGATGATTGCACACAGTGAACTTATAATGGTGCTTTTCACTATTTTCTTGTGACTCCCGATGACCGATTGAGCTTAAACTTTCATGAGTTCATAGGTTTGTTATTTCATCTAAATTATATGGGTCATATAATTCTACCGCCATGGTCATGTACTAAAGGAAGCTGGACAGTGGCATCCGCTGGTTGTCTGGCCATCTGTGACCTGATTGCAACAAGGTGGCTGTTGGACATGGACCTTGACATTTGACATTTGACATTTGACATTTGATTCTGATGTTGCACAGGGGGGGGGGGGGGGGGAGTGAGGGAGGGGGGTGAGGGAGAGGGGGGGGGGGGAGTGAGGAGGGGGGTGAGGGAGAGGGGGGGGGAGAGGGGGGTGAGGGAGAGGGGGGGGGAGAGAGAGATGGGGAGAAAAGTGCAGATACTAGACTTTGACAATTACCAACATCATCGGACAGCTTTAAAATTAAATCCACTGTACTGGAAACCAAATGCAAAGAAGATAGTGTTCAAATAAACGCCTGCGTTCAACCAAAGCCAGACTTTTTATGTGATGTAATCAACAGGTTGTGACTTCCTTTTTATTAATTCCTTCCTGATCTGACAAAACAATTGCCCTCCTTTTCTTGCTATTTTAGTTTTACTTCTTCAACCAACCAACCCCCCCCCCCCCCCCCCCCCCCCACTGAGGACACTTTTCAGATTTCATGATTTTCTAATTGACCAAGGTTAGATTTTAATAAAAGCTGCTAAGTATATAATTGGAAACTTTGCTGAGCACCAAATGTATCGCTAAACAGAAATAGGTAAGCGGGTGCAAAAAGACGGGCTTTGTAAGTTAAGCCGTCTGCGATTAATTAAGTTTGACAAATTGCTTGGCGGCCTTTATGTTATTTGACAAACTACCACTTTTGTGAATGTAACATTGGCCAATATACCTAGCTGGAGTCCCTACAATTAATAGGATATGACAGTACGTGTTTAAAAACTGGGTTAAACTTCCTGAGGGTGTAGAGAAGTAAATTTCCTGGCTATTAAAAAAAATTGCATTAAAATGTGTATACATTTCATTCTTTTCAGAGTTTGCGTAAGTAAATGTAACATTGGCCAATAAACCTAGCTGTAAAGTCACTAACCATTGATCTTTATGACAGTACGTGTTTAAAATCTGGGTTATTAAAACTTCCTGAGGTGTAGAGATGTAAATTTCCTGGCTATTAACAAAAAATTGCATTAAAATGTGTCTTTCGTTCTTTTCAGAGTTTGTGTAAGTGAACGTACATTGGCCAATAAACTTAGCTGAAGTTACTACCATAGGTTAAATGACAGTACGTGTTTAAAAACTGGGTTATTAAAACTTCCTGAGGGTGTAGAGAAGTTAATTGCCTGGCTACTAAACAAAATTACTTTTATTTCCTTTAATTTGTGTGTGTGAATGTAACATTGACCAATAAACCCATTTGAAATCACTACCATTGATACATTATGACAGTACGTGTTTAAAATCTGGGTTATTAACACTTCCTGAGGGTGAATGAAAGTTAAAAGCAGAGAGCCTGCTAGCTACAGGCTTGTACTGGAAGATTAATTTCACGACACCATGTCACTGCTTTCAATTCTATTTGTAACTTTGCTTCACCACCAACCCGCCCATCTTAAACTTGAACTCCCACATTGAGTGCCATTTTTTAGCTCTTTGTAATCGGAAACTTCCATAACCTTAAAATAGATCTCCTACTTTTAAACCATTGTGTGAGTGTACTGTTAGTAACACCAAATCATGGCACATTTTATTTATTTCACTGTTTTCTCCAAAGTACAATGCCCTGAGGGGAGTCAAAGTCAATCCTCATATCTTAGGGGGGGGGGGGATAAGAGAGTTTTTGAAAAAGATGTAATTTTTTACAAAAAAATTTGAAACTGAGAAAGGCATCAGGCATGAGGCCTTTCTCAGGCATCTGAAAGCACAACATTTTATGCAACTAGGGTGTTTTTAACTTTCAGAATTTTCTTGCAACTTCGCTGACCAATTGAGTCCAAATTTTCACAGGTTTGTTATTTTATGCATTTGTTGGGGATACACCAAGTGAGAATACTGGTCTTTGACAATTATTACCAAAGGAGACAGGACACACCAATAACCCACTAGCACTGGGAAGCGATAGAACCAATGGTAGAACTAACACATGTAGACAGAAAAAATAACATGAAATCAATCTGGAGTGTCCGTCTTTATTAAAGGTGCGCCCAAACTGAGCGTTTTTGGAATCTAGTATTCTCTCCAGACTTTCCATATCTCAGCATGAATCTATTTTCTGGAATTATCCAGTCTGAATAACTGCTAATCATGTCAACCGGACGCAATGTTTCACTGAAAGGAAACTGAACCGCAGAGTTAAAAAAGGGGCCGTCGCCACCTCGCACCTCGAGTACAATGCCCAACAATACAACGTGCAGCGGGGCGTCATTCAAATCCATGCTCAAATTCACCACAAACGATGTACCTGTTATACGTGGCGTACGACACATTTTTAAAACGATGTGAATGGTACACCTTTTGGTAACAAAGATTTGTGAGTGCATGTTTTTTTTTTCTTCTTCATTGTAGGAGAGTCTATATTGAAATATCAACCATGCGTAAAAGATTCAGCTTTGAAAATGTTTTTAAGAACACAACAAATAAGTACACTAAACAGGGCTCGATTTCATAAGGCTGCTTAAGCACTAACATTTTATTTATATATTTTGTTTACCCTTACACCGATGTGTGTTAAGCACTGTATACTCAGTACTGAGTTCTGTGAAAAAAACACCATAATAATGTTTGGAAATGACGGTGTGAAACTTTTCTGTAAAGTTTTTAATTCCTGTTATTATTATTATTATTATTTTATTTGCCATAACAGTACAAAACAGAATACAAGACAATATACCCCGAGATGGGCAAGGGACAACAAAAGCAAATACATACTATGATCCGTAGATCCATCTGGGGTACACAATGAAATAAATATAGATTTAAACATATAATATAGTACACGCAATAATAAAAGCAGATAATTATACAAAACCAATAATAAATAAATAATAAATAACTAATTTATAAAACGAAAATAAATGAGTAAAATAACAGTTGTCCACGGGCTCTGTTTTGCGAAGGGTCAAAATGCATTCAACATTCACTGGTTGTGTGTGCGGACTGGTTGTCCTAAACTGACTATTAAAAAAAATATATATTTGCGGATTTTTGTTTGTATCCAGCATCTTGCATTTGAAATGTCACTATCATTAGAAAAAGGTATTGAGTGAGTAGATTTGACCTTTAGATGCCCTTTGTTAGACAGGATGACCCTAGCCAGTATACGGGCTTCTGGCAATTATTGGAGCCAGTCTGTTGGAAGTGATTGTGAATGCGGCTTACAGTGGAATTGTATCATTTATAATTACAACCAGAGTATTGCTTAGAAAAGCTGCTGTCAGCCACAGCCACTTGCAGCCACAGCCAAAGCCAAAGACACATACTAAGCCAAATTCACTTGGTTTGAACTAAATCTACAAGAAATGTAAAACATTAGAACACACTAAATCATTCTAAGTGGTCATCCATTTCCACATAGAATCAACCAGTCATGATGACATTTTCACACTTTTTAGTAAACTTAATTGAATTTCAGTTGAAAAAATGAAATAGCTTTTGCAAACTTCTACCAACCCTAAAGATAGCTTTTTGCAACCCGAAAGGTAGGCCTAACTTTTGCAAACTGCTTACCAACCCAAAAGGTAGCTTTTGCAAACTGCTTACCAACCCAAAAGATAGCTTTTGCAAACTGCTTACCAACCCAAAAGGTAGCTTTTGCAAACAGCTTACCAATCCAAAAGATAGCTTTTGCAAACTGCTTACCAACCCAAAAGGTAGCTTTTGCAAACAGCTTACCAATCCAAAAGATAGCTTTTGCAAACAGCTTGTCAACCCAAAAGATAGCTTTTGCAAACTGCTTACCAACCCAAAAGGTAGCTTTTGCAAACAGCTTACCAACCCAAAGGATAGCTTTTGCAAACAGCTTACCAACCCAAAGGATAGCTTTTGCAAACAGCTTACCAACTCAAAAGGTAGCCTTTGCAAACTGCTTACCAACCCAAAAGATAGCTTTTGCAAACTGCTTACCAACCCAAAAGGTAGCTTTTGCAAACAGCTTACCAACCCAAAAGGTAGCTTTTGCAAACAGCTTACCAATCCAAAAGATAGCTTTTGCAAACTGCTTACCAACCCAAAAGGTAGCTTTTGCAAACTGCTTACCAACCCAAAAGGTAGCTTTTGCAAACAGCTTACCAATCCAAAAGATAGCTTTTGCAAACTGCTTACCAACCCAAAAGGTAGCTTTTGCAAACTGCTTACCAACCCAAAAGGTAGCTTTTGCAAACAGCTTACCAATCCAAAAGATAGCTTTTGCAAACAGCTTGTCAACCCAAAAGATAGCTTTTGCAAACTGCTTACCAACCCAAAAGGTAGCTTTTGCAAACAGCTTACCAACCCAAAGGATAGCTTTTGCAAACAGCTTACCAACCCAAAAGGTAGCCTTTGCAAACTGCTTACCAATCCAAAAGGTAGCTTTTGCAAACAGCTTACCAATCCAAAAGATAGCTTTTGCAAACAGCTTACCAATCCAAAAGATAGCTTTTGCAAACAGCTTACCAATCCAAAAGGTAGCTTTTGCAAACAGCTTACCAACCCAAAAGGTAGCTTTTGCAAACAGCTTACCAACCCAAAAGGTAGCCTTTGCAAACTGCTTACCAATCCAAAAGGTAGCTTTTGCAAACAGCTTACCAACCCAAAGGATAGCTTTTGCAAACAGCTTACCAATCCAAAAGGTAGCTTTTGCAAACAGCTTACCAACCCAAAAGGTAGCTTTTGCAAACAGCTTACCAACCCAAAAGGTAGCTTTTGCAAACAGCTTACCAACCCAAAAGGTAGCCTTTGCAAACTGCTTACCAATCCAAAAGATAGCTTTTACAAACTGGAATTTTGCTCTAATGGCCTATATAAATTAATTTGCACTTTTCAGGGCATTGTGTAAGTGCAGAATTATGTGCTGAGCAAGGCCATGTAGTTGGCTAATATTTCGCTTGATTTTATAAGGGAGTAAATGGATGGGCTGTAAATCTGCCTTCATCAATCAGTTGGGACACTTGTTCGGAGGGGGGAAGGGGAGAGAAGGGGAATAGATTAAGGCAACGTATAGACCTTATGCATATGACGTCATTTGAGTAGGGCGCCCTCGCCTAGAGGTCAAAAGGAAGATGTTCATTGGCCAGTCCTGTGCGCCGCGCATACAAATCAGCGCGTTTCCATTGTTTCATCATCAGTTTACCTCTAAGATGGCGGCTTGGTGACGTCAATGCATAAGGTCCATACATTCGGTTTTTGAACCATTCAATTGTTTTAATCCAATATAAATGTATATACAATAAAACTAACCTGTGAAAATTTCATCTAAAAAGGTGGTTTGTTTTTGAGATATCACCGAAAATCTGGAGTGAATATGTCCACGTAGGAAGAATAATCCCCAATAGGAAAACACAGTTTGAAGGAGTTTGTTTGCAGATCAAAGATTGCAACTTGGAGCATAATGTGAAAGAAGTTCCATGAGATACGGTGGTACCTTGTCATTCATAGCTTTCCATACAAGCAATATAACTTTGAGGTTAGTTTTTTGACGGACTGGAAGCCAGTGAAGCTAAGCCAGTGAAGCTGTTTAAGGGCTGGTGTGATGAGGCTTGTTTGTGGTTTCTTGACAATACCCAAGTGGCAAGTTTATTCCCAAAGGTATATGTGGGTGTCCTTACAAAAAAGGTGTTTGTTCAATCTTTCAAGGTCGGTATTGGAGTACAAAAGTGTGAAAAATTGAAGAAGAAAAAAAAATGGCAATTGTATTTTCATACAACCATTTCTTTCACTTATGATTGACACATTAATCATCCTGGAAATATTTTATCCTCAGACTACCCTGGATTTTTGTTTTCCTGACATGGAATCTACAATAATATTCTCAGAGCCTGAAAAACAGCCTTTGATATCCAAGAATGCAGTTGACCCACCTCTGTGCTGAACCACAAGTATTCCATAATTTGATTGTACATGTATATACTGAGTATATGATTGCTGCCCGGAGGCCAAAGGACTCCCCAGTAAAACCATAATATTATGCATTGAAAATATCCATATCGTCACGCGTACCACGAAGTGACCTATCTGGCAAAATTAATAAATTTTTGCAAATCGGGTTTTATACAAATTATTAATATAATCATTACTGTTAACATTTTCAGCAAGTTTGAATACCTAATACTTAATAGTTTCGTAATTACACTAATTAGTAAAAACGACGTGTCACTAGATTTGCCGTCCTATCTCGACGCCCCACTTCACCAATGATATACAAAGCGTTACGACACAGTTCAGCGCGCGTGTGTGACATTTCGCATTTTCACAAAGTGACCTATCTGGAAGCGTAGTATTTTCACGAAGTGACCTATCGCGATAGGTCTCAATATGCAATGTGTTTGTACACAACGCGCGCGCTGTGGGCAATACTCGCTTTCATTTTCACGAAGTGACGTATGTGTTTAGGACTGTATTACTAATTAAAATAGTTGCAAGAATGAAAACACTCTGACAGTTATGCACGAATAAAGTATTCAGCTTTATTTTTGTCTTAAAAAATGAAACAAACTTGTTTAAGAATACCCTGAAGCAGCAGTTTGAAAAATAGTGCAACTTCAATCGCGATTTTCTCCAAACACGTTTTGGGGGGCTGTGAACAAGATAGGTCACTTCGTGGTACGCGTGACGATATATATATATGGACATAATTGGATATATGGACTAGTATAGTTGGATGATTGTGTTACCTGCAGGATGTGTGTATTCTATATGACTTCCAGTGCCTATAAGTAGCTCCAAATCAGTGAGTTATTTACCCCTTAAAGGCACTGGACACATTTGGTAATTGTCAAAGACCAGTATTCTCACTTGGTGTATCCCATCATATGCATAAAATAACAAATCTGTGAAAATTTGGACTCAATTGGTCATCGCAGTTGCAAGAAAATAATGAAAGAAAAAAACACCCTTGTTGTACAAATTAGTGTGCTTTCAGATAGGAATAAAAGGCTTCTGTCCAGAAGTCTTTTATTATTTGAGTGAGAAATTAACTCTTTCTCAAAAACTACGTTACTTCAGAGGGAGTCGTTTCTCACAGTGTTTTATACTATCAACAGCTCTCCGTTGCTCGTTACCAAGTAAGTTTTTATGCTAACCATTATTTTGAGTAATTACCAAATGTGTACAGTGCCTTTAAAGATCAAAGCTTACCGTTAGGTATCAGTTTGCGCTTCTCAATGGAATGCATTCACATACAACAGACTTTAGAGTGAAAAGTTTGAACTTGTCCTCTGTACTGACAATGGCTTTCAAAGGGACCCAAAAAGTTTCACTTTATAAAACATTTACAACAGTCGTCATATTGTCACAGCTGTACAAATGATTAAGAGAACACAGCTATGCATTCAAATATAAAGGATTTGAAGAAGAGGTTAAACGGATGCTCTCCACCAATGAGTCTAAAATGGACCTAACAGTTTTGAAAACTTTAACTTCATAAAAAAACATTTACACTGTCTCTTCTATTAGTACCCAACAATTGTACCCAACAAATGATTTAAAAGATTATTCTTGGTTACAGCATCGACACATATATTGAGGAACATCAAGTCTGTAAACTTGAAAGATTAGCCGATAAATTTGTACATTGTCTGAAGTTCGATCAGGACCTTTAGTAGTATGTGAACTTGCTCTCTTTTGCTAATCACTGCTCTATGTTCAGACAACCCTATGTTCAAATAACCCTTTGTGATCTACCCGCTATGGTTAGGGTTAGGGTTAATAGGGTAAGGGTTAGGATTAGGAAAATATACTAGGGGTGTCTGAACTATAGGGATGTTCATACAAAGGGGTGTCGGAACATAGGTGTAACCCTATTTGCCTCCTGCAAGACTTGTGTGCCTTGGTTGGTGCATAAGAAACAGCTATAAAATCTCACAAATCCTTACTGAAACAAACCACTCGGTTTAAAAACAGCCCAAGTGCATTTTTTATTGATATTAATTTTAAACAAAGAACCTCTCTAAAAATTATTAGTCCGCCTTTTGGGGCACACTCCTGTCAGGCCTGTTGTGATTGATGCGGCAATTAAAATTAGCAATGCAGATTTGTGTGCTTCCTCGACTTTGGCAGTATTTTCAAATGGAAATATTTCCTTATAATCACTGAGCTTTCATTTTGCAGCTTATAAATTGTTGTGTCTCATATAGTTATCCATATTGCTCCTTTGTCTCCAAGTTTGTTGTAAGAGAGGGTGTGACGTTCTGGGGAGCTGGTGGAGAAGGTCTATCAGCCTCCTGTAGCTCCACCCCCTTTCCCTACCCTCATAACTCCACCCACCACCTCACTATAACCCATTCAAGTGAAGATGCACATGTACTTCAACAAAGGAATTTCCTGCTCCAGGCCTCCTCCTGTCATTCATTATATACTACAGTGAGTCACTAACAAATTATCAAAAGCGTTATCGATTGCGATTCACAGATGGAATGAGGGAAATTTCTTGATAGTGCATCATCTCCCCCTTTGCAATCAAGAAGGGCTATCGTTTACCAGGTAATTTACATCAGCCAGGGGTTACGTGGTTGATAGTTCAGGTCAAACGGCACAGGGGAAAGAAGGAACCATATGGGCCTGCCGTATGGTTGTAAATAGCATGTTATCTTGACTGCTTTTTCAGATGTGAATGAGCATATATCAAAATGTTTATTGCCCAATAAATTTGAGCTGATTGATGCGTGTACTTTATATTTTTATGTTTTGAATTGTCTGGGCTGCATTGAATCTCTGGAGATTACATTTTTTTTCTTCTTCTGATTCTTGTAATGCGCTATTGTGGTAGTTTTATTTATTTTTTTGTGCAAAGAAGTTTCTTTGTGCGTTTTCAGTAACATAAAATGCAGTCACTATAAATGGGGGTTTCTTTTTTTCTCTTTAAAATTATTACGGCAGGCATTTTTGGTTGGTAAGAAGTAATAGCAACTGCTGTCTCTTTTTTCCACTGAACCAAAACTATGTACTACTAAAAGGTTTGAAATCGTCATTAGTATCATAAATGAATTCACCATCAATGTGAGTTTCTTAAAAATATATATATATATATTTAAAAAAACAGGAGGAAAAAGCAAGTGGAAAATGTGACTAAAATAGAAAACAAATACAATGTAAGATCTACATTTCGCCATATGGGTTATCACAAGATCATTGAGTGGGACTTGTATCTGATAACTATGGTGGCCCTGAAGGGACATCGCATATCGCATATGTGTGCGCACACGTATGCTATGTCGTGAAACAATTCGCGAATATGTGCGCACACGTATGCAATGTCGTGAAACAATTCGCGAATGTGTGCGCACACGTATGCAATGTCGTGAAACAATTTGCGAATATGTGCGCACACGAGTGCGAATATATTTGCGATGTCGTGAACGTTTATTGCATACCATGTTGCATACCATGTTGCATACCTTTGGGATGATGTCATAGTTGCAGACAATTTGTTAGTGACCTAGGGAGTACGTGGCGCTACAGTCAGCATGGCTATACAATAATGTGTACCCAGGAACTTGGCACCAGGCCAATTTTCGCCAACATGTACTACAGCATAAGCTACCTACCTACAGCCTACTAGTACTACTGCATGTGCTATTACAATCGAGGTCGGAGAGTACGCACGCGCAAGGGTATTTTACGGTCAAACACGCCCATTTTATGTTAATAGCCCACGTTCGTCCTGGGAAAAAAAGAAATACACCACCCGCCTCGCTTGCCTCACAACAATGACTACCGCTGCAATGACTACCGCTAATCTCACTGTAGGCAAGAAACCCCCCAGATCATTAGACATTTTATTCAAAGGTATGCAACATGGTATGCAATAAAATTCACGACATCGCAAATATATTCGCAGACGTGTGCGCACATATTCGCGAATTGTTTCACGACATTGCATACCGTGTGCGCACACATTCGCGATTTGTTTCACGACATTGCATACGTGTGCGCACACATTTGCGATTTGTTTCACGACATTGCATACGTGTGCGCACATATTCGCGAATTGTTTCGCGACATTGCATACGTGTGCGCATATATTCGCGAATTGTTTCACGACATTGCATACGTATGCGCACACGTTTGCGATATGCGATGTCCCTTCAGGGCCACCATAGATAACAGTAATGCCTGGGCTTCTACCCATTCAACACTTCAAAGTCTGCCTCCATAGTCTATAAACACAGTCAACATGGTCCAACAAAAAAATATTGCTTACAAACTGTCTGCTCAGCAAAAATGAGCAGGATACCAGTCACAGACGGGACACATGGTATGGTATACCATACTTGGCTAGTAACCATATTATGGTAAGCATATTATGGTAGTGCTTACTTTTTGTGCTTAAGCAGCTTTATGAAATTGGAACCAGTCATTTTGAGCTGCTTAAAGCAGAAAATATTGCTTACAAATTGTCTGCTCATCAGCAAAAACGAGCAGGACACCAGTCACAGATGGTACACGTGATATTGTATTTTGGCTGGTAACCTTATTCTACTGAGCAAAATTATTTTTGGGCCATGCAGAAGGCCGCAATAAGATGCCGATTCTTTAAATTTAGAAACACTGAATGTCTGAGTACACTACAATGGCATGTGATTACGATGATAAGATTAACAACAATCTTCAGTATGATCGCAATTCCACAAATTTTCTTCCAAAACCTTTCTGGTATGCCAGCAGTAAAAATAAGAGATCAAATTTCAATATTTTAAAATCTGTTTCACATACATTTCACTTTTATCAAATAAAACAAACCAAGCAAGTGTTTCGGGGGGGGGGGGGGGGGGGGGCATACTGTAATTTCCTGTCCTAGACAAATAACGAAGTCACATTTGAATGAATATACGACACCCAATTTGTTATATTTTTTTTTTCAAATTAACAAAAGTTATTTTCAATATCTGATTCCTGTCTCACCCAGTTAACCTTCAAGAGTTGTTTACTTCCCTACAGTTTTACTCGGTTTCAAAACAACATCAATCTGCCATTTGAATGTATTGCAATGCACATAACATAGTCTTGAGTTCAAGCCTGAGATTGTGATTATTTGTCCATACTTCAGCTACTATCCTTAACCTCTGATTTGAAACCAAGTCTACAACTCCTAAACTCTGCCAACTCAATATTCAATACGTTTTGAAATATTTTCTTGAGGTTTGATTTTTACCCGAATGAAATTACAGCAAATTACTCTGTCCTTGAAACCTGTGCACTAATCAAAAGTACATGTGACACAGATTTGTTTTTTTTACACCCTGCAGCATTTGTCCTTAATTGATCCATCAGGTCCAACCTTGTTGTTGACTTTTGAAATGCTTCAATTTCTAGTCTTTTATAATGGATGCCAGATGGGAGCTGGGGCTTCCCCATATTCTTTTTTTTTTGGTTCTGCGACAACAGCATTTTGTTAAACATTCCTAAAGTTCATAATAAAGGTAGGGTCATAGATCGGTGAATACTCCAACAAATTATGACCATAAAAACTTACTTGGTGAGAAGCAGTGCAGCTGCTGACAGTATGAACTATTCTGAGAAAGGACTCCCTTTGCAGTAACAGTGGTTTGGATCATTTTTCATGCAGCACCGGCAACCTAATGGGCTCATAAAGTCATAGATTGCCACAAAAGCCAACAATCACTCCTACTTTTATGAACAAACTCTACCCTCCTGTGTGAAACTTAGGTACATGTAGGTATTAAACAACTGTTTACCTTCTTTCTTTCTTTTTTTTAGGGGGGAGGAGTTAAGGGCCTTTGATGGGGTGACGTTTGTTTTAGTTGTTTTTTGTTCGCATCAGTCTAGACAAATTTAAAAAAATAAATAAAAATCAAGATTTCTTTCAATGTTTACAAAAAACATAAACACCACATTTAGAAAAGTAACGTTTATGCATGTCCCCACCCAACTTTTTACTGTGCTCCATTTAATCTCTGTGAATCAATAGAAAAATCTACGCAATCTCTTTTCCCCCATACATACTTTACTATGTCTTTTTCAAGGATTTTTCGCAGAACCTTGACGCATAAGCGAGCAACCCATTTTGTTCTCGCCAGTCTGTGCATCCAGTCAAATTCACAGGACATCCCTTGTTCAAATTCACAGGACAACCCCTTGTTCAAACGTTCCGCTTTGCTTCATGTCACTGATTTCTCACAATCTCATGGCCCTAAAGTACAGTGGAATAAAAAAAGAGAGAGATGGCACCAGGCTCCCCCCAGGCTAGAGAAGGCAGGCGTCTGTCAATATCACACAACAAATAAATTGCTGGAATCTTTTTCTTCAAATAGCCTCTCTCTCCCCCCCTCTCGCTCTAAAAGGATTTGCACGAGTGATAATGCGGTAGGTGCATGTCCGATTAGGACTAAATATAATTGTACAAGGGTGGGAAAACTAGGTACAGTCATAATTGGATCATTTTATTGGCGACATCTTGTTGGGTTGATGATTATGGTCGCTGATGATGTGATATTTGAATGCCATGAGCTGGGGCTAGGGGAGGGGGGGGGGAGGGGAACAGGGGAGGTGAGGTTTCCCTTCAGTAAACACATGAGTGCCATTAAGGACAGGCTATAAAAAGTACACTGTGGTAGTATTATGCATAATCACTCACCCGTCCAGTACTTTAACACAACAGAAATGTTGTCATGTTCAAAATGTATGTTTCATCTGATATTGTACTTCAAAGAAGTTATATTGGTTGTAATGTACGGTACTAGTCTTCCTTTCAGTTTTCCCAAGTAGTGTACAGCCCAGCCACTTAAAGCATGGGGAGGAAAAACATTTTCTTCATAACAATGATATTTGATAATATTTTGAGACCACTAAAAAAAATGACCAGCATGCAATATTAACCACTCTTTTGATCTTGTGGTGAGGCAGTTATAAACAGACAGTGTATCAAAAAATGAAGCCAATGGAATGGCGATGGTTTGTCCTGTATCATTTTCAAGAAAAAAAACACACTCCGCGCTCTTCTAGTCTGTGGCGTCATTTTGATTAGGACATTAATCATGCAAGATGTAACGAGTCTGGGTACTCTGTCTGGGTACTCTCTACTCTCTAGAGAGCTCTCAGGCCCAGGGTCTAAAAGCGGCGCATCCATGCATGAACATTAGTGTTTTATCTAATACCTTAATAGTCAGACCACGACAACTAATCAGATGCACAGAACCCGCCGATTAAAAGAATTATGCGATTATCTGAAAATCCGCTTTCAGGGGATGTGAGTTTTAAGCTGTCTGTTTGTAAGATGAACAGACTTAATTAAAGCCACAAATTAAAATGTTATACAAATGTTTTCGAGTTTGTGTTAAAAATCTTATTCAGAATATATGATTTCTGCTGAGTTTTAAATGAGATGCAAATTTAGGTTATGTGTCTCTAAATTTATCCCCAAACCAATAGAAATTGTCTTCATATTTTGAGATAACAACTTATTAATTGATTACATTTTTTGATGTTATAAATTTGTACACTGATTGAGCCTTATTTCAGATTTGTGTATGTTCCATGCTTCCCTAAAAGTGAGATGTAAAAAGGGGAATGAAGGACAAATAGATGTACAAGATCCCTCGATCTCTTACCCCCCAAAAAACCAAAACAAGAAAATTAAATTAGCTGTTGCAAACTGCTTACAACAAAAAGGACCTATGGTATAAATGCCCCCCCTAATGGTATAAATGACCCTAGCAGAGCCTCACTTCGAGAAAGACTCTGCAAGGATTAAAATGTTGGGCCAGGCCTGGCCATTAACTATTCTTTTGCAAAACAGAAAACAGATTTTGGCCATGACCTGTGATTCAACACTGTTACCTCAATACCTGCCAGCCCATGCCCCTAGGTCTAAAGGTCAACATGACCACATGATGAAGGTGGTGTTTCTATCTGCTTACAACACTTATAGGAGGGTCACAGATAGGTGTTAGCTGACAGATATGCACAACTATCAGGAAAGATTATAAAAGTCACCTGTGAAAGTTTCAGCTAAATACAGGTATACTTGTTGACAAAAGTAAAACAGTATTTTCATTCAGAAATTTGAATCCATTCATGTTTACCAATGTGACAGTGGGTACAACCGCATCTCTCACTGCAGAATTAGCGTATACGGTACACCTCGGAAGATTTGCAGTCAACCTACTTAACCATTATTGCTTCATCCTTTGGATGGGATGTAAAAATGTAGAAAAGAACCTAGTAGTTACACTTATTGCTATCAAGAGAACAGGTTTGCTGTGGTATTTCTGGCAGTGGCTGCTGAGTGCACCTTGTAAACCCTTATAAGGTGCTACATAAAACTGGCTCAGAGTCATTCAACAAATTCAAAAACCTGTATCAAAATTATTCTGTTTGTTCAAGCGCCTTGAGTATTGTAGATAGATTTATAAATAAAGTCTTATAAAGCATCTAAGTACATGGGCAATTAATCTCAAGTTTTGCCGACGAGGCCTTCAGAAAGTAATCACTGAGCACCCCGGGAGGGATTCGAACCCATGACCTCCTGCACTCCAGCATTAATAAAAGAATGACATCACAAGATTTATAAAGTCACTCAAGGAAGTCTCAAATCCAACCCCTGCGGTCGTTTTATTAACTTTTCAAAGGGTGTACACTTAAGCTTAGCACCCTGCTGTTGTAACCTCTTAATGCCAGTATGAATGGAAGGATATTAAAGGCAAATAATAATGCGCGGATCAGCCACACCTTAGCCAGGCAAAAGGTGAACACATAAAACGGGCGCTAGTGACCTTTTATGTACAATAAAGGCAGGAACTGAATCACTTCAAACTATTTCACTTCATGGCCTCTGAATGAATCAAGTGCCTTAGAAATCTTCCGGTGCTTTACTATAAATATTTTTAACGAAAGCAATCACTCAAGGTAAAGAGACTGTAGTCGATAAACAGCTCTTGAATTTTAATCTCGTAAATCCCCCTCAATAACTTTTTTTCCTCACTTAAAAGTGAAGGTAATTAATCCAAAAAGTTCACTTCACATCCATCCACATTTTGAGCTATTAATTTGAAAATCAAATAAATTTGCATCAGTGATTCACTATAGGTTTTATAAATTCATTGAAATCCCTTCTTCATGGAGTTTTTAATCACTACGGCTAGGAGAGTACAACCATTCAGAAACTGACCTTTAAAAATGGGGACAAAAAAAACCTTGGCGATTTACTTCTACTCAACCTAAAAAGAAATCCCATTAGTGTTCGGGTGAGATGACAATATTGTTGTATTGAGAGTTCAATATTGACTGAAATATTGACTGAAAATCGGCAAACAGGCAGGAAATGAGAAATAAACGTGTCAGTTCTCCCTTTTTATGTAGAAAAGGTTGGGTTGTTAAAAAAAAGGTTCTTTGGAGCCGGTTGTTATAGGTAGTTAAAGATGTTACAACCCTTTGGGAATTTTCTGACTCTGAGTGTCCTCTAATGTCCTAAAAATTTAGGAAATTTAGATTTGATGGATGAGGGATTAGATATGGGATTATGGGAAGAGGGTCAACAAGGAGGAGGGCTGTGATAACATTGTAAAGCCTTGAGCAAACTACAGACTTAAAGGGAATGTACACGTTTGGTTTCCACTCCTAAAACTAGTGGCATTAAAATCTTATTGATTAGAAGCCTACAGCAGCTTTCAATGGTAAAAAAGCATTTTGAGAAACATTTCACTTCGAAGAGATGTGGTGATGTAAAAAGATATCAGTTTTTAATGTCCCAAAATTTGAATCTGAGAAATGTTTCCGTAAGAAACGTTTCTCAGATTGTGTATTCCTATTGGGGATTATTCTTCCTGCGTGGACATTATTCGCTCCGGATTTTCGGCAATATATTAAAAACGCGGCCACCTTTTGAGGTGAAATTTTCACAGGTCAGTTTTATATCTACATTTATATAAGGTTAAAACAATCGAGAGATTCCAAAAACCAAAGATATGTCCAAACAGTACCTGCTGAGCAGTCAAATATTTGGGTTACTCAAGAGCAACCATATTATCTTCCTCATGGAAAGTGGAAAATTGCATTGTAAATAAATAAAAAATCACCAACAAACATTTTCCGAACTTTAAAAAAAAAAAAATAAATCTTAAAAAAACAGTTTGAATAAAATAAACAACTTTTTTGATAAAAAATCTGATAAAAAAAAAAATCATTATAAAGAACTTTACTCTTTTCATGCTGGAAAAAAATTGATTGTGTTCCACCTTTTACAGCTGATCCGGGCACTAAGGGGGAAATGCCCCCATTAATTCCAACTTAAACTATGCCCCGCCCCCCGCCCCCCCCAAAAGGGGAAAATATAATAACAGGTGAAATCATTTATCATTAACACAAAACAAACTGTTATTTAGTTTCACAATACAAATATTATAAACTTGAAGGAAAATTTGTCAAGACACAACGTGTGAGTTCACTCCAGATAAGATTTCTGCGCAGATGATAGGCATCTTAATATATCACGATGAGTTGTAATGTATAAATAAATAAAGAAAGAAACTTACCTGTTCTTTCGCCAACGGTAACCAAGTGTCCAAGATTAACTGAACTCTGTTTTTGTGGAAGGAACTTGTCGTCTTGACTCCAATAAATATATCACTTAGATCTGTCTCTGCAAAACTTCTCCCCTCGGAAAAAGTGTCTTGCAAGTTAGTTTTTCTTCCTGAAGTAGTGATTATAAATTGTGTCTTGTTACGAGTTGTTTTCTCTGTCGCTGAGCTGTGGAAAGTCGCTGAATTGTTGGATGATGTTCCTGCGAAAGATTTGCTAACATTAATTGGCTGGTGTATATTATTATCTGCAGACAAGTCGTCTGCGGCCCATGCCATCTCCCGCTGTAGTCTGAAACTGAGAGTGTCTTTGTCCGGTGTTTCCTCCATTGCAACCGGGAGAACAAGCTGGGAGTTTCGGGCAACTTTCTGGTCGTTGAGTCTCGGACGTGGCACGCCGCCGTTGTTAATCTGCGATGCCTCCCCATTTTGAAGCGATTTGCTGGAGAGATGAAGAGCTGTTATCACAGAACAGAAAAGTCCGAAGAGAAGCGTAGAAGCGATTCTCTTGAGCTTTAAACGCATCTTGGGAATGGATGTGAAGATATGAGGGCTGCTAAAAAAGTCAAAAGTTTTTGGCCTCGCTCCGTGGCAGCGCCAAGGACCAGGGGAAGACTCCCTGCCGAACGGGCGGGCTGATCGACTCGATTCACGGCGGGCCAACAGGAACAGAGCGTAGTGGTCCCGTACACATCTCGACTGAGCAGTGGTCGTTAGTGCTGCAGCGCCGGAACCACGCTACTTTTCAACTACACATTCTGTACATGTATTTATTACACCACTACCTTGCATGGCTGTTGGTCAAAGTTTGGTTCTATGGGTGATTGTTGTCAAAATCTCAGCCAAAGACGAAGGCTCAGTGAGGAGGTGATGGCCACATGTCACGACCGCCAGATGGATGATACAGCGAATGTTTATTTTATTGAAAATTTGACTTTTATACGGCTGTTGTATGTTTCAATGCCTTAAGTATACAACTAAACCCTTTACAATAATTCACACTTCCATTTAATTGAATCAACGAATAAAATCATTTACTTACTCCTTTGAAAGCAAGCAGATTTTAGAACACGATTTTTATACGAGTTTTCAAACTCCTTTGGTTGTAAACTCGATGAAGTTGAAATAATCACACCTTAAAATAGCCGTCTAATGCAGAATTAAAAGGGCAGAGATAAACTGGTGTCGCAAGGAAGGCACACTACAAAGGCACAGTTTGAAAGGAGGGCGCGCTTGTTTGACAGTTAGAATCCACAGATTGTCTGCAGTGGTCTGTAATGTATACGTTTGGTTATGACTTTGAAAATTAATGCCAATTTAAAACGTGCGTGGTAAGAAGTACAGCCAGGGGCGTCGATCGCTACTGAAAAGTAGGGGGGACGGGCGAGCAAGTCTTGAAAAAATACATCGTACATTTAATTTCTGTGTTACACTTGTTCCCTATTTTTTGTTTGACCAGGAGGCGAGTTACATGGGGTGATATTTAACAATAAAATCATCCGAAATGGGGTTTGGGCCTGGGTTTCCCTTATGTAAAACCGAGATTCTACCAAATACAAACATCATATTCACAATCCTTTTTAATTGTAACAACATAGCGACAATTTATTCAGTAAAATTGAGAGAGTTTTTGATGTTTTTGTTTCTTCTTTCGTTTTTCTTTTATTTTAATTTATACCTTGTTTTTAGAATAAAAAATAATAACACTGAACAAACTGCTCCTATTTATTTTAATGGATTTTACTACATTTTGTGCGTTGTGCGATTGTAACAAAATGTAACACATTTGCACGTGCGCGCACGCACATACTTCCTTTGTGGAGGGATCGTGTACCGTACATTTATAGCATACACAAACGACGCATAACTTGAATGCTAACAAGATATGTAAGCGGGATTTTGGCGTTCATGTCTTGGACGAAACTTGTCGTCTATTGTCTGTATTATAGAAACGGAAATAGACCCAAAATACCATTCTGCGCGTAGTCCATCAGAACAAAAGATGAAAATGAAGAAAACATTTCACCGTTTGTTCGCTATACTTTTATTTGAACAAAAATTGTAATGAAATATAAAATCAAGAAAATGGTGTATATTTTTATATTTTTGTGCATATTTCTAATGAACAGTCAATCAAAAAGTGGGGGGGGGGGGACATCTGATATGCTGTCCCCCCCAGCCTAAAAAGTGGGGGGACATGTCCCCCCCGTCCCCCACCCATCGACGCCCTTGAGTACAGCAGTTTTTGATAGTATAAAGCATTTTGAGACTTCCAAGTAATGTGGTTATGGACAAATATATTAGGTTTTATGCTCCAAAATTTGAATCGGAGAAACGTTTCTCAGATTGTGTATTCCTTTAGGAAATATTCTTCCTGCAGGGCCTATGGACATTATTCGCTTTGGTTTTTCGGCGATATCTAAAAAACGCGACCACCCTTTTTATTGGCATTAATTTGAAGTGACATTTTCACAGGTTAGTTTGATTATATTGCATATTAAAACATTCGAACGGTTCCAAAAACCAACTAGTCCTTCACACAGGTTTTTAGTATATAAATCTGAAAGTGTTCGTTGATTTGTTTGCATGCTGATTAATTTGTTCTAATAGGGTTATAGCCTCCTTGGTAAAAATAAATAAATAAAATGATTTCCTTGATTTTAAGTGGGTCCAACAACTATTGCCATTTGTAACCCTCTACCCTCCCGACGGTTGCATAGGAATATCAAAATAAAGTAAAAGTAATCTGGTTCCATTTTATGGAAAGTGAAACTTACTTGAGATGATCAGTTTGCAACTTTGGTTATCCCTTCTCTTACTATTGGGGTATATTTCTGTAATCAATATTTTCCTCTGTTTAGTTTCTATTTGGCAGATTTTTTTATATTTATCATCACTGACGATGGAGGGTTATACGGTTATCGTAACTACGCTTACACGGTTATCGTAACTACGCTTACACCTGAACAACAGTTGAGTAAAACCAATTACATATATAACCACAAGTTTATACCCATCAAACTTTGGATTTAATGTTTCACCAGCCCAGGATCTTTGAAACGACCCGATCTGTGCACAGCTGTAGATTAGAACGTTTTGCCTTGGTTTTCCTGCACTTGGACAACTGTGTCCGTCTTTCTGTTCGTTAAATCAAATGGAAAGAAAATAACTTTGTTGCTAAAATCGTCTGGGAAAGGAACACACCCCCTTTTCACCTTTGTTGATTTGCACCTCAGTTGCAATAAGTTTGATGTTAAACGTTTGGTGCTTAACAAAAAATAACAAAGGCTACAAGGTTTTCATAACAAGGTGTAGCATAAGGAGGTCGAATACTGACCTCGGCCAGCATACAATATTCTTAAAAGTGGCTGTACAGCAAACAAATCTTGTTCAATATATATATTTAGTTCGTACACACACATTTTTGTATTCCTTTCTTTTACAACAGTTGATTTCTCTCCGAAAAACTCTGCAATTCACAACCGATACTAAAGTTACATGTATCTTAAAATAGCCTAGAGAAAAACAAAATTAAAAAAAGAAAAACAAAAACAATTATAAATAAATCATAATAAAATATTACTTTTTTGTTCAAACACTCAGTTGCATGATAAAGTGATTAAATGAAACATTTCATACAGACCACGCTTCCAACTCAACTTAATTGACTTTTCTGTATATTAATTAAATTTTATTATTTAAGCTAAACCAATGATAAAGCTAAACCCCCAAATCAAGTGCAAAAGTGCAGTTCTTCAAGTGTACATTATAAACGTTGGACAGAATTACCCTACAATTTAAAATCTGCTAATACTCTTACAATTTTTCAAATCTCTTTTTAACAAGCGTCTTCTTGGTATTAGTAATTATAGATTTTCCCGCTCAATTTCAGAATTTTTTATTTTTGTATTTCATCAAAACAAATTTAAATGCACACATTTTCACCTGATTTGATCAAACTAAGACTTCATTTTTGCATTCAAGTTCGCTTTAGTCATTCTATTTCATTAGGCACCCAAGAATCCATTTTCATCATTCTTCAGTTGAATTTTCCACTACCTATTTACAATTGATGAAACATGAATGTATGACCAGCCTCTTGCTGCCGGCTTTTACTAATTTGAATAATCTTTGTGACCTGATTTGTGACCTGATGAGTTTGAATGATCTTACTTGATCAGTGAAAATGCTCAACTCTTGAAATTGAATTACTCCTTTTAACTGCTGAATGCTGATGTGCAACTGAGCATTAGTTTTCAAACACAATTGAATGAGCCGGTGTTAAATTGAAGGAGTTTTGTTGAAATTGGCCAGGAAAACCTTTATTATTTATATAAACAATATGAACTAAATAGATATTGACACCGCAGATAATGTTTAACCCGTATGCCGTTTTCAAAATCGAAATTTTAGCATTCTTTTTCGGATGCTTATTGTTTGTCCTGCGAAAGACTTGTACAAAGAAACACATTACATTCGTAACACTAGAACAGTGCTAAGAGCTATATCAAACCAAGTAGCCCTAGGTGTATTTTGGCAACAAATTGTAATATTAAATTTTGAGATAAATACTTTTAAGGGTTTGCACAGATTTGCACATAACCTACATAGTATAAAGATGATCAAGGTGGAAAACTTCCCTTGAAGAATGTTTGCTTGAATTGCCATTATTTTGGGAAATGAGTAAAACAAATAATTTTTATCACATTAGTGCAAAACGTGATGTTTGAAAACGGTGAAATAATGGGCAAAGCGAAGGGCAAACAAACTTGTATAAATAAATATGTAAAGCAATAATAATAGTATAAAATATCCTTTTTTGGGTTAGCTAAACTTGTACAAAAATTTCAAGGTGAACAAATTAAAACTGACTTGAGCGGGATTTGAACCTGCAACCTCAAGGTTTATGCCCCAGTGCTCTACCAACTGAGCTAGCTAACCCTATGTTGGCAGTCTCCCTATTTTGTCAATATCTAGGTTATACATTGATATAGTTTATCTATTAGTCAATTTCTACACTGTATAAGCTTGATATAATTGCACAACTTTAATATTTTACTTTGCTTCTAGACCATGTTACCTTTGTTTACAGAAGTGTGACCTTGTACATTTTTATGCATTTCCTTACAAGGTACTTCACAGGCCATATGGGAAAATTTTCATTTTGTGTCATAGTTTTCACATAAATTCAATAGTTACAAAAGCAACAGCCGTACAGCTTTTGAGATGTACCCCCTTTCTTCATATCAAAAGTTAAGAAAAATCAGACAGTGCAATCTCCATAAAATACAAGATTTATTATTTTCTTCCATTGAGCCGTGTACAAATCGTGCCTGCAGGAAGTCCAGGCTCTGTGGCTCTTTTGTAAACATGTGATGTCACAGGTCACGTGGTCTATAGGAACTATGATTTGAGAGGAGACTTTTGAGATGAATGAGGTCAACGGTCCATTTCCATTGTTCTCGTCAACGGTCCATTTCCATTATTCTCGTCAAAAGTCTCCAATCAAACTGCAATAATTCCGTGAAAGGTACAACCTTCTCTTACAGGTATTATACAGGATTGTAGGGCAGACAAAAAAGAAAATCGCAGACTGTATTCATGTTTTGTGTGATCAACCATATACATGAAATAACAAACCTGTGAAAATATTTGGCTTAATCCGTTGTGTGAGTCAGGAGAAAACTATGAAATATCATGCACTATTTTCATCATCATGTAAACACATTATCCATAGTTGTAACAACCCAAATCAGCTGTTTTTAAAGCTTTTTTTAAACAGGTTTTCAGATACAGTTTTTCTCGAATATGACTTCATTTCAGAGGGAAATATTTCACCGAAAAGAAATTGTTTTAGTACAAACTTTATTATCAGTAAGCATTCAAACTAAAATTAAACAATTATTTATGCAATACTTTTTAATCCAAATAATACCTTTAAATTTACTCAGCATTACATCTATTATGTTTGTTCAAAATATAATTAATTAAGATAAATAATTTAAAGTACTTCACATTGCTTTCAGTTGCATAAATAAAGACTGCTAATTTTTTGGCTTTGAGGACTAACATTCATTTTTAAAACAATAATTACTATAAATTCAATTAACTATTCCAGTCACTATATTGTTTAGCATTCATACGTTTTAAACTTAATCTATGAAAACAATTTGTGTGCATATTTTTATCCTAGTACAATATGTAGATCTGAATTTGTTTGGCAAAATAGCTGTTGAAACATTTATTTTAAATTAAGAAACTTAATGTCGCAGGATGTGATGTCAATGCTTCAGATGACCAAAACTTTCATTGGTATTTTTAATTTTTGGGTCCAAAAATAACTTCCACTTTTTTACAAAAAAACCCCATAATTTGTTGTTGTTGCTTTCATGTAATCAAACGTTGGCAAAAATGTTTGAGATGTTTTAAAAGAAACTGACCCAAATTACCCACCAAAAATAGGACTCATTAATTGGTAGATTTTTATAAAAAGAATAAAACAATTTTTTGTTCCTTTATTTTTCTTTTTTAGTTCATTTATTTTGTTATTTCTTTTGCTGGCAGTACTTTATGGAGATCCACACAATTGTGATTCAGTTCGCATTTTGGTAATCCTATAGGGGAGGGGGTACTGTCACCAGGTTTTACTTTGTACGGTCTTGTGTAATCATGGTAGCGTTTAAACGTATTCGCTTTTTAATGTCTGTCTGTTTTTTAACTGTTTTTTTCTAACCCTGTGAAATAATAAATGAAATGAAAAGAAAAAAAAGGACGGGTCCATGTATAGAGTTCTTTATTTTGTTTCCAAGCATTTGAGTTTTGAGCAGCAAACCATTCTACACATCTTCTAATTGTTACATCCCTGTGATGACATCTTTTCTTTTTTTCCTTTTTTCCTTAGTTTGTAGGCTTGTTTTACTTTTGAAGGATATAGAAACTTTTCGAACAATCATGAGAGGGCCACTTTATACCGAGATGGTCTTCTTAGACATCTTCTTCTTTTTCTTTTTGTCGTGTCCCATCCCTCGGATGACATCATCAAAACTCTTGTGATTGAAGTAGATCTTGGCGATGGAGTTGAGAAGCTGGTCCACTTTCTCCGGGAATTCGTCCATGATGTCTTGCTCCCTCTCGGGACCTTTGTCCCCCTCTTGGTTCTTGTCGTTCCCGGTGGTTGCTTCCTTCCCGATACCTGTCCAGAGCTTGAGACGATTCAACATGAAGTCCACCATCTCAAACTCGTTGGACTGCTTGGAGATGTCAGCGTTGACGACCTAGAGAAGAAGACAAAAATATTCAAATCCCACTCCAAAGTAAAAAAAAAATAATCCAAACACCCAAATAAAAAGGAGGACATTCTGACATCATTATTAATTATTTTTCGTATTATTATATATTTCTGTGAATGAAACCAAAGATGCCTCATAAGTGAACTTAATCACCGTAACTCGCAAGCCTGTAAACAAGGGTGCTTGATGTGAACCAGAAACACCAAGGTTAACCCCTACTCTTCCACAATAAGTGTTCTGGGTTCTTTTATGAGTACCAATCCTAGTAAACTGGACATGTGGCTTAATCTCGCATCTAAAGGACAAAGCAATTATGGTAAAGTGTCTTTCTCAAGGACACAAGTGCCATGACCGGGACTCGAACCCACACTCTGCTGATCAGAAGCACCAGAGCTTGAGTTCAGTGTGCTTGACTGCTCAGCCACGGCACGAAAACATGCGAATGGGACGGTGAAAAAATGGTACACTTTATTGTGTTTCTTGTCAAAGATTAAACTGAATCCTCCAACCCATTCCTCACCAAAACAAAGCACCAAGAATAATATCAACAAATAACAACAAAAGAAATTAAACAATTAATACAAAAAACTGACCTTATCAAATAGAAACGACACTTAATGAAAAAACATACATACCTTGAACGCTTCGTTGACGATCGTGAGGAACATGTTGATCAGAATATAGGTCATTGATCCCATGAAGAGGAAGAAGAAAATGGGTCCAAGAATCGGATTGGACAGCACCAACTCCTTAAACTTGAACTTGCCCAAGATGGCGGAGACGAGGTCTTCACAGGTGAAGATGAAGTCAGAAAAGTCGTACACCTGTGGAGGAAAGAGGATTTTTTTTTTGTTCTCTGACTTTGTTCCAGACATAGGAAAACTTTATTGAGTACAAGGGCTGACCTACATGTAAATAGGCTTTAACCTCTCCATGCCGGATGGAGTGTTTATCCGCAGAATGTTTTGAACAGAATTACAAATATTTTTTTACGCTCAAAACAACTTTAGATTTTCTTCAATTTTTTAAAGTTAGACATAGGAAACTTTATTGAGTACAAGGGCAGACCTACATGTAAATAGGCTTTAACTGCTTCACACCGGATGGTGTGTTTATCCACAACATTTTGTTTAACAGAATTATATCAGACGTTTTTAACACGTTTTTAACAACTTCGGATTTTCCTCAAGATTTTTTCTTACAGCCAGACGGCTGTCATTTTTATCCAACCAGACTGTCCATTGTGTAGCGTGCAAAGGCAGGCACCTACCGTGATACACTTTATTCCAACTGTACAAAGAGTGATGACAGATTCCATAAAACTTGCCCTGTAAAATCCCTTTGGGGGGGGGGGGGTTATTGTGTAACCAGGATTCTACACCTTTGTCATGTTGTTGTACAAATGTGGCAAACAAGAATGGACAGGCTGCCACCATTGTTTGTCATTATATTCGGATCAATGGGAGGCAAGTCTGAGTGCTCTGGGATTCTAGCATACATGTCCCATGGCATACCTCAAAAAGGCTGATGAAGGAAAATGATATTGTACTGGAGCAACATGGAGGTCAAAGGGCAGGAAAGTTTGTTGGGGTTTAGTTTTGTGCAATATGATATCCAGAAGTACAGGGCTGTGAGCTCCTGCATAAGAGGAGAGCCTCTTGACTAGATTTTTAAAACTTTAAGGCAATCCAGCTGGTTCTCTTTCCTTCCTCTGTATTTTAATTGCTCTTGTTGTATCTTTTAATGTTTTTACCAATGTGCATTATCGTACTTGTTATCCGCCCCAGAAATCAAATAAATATAAATATAAATAACGCATAGTTTGTACTTCTCAAAGTTTAGAGGTGAACAAAACCACAAAGCATAGGAAAGAAAGAATACTTACAGTTCTGTTGAAAAGCAGGTAGAAAGCGATGGCAAAGGCAAAGAACACAATGCCGAACATGATACCGAAGTACATGAGATCCGATGAGCAATTCTGGATGGTGCTGGAGAGCACCCCGATCCGACGATTAAACCTCAAGAGCTTCAGAAACTTCAACGTGGACAAGAACAAGATGAACCCCAGCATGTAGCCAAGAAGGGCGTTCCAGTAGGCGACGTACTGCAGCTTGATGTAGCGGTACCCGCCGTCTTTCAACTGCTCCAGCAGTGTGCTGGTTATGTACATTCGATAGAAGTACACCGCGGCGGCCGCGATGGAGAACAGAATTATTCCGCACTCTGCCCAATTCCAGAAATCTTTTAAGTACCGTCTCTTCTCTCGCCGTGCGTTTCTGATCTCCTTGATGATGAAGAAGACGATGAAACAGAAGAAGATGACCTCGCAGACGACCCGGACGAGTCCGAACCCCTGAGCGTAGGTCAGCAGCCGTATGATGTCCACCCTCTGCATGGTCTCCGCAGCCCCCGTCGGCAGGAACTCCACGACGAATTCAACCACCCCGAACAAGTTCACCTGGGGGTTGTAACAAGAGAACTCCAGGAAGACCGCCCGGGTGTACTTGTCGATCCAGGTCTCCTCGTACAGCCGCCGGAAAATTTGACGCATGTGGTCCTGCGAGCCGTCGATCACGATGACGTAACCGCCTCCCAAGTACAACGCGTGACGCCCCAAGAATGGGTAACCGTTTAGTTCCTCCGACTCGGCGTAGCGATAATTCTCAGCAATTTTCCAGGGGTTAAGAGTAAAATTGACCTCTTTCCATCTGCTTCCGTAATGACGTGTGTCCTCATTGAAGACACTGTACTCCTCATTGCACTCATTGATAAGACCATCGAAACTTTTATGAACATCACAGAGACCTGAAAAAAACAAAAACGTATGATTTAAAAGGGCTTATAACTGCCTAAAGGGTGTACGTAACATTGGTAAGAGTAAAAATATAAATTGTTACCGATTTGCGCACATCGTACATCCTCATGGTATAAAGATGGGCACGGTGGGAAACTCACTTTGAAATATTTGTTGCTTGAAATGCAATGTTTTTTTGAGAAAATAAGTAAAACAATTGGTTTGATCTTGTAAGTCAAAAACTCAATGTTTGAAAACAGTAAATCATTTAAGGTTTTTTCCCACTTTTTTTCTTGTGACTCCAATAAACCGATCGAGCTTAAACTTTCACAGGTTTCTTATTTCATGTATATGTTAGGTCACATGTTAAGTGTGGATACTGGTCTTTGACAATTACCAACGTGACACATGTGCTTTAAAGTGTGTATACTCTCACAGAAATTGAGGAAGGTCAAGCCAAGATTTAAGTAAAAAAACCAAAAACCAAAAACTAAACAAACAAACAAACAAACAAACAAACAAACAACAAAAGCCCTTTCACACTACTGAGCTAATTCCCAAGACATAAAACCCCAGGAAACTCTTGGGGAATTTGAACCTCACTACCACCTTATGTCTGCTTCACACTGGCACCCCCACCCAAACAAAGATATTGGCAAAACAGGGAGACCACCCACATAGGGCTAGCTCAAATCCTGCTCCCCTGTTCACCGTCAAAATTGACTTACCAGGTTTAACTCGAACCTGACGCATCACCACCTTGCCTAGGATGAAAGACTGCCGATCCCCAAAGTAGCCCTCTTGCTCTGGATCCACGTAACCGTTGTACATCTCGCCAGCGTAGAGGTTTGGCAACATGCCGGTATCCACCCAGCGCCAGAACCGTTTCACCCCGTTCACCTTGGAGTCAGATTTAATACAAAAAGTACTTGGTTCTTATATGGCATATATAACCTACTGGCTAGTCGACCAAGGCAATTTACGACATTATTACCAAACCTGCCAACTTTGAAACCTCAGAAATAGGAACACCAGTTTTACCAGTCCAAAGGTAGCGGCGCAAGAAGCTGTGTGAGTAAAGCTTAACACATGTACACATACAAATTATGTACACATTTAAAACAATACACAAAAATCATTGTATCCTGTTTAGAAAATCTGTACTGCCACAAGCAAACGGCACCCTCTTTTGCCAGAACTGTTTGATCTTTTTCATTGCCGTCTCTTGTCAGAAATAGGAATGTTCTGACTTTTTGCAGCCTGTAATCTAAAAAATCTGTACAATTCCAATTAAATCTGAACAATTGTCAGGTATGTATTACCTCTACTTAGACCACTCCTCAAACCATTACTGCAGTAGGGTCACTCCGCAGAGGGTTTTCATCAGTGGAGCTCCCAGGTTAAAACTTATCAACTGTTTGTTTATTCAAAAGTTACCAATTGAGCGTATTTTTGACTGCATGGGGGCACTTTTAACGGCAAATTTCCTTGCATCACAATAATTATTGTTTTCTTGTATCAATGGCCAAATAAATAGTAAATATGAACAACATATTTGTTTTCTTATTATGTGCCCTCAAACAGGCTGGTCCTGGAGAGAGCGCAATATAAATTCAATAAAATATCATTATTGTAATTATCATAACAAAGAAAATAAACCCAGTTTCTTTTACTTGTTCTCGGTTCTCACACATCCTCATGCAGTCAAAAAATACTGCGAATTGTTTTTAGAAAGGAAAACAAACCAACCTTATCAAATGAGTTGAAGCCGTCGGCGTTATTCAACACCTTGGTGTATTGGTCCTTCATGGAGAAAGCTAAGGGGTCAATGTTACTGTAGCTGACCACCATCAGGGTCCAGAGGAACACGATGTAGAAGCAGATTTCTCTGATTATGTTGTACATCTTCAGCTCTTTGATCCGTTGTTCACGGAGACGTTCCAAGTCGGCGGAGTTCGGAGGTCTGTAGCCGCTCTTACGCTGCAGTGGCGATGCTGTATGAACAATCAGATGATAACGTGGTTTGTCAGAAATAGGTTAGTGATGACACCATTTAGGGCGAATTGCAGAAGTAATCGGAGGTAACTTGAGGTAACTTGAGGTTGAACCCCGGTTAACCCTGGAAATCCTTTTAAAAACCTTGAAGCTTACCTCGAGTTACCGCCTGTTTAATTTTGCATTTGTCCCTTATTAAATGTGTCCGTGTAGTTCTGAGAACGGTTTACCCAAAGTTTAAACCAGTATGTTCTCTTCGCCATCGGGAGAATACAAGATTCTTGATGACCCATAGAGTTCAGTCACAAATGGATTGAATTCATTGTATCACTGCAAGCCCCTTGTGTAACATTAATTTGGTTCTACCCTCGCAACAGTAAGTACTGTATACTCAGTGCTTATTGTGATTGATAAACCAACCCGAAACAACGCAGTAACATCCCATAATTCAGCTGAGAATAATAAATAATGGCTAATTAGCAATTGTTTTTATCGATAAACCTACACAGACCCTACATCCACATCTCATCCAGCATGGGATACTAACTACCTGAATATAGTCACAAATTAGCAATTGCTGTAATCGATAAACCTACCGAAACCGTGCAGCAACATCTCATAATTCAGCTAGAAATAATACCTACTGGCTAATTAGCAATTGTTTTTACTGATAAACCTACACTAACCCAACATCCATGTCTAACCCAGCATGGGGTAGTAACTATTGTATATAATCACAAGTTAGCAACTATTGTAATCGATAAACCTACCGAAACCATGCAGCAACATTTCATAATGAATAGAACCTACATACATACAACTAATTAGCGATTATCTTTATCGGTAAACCTACAAAGATCAAGCAGCCACATCATGTAATCGATAAACCTACCGAAACCATGCAGCAACATCTCATGATAAAATATAACCATATGTACATTCAACTAACTAGCGATTATTTTTATCGATAAACCTACACAGATCATGCAGCCACATCATGCAATTGATAAACCTACCGAAACCAATTCAGCAACATCTCATAATGAATAGAACCTACATACATACAACTAATTAGCGATTATCTTTATCGGTAAACCTACAAAGATCAAGCAGCCACATCATGTAATCGATAAACCTACCGAAACCATGCAGCAACATCTCATGATAAAATATAACCATATGTACATTCAACTAACTAGCGATTATTTTTATCGATAAACCTACACAGATCATGCAGCCACATCATGCAATTGATAAACCTACCGAAACCAATTCAGCAACATCTCATAATGAATAGAACCTACGCGAACTAATTAGCGATTATCTTTATCGATAAACCTACACAGATCATGCAGCCACATCTCGTCTTTTCCAAGATGGCAATCTTCCTCTTCTTCTTCCTCCTCCCCTCCTTCCTCATCCACATTGGGGCTCTTAATGATCAGAGAGATGAAGATGGCCACCAACAGAATCTGCAAGAAAGTACGGTCAAACTCTCACTGACTTTAAAGCACATGTGTCACATTGGTAATTGTCAAAGACCAGGGGCTTGTTCCAATTGCGCAAACATTGCCAACGTTTGCCAACAATTTTGAGTTGAACGAGTTGTGAACGTTCCATAATACGAATGTATTTATGAGGTGTTGGTGGGTGTTTTATAAAATGGCGGACAACAAAACATAAACAGACTATTATTATTTTCTTGTCACGAAAACAGATATGTGTTTTCAGTGGTTGTTAACGCAGTAAGGTGGAGTTGAAATAACAACTTAATTAGTTGAAGTCGTGATGTGCAAGCGAGGACTAAAATTTACCTACAATACCACAAAAACCAAGTTACAAAAGATAACAATTCTCACAGTGTTGCCATCTTCATTACAGAGCGCCACCATATTGACATCAAGAAGTGCGCAACCAACAGCCCCAACGACCACAAACGTTTGCGTGAACAGTCGCGATCTGTTTGCGCAAGCGGAAGGCACCCCCAATACCCATACTTGATGTGACCCAATATATACATGAAATAACAAACCTGTGAAAGTTTAAGCTCAATCGGTCATTGGAGTCACAAGAAAAAAAGTGGGGAAAAACCTTAAACGCTTTCACTTTTAGTCCCTATCCTATGGTCTAGGGCTGTTCCCCACAAGCCTCGGCTTATTTGAACAGCCTCCTTTACTCACAGCTTAGATTGTTAAATTTTTTTCCAGTATCATTATCATTGGTCATGTTTACTCTTTGCTTGTGTAGTTCTTTTATAAATTTGTCTAAATGATTCTCTCTTTTCTTATTGAATTGAATTGAATTGATATAAGACTATATTATTATTATTATTATTAAAAGCTCTCTTGATAAGTGTTGAAAGTAGCTACCTTTATGGGCTGTGTGCATAAAATCCCAGTGATGAATGTTACAACCAGCGACGACAGCCACTTCTTGCATTTATCGTCGTTCATATTGATACTGTAAAAGATCACAAATGTGGTTGCCACGGTGATGGATAAGATACAGATGATCCAACCGATGATGATCGACCACCAAGGGAGGGCAAACTTCTTCTTCTTCCGCTGCTTCTGCGGCGGATGGGAGGCCATGGTGTTGAGGCTGTGGGTGCTGTTGTTGATTTGGTTGTCCAGGAGGTTTGCTTCGGAGCGGGTGCTGATGTTGTCCTCATGATTGGCCGATTTGCTCTCCATGATCACATGACTCTGAGAGATCTACATAACACACAAATCAATGTACACATTCAAGGGATGTGATAGGCTGTTGAAACAAAACCTGAACTGTGAGCGCAAAGCTCAAAAGATTGCGAGCTCGAAAGCTTGCGAGCACAACGCCCACATATATACATTTACCTTTGGTTTTAAAAGCTCTACTCTGCAATCTGGGGGCGTTCTATATGGTTTTATCTTCATTTTTGTATGTAAAAAAAAAAAAATTAATAATAAGAATGGTTAGGCCCCCCCCCCCCAATGGATTTCTGGTTAAAAACGGAGAAATCACATCCCTGACATTCAGAACATTTCCAAACTTATGATCATGAATGATGAATTTCCATTAGAGCGTGAGACAAAAGTAATGAACTTTCGTTTACAAAATTGCTCAAAATATAAAAGCATACAAAATTATGAAATTCTTTCAAAGTTTTAAGTTTGCACCGATTATGTTTTAGACTTGGTTCTAAAGGGTTGGTGCAAACAATGGATTTTGGTACATTCATTCAACATCTGTAGATTCAAGAAAGGAACAAAACATTTCTTAAGAAAACAGCATTCCATACGGTTCTCTTAGATTAAAACTGATGAACTTGCTCCTTTTTTCGTTTAATGTCTCGAACACATTTTCTCACCGTGTCTTCTTTATCTACCCTGTACTTTTGCTGCTTTGCCTTCTGCTGCTCTTTGATGAGCTGACGATGTGATTTCCTCTTATTCCGGGCTCGTGCTTTGCGGAAAATCTGGACTACGAGGAGTGTGACAGGGAAAACAATCAAGCTGGACTCCACCCCGATGGCGATCTGCACAGTGACAAAGAGAAACGTTGTGAGAAATATTTTGCGTTGAATTTAGCAAAAAAAAACGCTGGTTAACAAAATGTTTGTATGAGAGAGATGTTGGCTGTTGCCAACCTATTGTTTATATCTTTCTTATATAGCACTGAAATCCATCACTCAGTGACGCTCATGGCGCTCCGACATTAGTGAAGCGCTTTATCACACCCAATGGGATCTTAAAGCGCTCAGGAGCTACGTTTTTGAAGTATGAGACCTTTCTCCTTTACATGTAATGGTGTACAAGGTGGTGTGGCGCAATATGCAGCCATCAAACCAGGAACACCGGGGAAAAACCCTTCTCTTTACAATAAGTGCACTGGGACCTACAGCTTTACGTCCCATCCGAGAGACACAGCAATAATGGTTAAGTGTCTTGCTTAAAGGGTGTGTACAACATTGGTAAGGTTGAAAGTAAAAATGCTCACAGATTTGCACATAACTTACATAGTATAAAGATGGTCATGGTGGAAAACTTCTCCCTTGAAATATTTTTGCTTGAAATGCCATAGTTTTTAGGAAATGAGTAAAACAATATTCTTTACGGGGTTTTTCACTGTTTTCTCATGACTCAGAGGACCGATTGAGCTTAAACTTTCACAGGTTTGTTATTTCATGTATATGTTGGGTCACATCAAGTGTGGATACAGGTCTTTGTCAATTATCAATGTTATACACACCCTTTAAGGACACAAGTGTCACTGGGGAGTTAAAAGACTGCATCGCATCAAGTGATGAGACTTGTCTGAAGGATTGAAGCCCTCTGGAGAAAATGTGCCTAAACTCCGTGAAGTCCAATCTGTCGTTGGGTCTCGTGCAGAACTAGGGCTGCTGCTATTTCTATTGTGAACATACCTGCGCTGGTGAGAGTCTGAACGGCCCGATGTTAAGGGCGCCCGCAGACGAGCTTGACCCCGTGGCGCCAACAAACATGATGTTGACCAGCATCTCTAACCACAGCGCCATCATGCAGCAGGCCGTGCGCTGCACCCTCGTGAAACGACTCCCCACCGGGCGGAGGAAGATGGAGAACCAGAGATGGCCGTCGCTCAGGTTCTTACGGGTGTGGCTGGAGAAGAGATGACTGAAGCCTTGCATTTGCTCCTTGCCGGCCACAGGAATCAGTCGGTCCACCTTAAACAAAGAAGCGGCAAAAGTTTAGGAAGATCAAATTAAAGTCAGACGGACGTTTTTGTCCCTTTTACACTGGAAAAATTTCCCACGCAATGGGGGACTTTTGAACACTTGGTGGCAGCAGACTTACCAGGTAAATTTCCATTGTTTACATAGTTCTGAGCGTGCGCACATTTCCCGAGAACAATTGATTTACCTGGTAAATCTGCTGCCACCAAGTCCCCGCAAAAGTCTCCCATTCCCATACAAATTTGTTGACCTTTCCACACATGCCAGCTCCCAGTGAGATCAACCATTTCCCGGAAAATAGCCATTTCCCGGGAATACCTGCTTGGGAGTAGAGTTTAAGTGAGATAATCCCAGGGTTCGCACGAGAGTATTTTCTCAGTGTCAAACTAACATGGATGGGGTGGTGGTGGGGCTAACATTCTGTAAACTTGTGAAACCTCTCTATTCTCTATTGCTGATGCATCGGTTTAACGTCAAGTAAAAATAACTTGTAAAATAAAAACATTCTATGCTAAAATATAACAAGATTTTGGCAATGGTAGTTCCTGAACTTGGTTCTTTACCTGTCCATCGTCCTCCACCAATGAGAACCACCGATTGGCAATGAAGTAGAACCTCTCTCTGGTCTGTAGGTCTCGCACCGCGATGTACTGGACGTACCAACTCTGCATGGATCCTTTGCCGCAGTTGTCGTGCCACAATCGCATGTAGTTCAGAGTTCCTAAAGGTCTGCATTGGAGTATTCCCCCCAAAACAAACAAACAAACAAACAATCAAAAGACGATTATGAGCAATTCCACGTCCGAAACTTTGTAAGTTATGAATACAATCAAGACATTGAGGCTTGTAGAACACCAGGTTTCTATCTAAACCTGTGAGTGTCGTGGCCGAGCGGATAAGAGCACCGGACTCAAGCTCTGGTGTTTCAGATCAGCAGAGTGTGGGTTCGAGTCCCGGTTGTGACACTTGTGTCCTTAAGCAAGACATTTAACCACATGCTTCGTCCTTCGGATGGGACGTAAAGCTGTTGGTCCAGTGTGTTGTGTAATGCACGTAAAAGAACCCAGCGCACTTATCGAAAAGAGAAGGGGTTCGCCCCGGTGTTCCTGGTTTGATTGGCTGCATATTGCGCCACAGCACCTTGTAAACCATTACATGGTGCTATGTAAAGGAATAGGTCTCATACTTCAAAAACGTAGCTCAATAAACCTTTCAGGAAAATACTGACTGTTGAAGCGCCTAGAGTGTCACTGAGTGACAGATATGTGCGCTATATAAGAAGCCGTTATTATTATTAGTTATGGAGGTTCTGCAAATAACTGTCCCTGTAACAACTGAAAGTGAACCAAAGGGGAATTTTACAGGGCATTGAGGCTCTAGGTCACCACAGAGAAAACGTTCGTCTGAGTAGGGAGAAACTGTGAATAAGGCGCCTCCAGACCATTCAAAATCATCGTCTGAACATCCAAGAAGGAAATAACTAATAATTTTGTGTACGTGCCTTCTCCTTTTCCCACAGATATCCCCCTTTTTAGTCAGTCTCATTCACTAATTAACTACTTTTTCTCCCTCTTCCACCATTGATTTTGTCTTTTGTGTTTCCGTCCTCTGTGGTTAAAACCAGCCCTTCCCTCTACACCCCCCACGTCTCCTTCATTGTTCATCCCTTGCCTTTTCTGTCGGCTTCCTGCCTCTCTCTTTTCATTTTTTTTACTTGACTGCTTATGTTACACCAGTATACCTGGGCCCAATTTCATAGAGCTGCTTAAGCAGAAAATATTGCTTAACAATTGTCTGCTAAGCAGAAATGAGCAGGATACCAGTCACAAATTGTACATGTGACATGGTAGTTTGGCTGGTAAACTTATTCTGGTAAGCGAAATGTTGTTGTGCTTAGCTACTGATTGTGCTTAAAGGCACTGGACACTATTGGTAATTACTCAAAATAATTGTTAGCATAAAAACTTACTTGGTAACGAGCAATGGAGAGCTGTTGATAGTATAAAACATTGTGAGAAACGGCTCCCTCTGAAGTAACGTAGTTTTTGAGAAAGAGGTAATTTCTCACTCAAATAATAAAAGACTTCAGTGAAGCCTTTTATTATAGGCATCTGAAAGCACACAAATTTGTGCAACAAGGGTGTTTTTTCTTTCATTATTCTCTTGCAACTTCGATGACCAATTGAGTCCAAATTTTCATAGATTTGTTATTTGATGCATATGTTGGGATGCACCAAGTGAGAATACTGGTCTTTGACAATTACCGAACGTGTCCAGTGCCTTTAAGCAGAGCTATGAAATTGGGCTCTGCTCATGTGTGGTCATTTAGCCTCCGAGAAAGACTCTGCTAAAGTCAAAATGTCAGGCTATTAACTCTACTTTCTTTAACAAGCATTTGTACCATACGTTCTTTTGGTTGGTAGGCAGTTACCAACAGCTAATTCTATTATCTGATTTTAACAAATGATAGAGCTTACCTAGGCACAGCCATGACGAATCTGTCCGTGCAACCTCGGCGCAAGATGGGGCGCTTGTCATCCTCAAAGGTCCTCACCTCCGTTTCATCGTCCTCACCAGAGAGGATGAAATTGACCTTAAAAAAAAAAAAAAAAAGTTAAATATGAAGGATTTGAAAGCTTCATGGCTCAAATTTTTCTGCAAATGCAAAGTCAATAGTCCTTGTTATATACCTCATATATAGAATCCTCTAATCTGATTGGTTAAAAGTGAAGTCATTGAAATAGCTGGGCCCCCTTTTTCTATCAAGATGACGTCATAATTAACTGTGCCCGGGGCACAGCAATCGACTGTGCCCGCCAGTCGCAACACACTGCTGTATTTCATAGGTCGCTTGTGTACTTCGCGTATACAACGCGTACAGAAGTACGCGTTGTATACGTTCGTGTCACGGCGCAAACTGATGTCCTTTCTTCAGTATATAAAAGAAATATTGACTGCTTAATATTCGGGGCACAGTTAAAATTGTAGGCCCTCGGTGATGTCAAAACCATGACTATGCCCTCAGCGCTTCGGGCATAGTCATGGTTTTGACATCACCTTGGGCCTATAATTTTAACTGTGCCCCTCATAGCAGTCAATATTTCTATAGTATAACCCTGGTGTAGCCATTTTGTTTTACTTCATTGAACTTCATGTGTCCATAGTGAGGCTGGAAGGACAGAATTCTGCGCTTACGATCAACATTCTCTGCTTACAGTGTAAGCGCCGAATTTCTGTGCTAGCTGTGTAAATGAAGAATGCCTAGCAAAGCCGAGTACTTGCGCACAAGAAAAAATTCCCAGCTAACCCGTGACATACGCTTGCTATAAGCGCGGAATTCCCTGCTTAAGTAAGTGCTGATTCTTTGCTTACGGTAAGCAGAGCCATGAAATTGGGCCCTATTTAAAGTTTATAGAGCGCCGATGGTGCCCACAAACAAAGAAACAAACAAAATAGGGAGACCGCCAACATTAGAACTACATGGTTCAGTTGGTAGAGCGCCGGCACACTAATCCAGAGGTCCCAGGTTCAAATTCCGCTTCAGTCAATTGTTTTTTTTTTTTTTTTAATTTCCATTCATACTTTCATACATAAAGATAAATAATGATTAACGATCAATACAAATATGTCAAAAATTGTAAAAATAATACAGTACAGTATGAATGGGGGTGACATCCAGAGGACTGGCCTTCTGTAGTGGAGCACCTGAGACTGCAGTCAAATTAAACAATTTTTGAAAATACAAGCACCGAGTTCCCAGGTTGGGTTATAAACGTAGTAAGTTCGAAAATAATGTGAGCATATTAAACATACTAAAATAAACATGTAAAAAATAGAAAAGAAAAAAAAGGTAATTAATGTCTTACTGAATGTAGGCATGAGTAGCAGTTGATATTTGAACAAGAAAAATAATTAGCCTTTTTGAGGTATGGCGGACACTATAGGAGTGCACTGTTTTAGTTTGGGTGTATACAGACAAATTTACCCAAACCTTATAGTGTTGTAGCATAGTGTCCGCCATAACTCAAAAAGGCTAATTGTATTTATCTAAATAGAATTCCTTGAGCTTTTTGGATGAATTAACCAAAAGAAGTCTAATTGTTCATTGTTCAACCCGAAATTTCTTCAAATCTCATACCTATTTATATTAAAAGAAGACAAAAAGTCATACTCAATTTACCTTAGAGTCTGTACCAGAGTCCTTCCATTGTCCAGTCATAACAGCGATTTCATATAGGTATTTGTGGCTTGCTTTGTTATCCGGCATGGGAGTGAGTCCTTGCTGTTGTAGTAAGTAGAAAATCACAACAACAAAAAACCTCTCAGTTCTTGCAAACAACATTTCATTTATAAAATGTGTATATTTTTTGGATGCAAGTTCATCCCGACACATCCCTAACATGCCACTCTTGGTAAGGGGCTACAAGAGGAAAACAATTTAGATGAAAATAACTCGGGGGGAGCTGAAGATAGGAATTGATATTCCTCTTAAAACAGTCTAGATTGTAGGATGGAGGGAAACATGCACCAGGCAAGGAGTTCCAAAGAGATGCAGTACGTAGAATAAAGCTGTTGGAATGGCTCTTTGTCATCTCAGCAAAGCAAGAGTGTATGGGTGAGAACAAGCTAGGCTTTTTGCTAGGTAGGCCCCCCCCAAAAAAAAAATGCGGGGCGCCATTTACAAGTGTGTAGACATTTGTTTTTTGCTAGGTATGATTTGTTGGTGCTAACAAATTTTTATATACTTAACACCTTTAAAAAGTTTGGCACAGAACCAATTTCAGATGCTGAGTGCAATAAAGGTCTGCTTACCAGAATTAAGTCTGCTTACCAGATTTAAGTTTTCACTCCAGAATATGTTCAGCACAAAATTACCTAGCTTAGCATAGAGGGGTAACCATCTAAATACCATGTACAGAACATTGCTCATGACAGGTCCACTGCTAGTTTTCGCTTAGCAAAGCTTTAAGCCGAGAATTTGCTTAGCAGAAACAGGTTACCAGCCAAAGTACCATACAGTTTACATCGCTGTTGCTGGTACCCTGCTCATTTCTTGCTTAGAAACATTTTCCTGCTTTATGAACTTAGGCCCTGGGTGCTTGCTGTTTGACTAGACTTGACTAAGTCCCTCACCATGACGCAATCTTTCTTGTCTTTCCTCCGAGCCCAGATGAAGATGAAGAAGAAGAGGACATACACAGCAATGGTGGTGCAGTATATGGTCAGGTTATTAAGGAAACCAGCGTTGTTGAAGATGTACTGAAAGTCCAGCGGAGTCGGCGCGACTATCCACGTACTGGCAAAGTCCGTCAGATGGGTGCTGAAACACTGGGCGAGGTCTTTAGTTGAATTCACCCCGATCTGACGCCAGAAGAAAAAAAATGTCCAATTGATATTTTTGCATTCATAAATACATGGGGCAGTTCATCCATTCTGATTGGTCGAGAGGAGATCATGTGGCCATGTTTATACAGTTAGAAGGGATTGTATGTGACCTGACCTTATTAAGTTTAAAGAGGGCGCTATCAGTTGATTGCATGGAGGGAGCAATTTCCATTGTCCAGATGTTTTAGTTGGTAGGTGGCATACTTGGCTTGCGCGAGTTTGAAGTGCGATAGTGTGAGACTTAAGACCATTTAGAGACCATAGCGGCCGGAAACGGCTTGCACCAAAATGCCCATAGCGGCGGCAACCAGCTGCAGGATCTGACCTACTTCCACTCAACCAAAAAGGTCATGACCTTAAATTCAAATTGTCTTACGTTTCCCATGTTAATATAGTGTCTTTTTTTGTTAACATTAACCATTTTTAATAGTAGGTGATCGAGATAGCGTGGTTCATTTTCTATATTTGTTGCACATACACGTGTATTTTATGTTCTGCATATTCCTTCGCCATTTTATATTACTGTAATTTTGTAAATTTGTATCCTTGTTGTCTGCTGTTTTATGCCTTTACTTGTATTGATTCTTGTTATACACAGGGAAGAGAATTTCAAGCTTTTTATCATGGCAACAAATATTTTGAATCTTGAATTTGAATAGATGCTTCCAAAACAAAACTAAATTTCTGTTTTATTATTTTTTTTCCAGACACTTTTACACGGAAAAAAATTGTTTAAAAAGGTCATTAATAAAAACATATCTAGGCGTATGGTGATGATTATACAAATTTATGAATGGTCTCTATTGAGTTTAGTTTTATAAGGACTTCCTACTTCATATTTACCCTAACTCCATCCGTTGTCCACTCCTGTGTATCAGTTTTGAAGTACACACACCCCGAGACGTAAACACAGAGTGTGTAGTTACTAGTGAAGTTTGCCACTCTGCGCAACTTCAGAATGTCCTGCATGAGTTCCTCCGGGCTGAGGTTGTCGTCGAACAGGACCAGAGGGCTGTCTTTCTGGGGCTCCTGGGGAATCTCTATCACACCGAGGTAGTACGTACCGGTGTTGTTGCCGATGTACGATTGGTTCAGATGAATCGTATAGGCATCCGGACTGGCTGTTGGTAGCATACACAAACAAATATATATAAAAAATCAGTTTTAATTTTATTTAACAATCTTAAAAGTTTCATTCAGCAGAAACAAAGGCAAACTTCAAGAAGCTTCTTTAAGCCGAACATGTTCCTCAGTGGAAAAAGATTTTCCGAGCATAAAAAACCTTGTTAAGCATAACAAACTACTGCTTAGCAAAAATTACATTGTATATTTGGTTTGCAGTAACACCATGTGTATATCTACTTGCTAGGTAGATTTTGTTCATTGAGAACTTGTCTTGCTATTTATTCTACTGCCGCGCAGTAGATTATTCGGAATTCGGGAGACTTCGGGAGACTTCTCAGTTCTGAAAAGAACTGTCCTGCTTATTAACTACTACCTGGGCGGGAGGTAGGAAATCGGCCGGGACTACTACTTTCGCTTAGTGGATAGAGGGGTCTTTTCGTTATTTACTTCACTGCCGCGGAGTGAGTTCTTAATTGGTCTCAACGTTTCGACTAGCTTGCTCTAGTCATCGTCTGGAGACTAAAGAGAGTGAGACATGTTGGTCTATTTTTAGGGGTTCAGAGGTTTCAGTGTAGAGTCAGTCACTGCTCTGACTGGTAAACATATTGGTAGAGCTGACAAAATAAGTGCAGACAGTGTTCGTGTTTTGTGTGACCAATCATACTCGTAAAATAAAAAACACGTGCAAATTTTGGCTTAATCTGTTGTGTGAGTCGGGAGAAATTAAGGGAAAAAACATACACAATTTTGAGCATGTAAAACACACATCTTTAAAAAAATAGGTTTTCAGGTACATTTTTCTTGAATATGACTTCATTTCAGGGGGAAATATTTGCCATGGTTCTGGTATGAACTTCATAATCAGTAAAAGCTTTCAAACTTAAATTAAACAATTATGTTTATTATTACCCTACCCAATCCTGTATAATACCATTAATGTGTATTGCTAACGTTTGGTGTTCCCCGGATACAGACAGGGGACCAGATTTATTGCCTGTAAAAAGCAAAAGTCACTAACCATCCCAAACACGGCGTGTCGTGGCCGAGCGGATAAGAACACCGAACTCTTGTGTTTCTAATCAGCAGAGGTGAGTTTGAGTGCTGATTAGAACACCGAACTCTTGTGTTTCTAATCAGCAGAGGTGAGTTTGAGTGCTGATTAGAACACCGAACTCTTGTGTTTCTAATCAGCAGAGGTGAGTTTGAGTGCTGATTAGAACACCGAACTCTTGTGTTTCTAATCAGCAGAGGTGAGTTTGAGTGCTGATTAGAACACCGAACTCTTGTGTTTCTAATCAGCAGAGGTGAGTTTGAGTGCCGGACTGACACTTGTGTCCTTAAGCAAGACACTTAACCGTTATTGCTTCGTCCTTCAGATGGGATGTAAAGCCGTAGGTCCCATGTGTTGTCTAATGCATGTATACCCAGTGTATTTATCGTAAAGAGAAGGGGTTCGCCCCGGTGTTCCTGGTTTGATTGGCTGCATATTGCGCCACAGCACCTTGTAAACCATTACATGGTGCTATGTAAAGGAATAGGTCTCATACTTCAAAACATAGCTCCGCATACCTTGCAGGATAAATAATGTAGAGCTTAGAAACATGGTATTAAACGCAGTATAAATTATCATTACAAATATCTTCACCCCCCCCCCCTCCCCCCCACTTTTACTTACTTCCAAGACTGACTTTGGAGGGTAGAATCCACTTATGGTCTGTTTCATTCCATTTTGGCGGGTGCTTGTATCTCACCAGCAATGCATACTGAGTACTGTTGAATACGTCCGGGTAAACTTCCAGTGTCACAGTTGTCTGATCGTGTGGTACCGCAATTGTGTGCAGTGACATGCCTTCAAAGAAACCAGAACAGAAATAAAAGCTTTCAGTCAATATTTCAGAGCATGCAGGTGTGGGAACTTGATCATTCTTCCTCTCCTACAGTTTTGTTTCAAGTCGGTCTTTTTACCAAAAGACCACTCAAGGCGCGGGCTACACAAAAAGAGAATCAACTTAAAAGAAACCCATTCACATTTACGCTTGAACTTAAACAGATTATAGCAGGCCTCGATTTAACCCACAGCACCCACAGCAATAGATCCCTGCCCATCAAATCTGCTAATTACACTCACGCATGCGTACAGACACTATTGGTTGGCAAAGGCCATAGAGATGTGCACTAAGCAGACGCACAAACACGTCTGCATCACAAGACCATTAGCCCCATACAAACAGGCGTGATATTCCATCATTTTGCCAACCAAAATGTTAGTGCGCATGCAATTCTTTTGTGAGATCCGTGGTAACATGCCACAGGGATTTATTGGACAAATGATCTCTCCAGTTGATATTGAAAACCAATTTCAACTGAACAAGTTTTTTTGTTTCTTTTGCCTTTGATAATTTCTAGTTTGCAAGCGAAAACAATATCTGCTTTTTTGAATAATAATGAAACAAATGAGAAAATAGAATTAGCTGTTGCGAACTGCATACCAACCAAAAACCTTTGAGAAAGGCCTACAGAAGCATTCGAGAAAGACTCTGCTAGGGTCGAAACGTCAGGCCATTATTTTGTTTGTTTGTTTGTTGCAATAATGAAACAAAGCGACTCTTATTACCTGTTTGGCTGGTTGTGTTGAAGTTCTGCGCATAGTTGACACACTGTGGTGTTTCGGTGTCGGGGCGTGGGATATACACCACAAATTCTTGATTTGAATTCTGGATGGGAATTTCAGCTCCATCTTCTTGAAAGTACTTCAGCGACATGACGTTCGAAGTTGTGGCGACTCGGTCGCTGCTTGGCATGTAGTTATAGGGGTTTGTCTTTAATGAGCTACTCTGAAAATGTCACAGCAAAACAAAAAAATCTGTTTACGCATTCCTGAAACCATCTCATCTCCTTAGGAGTATGCAGCATCGGCAGCCAAATGGGCGCCCAGGTTGCATGTACGATTGATGCCCCTTTTTGAGTACATAAAAAAAGATTGCACATGTACGACAATGGCACTTTTGGATTACATAAAGATAGATCGTACATGTACGGCCTTGGCACTGAAAGAGTTAATTGTGAAAGTCTTCTATCTTTTTCCATGGCCGAATCCGGATGTCAAGTTTCGACACCAGTATCACAACAGTTCCAAGTTGTTCATTCATAGCTCCGGAAAAGCAAGAACTGAAGAAACGGCTAGAACAGGAAAGGCTAGAACTGAAGTTCTAGTTTCTACTCCTACCTGGAAATCAATGATTTCTTCATCATTGCAGTCTCCTCCTTTGATGGTGCAAAAGTCTGGTACCTCAACTGCACCACCTCCCTCCTTAATTGACGAACCCTTCAAATCACCTACAAAACAAAAAATCATTACTACTGGTACCTGTTCATGTTTGTACTTTGCATGTAGAAGGGAAGGCTCACTCAACGATTGAGGATTTTTCAATTTTACTTTTTTTTAAATGAGTTATCGCCTAACACCACTTCAAGGTGAGGGCTTCACTTAACTCATTTGGGCTGTCAACCCAAATCAACTGCCACCAGGGGCACAAGGCCACCTACTCCTGTGGCTGAAACAGGGTTACCCCCTTAACAGTCTGTAAGGATGTAGGCGTTGGTATCATCCACTAGGCGCCTGGCTGGTAGAGCAGAATGCACTATATTCCCAGCATGTTACGTAGTAATTGTGATTAAGTGCCTTGCTCAAGGGCACCAGAGTCATGACCGGGATTTGAACCCACACTCTGCTGCTGACACCACCAGAGCTTGGGTCCAGTGAACTAGACCGCTCGGCCACTTCATGTCGAATGATGTGTACACATAAAATGCTTTCTTGGTAGAAATACAATTGGCGTTTATAAACGCCTGGAAAATTGTTAGAGTTTCTTTTCCGAGTGCGATCATTTGACCTACTGACGTAGATTGATCTGCACGCCCCCGATCAATCCATTGTGTAGCGTGCACAGGCTTTGTTTCAAAGAGTTTTTTCCCCCCCATTTTCATGAGGCCTGTATCTACCGGACAATGAGTGGATCACAAAACTTAATTTGACCTAGGAGCCCCTCTTTAATGATGAAGTGGTCTTATGTACTTACGAGCAGACGACCTCCTTAGTGTTGTCGTTCCTTGATGTGTAACAATTGTACTTGCTGGCTCTCCGGGAAGTTTGTTATTCTTTAAGGTGGCCGATACTTCTTCAAGGAGAATTTCTACTCTAGCGACAATGTCTTTTGCCTGAATAAAATGAAAAACACACCCCAAAATACAGTGTGTCAGTGCGAATTTTCATGTATGCATAACTTTAATGTTGTCTTTCGTATTCTAGTAATTTTTAGAGACATTTGATTTATTTTGGTGTAGCTAGTGGCATCGGAGTAAAAAGCTTTTGAGTCACAGTTATTCAGTTACACTTTAGTTACATTCCAGGCAAGTGCCATTGGCTTATTTTCTTGTTTGCCTCACAAGGCCACGGACGGCGACTTCACAAGTTGAGGGCTACACTTAACTGATATAGGCTATCGAACCAAATCAAATGCCACCACGGGCATGTTGCCACCTACTTCTGGGCTGAAACAGGGTTATCCCCCTTCACAGTCTGTATTAAAGGATGTAGGCATGGGTATCATCCACTAGGAGCCTGGCTGGTAAAGCAGAATGCACTACCTTCCCAACTTTTTACGAAGCAATGATGGTTAAGTGCCTTGCTCAAGGGCACAAGTGTCATGACTGGGATTCGAACCCACACTGTGCTGCCGACAACATCAGAGCATGGGTAAATGAGACTGCCCGGCCATGACACGCCAACGCATTGTTTGTTTTGCATTGAAAATAAGTCAAGGATGTAGGCATCTCTTAGCATCAGCTCGCCTCGATTCTGCTTTTGAAGTTTCAAACTTTAAACATGGCCATATAAACTCTTCTCGACAAATCGGGGCCCAAATTCATGGCTCTGCTTACCGCCGAATTCTGCGCTTGGGATCACCATTCTCCGCTTACCGAGCAAACGCCGAATTTCTGATCTAGCTGTGTAAGCGTAGAATGCCTAGTAACGTGGACTACGCAAGCGCACAAGCAACAACTCCCTGCCAACCCGTGAAATACGCTTGACGTAAGCACAGAATTCCCGGCTTCCGTAAGCGCCGATTCTTTGCTTACGGTAAGCAGAGCCATGAAATTTGGCACAGAATGGATAAACTGTCCCAGGTTTTTACGAATATATAATACCACAAGCACCAGCATTTCCTTGACAACATCAAATGTGCACATCTAACGGGTCTATACCTACCTTTCCTTTTTTCTCCTCAGTGGCTTGACTATTAGGAGACTCTGTTGTCACGACACCTAAAAACCACCCCAAAAAGATAAATGAACGGGCAAATCAAACAAATTTCATTGAATTATTTTTTAAGCTTGTTCTATCTTAACTTTATAAAAAGTATGAAAATTTATAAATGATTTGGGGGTGAACAAAGAAAAATTGACTAGAGCAAGATTTAACCCAACGACCTCCTGAATAACGTGCCAGCGCTCTACCAACTGAGCTATCTATCTAGCCCAATGTTGGTGTGGTCTCCCTATTTTTGTTGATTTTTTTTTGTTCGGGGGTGCCAGTCAGAAGCCATACAACAGTTTACTGAAAATATATAAATGTTGGTTTACAATAACAGACGAAGAGACCGTGTAAGTCATTTGACATTTCCATTGTCATACAAATAAGAGGGGGGGGGGGGGCGCGGAAGAGGGGGTGGGGTTACTGTTAACGGTATGCCTTGTATTAACTTAACCCAATCCCTCCTCACTCACTCACTCAACAGGATGAGATTTTGAAGAATTGAGCCAGGTTTTTAATTAACTACAGAGCCTTCTCGCGGACGTCACATTTTCGATAGCCATGCAGGAGGACTGTCGTGCTGGAGTACAATGTAAATGTATGATACGCACGCGTAATGTAATTCGCGCAGTTTAGAAACGTGTGTGTGTGTGAGTAGGTAACCACATTCAAACCGGGGACCTATAACAAATGAGGACAATAGGTCCACGGTTGCTGTCACAAAGGAAAGCTTTGTGGTCCACGGTTGCTATCACAAAGAGTTGAACAAAGGAGGGTTCACGATTGCAGGCTGTTACACACTTGGGTGTGTGTGTGTGTGACATGCACGCATAAGTAGTTCAGCATGGCGAGTGATAAAATAGAGGGGTCATCTGACATTGAGGGCCTACTGGATGCACATTACGGTTGAATTGCGGCACACAGCTATAAAGCCTGGCACAGTTACATGTAAACTACAGCATGGCGTCCATCTTGGAAGCTTGGTTTATATATTTTTTTAAACTAGACTCCGTTTCCCAAGATGCATTGCGGTATTTTTTCAAGATGGCGCTTTTGCATAAGGGCTATTGAGGGAGGTTTCTCAATGAACATTCAAAGGGGGTAGGGCATGAAGTTATGATAACTTACTCTCTGTAACAGTTGACGACACTGCAATGCGCCTGTTCAACTCAGTGTAGTCCGCCGTCGCGTTCTCTGCCTCCAACTTGTCCAGAACTGGCATGGGATCATCGATTGTGATGGCTGAGCCCTGAAGTGCAGGGATGAGAATTTACATATGTGAACATTCCTGAAAAAATGGCTTCTGGCCCACAAGTTTTCCCAAACTTGTTTGCGTTTCATTTACGTTGTGACCAAAAAAGTTTGGTTTTTTTACGTCAAAATTCTCATTAAAAATCTCCAAAGGGTACTTGAATTCATGCGCAAAATCTCCCTTTTGCTAATACTTCACTGAGTTTGGGCAGGACGTGACGGTAATGGGATGGAGTGTGACATCGATGTTTACATCAAATTCATGGAATACTCAAAGCAATGGATTGCAATTCTCCAATTTCAATCATTGTTTGAAAACGGAAACCCAAGCGTAAAATCCCGAAACAAAGCATAAACTTGCAAAACAAAATTGGTTACAATTACAGTCAAGAAACTCAAGTCATCAGAGCACACAACCAATGACAAACGACATGTTGTTCCGGTTAGGGTCACCAAAAAACCACAGCCCCCACCACCGACACCTGCCAAACAATCGGACTATACTTGCATACTTACCGACAGCATGTTAACAAACATCTCGAACAATGTCTCCGCAACTTTGACGATAGTTTTCTGATCCGCTCCGGGTGCCAACGTTCTCATGGTCTCTACCATGATTTCCCCAAGCACTGTCAACATTTCCTACAAAGAGTGAGTAACACAATTTAATAAAAATTATAATTTCTAAAAAAGAAATGTGTGTATAGTTTTTTTTCTCACCCTTCTCGGTGTGAGATGGTGTATGGTCGTTTGTTTGGCCCTTGTTGGGGATCAATTGGGTGAGTTAATACAGTTAGCATTAGGGTAGACTGGTCCCCTGTCTTCTGACTAGTCCCCTGTCTTTACTTGTAAGGATCAAGACATCCAATGGTCATTACAAAACCAACGGTTTCTTTGGCTACATACAATAACACAGTGTGTAGACACACAACATAACCAACCAGCAGACTGGTACCGTAATTTCCTGCGTATAAGATGCGTCTTATCTGACGTTTTAGACCACAAAATCATCACTGTGCCTTGTATTCCGGTGCGCCTTGTATGATGTCGCTTGAGATCAAAATGACCGCGGCCGACGTGCAAATAATCTAGGCCCTATTTAATGTAGCTGCGGTCAGGTTAATAATGCGGTCGCTAACCATCAACTCACCACGCATTGTTGACGTAGTACATTATCAGTGCTCAACTCTCCAGACAATATCGCCAGATTTTCATTCCGACAATGACGCGATGTATTGAGCCGCCTTTGTGGCCACGTGTCCCTACTGTACATAACGACCGTGAATTCATTCCAACAATGCAGCAACGTGTTCATCACTTCTTTTGTGGCCGCGATTTCGTACCGAAAATACTGCATTCAGATTAATCAGAACGATTGCGGAAGCATTCACCCAACCTCTATTGTGTGAACGGTGCGACCATGTTCTAATGTTCATGGTTTACTTTAATCAACTTTATAAAAATAAACTGTATAATCGTTACTTTTTAATTGATTGTATTTTATAAACGAAAAAACTATTATAAATCACGGGGAAGTGACCTTTTTTCGAAACTAATTCTATGGTAGACCTTCAGTTTAGTTAATTGTTTCGTTTATTTTAGCTCAAAAGTTAGACATAAAATAACTGTATTGAAAACAAAACCAACGAGAGAAACGAAGTCTTTCAATAAGTGTCTGTTTCGTTTATTTTAGCTTAAAAGTAAGATATAAAATAACTGTGGAGAAAACAAAACAAACCAGAGAAACGACGTCTTTGAATAAATGTTAGTGGTATAAAATAAAGAAAAGGAACTTCTCATTAATTTTAAATAAAGGAAACCACAGAAACCCCTATAAATGTCACGTCCCCATCGGAATAGCAGGAGATTTTTCCCGTATGGTAGCGCCCTCTGTTGAACAAACTCCCTTCAGCCCTGTGGTAGCGCCCTCTGTTGGTCACCTGTAAACTCCCTTCAACCCCTTGTGACACACAGGAGAAAGAATCTCCTGAAAACGCCGCTGAACGGTAGGTTGGTTTCAGTTTAAAATGAACTTTTCTACATGTCTCTACATGTTTCAAGCACATGTGATTTCTATTTATTCACATGTTGATTAGCGTGGTACTTTTAGGGTAACAAAATGACCCCTTTTTGGCGATGTACCGATACGGTCTGCTGTTTGTAGTCAAAGGTGCATGTAAGATCATGCGCCTTGTGCGGCGGTGCGCCTTGTCTGTTGACGCTTGATTTTTTTGGGGTAATTTCACGGCCCTGCGCCTTGTACGCCCCGCGTCTTATACGCAAGAAATTACGGTACTACACACGTGAGTGTGGGTGTAAAACACACAGCGTTTTGGCGGGCAAAAACTTTAGTGGGTCCAAGGTACATCTGGCTGGTAACCAGAAGGTTCAGCAGGTCCAAGGTACATCTGGCTGGTAACCAGCAGGTTCAGCAGGTCCCAGGTACATCTGGCTGGTAACCAGCAGGTTCAGCAGGTCCCAGGTACAACTGGCTGGTAACCAGCAGGTTCAGCAGGTCCAAGGTACATCTGGCTGGTAACCAGCAGGTTCAGCAGGTCCAAGGTACATCTGGCTGGTAACCAGCAGGTTCAGCAGGTCCAAGGTACATCTGGCTGGTAACCAGCAGGTTCAGAACGTCGGTATCTGGTGTTATTCACTTGCCTGAAAGTGTGTTGCTCGACGTTCGGGCTAGCATCAGGAAAGCAACTCTAATACACCAATTCCTATTTTCAAACATATGTGTGGGGTGTTTATTTTGGGGTTTTTTTTTGAAGGAGGAAATATTGAGTGGCGTCCATTTTATATGGCTTACCAGGGTCCTATGTGACAATTCATCGTAGGCCTCCGTCAATACAGTTGCAGTAGAGGCGCTGTTAAGGACATCAAAAAGTGAGTCCATGCTTGTGTGAGTGCACAACTCAGCCATCTGAAGCCTCATCTGAAATGACAGGACAAGTAAGTAAAAGTCAGCCATGATCAAGTTTAAAGGTATTATACAGGATTGGCAGAGCTGACAAAATGGTCACAGACAGTGTTCATGTTTTGTGTGATCAACCATTAAAATGAAATAACGACCCTGTGAATATTTGGGCCTAATCCTGGTTTGATTGGCTGCATATTGCGCCACAGCACCTTGTAAACCATTACATGGTGCTAATGTAAAGGAATAGGTCTCATACTTCAAAAAGGTAGCTCAACATACCTTTCAGGAAAATACTGACTGTTGAAGCGCCTAGAGTGTCACTGAGTGACGGATATGCGTTATATAAGAAGCCATTATTATTATTATTATTATTAATCCGTTGTGTGAGACAGGAGTAAATAGTGAAAAACAATGCACTATTTTCAGCATACTAACACACTGTCCTTAGTTTTGGTAGTAACAACCCAAATCAGCTGTTACTTTTTTTTAGTTTTTCATGAAAATATTTGCCAGGGTATAGTGCAACTGCCTTGAACAAGGCTCCTGCACGAACAAAGTGTTTGCTCTTTCCATCTCCATAGTTTGTATACATTTGTGTGTTATTTCACCAAAAAGCACTCAATTCATTATTCAAAGGCACATCTTACGACAGAAACTTAAAATTCTGACAATACCCTGGGACTTTGTGGAACATGTGAAAGGCAAGTCCGAAAAAGTTTGTCTCTCAGGCATTAATCCTCAACAGAAATACCAGCTCCATGCATTTCATATCGGTTTCTGGTAATCAGTGGAGCCAGTTTGTGTGAAGTGGGCTTGGCTTACAGTGGAATTACAAACAGAATTAATAATTGATAGAATTGTACGAGAGGATACTTACATAGGCTCTTTGGGTCCGACTTCGCTGAAAATCTGCATCTGTGGGATCCTTAAAGATACAGTACAGAATTGGTTAGTTTCCCCCAGTTAAAAATGTGACATAAAAAAACATTACTATTTTGTTATTCATTCATGTTGTGAGGCCAAGGAGTCTCAGAAAAAGCGAACTTAATCACTGTACTAGCCAAGAGCCCAATGGAGAGAAGACAAGGAAGGCAGTTTCAGTTTTAGATGTGGGAGGAAAAAACCTCAGCAAATTATTCCAGGGGAAACCCACGCAGTCAGGTAGGGACTGAAAACACAACCCCTGTAGTGCCCCCGGCGTGATTCGAACCGGGGTCCCAGAGGTGGAAGGCGAGGAAAGATACTACTGAGCCAACACAACTGAAATCTTTTGCAGCTCGAGATGTTGGGTGTTTTTTCAAGGGCAGGATTGAATTTTTTCACCAAGGTGATGGTAGACGTTAAAACATGTTTTGTCCGTAAATGTTGTCAAAATAAGTTTTGGGGAAGACGTTTACCTAATTTTGATGATAGTTTAGAAAGGTTATTATTACATTATAAACATATAAAATAGAAAGCAAATAAATAAACAATACAGAATCAACGGACATCAACATTTAAGAGAGATACATATTTTAAAACAAACAAAATGCTGTTTAGAAAAGAAAAGAAAAAGGTGAATAAAGATTTTACCTCTGTTGTGATGGTGTTGGTTCCATTCAGTGTAAGAACTGGTGAAAGAAAAGGAAGGAATAAACGAGAAACAAAAACCATTAAAAACTATTCTAACAAATTTTGGACCATTTAGCGTATCATGGCAGAGCGGTCTAGTGCATCGGACTCAAGTTCTTGCCGTTAAAATCATCGGGGTATGGGTTCGAATCCCGGTCATGACACTTGTGTCCTTGAGCAAGATGCTTTACTATAATTGCTTCTCTTCACCCAGGGGTATAAATGGGTACCTGCAAGGGTAGAGGTTGATATTGTGTTTGAAAAAGCCTTCGGAGCGCCACGGCAGCCCGGGGCTGTATACTCCCCAGGGAGCTGAGAAAGATTAAAGGAATGTTATTGACCGTATGACCAGGGAACTAATGTAAAGCACATTGAAATATTATTATAAAATGTGCTATGTATGAAGTAGTAATTGTTATGATCATTATTGTTATTATTGTTTGTTGGATGATGCAATTAGTGATTTTGTCCATTGGTCCTCATTTGCATACTTTCTTGAACTAAGGTACAGTAATGGTAAGGCTTAACGAACTGCTTCCAGTATGCCCAACATCTTTGAATCAAGATATGGCTCAACACTTAGTAATGTTGGTCAAGCTGATGCTTCTAGTGCGACTTTTTTCTTTGAATTTAGATAAGCACAGGTACCCTTGGCAAAACCGTTTTTGTTTATATACTTAGCTGTCTTTGAATCAATAAAAGGTACATTATTGGTATTACTGGAGAAAGTGATGCAGGCTAACTGTTTTAGAATAAAGATAATGAAGGGGGCCTACAGCACTGGTAGTTTTTGAAAAACTGCTACAAAAAGTACGCTTACTCTCTTTAAATCAAGACAAGGTACAATATCGACAATACTGCTGCTACTGGTGCTATATATGGATTGATATAAGGTACAATATTGGCAACACTGCTGTACACTCTTTGAATCAAGATAAAGTACAACGTTGGTAAATGCTGCTACCAGTATGCTTACTCTTTTTGAATTAAGATAAGGTACACTGGCACTTTTGACAAGACTATTCCTACTTATGGGCTTGCTATCTGTCACTTAACATAAGATGAAACAGGTGCAAACATTTTGTTACCATTTAAAAAAAATTACTGACAGGGGAGGGAAAAAAAAGATAGAGGCTTTTCTTACCATCCACTGCCCGTAGTTCATTAAGCTTAGACGACTCAATAAGAAGCTTGTTGTTTATGGCTCGCGAGTTTCCCTCTGCTGCCAGTTCAGAGAAATATTCGGTGGCTTCATCCACGTAATCGTGCGATAAGACCTCGGTACCGTTTGTCGATTCGGGTTGTACCTAAAAATTGTGAAATTTTTATGAATATTCTAAATATCAAACCAACAAAGAAAGTTACTAACAGAGTAACAAATGGTTTGGGGATATATACAGGGACAAAATCAATTATTGAAAAGTTGTACAATATAGATTAGTTACCGAACAAGGATATTGACAAATAGGGAGACCGCCATCATAGGGCTAGATAGCTCAGTTGGTAGAGCGCCGGCACGTCAATCCGGAGGTCGTTGGTTCAAATCCCGCTCTAGTCAATTTTTCCTTGTTCAACCCAAAATCAATATAGATTAATATCACACCTCTTGCTGCTATGGGTCGACCAATCAGAATCGAGGATTCAAGTTTGCTTGTAGATAAAAAGCTCCCCTCGGTATCGGAAGGTGACAAACTAGTTCTCTCTGCTTTGCCTCAGGCACAGCTCCCAATACCTCTAGGGGCTAATATTGACTCTCGAACCATGTTATCGTTAACCCTTTAGAGACCATTCATTTCTGTTTAATCATCACAAAACGCCCAGACATTGCTAATATCGTTAGTTTCTTTATTGAAATTTTGTCAGTAAAAATTCTCAACATAAATAAAATGGAAGAGAAAATTTAGTTTCTTGTTTTAGAAATTGGGATACTATGTCAACATACTACTTCGGAAAATTTCATATGTGGCCATGACCTTTACTTTGACCTCTTTATGTAAATAGAAGTAGGTTAAACTTTGCGGCTGTTTGCGGCCGCTATGGGCGTTTTGATACAAGCCATTTGTGGCTGCTATGGTCTCTAAAGGGTTATACATTATAACCTACTGTTACATGCAGTGTAGTCTTGGTTCAAGATGCTCATATTGCTTATTATCTGGAAACCTGTACTCCTGGGTAGAAAGCTGTACTCCTGCTGTAAACTTCCCTCGCCGATAGAGTCGCCATTAGAGGGCGCTATCAACCACAAAATGCTATTCACCCCGAGAACCACTATCACAGGAGCGGACTCCCATGATAGCAGTCTCTGGTGAGAGCGTGCCCTCTTGTGGCGATGGAATCGTGGGAAGATATTAATAACAGGAGGGTTTTGAACCAAAACTACACACAGTGGTGATAATGCTCAAAATATCAAAGTCAAGCCTTGGCAGATGTTGCTTCCCTCAAAAGATACTGGGTCTGTGGTTTTTTTTGCGCTTACCTTGATTTTACCAACTGGATAGATAGTTGTTGCTCCGAGACTGTCGTATATCTGAACTCTGAACTCCACCATATAGTCGTCCTTACTCCTCCCGACTGGAGAGTGGAATCTTGTTTTGCCGTGGGGACCAAAGTCTACAACTTTGTTGGCGGAGTCGCCTTGAACAACAACTAGGAGAAAAATAATACAATATCAGTTGTTGCGTGCGATGATGTGTCACGTAGTAAGCACTTCCAAGTTTTGCAGAACGAATTAGTCATCAAATTGGTACATGTTGTATGTAAAGAAGAATGAGGTTTGAGACTTGTTATTTGTTTTTCCTTTTCCACAATAACTCTACCTATTGCAAAAGTGAGTGCATCACAAAACCCCCTCTTTTACTTGATGATTTTTACCTTTTTCACAGGTTGTTTTGTATGGTGTGTTTACAGAAAACTAGAGGATGGGAATGAATGTACTCTCCCAAAAAAAACCCCACCCAAAACATTGAAGTATTATACCTGGAAAAGGTTTGAGAAAGTATGGATAGGTGTTGGCTTATCACAAGAGGCAATTTTTTAGACAACCTACAACAACACCGCATGTAGAAATGAATATAACAGGTTTTTCCCACTAGGAGCCTGGCTGGTAGAGCAAAATGCACTACCCTCCCAACTTCTTACAAAGCAATTATGGTTAAGTGCCTTGCTCAAGGGCACAAGAGTCACTAGGTATCGAACCCACACTCTGCTGCTGACAACACCATGGCCCAATTTCATAGAGCTGCTTAAGCACAAAAAGTAGCTAAGCGTAAAAAAATTCTGCTTACCAGAATTAGGTTACCAGCCAAACTATCATGTAACATGTCTTATTTGTGACTGGTATCCCGCTCATTTCTGCTTAGCAGACAATTGTTTGCTTAATCAGCTCTATAAAATTGGGCCCAGAGCTTGGGTCCGGTGAACATAATTAAAATTTATAAGGCGCTATTCCATCAAGATCATAGCGCACATAAAAGCAATTAACATGGAAAAAGGTGAGTCTTTAGAACTTTACGAAATGTAGATAAAGTAACAGATTCCCTAATGACAGTAGGAAGATTGTTCCAAATCATTGGCCCAGCTACACTGAAAGCTTTTTGACCTAGAACTTTGTTTGCTCGAGGAACATTCAAGCGAGTGATGTCAAGTGTGGACCGAAGAAATCGTGGTGGAGTGTAATGTGACAGTAAAGTGGAAATATATCGCGGAGTAGTTTTGTTCAAGCCTTTAAAAACAAGACACCTAGGCCATGGCACACCAGCAATTTCAGTACTCACTGTAGAACTCGTAGCTCCTGATACCCTGCGAGTCTTCCCAGCCAACACAATCGATAGTCACTAACTCCATATCGGTTGTATCTGTCGGCGAGATTGTGCAGATGCCATTTTGTGGAGGGTCGTTCAACGAGATCATCATGTGGGCCTTGCCTTCCTGCCCGTAACTCGTCAGAAGAAGAGTGAACATGTAAACTCGAACATCTGTCCGGATATTGAAGACGTCTTTATCTATGTACAGGGAGTCCGTCAAGTGGCCTGCATAGAAGGACAGAAAATATCAAAACACTTTTTAGGTATAAAGTACCCAAAAGGGATTTGAACCAAGACTCAATATTTTGGGGCTGGTGCTCTATCAACTGAGATATCCTAGCCATATGTTGTCAGTATCGAGCCTGGGAAACAAAAGTAAGGTGATGTAAGGGGATTCATCTTTTGGGTGGGGGGGGGAGGAGGGAACTCTTACAGTTTGGCTTTAACCTCCTTTGTCAGGATCCAAGAATTACACTACTCATCGCATAAAATGGCGGCACAAATAAAAACAAGAGAAAATAGAATTAGCTGTTGTAAACTGTGCTAACCAACCAAAAAGACCTATGGTGTATAAATTAAAAAAATAGCTACTGACGTTTCGACTTTCGACCCTAACAGAGTCTTTCTTGAAGACTCTACTAGGGTCGAAACGTCAGGCCGTTAACTAGTTTTAGCTTTAAAAAAATAATAAAAATGAGAGTGCCGCAAGAGGGGGACAACATCTCTACTATAGAGCTTGTTTTTGTTCATACCAGTTGCCCTGGCCTGCCAGTCAGTCAGGGTAGAGAGAGTGTTATTCGAGTTGAAGTACTCCATCCTCCATTCATAGCTAGTATCATAACAGGTCCCCTCACAGCCGGCCTTGAGCCTAAAATCATCAGTGGGGTTAACAACGTAGGAGGAGTAGGCCTGCTGAAACAGGGTACCTCCGCTACAGCTGTGTGAATAAAAAGACGTTTACTCTAATTTGATTTGGGGTTGGAACATAATAATAATAATAATTATAAACCATTCTGGTATAGCGCATAGCACATTCACAGGGAAGTCTCTATGCGCTTTGAGATGAAACAAATTAAAAATAAAAATAAAAATTAAAGTAAGAAAATTGACAAGAGAAGGGACTTGAACCTGCGACCTCCGGATTAATGTGCCGGTGCTCTACCAACTGAACTATCTAGCCCCAATATTGGAGGTCTTCCTATTTTGTCAATATCTTTCTAAAATAAAAAAATTACTTCTGAGTGAGAAGCACTGCAGCTATTAATAGTATCAATTATTTTGAGAAAAAACTCCCTTCGAAGTGATTTGGTTTGGATCAATTTTCACCCAAAAATATTTTGAATCTGAGAAATGATTCATGCATGAACCTCAGATTTCTTGGGGTTGGTGTCTTATCGTGTATGCTGGGGCCAGAGATGCTGTTTGTCCCCGCTGTCACACCGCTAAAGTGGATGGATTCGACGATCAACTGAAAATACTGTGACAGTCTTGCTGTTTTCTCAGCAAGTAGACACCGTATTCAGCTGAAACTTTCACATGTGACTTTTATTGTATCTTTCTAGATAATTGTGCCTATAAATCAATATTAAATTGACAAAATCCAATCTATGATCCTACCTTTCAGTGAGAAAACAGTACTTAATAACCAAGTCAACGTTCTTGGAAAAATACTGCAACAGTTTTTGTTGTTTTCTCAGCAAGTAGACACCGTATTCAGCTGAAACTTTCACATGCGACTTTTATTGTATCTTTCTTGATAATTGTGCCTATAAATCAGCATTATATTGACAGTCCTTGATAACTAAGTACTCATTTCAATTTGCTGAACTGAAACTAGCACATGTGAACATGAACAAAGTCTAGTCACGGACCCTTTTTCTTGGTGGTCTCTAGGCACAGTGCCTGTTGGATAACCCGGCCATGCATTTTACCTGATGGTGGGCTGCGGCGGATCTCCAAGTTTCACAGTGAACCAAATGGAGGCATTGCTGACCCTTGACCCCTTGGTGACAACAACCATTAGTTCAAAGGTCATGCTCGGTAGGCAGTGTTCCGTTTCCAACTCCAGCGTGTTGCCTTTGTGGTCAAGCAGTCCATTGCCTGAAAGAAACATTTAAGACATCTTAGATTTTGTTCAAAAAATTAAAATGTTCGCAATTCTGATGTAATGCGCCACAAATACAGTCCCACAATAAATAATAATAATTATACTACAACATTTGTAAAGCGACCAAACATACTCCGAGGCGCTGGAAAAAGGAGAATTTTTTTAGAAAAGCAAACATTACAAGATACTTAGTTTATCAAAGTACACAGAGCATTAAGAGCACACTAAAGAGAGATTTTCACTCTAACAAACAACAAATGGATAAACACAATATATAGAGTCAGTCAATGCCGAACAAATGTGTTTTGAACATACTTTTGAAAATCTCCAGAGATTCTGTAGCTGGGATGCTTAACGGTAAAGAGTTCCAGAGTTTGGGAGTGGATACTGAAAAGGCACGATCGCCATAGGATGTGGTTGTTTTAGGGGACAGTTTGAAGGAGTTTGTTTGTAGATCAAAGATTGCAACTTGGAGCATAATGTGAAAGAAGTTCCTTGAGACACAGTGGTGCCTTGACATTAACAGCTTTCCATGCAAGCAATATAATTTTTAAGTTAAATCTTTGGTTTTCCTTTTACTTCCTGAACCAAATGTTCGACTTCAGAAAATGGCGGACCATGTTTATTCACTATGTAAAAGGTAAACCACACAATTTCAAGCCATATTTGTGTGAATCATTGTCTTCTTTTAAAACATCTTTCCAACCGTATTAATTTCAATTCATTTCATAACAAGCGCTTTTTAAAGTCCAAATCCCCCAATCCAAGGCAATATGTCCCTTTAAAACCATTTCCTCAATGCATCACTTATCTCCGTGGAGTTCACTGGGTAGGTCCTAGGATTTTTTTTTTCACCCCACGGTTATCCCACGGCCCACTTTTATATTATCCCCGCAAACGGTCTTCCCTGGGTCCTTAATCCACGGGGCTCCTTTCACCAGTCCGACGCATAAACAGGTGTGAGCAAAAACAACATTTTGGTTTCCCATTAGTAGTTATTCCCCCCCGGGGATTAAACAAACCCGTGGGTGTAACCACCCACCCCTTCTCCAGCGCAGGGATGGCTATTCCCCGGGGTATGCCCAATTGCCGGAGTAGATCAGGGGTAAAGCGATCCATGTGTGAAAGGGCCGGCCGTTACTCCCTGTGGTTGTCAGGGGAATAGGCTGGTGTGAAAGGGGCTTAAGTTCTGGAACAAGCTACCCGACATCAGAAACACTCACTCTCTCAACACATTTCAAACTCATATCAAAAGACTTCTGTTTACTGCAAGTTATTAACTTTCCTGTTTAGGTGTAATTTTCTGTAGAGTGCTTTTTACTTTTGTAGTAGCGCCTTGAGTAATTTTTTATTAGAAAGTGCGCTTTATAAGTTTGTATTATTATTATTATTATTATTATTATTATTATTATTATTATTTCATTTCATCACAGCCTACAAAAGAAAGATCACATTTTCTTTTGTGCCGGTAACTCCTTGAGTCGGGCTACGTCCCGTAGCCTTAGATCTCAAGGGTCTTTCTCAGGATTCTTGCTGTTCCCAAAAGTGCTGCCTTCTGTAACAGATCTACCCTCACTGTTGTCCCTATTTCATCGAGATGTTTCCCCAGTGCTTTCGGAATGGTGCCAAGTGCTCCAACCACCACAGGGACTACTTTCACTTTCACCTGCCAAATCTTACGAAGTTCCCTGGCCAGGTCTTGGTACTTTTGGATCTTGTCTAACTCCTTCGAAGCTACCCTTATGTCACCTGGCACTGCTATGTCAATGAGATGACACATCTTCGGACGCCTATGTTCTATAACATGATCAGTCTGAATGTTAAAGTCCCAGAGGATCTTGACCTGGTCGGTCTCTATAACTTTCTCCGGGACATGGTCGTACCATTTCGCAGTGACATGGACATCATACTTCTTACACAGATCCCAGTGGATCACCTTGGCCAACTTGTCATGTCTTCCTTTGTACTCCGTCTGGGCCATCTTACTACATTCGCTGACAATATGAAATACAGTCTCCTCAGCCTTATTACACAATTATTATTATTATTATTATTATTATTATTATTATTATTATTATTATAAGTTCCAAGTTATCCATACCTGTCCCAAAGCATCCACCTTCGTCCGGAGAACCTGGAGCTGGTATGAAGGATATTTTGGGACTTCTCTGTATCTCCCTGTTGTCGTTCAATTTCCATGGCTCGTGGATTCGCTTACAAAAGTACTCAATATTGTCGAAGCCCTGGTAGTAAAGAAAAGAAAAAACAGATCGTAACAAAGCAGGCATGATACAATTGGTCCTTGGAAAAAAAAGTTTGATTTTTTTAATTTTTCTTTTAAAGTACAAGGGCTGACCCACTTGTTCATAAGGTGTAGCGTTTAATAGACTTTTCAGGCTATTTAATTGCAGTTTTTCTGATTATTCCAAGGACAACAAAAATTGGGTATCAGACTAAAGTAGCAAGAATATCATGCCTGAACAAGGACACTTGATGCAATACAGTTCACAAGGTCTAGCCCCACTCTCAACTACAGAGGGCGCTATTGTCAGTTCTGTTGTGGCACATTTTCTTTTTCGATGTGTTTAGTAGATAGATGTTCTAGTGATTTATTTATTTATTTAGTGTTTATCCTGGGGAACCTTTCAGTGACAATGGTTTTCAAAGGTGCCCAAGCAATCACAATCATTTATTAATATAAAAATAGATAATTGTACAAGACAATACATGTCCAAAGATTGCTATTGGCTACTATTGTTACAGCATTCCGAGTGAAGGTTGCATGAATACATTGTTTGACTTCAGCGATAGCAGCCTATGCATGGGTTCTACTTTGAGGGTAAACAAAAAAGAAGAGAGAAAGATTTTTTATTTGTTTTTAATCACCTGATCGTCATCAGGGTTAGGGAGGTCTGGGTCACGTGACAGCTCTCCAGGTCTCAGCAAGAACGTCTTCATGTGGCCAACGACTTTGGACGTCGTCTGTCCCTTGATAATTTGGACTTCTAACGGGGATGATCGCACTTCGATATACTCGTCCACAAAAGCTGTAAAATTCACCATGCCAACTTGGCTCATCCGGACAGTGTACCTGAACTTCCACAAGCCGACGTTGAGAAAGTACGGCGGGATGCTTATCTCCGCGGTGTTATGATCTGGGAGATAGTAGGGGTCACCCATGGAGAGACCGGTTAGCATTTTCAAGCTCCCAACAAACGTTTCCCCAGTGTTGGGATTAATCTCCTCCATTGTCCATTCTTTGGAGTTGCTAAGCGTCTGGCAATGCACCGTTGTCACCCCTTGCACCTGAGTGTATGCATTCTTCCTCACGATACGGGGTCCGCGGAGATCCGGGTGACCATCTCGGATATGGAGCCGCGGGGCGTCGCACGCTTCGTACGCCACAGCGAAGAAAATGTTCTTTTCGAAATCGGACACCAAGTTGAACCCAAATGCCCATAGATTGTAGCTGCCAGGGTTATACGCATGGTACAGGATATCCATTGCCTGAATCAGGGGTATCGATGCTGCTGCTGTCGTGTAGCGTGTCTGGCACATGGCAAGGTTGCCAAATAGATCCATTACACCGTCGCCGTAGTTGACCACCAGACAAGAAGCTGTTCCCACCTGTTTGACTCTGATGTCCAACGGCTTGGTGAAATTACCCTTTTCAGTGGGTAACACAGCCGCCTCGATGCCGTCAATGTTTACATGCAGAATGATGCTGGCGCTGGACCTGACCGTGGCGCCCAAGTCATTCGTAGCATCGATATTAACTGTGTACGGTCCCAGCTGGTTGAGATTTAGACAAAGAAAAAGTTATTTTTTCTCCAATGCAATATACAATGTGTCCTCTGATGTCATAGGCAAAACAGAAAACACTTAGTTTCTTCCACGAGGTATGCACATATACCATAGTTTGCACAAACTAGTAATGACAGCATGGGACAAAATACCTTTGATTTCATGACCTATTACATCACTCCTTAAACCCATTTGCTATCAATTTTTGTTAATCATAAACCGCTGGTGACCGCATTGTTTGACCACTCAAGCGTGAAGCATACATTCTTGCACAACAGAAAACTTTCAGTCACATACCATTTGAGAAACTGCTTTATAATACCTTGAAGATGTTATTTTTAAGTAATAACAAATTTCCCACTTATTGAAGTCCCTTTCATATCATCCAAAAATCATTGAGATCGGCCAATAAATGCCCAAGTTCTGGGACTTGGTTTCCCCAGTGTGATCTGTAAACTCCCAACACTTTTTTGTCCATAACCAAACGATGATTCATAGGTGTTTGGCATTTCAGATCTTTCCACTCCAATTGCATAGCAGCCCCCTTTTTTTTTACTATCAATGGAAAGATCTGATTTTCCTCTTTCCAACCATTGTATGCTTGGGTATGGAGGGTGAACATTTATAACAAACGGCATCTGTGCTCAGGCTTGCGTGTTTTAACGCTACATACGAAGTGTGGACCCGAGAACAAAAAAGGTCCACAAAATGTAGGGACTTGAAATACTATGTGGAATTACACATGTCCACACAGTGTTGAGGAATAGGATTTTCCTTAAGTGTATAGAACAAAGGAATGTCCACACAGTGACTGCAGTGACTCGTCGATAAAGTCAACAATTGCAAAGAGGAGGGGGTACGAGTGCATTTGACAAGTCATCTACGGTAAGGAAAGGGTTATCCACTTCAGGTCAGATGACGTGTTAACACATCAAATTTTTCTGGAAGTGCTTAAAGTGAAAACTTTTTAGCACTCAAAGCAACTTTGGAGCGCCAACATTACAAATCTCCAAACTCTTGTTAAAATGGTGTAAAATGCCATTTTATTTGATACTCTTTCAGAGCAAAATTTGAAACATGACACCATCGGACAAACAAACGGGTCCGTACATTCCAAACATGAATTTTTGTGCCAGTTAAAAAAGGTCAAATTCAATGCAATTTTGATAGAATATCATCAACATTCTGGAATGAACTGGAAATTCTCTGCACATAAATGAACAGACCAAACATTTGGAATGTGACCTCATCGACTAAATTTTTGGATTTTGACAAAAATTGAACTTGGGGGTAATCAAACACAGCGGCATTGAATGCCATTTTAACCTAAGGTTAAAGACTTCCAATTTGTTTTTTCCACTTCAATGAGGACTCTACCTATAGACTGTGCAAGTCTCGCGCGTATCGGAGCGAGAAAACACATCAAGCGAAGAACTTGATTTTTTCTGAAATCAAATCATTGTTTTTAAATTAGATCTATGAAAAAATCTGACCAACAAAATTAATCATTACAATTTGTATAAAATGATTTTTAGCTTTCATAATAAACACACAAATCATTTGTTAGTTTTTGTTGAAACAAACTAAAAACTCTGGGACAAGGATGCTTATTTCATCTTA